>CM075689.1:84074934-85334934 GCA_037954015.1 Psophocarpus tetragonolobus
CTCTTCTTTTTAATTCTTGCAACCATTAGTAAAATTCCGTAAACTTTGTTTTTAAGATTCTGGTTCAGATTTCTCATTCTGAAATTCTGAATTTACTGTCTGACATTTACTGACTTGTCTGATCAAATTTTGATTTGGATTGATCCTTGTTTTTCGAGGTTCTGTAGAAAGAATAGCTCTGTTTTAGACTTGTGACAGTTCTTGAATGGAATCATTTCTGAATTACTCTAAAATCTGGTTTTTCATTTTTTGTTCAAATTCTGGTCTACAAGTTGTGCAGAATATTAATAATTTGAAATTGAATCTTGATATTTGATTTTCCAGATATAAAAAGCCTTGACACAATTTTGTGATAACTCTCAAATTGATCTAATATGAATTGCCAATTTTTTAGTTCTTTAGTTTTGGTTTGGAAGCTTAGAAAAAATATTAATAACAATTAAACTGAATCTTTAAATTGTATTTGACTAATTGATTGTTAGTTACTTTGTTCGAACTTGGAATTGTCATTTCTTGATCTTGAAAAGGTGATTAATTCTGCTGCAAAAAATTCCAAAAAATTTTAAAGAACTATTTCACCCCATCCAAATATTTTAATCGGCTTCAAACTAACGTCTTGGATTTACTTCTTTATGGACATTACATATATACCAGGCCACTTAGTGAATCTCGTCACATGGGAGAGCAATCCAAATTTGGTGCAAACGCATGTTTGCTTTCCTTAATCTTCCTAGGTTTCAAAGCTCCAAGAAAATAGATTAATGGAGGAGGAAAGAAATGTTTTAGGTGGGGCACTACTCTCCTTAGAAATAAGCCAAATGTTTAGGTTTGTCACAAGAAAAGAAATTCTTGATAAAAGTCAACTAGGGAGAGGTTTTTCTAGGAGGAGGATCCTCAAAGCCCCTTTTCCTCATGAATGTGTTCAAGAGAGATAATTTTCATTAAACTTCAAAGGTGAGATTTATAATGAGGGAAATGAGTATATATAGCAAAATGGGAAAACTTCGATACACTTTTATAGGAAATGTGGGACTTGGGCTTAAGTGAGATACCTAAGTTCACCCCATGGGTGCAATTAGTATGTTTTAATGTGAATGAGTTAGCCCAAAATCATATCTTGACTTATATACACATTTTAAGCTTACTCCTCCTTTTAACTAAAGACACTTACACCTTATAAACTAAGAAGATGACCGAAAACACATGAGCTTAAAGAAATTAAAAATACTCTCCTATTTAGCTAATTAAAATAAAATATTTACAAACTAAAAATAATAAAAATTATGACTTCGAATCTTTAATGAGCTTTCATTCAATGTCTGTCTCCCTTGATTCCTCTTAGTCATAATGCATCTTAGGTAGAATTGCATCAAAATTTGCTATCTTAGAAATACAATTTGTTTTCAAATATTAATCTCTGTTTGATAATTGAACTAAATAATAAGGTGGTAACATTTTTTATTTTCCCATACAAATATGAAAAACTTTTATTAAATAAATTTAGTGTACGTGTAATGTGTACTTACTCTAAATTTAAAATATAAGTATTAAAAAAACTCAAGTTTGACGGATTCAAATGTAAGTATATTTTAATTACTTTAACTTAATATTATTATTTGAAAAAATATACATAAATTAATTTAATATTAGCATCATCTTTAATAAATATATATTTAAAAAGTATATTTTTATATAAATTAGGAATACTAAATAAACTTAACTAACGTTTGTAGTTAATACGTAATTAATATTTTATTTAGAAGAGTCACTATAGCATAAGATAGAATACAATTTAAAAATCAAAACTAAATACCTAATAATAAGAAGACACGCAGAAGTAAATCAATGTAAGCAGCAACAATTATTTTCTTCTTACGGTCTGGTGTCGAATACATCTTATCTATCTTATCTGAGAACCCAACTAAACAGTATCAGAAATCGAATTAGACATAATAAAAGGTTGAATCCTTAAGTGGATGTACACGTTTCTGGGGGATGTATAAAACAATCTACAGTTAACAATCATATCCATTAATAGTATTTTGGTCAATGATGCATTAACATGGTGGAGATGATGCTGATGGGAGGATAGTGGGAATGCAGTAACCATAATGGTGGAATTGAAGAAACCTTTCAGACCTTTTATTAATTTGTGCCTTAAATTAGCTAAGTCATCAGTCAGCCACGCCACCTACTTGGAACAGTTATAATACCTATTATTGGGATTTGATATTTTAAGGTAAAAAACTACTGGTATACTTACTATATTTTAAAGATGATGTATGCAATTTTTTGTAAAATCACTTGAAAGGCACGATCCAATCACAAAAAATATTAAGAAATACCAACATAGAAAAAAGACATATATAAACAAAAAAAAAACATATTATGTATTACTCCACACACATATTATGTATTACTCCACACACTTATAATATTTTCCGGCCAATGAAACTCTCCACAAATTTCTACATCACCTATTACTTTATCTAGATAAAGTACTTTGTAGGAACCAATAATAGAAAAAGAAGTGTGAGAATCCTTAAGTCATATTAAGGATCTTTGGAGTATAACCTATCATATTAATAACTCACACTCAAAGAATTTTACTCCTTTGAACAATAACAAATTTTTTGCAAGGTAAATTGACTACATAGTAACTACATAGTGAGAGAAAAGAATCATAAAATATCCTAACCAGTCATAGTAGCAGATCCAAACTTAAAAATATGGAGATAAAAACAATGAGTATGATACTAATAATTATGAATTAGTAAAAAAAAAATTATTGAGGTTGTAACTGTTTTAATTTTTAATATACATTTGGTTTTAACGTTATAAACCAAACATAATCTAAGACTATTAATTAGTTTATTTAAAAAATAATTTTGATCGAGAAATCAAATCCAATAGTTAAATGTTTTTCATATTATTTAACGTTTATCTTAAAGTTAGTTTTACTTACCAAATAATTCAATTAGCTTATAAATTTTCAATTTTTCAACTAACTTATTACCTCTAGTTCACTTATTAGTTGAGTTTACTAAATTTAACCTAGCTAAAGCATTATTTATAGTTTAGTGCGTACGTGGTGGGGCTTATTTTAGAGGTCCTTAATTTATGTTTCTATTGATGTAATTATAATAGTGTCATATTTTATACTATAGATTTTTACAAGACGTACAAAACCTATTATCCCGGGCCTTATATAATTTAATTTTAAATTTTTCTATTAAAAAAAACTAACATCATATTCTTATAGAACTGGATTGATTTCAATACAACAATTATTATTAGGTTAGTTTTATGTACATGTATATCTCATCAAACAAATCTATATTTAGTAGTAAATAAAAAGTGTACTGTATAAAATTATAAAAGTAGTAGTTAAAAGAATGTACAAAAAAAGTCTATAACATTTTTCCCATTCAAAATCCATGCACTATTTCCCATGGTCTTTCTTCCTTTTAGCTTCAATTATTGATTATATAAATAGAACACTAACTTCTTCAAAGTGTTAAAATAACAAACCCATTTTCCGCTACAGGATATTTAGTTAGGCGTAACTAATTTTTTCTAGTTTTCTCCAAACTTATAAATTTAGGTTGCTTAACAAATTATATATTTAGAAGTCATAACGTTTCAAAATATATTCCCCCATATTCAACAAATCCCACAAAAGTTTTTAGGGTCGAAAAAGTTGGTTCTATGATCGTAGACCCTAATGCCCCCAACCACTATAATAGACCCAGACGAGAAGGTTAATAACGGTCTTTTTTATATATAACTGAATTTAGATTTGACATAATGTTTAGTTTCTGTTTGTCTGCAAGGTTCTAATCTAATTTAAGGTGATAGTTTTAGAATTATGAAATAATTAAAGTTTTTTTAATTAGTTGAAAGGATAAGGAGACCAATTTGTAGTATAGGTTTAGTTGAAAAGAAAACAAGCTTAGAGAAATAGTTGGAATAATTTAGAATGAAAATGACTTGCTAGTTTCTTGGGTTGATTACAAATATTGAGTATATGACCTATTTATAGGCTTCAACGCAACCATTCTAGAGACATCATACATTAGTTTAGAGTTTTCTATCTACATGTAATTCTAGAGCTATCATGCATTATTCTAGAATATTCTATCTATAGGTAATTCTAGAGCTATCATGTAATTTTCTAGAATATTCTATTATATGTAATTATCTACATTATTCTAGAATTTGCATCAATTTCCATCAGTCCTCTTTGATGCAAATTTGGGTAACTCCAAGCATAGTGTGAAGCTATTTGAATCTTGGTCTCGGTAGTGTCTTTGCGAATATGTCAGCAACTTGATCTTTACTCTTGCAATATTCTAGCTTGACTTCTTTAGTAGCAATTGCTTCTTTAATGAAGTGATATTTGATTGTTATGTGTTTTGCCCTGCTATGATGCACTGGATTTTTTGCCATTATTATTGTTGATTTATTGTTGCAGTATATTGTAGCAGGCCCATCTTGTTGTTCTCCCATTTCTGTACATATTCTTTGTAGCCAAATTGTTTGACTTATAGCTTCAACTGCTACCACGTATTTTGCCTTTGTGGTTGATTGTGCAATTGTGTCTTGCTTCTTTGATGCCTAAGAAAACATTCCTGATCCGAGTGAGAAGGCATAATAGGAGGTGTTATTCATGTCATCTACCAATCTTGCCCAATCATTATTGGTATACCCGAGTAAACTTGAGTTGCTCATGATTTTATACCATATACCAAACTCTTCTATACCTTTTAAATATCTAAGAATTCTTTTAGCTGCTCCAAAGTGAATTTGCCTTGGGCTTTGCATAAATCTTGATAGAAGACTTACAACATACATGATGTCTAGTCGTGTGGATGTTAAATATACTTCTGTAGTGAGATGCATTGGCTTCTGATGCTCCATCATCTTTTTGTAGTTTCTCGTTCGTCATGAGAAAAGTAGTGACAGTCTTGCAACCATTCATGTTAAACTTCTTGAGTAGAGCTTCTATATATTTCTTTTGACAAATGAATATCCCTTCTTCCTTTTGACTGACTTTAATACCAATAATGTAGTTCATTAAGCCAAGGTTGGTCATTTCAAATGTCTTCATCATGACTTCTTTGAATTCTTGGGTCTTGATGTATAGTGTTGGTTCCTCTTCCTCCTCCTGAATCTTTGATCAATGAAGTACTGGTCTATTCTATTGTACCATGCTCGAGGAGTTTGCTTCAAACCATATAAAAATTTTCTCAATCTTAACACTTTGTCTTCATTGCCTTTGCTCACAAAACCTTGTGGTTGCTCCACGTAGATCTCTTCTTGTAGTATTCCATTGAAAAAAGCAAACTTAACATCTAGCTGGTAGATGTTCCATCCATTTTGCGCAGTAAAAGTTATTAGAGCTCTAATTATATCTAAGCAAACAACTGGGGAAAATGTCTCTTTGTAGTCTATTCCTAGTTGTTGTAAATAGCCCTCAGCTACCAATCTAGCTTTGTGCTTTTGTATAGTGCCATCAAGATTGAGTTTTGTCTTATAAACCCATTTTACCCCGATGACATCCTTGTCTTTTAAACTGTCTACTAGCTCCCATGTGTTATTTTTCTCAATCATTTTTATCTCTTCTTCCATAGCCTTGACCCATACTTGTTTATTTTATGCATCTTCAAAGCTTTCTGGTTCAAGTATGGCCAAGATACAAGTTTCATATATGTCTACCAAAGATCTAACTCATCTTGGAGTAGACTCTAGTGATGAAGTTTGTTGTTTTGGAGGAGAATAAGTCTCACTTGGGACTTTTGTAGTTTCTTCAACTCCTTGAGGTTACTGCATTGATATATAAATGTTTTTCTCTATTTTCTCGTCATTCCAATTCCAAGCAACATTTTCATCGACTTCAACATCCCGACTAATAGTGAGCTTCTTGGTTTGTAAGTTGTAGACTCGGTATCCTTTTGATTGTGTGTTATACCCCAGGAAGATTCCTTGTAAAGTTTTGTCTTCTAGCTTATGCCTCTTCTCTTCAAGAACGTGTATGTAGCAAATAAATCCAAATACCCTTATGTGCTTTGTTGATGATTTTTGCCCCCTCCAAGCTTCAATCTTGGACTGCTTTAGTCAGACATCTATTAAGTATGTAGACAGCAGTATAGACTGTTCAGCCCAAAATATGTTTGGTAATCCTCTCTCCTTCAACATCAATCTAGCCATCTCTATTACTATGCGGTTTTTCCTTTCTAATACTCCATTTTGTTGTTGAGAATATGCAAGTGTAAGTTGTTGCTCAATGCCTTTATCTTCACTAAATTTATCAAACTTGTGGGATGTGTATTCTTTGCCACGATCACTTCTAAGTATTTTTATCTACTCCCACTTTGTTTTTCGACAAGGGCCTTAAACTTCTTAAAAATTCCAAAGACTTTTGATTTTTCTTTTATGAAGTAGACCCAAGTCATTCTAGAAAAATCATCTATGAAGAGAATGGAATACTTGTTGTTGTGGAGTGACGATGTTGGCATTGGTTCGAAAGTATCTGTATGGATTAGCTCCAATAAGTCTTTTGCTCTCTATGCCTTTCCTGTTTTTCAACAGTAATCTGTGTTGCTTGTCAAGGAGACATCCTTCACAGGCTTCACTATTCTATATTAAGCACAGGAGATCTCTCATCATATTCTTTTGATATAATAACTTCAGGGCATAAGTATTGAAGTGGTCAAATCTTCAATTCCAAAACCATAAGTCATCGACTTCTGCTTTCATGGCAATGTTAGAGCCTTGTCTCAAGGTTATTAGGAAACTTGTGTTCCTCTTCTCCATTTTTACTCGACCAATCTCTAGTCTTTTATTATCATATATTCTACATACGTCTCCTTCAAAGTTGATAGTGTAGTCTTTCTCCATAATTTGGCCAATACTTAAGAGATTTTCTTTGAGGTTGAGAACTAATAGGACGTCAATAATAACTCTTGTACCTTTCTTTGTGTTCACCATAACGGTGCCTTTGCCTTTTGATTCAATGACAGTACCATTCCCAATTTGAACTTTCACTTTGACAGATTCATCAATATCCTTGAAGAGGCTTGCATCTTTGGCCATATGATTGCTACAACCATTATCCAAGAACCAACTTCCACTTGTTTCACTACTGGAATCTTGGGTAGCATAGAAAATATGTTACTCTTGATCATGCTCTTTTGAGACCATAATTTAAGCTTTGATTGAAAGACATTTTATATTGAGTCTTCATTATGCTTATTCAAGCTTTGCTTATAAGCTTCAAGTGACCTTATCAATTCTGTCACTGACAAGATAGATAGATCTTTTGTTTGCTGAATCGTTGTCACGATTGGATCATATTTAGGGGGAACCGTAATTAGAATTTTCTCGACAATTTTCTTATCAAGAATAGTTTCCTTGTAAGATCTCATTTGGTTAACTGTTTCTTTTATCTTAGAATAGTATTCCTTTACGGTCTCAGATTCTTTCATTTTTAATAATTCAAAGTCACGTCGTAGAGTTTAGGGTTTTACAGTATGTAGCTTTTCACTTCCTTCAAACTCCTCCTGCAACGTAGTCCATGCTTCTTTTGTTGTTTTAGCACCCATTATCCTTGGAA
The DNA here is from genome assembly GCA_037954015.1 of Psophocarpus tetragonolobus. Taxonomy (NCBI): domain Eukaryota; kingdom Viridiplantae; phylum Streptophyta; class Magnoliopsida; order Fabales; family Fabaceae; genus Psophocarpus; species Psophocarpus tetragonolobus. The sequence continues at coordinate 84,082,550 of CM075689.1, forward strand.
AAATTGTGTCTCTAACTCCTTGTTGCAAGATAAATAATGTCTTTGAATTTTTTTGCTTGTTCTCCTTTGACTCCTTTTTCTAAGTCGTAGTAAGAGCTGAGATGTCTTCTGGAGCATAAAATCTTTCTTCTATTGTATCCCATAAATCTTGAGAGGTGAAATATGTCTTTCTTTTTGTACTCCAGAAATCATAGTTTTCACCATTAAAGATGAGAATATGGATAGATGATGGTTGAATGATGTTAGCCATGGGTTAGAAATTTTTGGAAGTGGGTAGGATATTGGGAGAATTTTTTGAGATAGAGGGTAATATTTCTATGCCCACTAAATAACTAAACTTATCTCTGATGCCACTGATAGTTTTAGAATTATAAAATAATTAAAGCTTCTTTAATTGGTAGAAAGGATAAGGAGGTCAATTTGTAATATAGGCTTACTTGAAAGGAAAACAGGCTTGGAGAAATAGTTGGAATAGCTTAGAATGAAAATGATTTGCTAGTTTCTTGGGTTGATTAAAAATGTTGAGTACATGGACTATTTATAGACTTTAACACAACCATTCTAGAGATATCATACATTATTCTAGAGTTTTCTATCTACATGTAATTCTAGAGCTATCATGTATTATTCTAGAATATTCTATCTATAGGTAATTTTAGAGCTATCATATAATTTATAGAATATTCTACTATATGTAATTGTCTATATTATTCTAGAATTTGCATCAATTTTCATCACAAGGGAAATTTACGTAATTGCAGTAAAACACATCTACCATAATGTCATTAGAACCTTTAACCATGGTTTTTGCTATAAGAAAAAGGAATCGTTTATGTTAGCATGTTATTGTGATGTAGAATTTCTAGGAGATGTTGTTGAAAGAAAAGAGTACAAGTGGAGATTGTCACTTTATTGATAGAAATATAATGATGTGGACTTGCATGAAACAAGACACAATTACCCTCTCAATAGTAGAAGTCGAGTATATAGCAACAACACAATGTTGCTCGCAACTACTATAGTTCAAGAATCAATTGGAAGATTATAATTTCTTTGAGTAAAACTCCTATATTTTGTGATAATGAATTTATTATTAATCTGTCTAGAAATCGTATCATGCATTATTGTGCAAAACATACTGAAATTAAGCATAATTTTATGAGATTATGTCCAAAAGGGTATTATAAAGTTACCGTCTTTTCTCACAGACATTAGATTAACTTGTTGGTATTTTTACAAAACCCCTTTTTGAAGAACTATTAGATCACCTGCTAACTTGCTAGGAATTATATTTGTAAAATAATGACTAATTTCCATATGAGATGCATCTTTATGTTTAACTCTATGACTTATGTTTAGATGAGTTCATGCAATATTTATATATACATCTTAAGACACTTAGTCTCAGACAACTTTCATGCATTATATATATATATATATATATATATATATATATATATATATATATATATATGTTGAAACTCTCTTCTGGAATCTTAGAGAAATGTTGAGTGGCTAAAAGTGAGTTGTTGGACTCAACCTATACACTATAATTTCAATTGTAAACCCTAACATCTGAGTTGTATCCTCAACTTGAATTCCTTTGAAAGCCCAAATAGAAAAAGTCAAGAAAAACTTCAAACGCACCCTGTTTAAGTTTGCTACGCAAACGTGAGCATCTATAAAATGGTATTCTTCTGAAACTTTTTGAAACCTTCGTACAATTCGATCTTTTTGATGAATATACTATTTTCAATTTGCATTATCCCAAGATGGTATATTTTGAAACCATAACTTGAATCCACTTTCCTCATAAGTTTGGAACACTATATACTGCCAAATCTTCTATTTTTCAGACTTACAATATCTCAACACTCTTTTTACACAAAAATGATGTCTCAAACTATTCTAATACATTTTACATTTTGTTGATGATAAAAGGGGAGAAGAACTTAATGAAATTCCTTTAGGAGTTGGCGTATCTAGCGGGAGTAAACGTTAATGTGCTATGCATATTATTGTTATTCTTTTATATACTCTTATATATTTGCACAATTCAGTTTCATACATGCTCTAATTTATACATCTTTATCTTCATCAATCTATTGTATTTATCATTCGCCGCCATCATCTCACACGAGCGAGGATGGTCAACGTGCAAGTCAACATGATAACATGTGCCACAAGCAATTTGAACACTAGCTTACCTGTTTTCTGTTTTACAGTTATGACAATTGTAGTTAGTTGATTTGTTGTAACCTTCATCTAGTTTGGGATTGGGTTCATTCTCTTCTCTTCTCTTCTCCATTCTCATTTGTATATAAACTATCTTAATTCACTTTTACCATTTGGAATGGAATTTGATGTTGATTGAGCCATTCTCTTTCTTTTCTCTCAGTTTCTATTGTTTGTGATATTTGTGATGGTATCAGAGCTCTTCTCATAGAGGAGCTCTACTTTGCACACTCTGAGTTTCTCGCCAATGTCTTCCAATTCCTCAGCCATGAGCGATGATTTAGATCCTCCAGTGAATGTACACAATTACTCGTGTCTTCATCCAGGTGAAAATTCTGTCGTTGTTCTCGTTTCTCCTCTGCTAGAACAAAACAACTACCATACATGGTGCAAGGCAATGGCAACCGCATTGAGTGTGAACAACAAACTTGAGTTTATTAATGGAACTGCTCAAGAACCGAATGAAGATGATAAACTTTATTCGACTTGGAGAAGATGTAATGACATGGTAGTCTCGTGGATTCTTCATTCTGTGACTCCTCAAATCTGTCAAAACATCATCTATATGGATAGGTCAGATGCGATTTAGAAAGACACCTTCACGCCAGATACTCACAAGAAGATCGATTTAGGATTTCAAACCTACAATTAGAAAAATCATTGATAAGGCAAGGTGAATCATCTATGATTGAATACTTTACAAAACTCAAAACTGTAAGGGATGAACATGAAAATTTCAGACCAAATTTTGTGTGTAAATGTTCAGTGAAATGTCGTTGTGGAGTCACAGAGACAATAGCTGAAAAAAAGTCAAAAGATAGGGCAATGCGATTCTTAAGAGGATTAAATGGGCACTTCAGCAATGTAAAATCCAACATCTACTGATGGAGTCTCTTCCATCAATCTTGAAAGTGTTTTCCTACATGGTGCAACAAGAAAGACAACATGAGAGGAGTAGTTTTGCTGCTGTATGAATGAGTTTAGACAATAGAAACACAACAACTAGTGGAGGGAATTCAAACTTGACTTGTGGATTTTGTGGATGCAAGTCGTACTGAGAATGTTTGTTATTTAAATGTGGGTTCCCATTCAGTTTTGATAAGAACGGCAATAATAATGGCTCAACAAGAATGGTAAAGTTTGTACTCATTATGGCAGATCGGGACACGCAGTGGATGTTTGCTACAAGAAGCATGGCTTCCTTCCAGGGCACAAGCTCTATGGAAAGACACCAACCATTAATAATGCAACAACTGAAGAATGCAAAACCAATAAGAATCAACAAAATTCCAATGGGTTTTGTGAGCATAAGTTGTCCTCTAAGGAATATTAGGCACTAATGAGCTTAATCAACCATTCAAATATTGGAGACACAACTATTTCAAGTCCTGCTAGTACTGGCAACATGTTAACCAAGTTGCTTTGGTCTCAACCTGTAATATGAAAACTTCAGGTAAATGCACACATAGCAATGAACCAAAAAGCACAGTACCTTGGATCATAGATTCAAGTGCATCTGATCATGTGACTTCATCTTTGAAATACTTCACCTCTTACAAAATCATCAACCTTGTAGTTGTGAGACTGCCCACAAGTCAACATGTAAAGACCACACACTTAGGCATCATCCTATTCAATGAGGAATTCTTCCTTAGCAATGCTCTTTACAGTCCCTCAATTATGAGTTAACCTTTTCTCATTCCTTATGCATTATCCAGGATGTGAGATCAAAGAAGAAGATTGGTATAATTAAAGTGGTTTCAGGCTTTTACACCCTATCAGCCTACAGTTTGAATTCTCCCATAACTATGTCTGCCATAACCCAACCTGTTTGTAACACTTCCCCTATTCTCATTCGGCATTTTAGGCTTGGACACCTATCACATGAAAAGCTACTATGAGTCACTATTATACTTGTATTTCAAATAATGATGAATGCAATAAAGATTTAGTGTGCAATGTGTATCATCATGCTAAACCAAAAAGACTCCCTTTTTCCTTCAAGCCATACTCATGCATACAAATGTTTTCAATTAATCCAAGCTGACATATGGGAGTCATGCTCCAAAATTTCCATGCATAGGCATAAATATTTTCTAACCATTATACAAGATCATTCATGTTTCACATGGGTTTTTCTCATGTATAACAAAGCTGAAACACGAACTCATTTAATCAATTTTGTAGCATTTGTAACAAATCAATTCAACTCTACTATTAAGGTTATAAGATTTGATAATGAAAGAGAATTCCATATGACTGATTTTTATCAAACTAAAGGCATTATGAATCAAACCACATGTAATGAAACACCATAAAAAAATGGTATAGTGGAAAGGAAACATCAATACCTTCTAAACATAACTCGATCCCTTCTTTTTCAAAGCAACTTACCGTACAGTTTTTGGTCATTTGTATTAGTTCATGCCGTCTTTCTTATTAATTGCATTCGTACACCATTTCTCAAAAACACATCACCATATGAAAAACTTCATGGAAAGAAATATGATATAGTTGTAATTCGTGTGTTTGGGTGTCTATGTTATGCCTTTACCCTTACTTTTCACAGAACCAAACTTGACCCGAGAGCAAATCCTTGTGTGTTATTTAAGCCTCACACAAAGGGGTATCTCCTTTATAACCCTCATACCACAAGCTTGAATTATCCCATAATGTGCTCTTTCATAAGCATCATTTCCCTTACCTCACATATCAACACATTCCATCTACGTGTCCTCTGCCCATTCCTTTCAATTATGACAACACATATAATCCTGAAACTACCTAACAAATTGAAGCCATATAGAGATTGCAAAATAATCAACACTTGTACCTGATCCTATTTCCCCTATTGACACATGTCCTTCATCACCTAACATTCACACTCCACTTGTCACACCTATTTTAAACCAACCAGCCACATCTCCTAATAACATGCCACCTATCCTAACTAAAGTTTTACCCATTCCATCCTCTACAAGTCACTCAACCAAAAAATGCATAACACCATCCTACCTAAAGGATTTCCATTGCATGACCACACTAACAATACCAAGCTCTTCAAAAGGTATTCGCCATCCTATTCAGTCTGCCCTATCTTATGATCACTTGTCTCCCAGTTTTCGTCACTTTATTTTCTCAATTTCCACTTACAAAACACCAAAGTATTATGCTGAAGCATCCAAGGATGAAAGTTAGATTAAAGCCATGAATGTCGAGATTATGGCCCTTGAAGCTAATCGCACATGGACACTCATTTCTCTTCCTCTAAATAAGACCGCCATTGGGTGTAGATGGATCTTCAAAATCAAATATAATTTGGATGGCTCCACCCAAATAGAGGGACTCGACTTCATTGACACTTTCTCCCCCGTGGCCAAACTCAATACTATTCGCATGTTACTTGCCCTTGCTTCCATTCATGATTGGCATCTTAAGAAATTAGACGTTAATAACGCATTCTTACATGGTGATCTAATTGAGGAGGGATACATGCATGTGTCTCTTGGATTTCCATCTCAACCAGGTCAAGAATGCAAATTGCAACACTCTTTGTATGGACTCAAATAGGCAAGCAGACAATGGTTTGCCAAATTATTCTCCTTTTTGTTATCCCATGGCTATCACCATTCCACAATTGACCATTCACTCTTCCTAAAGGTTTATAGTCCTTTTATCATTGCCTTGCTTATCTATGTAGATGATGTTATCCTAGCAAGGAACAATCTCTTAGAAATTCAAACCAACACCCTTTACTTGATTCCACTTTCAAGATCAAGGACTTAGGCAATCTCAAGTTCTTTCTGGACTTGAAGTTGCTCACACAAAGATTGAAATTCACCTTTGCCAATGCAAATATGTTCTCAATATACTCTCTAACACAGGCATGCTGGCCTAGTGCCCAACTTTCACTCCTCTAGATTACATCAATTGCCTTCATCAATCCTATAGTAAACCTTTCGTAGACCCATATCCCTACTGTCGTCTAATTGGCTGCCTAATATATTTGACCACCACTCAACCTGACATTACCTATTCAGTTCAACACTTAAGTCAATTCATGTCTAAACCCACAAATGCACATTTAAAGGCTGCCTTCTGCGTTTTCTGTTATCTCAAACATGCCCCTGGGTCTAGTATCTTCTTTTCTAGCTCAAGTTCTCTCCAACTCGATGTTTTCAGTGACTCAAATTGGGTCGTTGTGCAGATACTTTTCGCTTAGTCACTGGTTTTTTAGTCTACCTCGGTCATTCCTTTGTCTCATGGCATTCCAAGAAACAAGCAATTGTTTACAAAACTTCTTTAGAGGCAGAGTACATGACTCTTGCTTCCACCACTTGTGAAATACAACGGTTAGATAACATATTGGAAGATTTTCATGTTTGTTTTAATAAACCATCCTTACTATTCTGTGAAAATGATTCAGCCCTGTAAATAGCTTCTGATCAGGTATTCCACAAACGTACCAAGTATATTGATATAGATTACCATATTGTTTGAGACAAAGCAAATATTGGTTTGATTAAACTCATGCCCATATCTTTTGCCATGCAACTTGCTGATATTCTCACAAAGGCATTGTCTCCTCTATTTTCAACGAGTCTTGTTCCAAGCTGGGAATGCTCAATATCCATTTCTAACTTGAGGGGGGCTCTCAACCATCATTTCACACAAGAAAAGATGGTTAATGTGCAAGTCAACATGATAATGTGCGCCACAAGCAATTTGAACACTAGCTTACCTATTTTCTATTTTATAGTTATGACAGTTATAGTTAGTTATAGTTAGTTTGGGCTTAGGCTTAGGCTCGTTCTCTTCTCTTCTCCATTCTCATTTGTATATAAACTATCTTGATTCAATTTTACCATTTGGAATGGAATTTGATGTTGATGAGTCATTCTCTCTCTTTTCTCTCAGTTTCTATTGTTTGTGATATTTGTGAATCATCATAAAAAAGTAAATTGTTAAGTTTAGAAGGTTTGACCAACCAGATGAACTCTAAAATGCCCAAGTAGTTTTGATGATGAAAAATAAAAATAAGCTTGATTATCTAATATTTACCTTGAAAAAAAAATATAAGGTATAATTATCAAAAGACACATCCATGCAAGATGTAGATGCAACCTAAGTCTGTATTCATCACAAGATGCAGATGCATGCTAAGTCTTCATTCATCGCGAGATACAAATACAAACTTAGCGCAAGTATGAGATGTTGCTCAAGAAAAAAGTCAAAGATGCAGTTTATGTGTAACAGATGCATCTTGGTCACACGTAGATACAAACCTTAATAGATGCATATGTAAGTAATGTCTAAGTCAAGTATGAAGCATATGCAGCTCTTGTACACGAAAGCTTACACAAAGTATTTCAATACAAAGACTTATGTGAGATAAGAAGATGAAGGCTAATTCAGTACAAATAAAGACAAAGTCTTATATAGAAGATATAGAGTCAAACATATGTCTTATAAAGAGAAGTATTGGAAACAATAAGTTAAAAAAAGAGAAATAATACAAAGCAAAGATGTAGTGCATGAAGATATGAAGACAAAGCACATGTTAAATAATACATGAATATTAAGTATCACATGTTGCATACAATGCGTTGATATTAAGATGAAGATAACTTAAGGATAAGTTAAAAGTCAAATTATATAAGATGTTTAATGGAAAAATATAATGAAGACTCTGACTAAAAAAGACGCATCTTAGACAAAATAGAATGCAACGTCGTGTTGATAACGAGTTAGGAACTTCAAAGATGTTTCATATTCTAAGTGTCATATGTGATTTGGCAAATGGCTAGATTTAATTTAAATTAATCATCATTAGTCGTAGTGCTTTATGCTATTGTCAAACAAGCCAAACAAAAGGAGACATTGAATGATTGGGCGAACTGCTGCAAAGCACAAACACAGTGATTAGGTAAGTTGCTTTTGTGATTGAAGCTTAACAACTAGCCTCAATGATACATTTATTTTTGCTTATAGAAAAGGATTGAAGCATTAAGGAAAAACTTATGAAATTACATTTTGTGAATATTATTGTAGGCTTCCTTCTTTCCCATGAAAACCAAAGGTCAAACACTCACTCTAAGTGATCAGACACTATGTGTTACGAGATTTGATAAATGAGCAATTATTATATACTTCACTTTGTGAAGTTATTTTTTGTTGAGCGAAACTTGTAAATCCTCTTGTTAAGAGTTATTTTTGTAACACTTTGTATTTGCATTATTGTATAGCTAGGAATGACTTTGTGGATTCAGTTCTCAAATTCTAGGAAGTTTAAATGTGAAATCTGAAGTGGTATAAGAAATTTGTTGTAAACCAAGAATGGTATAAGAATAATCGTAAATCAGGAGTGACACTAAGAATACTTGTATCATTTTATTCAAATAGTTGAACCTTACAAGAGATGCTTGGAAGAGTCTAGACCTAGCTTTAGTTTGAGTGAATCACTATAAAATTACATTTCTTGTTAACTTCTATTATAATGTGTATTTATACATAAATTTTGTTTTGATTAGTTTTATAAAAAGAGTCTTTTATAAAAAAAAAAATGTATTTAAATTGTATTTGTTAAAGAAGAACGAACTTCTTTCGAAAAGTTGTTTTTACCTTACGTCTGAATACTTAATACACGTCTGTATTATCAAAATGTTTTGTTTGAATTTGTTTAACGGATTATAAGGTTCTCTTAAAGTTAAACATTCAAATTAAACCACGTAACTGCAAAAGAACCTTTTTCTCTTTTTTCTACGGTCATGGCAACAATAATGAAAATAAAAAAGGAAGAGGAACTCACCGTCACAAGCTTTACTATGACAACCAGAAGAATTGCAAAATCATCAGAAGACAACAGCAATCGTGTTTAAAATGTCCAATTAGAACAAGCTCTAAAGTAAACATGCAAGTTAAACATTGGAATTGCATAAAGAGACCTTTTCCCCTTTTTTCTATAGCTAGTCATGGCAACAATAATGAAAATAAAGAAGAGGATTTAGGATGAACTACACGCAGAAGCAATGGCTTCACGAGTTGGCAGTGGCACGACGGCCTCAATGAAGTTGGGGTTGAGATTTTGTGTTATAATATGTGTTTGACAAAACTAGATAATAAGTTTCACGCTAATATTAGCTTATTAGATTAGAAATGCATGGTAGAATTAGAAAAAGATATAATTATATAAGTTTTATTATATAAATAAAATTTGTGTTTTCTAGAAAAAATATATTATTATATAATTATAATTTTAGATTTTTAAAAAATAATTAAATTATTATTTAACTTTTTAGTGATAAAATATTTAAAAATTAAAATAAATAGCATAATTACAAACGATAACCGGGCAAGGCGGGTTTGACTTTCCCTGTCACCATCCTCATCCTTGAAAAGTGTGGGATGGGATGGGAATGAGTATAAATGAGTGAGTATAAAATTTTAATCATCCTTAGGTATTTTTGGGTTTAGTATACCCGCAGGTACTCCATTATATTATTTTTATCATTTAAAAATATATGTATGAAATTTTGTTTAACATATAAGCGGGGAGGAAGGAACAAGGATCAACAAACTCACCCCTATTCCTGTTCCCAAATTTCTTAGGCAAGGATAAGAGCAGGGACGATGAGGAGACCTACAATGCAAATTGTTCCCATCAAAATCAAGGCGAGCGGAGGGGCAATAGCCACAGAGGCGAACATTATTGTTATCCCTAAGTATAATATAAAAAAAATTCATAAACTAGTAAAAAGAAAATAACAATTTATTTAATTCATAATTCTTTAAATTACTTATTATATGTATAAACTATGAATGTTTATGTTAATTTGTTTTTGTGAAATTGAAAATAGCTAAAAGAAATTAAGAATAATAAGGAGATGTATTAAAATATATAAAGGGATAGTAATGAAAGAAAAATAAATAATCTACAAACTAGAAGCTAGTTGAAATAGCTTCTAGCTTATAAGTTAGATCCAAGAGGTACTTGTTAAACACTTTTGTGTTGGTCAAACTACCTTATAAGTTAGTTAAATAACCCAATTGCTACCTTATGAGGCTTAATCAACATTTAGGTCCTTAAAAATATCATTTTTTGTTTTAGTTCTTTAATATTTTTCTTTTGAAATTGATCCTTTAAATAATTTTTTTCAGTCCTTGCAAGAAACAACTCTAATTCTATATAACAATAAAGTTAGCAACCCAGCAATCATCATGTCATCAAAGAGCCTGACAAGATACTCATCCATAATTTTGTTGGATAAATGATGTTTTCAATCACTTATAAATATATTTTTCAAGAAAATATTAAAAATTATTAGAGGATAAAAAATTCATATTATAAAATTAAAGGAAAATTGAGAAAATAAAATCATACTTCATAAATTTTATAAAATTAAAATATATTTTACTATATATAGTCTCACATAAATTATATTATAGTTTATCATAAAAAATTATAAGCTCATAATTATTTATTTATATGTTACAAAATAATTTAAAACTAATTTCATTTATGATATTAGTTATCATGTGTTGAGTTTTTTTATAAAATTCTGAATTTATATCACATAATTAAATATTATATATATATATATATATATATATGCGTGTGTAAAGATATTGCACATGTTTTTTCGTAAAAAAATTTAAAATTAAAATAATTTTATATGTTCCAAAGTATAAATAAATATTGTTAAATCTTTAATTATGTAATTGCATTAAATACTCCGAGAAAAAATTTTAATATCTATAATAGTTATATTTACAATGGTGTTAAATAGTAAAATTAATTTTGACATATTATAATATATTTATAAAAATAATTAATATTATTATATAAATACAAATAAATAAAATTTACATTATAAAATTACTAATCATAAAATCAATATATAATTTTTTAATAATAAATTATATATTATTGAAACTTTAAAAATTAATTACGTGAAATACTCTTAAAAATAATTTTATGATTCATAATAATATCAAGCATGATTATTTCTGATGAGTGATAGAAATTCATCCATTACTTGTAGATTTTTCTACGAATTTTTCTTAAAAAACCGCAGGAAATCTATTTCCTGTAAATTTACCTGTGAAAATAAATCCCTACCTTAAATCTTTGTGGATAATTTTTTTCTTGATGAAATTTGTAATCGCAGCAAGTTTTCTACAGAATTTTTTGCAGAAATAATTGCATAAAATGTACCTGCAATTTTTGTAAAAGAAACCCGCAAAAAAGGTAAAAACAAAATTCAAATTTACCTAAAAAAAAGTTGCAACAAAATCCTCGGGAAATTCTTACAATTTTCTAAAAATAGCAGGTAAGTTACTTGCCGTTTTAGAAAACTACATGTAAGTTACCTGCCAGCCGGTTCGAAAAAACCGCAGGTAAGTTACCTGTCATTTTGGAAAACCACAAGTAAGTTACTTTCCGGTTTGGAAAACCAAAAAAATTTCCTACGACTTTTTCCGCAGGTAAATTTGAAACATTTTTATAAAATAAAAAAATATATAATTACCCACTAATTAAAATATTATTTTTTATTTATATGGTCTTCCATGAATTCTTTATAATATTCAAACTTTTATTTTAAAACTGTAGTTTTTATAATTTATTATAATAATTTGATAACTTTTTATCGAAATAATTATACTAAAAATAATTTAAATTTAATCATTTAATACCATAAATTAAAATAATTTTAATTATAATAAAAAATTCTAATATATTTTTTCGTCACATAAAATCTTATTCAATAATTTTCTTTTTTTAGAAAAGGGATCTTATTTAATTTTATTTGTATATTTTATTGTAGTTATTTAATTATTTTATTTTTATAATATATTAAAAAATTAATAATAAGTAATATCATATAATAAATTTTTTATTTATGATAGAAAGTATAATATTTTTTTATAACTTAATATAGTTATTTTATAATTTATAATTTAATTTGTATACAAATAATTTATATTATCGCAAATAAAAAATTTCATTAATTCACTTGTTTGATAAACATAAATAAATACACATATAACTACAAAAAAAAATTATATATCTATTAATAATAATAAAAGAAAGTTTTTGACAACCTCATAAGTACTTTCTATTTTCTTTTTTCAAAACTTGTATTTCTAATTTTTATCTCTCTTCTTTATTTTAAATTTTTCTTTTTTATATTTTTTCATATTTATACTTATAAGACAACAAAAATTATCATTTTATTAACTAAAGAATTATATTATTATTATTATTATTGTTATTATTACTACATACTAAATAAATAAAAATTGTTTAATATTATAATTTCATTTTTATTTTTTAAACATTATATTTTTGTTTTTATTTCATAAACTATTTAATTCTATGTCTATTAATAAATTAATATATATTAATAGAAGGCTTTTCCATGTGTTAAAAGAATAATCAAGTTCTATATACTTTTTTTTAGAACAAGAGCTTAATAAAAACTTCAAGTGAAACATCTTTTAACCCTATTCTACTAACAATAAGCCTAAAATAAAAATTGAATAGCTCACTTAGCCAATTTTGTACTACAATCATTTCATTTATAAATGCAAAATGATAGAGCTAATATTCCATTAATGTTTAACAAAAATTTAATGTGTACCCTCCAGAGTATTATTGATCCCCTAAAATTACAGCTGCCATGACAGTAGTTGATACTAGCTCAAATAATACTGAGTAACATGGATATTTATGCAAAGGAAAGAACAACATTTGTAGTGGGTTTATAATCCAGAAGACATATGGGAAAAGAGAATTAAAAAATAGTGTTCAAATATACTTTTACAAGCAGCTTCAAGAGAAGGATGACTCAGATTTGCATCAACCATCAACCATCAACACTAGAACAGAAAGTAAACCACTTTTGAAGTTCAGGATCCAGTCAAGTTTTAGATATTTTTCCTGAAACAAATTATTGCAATATATTTTATATTGTAATGGCAGATCTAATGATGAAAGCTGCAAAGACAAAATAGCATGCCTTCTATAGATAAGGAAATCTGAGATAATTTAGAGAAGAATCGTAAATTCTGTTTCATAAAAACAAAGTGAATAACAAAATATATTTTGATACAACTCTGAGTATATAATTATATACAGAACTGTATACAAAAGACTGCTACAACTGGATGAGTACTCCTATAACAGATTAACAGGGTGGTAACAAAACTAGGTAGTTAGACAATAGATGATTTCTTGTGTTAGTTAATAAATGTTAGCTACAATACTAACACAGGCTATAGCAGAGAACACATTGTATAAATGAAAGAAGGAAAAAAGCATAGTTCTTTTGGTTCTGATGTTGATGTGTTTTGTATGATTTCTTAATGAAAAATCCTTTGTATAACTGTTATAGTCAGGAAGGAATATCACAGTTGACCAAATTGAGTTTTATGACATTTAATAGTGTTGATTAATCCTCTTAAATGGAAAATAAGCCAGAGGTATATTGTGATGAAACCTTATATCTAAATCTGAATACACAACAAATGTAGTTTATTACATGCCTATAAACTCAAAATAAAGGAATATTACATTACTTACACAAATAAAGGATTTTTAGTTTCCTCTTAATCAAAGATTACATGCCAATAAACTGCCATAGCTACAATAAATATTCTGATTTTCAGTTTAGGGTTTTGAGAACTCACAGAATCAAAGTTAATTTTGAAGACTTAATCTCCTTCCATTACCTAGCAATCAAGAATAAAGAGGAATTAGTGAGTTGCGAGATCGTTATTAAACAACAAATCGAAGAATCAGTTGCGAGAACGAGTGAGTTAACGAATGAGTAAGTGAATGAGGGAATGGGAGAGACAATAAGTGAAATAAAAAACAAGGGTGATTAATAACATGAAAAAGCTTCGCTACTGAAGTGAAAACGGAAGACCTGCGCTAGGGTTTCACTGGCGATGGCGATGGCGATGGAGAAAAAAGGCCACGGCGCTCGTCGAAGAAGAAAGAAACACCGTCTGCTCGAGGGAGTTTGCATTTTTAAATTAACTTTCAAATTTTATAATTTATATTTATAATTTTTAATTTTATACTTCAGTTTTTAGTTTTTAGTTTTTTAATTAACTTTTTGTTTTAGTTATTATTTTAATTTATAATTTTAAATTTTGAATTTAAATTTTAATTCCTTATTTTAATTTTTATCTTTATTTTCAATTTTAATTTAGTTTTCAGTTTTATTTTTAGTACTTAGTCTATATCATTTAATTAGTTTTGATTTTAACTTTAAATTTTATATTTAAAATTTATAATTTTCTATTTTTAGTTTTAATTTTTTTAATTTTTTTACTTTTTATTTTTATTTTTTAATTTTAATCTTTAATTTTTATTATTAAATTTTAATATTTAATTTTGAATTTTTAATTTTTAGTTTTATATTTTAGTTTTTAATTTTTTTATTTAATTTTTATTTTTAGCTTTTATTTGAATTTATAATTTTCAGATTTTAATTTAAATTTTAATATTTATTTTAATTTCTATCTTTATTTTTAATTTTAATTTTAGTTTTATTTTTTCATTTAATTTTAATTTATCTTTTTAGTACTTAATTTATATCTATTAATTAGTTTTAACTTTGAATTTTAGCTTTATATTTAAAATTTATAATTTTTCATTTTTATTTTTAAATTTTTAAATTTTAATTTTTACTTTTAAAGTTTACTTTCTTATTATTAAATTTTAATATTTAATTTTTAATTTTTAGCTTTTACATTTTATTTATCAATGTTTAATCTTATATTCTAGTTTTTAATTTTTTATATAATTTTTAATTTTAGCTTTTATTTTAGTTTATAATTTTCAACTTTTAATTTAAATTTCAATTCTTTATTTTAATTTCTATCTGTATTTTTATTTTTAATTTAGTTTCTAGTTTTATTTTTTCATTTATATTTTTAGTACTTAACTTATATCATTTAATGAGTTTTAATTTAAATTTAAAGTTTCTATTTTAAATTTATGATTATTCAATTTTAGCTTTAAATGTTTACTTTTATGTTTTCAATTTTTATTTTTATATTTTAGTTTTAATTTTAATTTTTATTTTAATTTTTATTTTTTATTTTTATTTCAAATTTCTAATTTTTATTTTTTAATTTAAATTTTATTTTTAGTTAAAGTTTTAATTCATAATTTTAATTTCTATATTTAATTTTAATTTTATTTTTTATTTTATTTTCTTATTTAATTTTAAGTTATATTTTTAGTTCTTAATTCATATTTTTTTATTTATTTCAATTTTTTAATTATAATTAATAATCACTAGGAATTTTTAATTTTTATTATTAAAATTAATTTTCAATTTTTAGTTTTTTTTTAGTTTTTAATTTGTACTTTTTGTATAATTTTAGTTTTAGCTTTTTTATTAATTTATAATTTTTAAATTTAAATTTAAATTTAAATTCTTTATTTTAATTTCTATCTTTATTTTTAATTTTAGTTTTAGTTTTTATTTTTATTTAGAATTTAATTTTAATTTATATTTTTAGTACTTAATTTATATATTTTAATTAGTTTGTTTTTAAAATTAAAGTTTATAATTAAAATTTTTAATTTTTAGTTTTAAATTTTTACTTATTAATTTTTAGTTTTTATTTTTAGTATTGAATTTTAATTTTAAATTTTTAGTGCTTCATTTTTAACTTTTAATTTCTAATTTTTTTTTCAGTTTTTAATTTTATATTGAATTTTTTATTTAATTTTAATTTTAGTTACATTTAAACTTATAATTTATAATTTTAAATTTTAATTCTGAATTTTAATTTTAGTTTCTAGTTTTATTTTCTCATTTAATTTTAAGTGATATTTTTAGTTCTTAATTTATATTTTTTGAATTAGTTTAAATTTTTTATTTATAATTTATAATATTCATTTTTAACTTTTAATTATTAAATTTTTAATTTTTAATTTTAATTTTCAGTTTTTAAATTTTTATTTTTTTTATTTTTATTTCATTTTTAGATTTCACTTTTATTTTAATTTATAATTTTAAATTAATTTTTTAAGATTTCCTAAAAATTGCAGGAAAATTCGCAAGTAATTCCTGCGGATACTAAAATCGCAGGTAATTCCTGCAAAAATCAAAGTCACATGTAATTGTTATAGCCTAAAGTCGCAGGTAATTTTTACAGATTTTAAAATCTGCAGGAAATTTCCTGCAAAAATACTTTTGCAAGAAAATCCGCAGAAATTTTCTTCAGATTTTTAAATCGACAGAAATATTTTCTAGTACTTGTTTTTCACATAAAAATCTGCAAGAATTACCTGCAGATTATTTTTGGCAGGAAATCAACATTTTTCTAGTAGTGTAAATTTATAAACATCTACAATACTTTATCTCTTAATTTTATATTCAATAATTGACTACATATTATATTTGACTTTTAATATATAGATAGAGGGAGAGATTTAACTTTGTAATAATTACATTTTATATAATAATATAAGTACGTAAATTGAATTTATTTTATTATAGTATTTAAAAATAATTAATTTGTATATTTTGATATATAAAAATTAAAAATGAATACCAGATAATAAATAAATGATAAATATATATTGAATTTAATATGTAATTTGTAATTCGTTTTTCTATTCTTTATTTAAAATAATGTATACTTTTTAACATTATGTCTATTCTCTCTTACAAATTTTTATATATCTATATATAATTAGCCATTGTCAAGAGTGATGTCACTTAAAGGTTATGATTTTGTTTGTTTTATAAAAATTATATATACAGAAAATACTTTCAAAATATAGTCAACAAAATACTTAAATTAGCTATCATATTTAATATATTTCATTTAAAAATTTGACTTTTCAATATATAATCTTGAGAGAAAAATAAGCATATCATCTTAAAATGATTATTTATAGTAAATTTTAAATAAAAATTTTAATTTTTTTAAAATATTTAAATAATAATTTAACACTTACTATATTTAAATAATACATTTAACTTTTTTAGAAATATAGAAAATGTAGAAAATATTAGAAAATGGATAAAAAGAAAAGGAAAAAAATAGTTACTCATATAGAAGAAAGCTTGAGTACGATAATGACGCAATGTTTATGGTATTTTTCCTAATATAAGGGATATTGATATTTTTTTTTAGTCAATCATATTGTAGATTTTATTTAAGTCATTTTTTAATAAATTAAAATAAATTTTATTTATTTATAATAAATAAATATGTTTAGGATTTATAATAAAATAATTTTATAAAATTATTTAAAATAAGCTTTATAAAAAATTTAAAATTAAATCATTTTACTGTAAATCCTAAATATGTTTACTTATTTATAAATAAATCAAATTTATTTTAAATGATTAAAAAATAATTTAAATAAAATCTATAATTTGATTAATAAAAAAAATATATCGATACCCTTTATCTCTTCCCGATAATGAATGCCACCGTGGCACCATATTTTCAGTGTCCAACCACTGCACCGTATTGTTAGGCCACTCTTCAATACTGCAAATTCAACATTCCATTGGCCTTAGCAAGACCATTGAGTCAACCTTGTTCGGTGAGCATTCGTCAACCAATCCTTCCAACTTTTACATTGGAATTGGAATTGGTATCCATTCATCTTAAATTCTTATTTTTATATTTTTAAGTTTTTTAAAATGAAGGCTGCTAGTATTTCGTAATCACGTTTTTTGTATATAAAAGCTAAGTCAGACTTTCATTACTGTAGGATAAATTTGTGGCATTTAAAAAAGCCTTTGAATCATGATTGTACCACTTCAAACCTGTACCTTATTAGTAGTATGTTTGACTTTTTGTTTTTCCACTTGTGCATCTTCAGAGCATGACCAAATCTTTAATGAAAGTGCTTAATGACTAAATCATCCCTAAACTGCATAATTTACTAATTTCAATACCAGGGTCATATTGGTCACCACATCGTGAAAGAGAATATTTGTGTGAATGCCAGGAATATTTAACTGCTTACTTCTATTGAAATTTTCAGCGAGCAAAACTAATAGCCCAAGACAAACAAGGACAAAACTTGCAATGATCATCAAACAGAAAAACAACAATACCTTACCTTGTACAAACCTCATTGTTATTGTAATCTTTGTTCCTCAGCATTCATGTCTTTGAACGTGATGCTTCTTCTAGTGGGTCTTTTTGTTTTACAAAGTTTTCTAATACCAAACTGCTACTGCCAGACCAATAATCCTCAGAATATTGAAACATTTTATCCAATCCGAACAGTAGAACCACCCCTCCCAATCTCACCTCATAAGCCAGCACCAGGACCAGTGGCTGCATCAAAATCGTCTTCATCAAGCAGTAAGGTTGGAACTGCTGTGGCTGCAACTGCTGCAAGTACTTTACTTGTTTCTGGTTTGATTTTCTTAATGGTTCAAAGGTGCTTCAGAGCAAGGAAGAGAAAGGAGATAAGAAGAAACACTGCTTCTGCTGTAGATAAGGGAGCTGCGCCTCAGGCACAAGTGTTTGAGAGAATGAATGGAAACGTCAAGGGACTGATTGTTGATGAGGATGGTTTAGATGTGGTTTATTGGAGAAAACTTGAAGGTAAAAAATTAACAGACATGGAATTCCAAAGGGAGGTTTTGGACAGTCCCAGAGGCAATGAAGAAGATGATCATGAGAGGAATCCAAGGCAAAGATGTGAGTCCATTCAAGAAAGTCCTCTTCTTAGGGAAAAATCTTCAACTCCTCACATGAATATATTTCTTCCAGAGGAATCATATACAGTCATGAGAATTCCACCTCCTGCTCCTCCTCCTAGTATTCCTTCACCACTTGGAGGCTCTAATTTTCCACCATCTTCTCCACTCTTTTCCCCATCATCACCAAAACCAATCTCCACTTTTTTTTCATCAATTCCAAACATATCAAATCCTTCACCAACAATACCTGATAGAAATACTCAAACACCAGCACCACCTCCTCCTCCACCAATCCCTGGTAGAAAGAGCTCAACACCACCACCACCACCACCTCCTCCACCAATCCCAAATAAAAAGAACTCAGCAGCAGCACCACCACCTCCTACACCAATCCCTGCTAGAAAGAGTCCAGCACCACCTCCTCCTCCACCAAAGGCAAGTGCTTCGAAGTCACCATCAAAACCACCACCTACCCCTGCTGAAAGAACACGAGGTACCACAAGTAAGCAAGGAAACACTTCTTCTGAGGTAAAACTGAAGCCATTGCATTGGGATAAGGTGAATACCAACCTTGATCACTCTATGGTATGGGACAAAATGGACCGTGGTTCTTTCAGGTAATCCTAATATACT
Organism: Psophocarpus tetragonolobus; assembly: GCA_037954015.1. Lineage (NCBI taxonomy): Eukaryota > Viridiplantae > Streptophyta > Magnoliopsida > Fabales > Fabaceae > Psophocarpus > Psophocarpus tetragonolobus. The sequence goes on from CM075689.1 coordinate 84,102,118, forward strand.
AGATTTTCCAATTATCTAAATTTTGATTCCTTTATTTTAGCCTTGGCTGATTATTTCTTAAACATCAGTGTTGATGATGATCTTATGGAAGCTCTTTTCGGGTTAGTCGACACCAACGGAAATGATAATGCCCCAAAAGTAAATTACTCAATGAGTCCTAGCAGGGATGCTTTGGCTCCATCAGCGCTTACCTTTCTGCTTGACCCCAGAAAATCACAAAACATTGCTATTATTTTGAAGTCTCTGGCAGTCTCACGTAAAGATATTATCGAAGCACTCGTTGATGGTCAATGTCTTGACACCGATACCATTGAAAAGCTTGGTAGAGTAGCGCCAACGGAAGAAGAGCAAGCACTTATACTTGCATATGAAGGAGACCCTTCAAAACTTGCTGCAGCCGAATCTTTCCTACATCACATCCTCAAAGCTGTTCCTTCAGCATTTAAGCGCTTGAATGCTTTATTATTCAGGTTGAATTATGATTCTGAGATTGTAGAAATCAAGGAGTTTCTGCAGACTCTTGAGATGGGGTGTACGGAGCTTCGAAACCAAGGAATGTTTGTGAAGCTTCTTGAAGCAGTGCTTAAGGCTGGAAATCGCATGAATGCAGGTACTCAAAGGGGTAATGCTCGAGCTTTCAACTTGGCTTCTCTCAGAAAGCTCTCTGATGTCAAGAGCACTGATGGAAAAACCACATTGCTTCACTTTGTGGTTGAAGAAGTAGTTCGCTCTGAAGGAAAACGTGCGGTACTTAACCGCAATCAGAGTTTTAGTAGCAGTAGGAGCAGCAGCAACACTGAAGACTCTCGGAACTCTTCTACTTCAAATGAACAAAAACAAAAGGAATATATAACACTAGGATTGCCAGTCGTAGGAGGGATCAGTTCTCAGTTTTCCAATGTAAAGAAAGCTGCAGCTACAGATTACAACAGTTTTGTTGGTTCAATTTCATCTCTCTCAGCCAGGATTTTAGAGATTAGAGAACTTGTTTCCCAGTGCGGAAATGACAAGGGAGGCAACTTTGTGAGAGAAATGAACCATTTTCTTAACACTGCTGTGGAGGAATTGAGATTAGTGATGGAAGAGCAAACAAGGGTGATGCAACTTGTGAAAAGAACAACAGATTATTATCAAGGAGGAGCTTCAAAAGATAGTGCAGAACACCCTTTTTATCTATTTGTCATAGTTAAAGATTTTCTGGGAATGGTTGACCAAGCATGCATTGATATTGCTCGTAACATGCAAAAGAGGAGGACACCTAAGGTAAATTAAAGGGGTAACACTGTAATAGTCTGCATAGGTACTGACACAAAGGACTTTGGAGGTTTAATAGATTTGCCCAAGCCATTCAACCTTTTCCGTTGGACCATTTACATAATGGAGCCGAAGTGCTAAAAGAGAGTTCAAGAAGATAACATGAGTTATTCCATTCAAATATGAACGAGATAGGTTTCTAATTTGTGGTGGTTCACAAGAGAAGGCATTAGTGCAGCTAAGTGCTAACCATTAGAGGTTTAGAAATACTGTGAAAGCAGTGTGTGCTTTAGCATTGATAAGACCAGTTTATGCCTGGAAAATTGAGAAGCTAAAACCATTCTTGTAATGTCATCATTTTTTCATATTTTAACCTCTAAATGTACGTGTCACTTGTACAGAGACCTATTGTTCTTGAGAATTTTTTAGTCTCTTTTATGTATAGATCTTAGATTCTTTTGTCATCAACCAGAAGTTCGGAACTTGTTCCGTTGCTCCTCATTTTCTATATATTTGCAACTTCAATGAATTGATTTTATTTTATTTATTAGATATGACGCCAAAGTAGCTGACTTAGCATTGATAAAAAATTAAACCGATCTAATGCATTGAATTAATCGAGCAGTGTAGATACTAGATAGGATGGACCAAAGGAATTCATATTATCGATTATTTTATTTTGACTTATCTCATAAAGACAACGAATCAGATTTGCTTCTGCAAAATACACGACAAATGTGACATCGTTATCCTAGCTGAACAGCATTTAGAAAACGTTCATACTCTGACAATTATTTCAGAAAATTTCTTTTAGCAAGTTTCCTCTTTATTACAAAGTCATGTGGTTTTAACTTTTTCATCGACAACTTTACCTTCCTGCTTATACATTCATTTGGGTACATGCAAAAGTATTATTAGACTTGGACAACTATCTGTACGCGGTTATACATGTTTTTTGCCTTCATACTCAACTACAAAATAGAGGTAGGAAAAAAAAAGATAATAATAATAAAAAAAAAAAAAAAACTGAAAGAAAAAAAAGTAGGAGTCTAGGAAATCCTATGCCCATATGTGTACAATTGTTCAAATTTTAAAGCTAACATGAGATCTTCCTTGTATAGGTAGCATATCCAGCAAATATTTATTTCCGATTTGTGTATATTGCTGAGATCGTATGTCAAACTCGATATTGAACTTAATCTGCATTGTGTAACCCACTTAATTAGTCTTGTTCTCTGATTCTGAAAATTCTTCAGTCATGTTTCCCAATGTAACAAAGTGTTGCATCATTGCATGTGAATAGGATTATATCACCTTAGCTTCTTAGAATACATGGTCTACAACATGTTAAAAACCACATTAATCACCCGTAGAATGGGTAGAGAACAAGAAAACTCACACAATCAATTACAAGAGATATATGCATTTTTTACATTACATATCTAATACAGTATTATTTTCTAACCAACAGATGGCCTAGGAGGGGTGCAAGGAAGAAAATGAACATCAATAAGATCTCTATGTCAAAAAAAGATCCTATTTAACTAGGAGGTTGCCCCCTGTTGCTTAATAAACAAGAATATCATTGCATTGAACAGTTTCCATAAACAATTCCCCTGAGCATGCAGATCTACCTGACATAATGGTGTACTTAACATCTTTTCTCCTTCTCTCGTTATCTTTATCACTTCTGGGACCACCGACGGTTTTAAGCTTTAGCATCAGCCTGCATTAGAAGAAATGAGACAATAACAAGTTAATGGAATAAATAAGCTTTCCTTTAATAGCGTCTTTTGCATTCTCCCACACCCTTTATTTTTCCTTGGTACATACGATGCGTGTAAATAATTGATATAGCTGATTAGTAGTATTTATAGAGTTCTCCATATTTTAAAACTATAGCATCATTGCATGAATTTTAAGTAACATACAAATCATGCTTCAGAGGTCATTTAATAGAATATAATCCTTACTGTTAATGAATATCCGTAAGGTTAAACTAGAAGCCAACATCATCCCTTGTATTTATTATTTGCTATGTCTTGAATGAGTAAACATTTTTTGTTTTTCATTTTCTATTTTTATTTTCTAATAATCATTAATTCCTACCCGTTAAGACCATATGTATTTTTTGTTTTCATTTTTACCAAAAACAAAAAATAGTATTAAAAATACGTTTGATTATAATTTAGAATACATTTTCTCTTAAAACGTTTCCAAAAAACAATTGAAAATAGAAAATAAAAAAATTGATTTCAGTATTTAAAAAAATTAAAACTATGTAAAAACATAATAACAATATTGTAATTATAACAAAAACTATATTTAAATGTGCTTTAAATTATAAATATAAATGTTTTATAATATTTTTATTAAAATTAATTAAATTTAACAATATTATTTTTTAAAAATATCAAATGAAAACAAACATATTTTCTGAATGTTGAAAACTTGAGAATAAAGACTGTTTTCAGAAAATAAAAATAAAAAATAAAAACATAATACATTTTCTCAAACCAAACACATATATGGAAAATAGTATATGTTAATGAATATGACACACAAATATATATAGTCTTTTCGTTTCTTTTTAAATGTAAAATATTTTGGATAGTTTGAGATAATATTAATTTTTTAAAACATATACTTATTACCTATTAACTAATCGTAAATGATTTTTTAATTGAGAAATGTCCAAACACTGATTCTAAGAGTAATATTCCTTAAAATAAAACTTTAATGATTCTATTGATTTCTCCAATTTAACATTAAGCAACCCTTAAAAATAAATGGCCACCAGCAAACATTGATATCATACATTCTTAATAGATCTCCCTAACTTTGCAACAATCACCAGACTCCAAAGTTGAGGAACACAAGTTTTAGATTACTTCAATGAAGTTAAGTTTTATTATTTTAGTCATCAGCACATGTGTCCCCATAATAGCAGTTTTTCAGATTGCTTTATGTTGTTGTATAAGATATAAAGATAAGAATGTCAGCCCCAAAGAGGAAAAGAAGCTAAGAAACAGTCAACTGACAAATATTAACTACAATTTATTTCCGTAGAGTAAATATATCAGATAAAACGGTATAGCATGTACCTTTTCTAGAGGACTTTTCATGACTTTTTGACCTTGGTAAACAGCTGATGAGGGTGTGCCTTTGACATTATGTTTTAGCCTTTTCATCTCTTTCTCTTTTTCCTCCTGTGTTTGAGACGTAAAGAGTTCAGACAAGATAGTTATGCTTGTTATGTAGATGAAAATAATAATGTCCATCTAATAATCCACATCACCCATTCTAATATTAGTATTTTAGTAACATGAGTGTTAGCAACACATTTCTAACACATTATTTATTAGTATTGGTTAAATTTAATTTATTTATTTTTTACGGGAGGTTAAATTTTATTAAAAACTACAAATTCATGAGTAAAGTTTATTCAATAAAAAGTGGGACTGACTTTTTGTGATTTTTCATATATTTCAGTTAATAGTAAAAATAAAGTGTCTTGTTAGCATTTATCTTAGTATGATTATGCCCCATATTTTTAAACAGTTATCTCTAATAAGGTAATATATGCAGACACTTCATCGAAGCCATAGGCAGGACGGAATGTAGTAAATGTCAGTCATTTCTAGAGAAACATGGAAGCATGCCTTACCTTTAATTTTGATTGAAGACGCGTTCTTACTACCTCTTTTGAGTTAGATTTTTCCTCTATTTTTCTTGAAGACTGATTAAGAAACAAAAGGTGAAAAGAATTTGGTCAGTTGAACGTTTATAATCTAATTATATTCTTTGTAATAAATGCACTGAAATGAAATGGGCAAACATCAAGGATTAGTCCTACCTCTTTCCCTTTCTCTGCTCTAATATCACTTTTCAGGCCCAAAGTGGTTCGAACAGCATGTCCACTTTTATCCACGTTTTCAACCTTAGTTGGCCTATTCAAAAAGAACTTCTAGAGGGTCATATACGGAAATTTTCAACTTAAGTAGAAATTTCAATTAAAATTACAAGAGATGTTGTTATAGACAAAATCACAAGTTTTAAAATACATTTGAATCCCATTTCATTACTATAACTTACTACGTTTCTTCCTCTATTCTACATTTATCTATAGTTTACTAGGTTAAAATTCTCCTGAAGAAAACTACTAACAAAAACATTAGCTCTTCAGATGGTGTAATATTAAGCGCACTAAAAAGGATGAAAAAAATAAAAAGAAAGGAATTATAAAAAATACAAAAAGAAAATGAAACGTGTGTAGTGAAAACACATTATCAGTGCAGAATAAAAAATTTACCGTCCATTTTCTTTCCTCAAAGCTGTAGATGTTGGAAGCTTTGACACAGTCCCCCTTGAAGGAACCTGCACAGGAAATAAAGAGAAAAATATTCAGTCAAATATGACCATTTATACTGTATAGGAAAACATTTGCTAACAAGGAACATTTTTCGGCAAAGATTTTCCAATTACTTGCTTCTTTATCAATGATTTGTCTTCAACAGACGTTATTGGCTGGTTGAAACTTTTCTGGAATGTTTTAAATGCTCGTTTGACTATGTCCTTATCTCCCATTCTCTCCATAATTAAAGATCTCCTCATGGTATTGTGAGGAGCTGGATCAGGATTGCTTGGAGCCAAGCTCAGGGACATGTGCAAAGGTTTGTTAGCAAATTTTCTGCTCTCCTTTTTACTTGAAGAAGTTACTGGAGAAGTAATTTGCCTCCTAGACAAAGATGGAGAACTTCCCTTTTTAGTTGAAGAAGTAGGTGTCACTGTTTTGGTAGGAGTTGATGTAGGCTTTGAAGTTCTTGGTGTTGAAATTTGGGATGCCCTAGAAGTAGGTAGCATTGATTTCTTTTTAGTCTTGGCTGCATTGCTGCTGCCCCTATTCACTGAGTTAACCTGTCCAAAATAGAAGATAAGAAATTAAAAACCCAGGATAACCAAATAGCCCACCTTTAAGAAAGAACATGAATTTGATGGATATTATGAATTAAAACAAACCTTAGATTCGTTTGAATGATCCAATTTCACATCTTTTGCTTCAACTTCTGAGGCATTTTCTGTCTCCTTGTATACAACATGTGAAATTTCCTTCACATCTTCAACTTCAATGCTAGGATTTTCTTCTTGTTTCATGCACGCACCTTCAGGTTCATCTATCGGGTAGGAACTATGGGATCTGCTTTCCAGTTCCTTGTTGTGTACCTCAACTGATGAACTTTGGTAATCCTTGTTGTCTACCTCAACTGAAAAACTTGGGTGGTAATCTCTTGAAACTGCAACTTCCTCCTCAGATTCATTAACATGGGTCCTATGGATCTCACCAACAGAACTGGTTTCATGCTCAACCCCTTGAGTGGAACCTTGAGTGGTGGATATATCATGTTCTGCATAAGTGTTTCCACTCAGATCTATTCCATCTTGATCTTCTGATCCGAAAGAATCTTTCTCCCTTAGCTTCTTTTGAGCCAGCAACTCAGCTTTCCGGGCAGCAACCTTCTTGTAATGAGCTTCGAAGTAAGCTTTCTTCTGGGCCACTGATCCAGGCGTGGCACATTTCTCAACCTCTTCTAAGTACTTGTTTGGAGAAAAAGTGGACCATCTCTCCCAAGACAAGGAATCGTTCTCAAATCTACCAAACGAAACAGACACTTGCAAAGCAGGATTGGAAGCAGCACTCTCTCCCATCTGCTTCAGTATCAGGGGAAAAAACAAAAACTTGTGTTCATAATTGCAGACAAAAACACAAGGACAACACAGAACCAAAAAGAACACAGTATTTTAACAACCATAAATTAGGATGTGATCCAACCATAGAGCAAGACAGATTTGCAAGGAACAATAATGGTGATAAAAAAGAATCAATTTCTAATCTGGAAGAACCTTAATGAAAAGTTGGTTTACCTTATCCTCAAACACTGTTGCATCCACAAGAAATTCACCCATAGAAGTAAATTACTTCTTAGCCACAGCCCCAAAGAACAGAAGCTATGCACAGTATGGCCTGTAAAGAAGCAATCGAGGAATAATCATTCCTGGATATCTCACTGAAAAGACCAGGAGTAAGAATGCTTACAATGGGACAAAAAGAAGAGTCTAAATTAATTTGCAGCAAATGATGAGTAAGGGAATAACAGGAACATGTGCATGTGAGTCTTGGAGTGGGAAAATATCAGAATACACAAGTTTTTTCTTTAAATCAATTTCTACTTCACTTTTCTACAGTAACGACACCCTTTGTCTGCTTGTGGTACTTCTGGAAGCACCCAAGATGAAAAATTCAATCATAAACACAATCCAATATCTCCCCAAAAGCAAGAATTAAAGCAAAGTGCAAAGGTACTTCTGGACTCTAGATCACAACAACAATGTATTGCATTCCTAAAAGAAGATTTAACTTTTTATGGTAATAAGTACCACTTCTTCCAGTGAGGACCAAAGGACATAGAATGATGAAGGAAAACCTTGGACAAGGTAAAAAAATAAAGACATAAAAAAGGAACAAAAAGATACTATACCCTTTTTAGCAAATAATTATACAGATAAAATGAGATTAGCTGACTCAAATTATTGAGCTTCAGTAAAACAAAGTAACCATGCATTGAATAATAAAAGAACATCACAAGTCACAGAACCATACTTAAACTCTTTCCTCCCATTAAAACAAACTAATATCTCTATATTAGATGGTTCCAAGAAAGAGACCCAGTAACCCCAAGGCAGTGATGATTAGATCAGATCAACCATGCAATGCAAGGCAAGGAAGGAAGGCCCACATCAACATAGCCTCAACACTTGCGCGGCGTGTGTAAAGGTTGCTTCTTGCATGTGACGGGTCTCAATATTTATTGTATAATAATATGTCATTTGGGCCACTTGTGGACCATGATTAAATTCGCTCAACTAAAAATAAAAATATATCATAATATATAGGGTGCTAGTCCTTACTACCTCAAATAAGAATAAAAAACGAAGCGGTATTATCCCTACTATCTCAAACCACAGAGTTTCAACTCATAGAGTGTTGGTCCATAAATGGGCCCAAGCCCAATTAAAGAATAAAATTAGCAACGTCGCACTTGGCCGCCTAGGAATGCTAAGCATGTTAATTAAATTAATTACAAAATCATTTTCAATCAAATAGAACGTATACATCAACCCCTTGTGTGGCTTAATATGACTTGATCACATTTACATTTGCTTTAAGCATTGCCATGTGTTTCCCTCATCCTATGCTCTTAAGCTACTCAATCACCTCACCCCACAATACACATGAAAGTTAAACAAATATCAACATCCACCACCTGTTCTCTCTTTCTCTTGTACAAGTATATATATATAATTTGGATTGTGCTGCTAGAATCCACACTACAACAATAGCACATAAAATATTTATGTCCTTTGACTTGATTCCTCAATTATAGCAAAAATGAGAACCCGTTTTCACTATCTTCCATTACTTTTATTCACCCTATTGCGCCAAACTAGACCCGATCCAGACCCACTTCAAGATTATTGTGTTGCAGATAACAAAAACGAATTTTTCATTAATGGGGTGCCTTGCATCAACCCAGATAAAGCTTCCTCATCGAATTTTGTGACATCTGCTTTGTCCAAAGTTGGCAACACCAGTAACCAATTTGGCTTCAGTGTCACAGCCACAAACACTCTTAACCTTCCTGGGCTTAACACCTTGGGCCTGATTTTGGTCCGAGTTGATATAGCGGCTAATGGAATCGTCCCACCTCACTCGCATCCACGGGCCTCGGAAGTGACCACTTGCCTTAAGGGCCTGCTGCTTGTGGGCTTTGTTGACACAAGTAACCGTGTGTTTACCCAGAACTTGAAGCCCGGTGAGTCATTTGTTTTCCCAAAGGGCCTGGTCCATTTCTTGTTCAATCGAGATTCGAGGGAACCAGCACTGGCCCTGTCTGGTCTCAATAGCCAGAACCCAGGTGCACAAATTGCATCACTTGCAACATTTGCTACCACGCCCCCTATTCCTGATGAAATTCTTAAGAAGGCTTTCCAAATTACCGCCAGAGAAGTGGAAATTATTCGTAGAAACCTTGGAGGATGATTAATTGATCATGCTGCTGATGGAAGTGATCCAATTATTGTTAACATTTACCAACATACTTAATTTCTTATTGCTTTTTGTTTGGGATCCTAGGTGGGAACATGGTGTTAGATTGGCATATTTAAAATGTCAGATTTACGTATTTAAAATTGAAAAGAAAGAGACATACAAACCATCATATCAAATTGCATTTTAATAATCAAATTAAATCAGATGGTTGATCTCGTGTATTGAATATTATTGTGGAGTGAAATATGCTGGTCTTTTTCCCCCTCTTTTGATTGGCTTATTTAGTTTTCCTGATTTTAATTTAATCACGTAACATTTAAATAGTTGACACATTTTTGAAAGTCCAGGTGATTGTCCAGTGAATTTGAATGTCTATAAATTCTATATCTTTCATAGCAAAAGTTATTTTTCTGTTTATATCTGCAATACCTACTTTATATTTGTTCTTCAAATGTTCTTTTGATGTCATTTTTTATGCAGACATGACTCGAATAATGCAATTCGCAATTGCCAACATGTTTTGTACTTAATTTTTACCTTTATTCCTCCAACACTATCTCTTTGGACAGCTACTGGTTTTAATTTCAGTCTTCTTATTAAAAATATTTCAAAAAGTAAAGAGTAATAGTTTTTTTTAAGTCGATGAATATTATCAATATAAAATAGTGAAATAGAAGTGTAAAAGGTATCTGTCTAACATAACAAATTAGATAATTACGGAAAAAAAGTAGCAAGCATACACACAAAGTAAAGAATAACAAATTACATAATTACTTAAAAAGAGAAATAGAAAGCATACACAGAAAGTAAAGAATAATAGCCAATATAATGGAGGAAATACATGGTTTAAAAATGCTGAAAATTTGTCAAAAGAGTGAAGATGCTGAACTGAATTCGAAAGTCTGTCAAGCAAAAGTTTTTCTTTTCTCCTGTATACCACAGAAATAACTAGTTTACTTTTTGTTCCCCAATCATTTTTGTTGAAAACATCACATAATGTAATTGCCAATGGCCAGCATATTTTGCTACAAATAATACTATTATCCCAATTTCCCCTGTAGTTTAATTCCGTAAGCAAACTCAAATTTTCATTTGAAACTGACATTATAACGGTATACCTCATCTAGTCAACTTTGGTAAACCAATATAGCAAGCCATTGTTATGCAAATAAAAAAATGTGTAGCAAAGCATGAGTTCATGTTGGACACATGGCACTCAAGAAATTTGCATACTCATGACTCAATAAAAAAAATTTAGCGTATTCCAAATCAATAATTCAGCAATATTCTTATACAAGTTCCTATAAATTCCATCCTTGGATTCTCATCGACGTTTTCAGAAGACTCGATGACATGACGTCAGTGAAGAAAAATGGTAGTCAAGATGAAAATTGTAATGATTTATCCTTACGCGAAGAACTTTCCAAATAACATGAGCTGTGTGGGGTCAAAAGTTGTCGATAAGTGAAAATTACGATCACTTGGGTTAGGCATTTCAGTTTCCTGAAGGCAAAGGAAAAAACCGTGAGGAGAACCTACTGGTACTACCACTCATCTAACTTTCATATGCACTTTATTTCTCCCTTTATTAACCTTAAATCATTGTGATTCCGTGATCAATTCTCAATCATAACATGACAAGTGGCAATATGCCATCACATGCACCTACTCACCAATTTCTTATTTAACCTTTTTTTCTCCTATAAAAGGTTACATAAACCAAAATTAAGAGACATTTCATTTGAAAAAACAAAATGTTTTCTACTTTTATTTTTTAAATAATTTTGTTTGATATTTTTATTTTCAAAAAATCAAATTATTAAACTTAATTGATTTTAATTAAAATATTATAAAAATATTTATATATTTTTAAAATATATTCATAAATAATTTTTATTATAATCACAATACTATTATTAAATTTTATATAATTTTGATTTTTAAAAATACCAAACCATTTTATTTTTTCTTTTATTTTTCTTTTGAATTATAAAAATATTTTTTAATTATTATCAAACTATTCTCTCTTTTTCAAAAAAATAATAAAAAATCCTCAAAAGAAACTGTATCCACTATTCTCTATATTTATCTATCCCCTTTTTAATTTTTCATTGTTAGAAAATGTTTTATGTATTAAAAATCAAGACCAAAATCTAACTTTAACTTTTTTACAAGAAAGGAAAATATCCTCTCCAGCCCTAGATAGTTACAGTACCAAGAGGAAAGGAACTCCTACAAGAACTAAACATACAATTTCTTTTGTAAACATTGAAACTCCTACAAGAACTAGATGAATAGTTTAGCTTAAAACAAACAAATGAATACCTCACTTTATCATTAATGGTGACCTAACTGTATCATTGAATGTGTAATAGTCACAGGTGATAAAGGAAACAAAAGATGATAGAAACCTAATCCAAATAACAACAATGAACAACTGTCTGTTATTCTGCACTTTGTTTGCCACATACAACCAATGGTCCCTTACAAAGAACTTAAACCACCCACCAAAATCGTTCCGAGAGATGGAACACCCCAGCAGAAAAAGAATCCAAACTCCATATATTGTAAAACACAAGAATTTAAACGTCTTAAAATAATAAAAAAAAAAAAGAAAAAGAAAAAGAGAGGAGAAATTCTACAGAAAGAATGAAGCCCCAATCAATCTCTAATACCCAATTGTACTGTACAGTGTACACTGCTAAGAAAGAATCTCTGAACAACAAATGTACCAAAGAATAGCATCGCCACGATCATAACAAGTCATGAGCATATCCAACCAAAATAGATGAAGAGAAGCCCCAATTCTGATTTCTAACCCTATCCTTGACCTGTTTGTACAAATCATAAGGCTCCCAAAGTCGATCCAAAGGACAAGGTTTCTTCTCATCAAGCCTCACCCAAGGTTTCCCCTTTCCACTCCAATGCAACAAACTCACAGGACCAGGATGCAAAGATCTACACACCCCATTCAAGTTATCCCCACCAAGCCCATGCTGGTTCCACCTATGATGAATGGGTTCAACATTCCCAGCAAAGACAAGCAAAAAAGGAGGCAAAGAACCAAGTTCATATATCCTCTTCTTTCTCTGCAGTTCCATCCAGTTCTCAATCCTCTTCCTATAGTTCCCCTCTCTCCACCTCACCAAATCCATCACCATCACCCCAGTGTTGAAATAACAAGGCTTTCTAGAAGAAAAAACACGAGAGAGTAAAGGGTCGTTCCAGAACTCATCGGTGAAGTACTTTGTGAAGTTAGCGTGACAATACTCTGGGGCACCGATCACGCGCGACTCCGCGAGTGGTACGCGCCAGAGCTTGCGTACGTCGTCCACCACCACAACGTCGGAGTCCAGGTAGATCACACGGTCCACGCACGTGTCCAGCATGTCACCGAGGTAGTTGCGCGCGTAGTTCAAGGGGTTTTCCAAGGCCTGTCGGATTGAGGAAGAGATGAGATTTATGACAGTGTCTTCTCTGAAGATGTAAACTTTGAAGTTCAGAGAGGGGAAAATGGAGCGAACGAGTCCGGTTAAGACCCGGGGACTTGCCGGGTCGAACTCGGCGGCGACAAAGTGGAAGAACACATTTTCCGGACATGATGAGTGGCGGAGGACGGAGTGCACGGCGGCGACGGAGCCACGGAGGTAGCCGGAGTCGAGGGTCATGGCGATGTGGACCAGAGAGGGGTCACACGAAGGAATCGAGTTGCGGGTTGCTGAGACGGGGCATCCTGCGCCGTTTCGGTACTCCGGCGCTTCCGCGTAGTGGAAGAACGTGCTGTCGTCTCCGGTGGTCGGAAAAGACCGGATTCCGAGGCAGAGCAACGGAAAACACAGAATGAGAGATGAAACGACGGCGCTTAAACGAAGGGGAAGCATTGGAGTAATGGGTCGCTGGCAAAATTGGTTCTTGGTGAAGAGAAAATGAAAGAGTCTTGCTGCTACAAAAATGACATTGTAGTTGGCATTTCTTGCTCTGTTCTTGGCTTTTGCGTTATTCTTTCTCTGCGACGCGGTTTCTGGTTTGGAGGTTTTGTGGAACCACAGGAGCTCCAGAGAGGGAGAGAGAGGGAGCTAAAGTTCTGAGGGAAATCTATGACCTACTTATACGAGATTCATATTTTTCATTCATTCATTCATCACTGTCTCTGTCTTTCTTTGTGGCCTTCTCTTCCTCTTTGTTTTCTTTTTCTTTCTCTCTCAGAGGACGTGTCTGATTATAACACATTGGCTGTTGCTGTTAAGCAAGGAATTTTGTTTTTTTTTTTTCTCTTTTTTGTACTTTTTCTTTTGCCATCTGTTTTTAAATTTTAGTTATTAGATCATTTTTTATTTTCCTTTATACCATTTTAGCAGATATTATTAGAATGCGCGTTTTCATTTCAACTGGATACGTGATTCACGCGTCCAGAACGCTCTCACGCGCCCCCTATTATTAGCTAGGTTAATCAATAATCATGTATTTTGATTTTGACAACATTATGCATTTCTTTTTGTTAGAAATTAGAAATAAAATTGATACATTGAATGGATTTGATAATGTAAGATAATAATTAAAATTTAAAGAGAATGGTCGTGGAGGGGTGAACTGAAGGAGTACAACTGGACAAGTTTCCGTCGACGACATAGAAGCATATAAAAGAAAAGAGCAGAAGGACAGGTGGAAATTCTGTAAATAGCTACGTGCTAATATTTTTGCTGTCATAAGCTGTACGATTTCGATTTCAAATTGAATCCAAGTTAAATGTAAATACCGTATGCTATAAATATTTATCCAAATGGTAAGCTCTTAAAAGTGTGGGTTGAAAATTGAAATTGTGAGGTTATTTTGCCTTACTCTCTGTACTGGTAGAATTTACTATTTCCAATTTCGTATAATATTTCATTCAATACGGAGAAGCATGGGGTGTCCCTTGCTGTCAAATAAATTTTCTAAGCATGTGTTGTGACGACTTGCAATGTAGGTTAGTCTATAAAAGTCATCATTTTTTTAATTTTTATTAATTATTTGAAAAATGTTAGATTTTTTAAATTTTAAAAGCATTAATGTCTGTAAATATTGATGTTTTGATATATATATATATACTAATAAATACATTATCATGTACACTGATAAAATATATTAAATAAAAAATAAAGAGTATTTAATTTATCATTTTAACTAGTTCAAATAGTTTTAACTCTATTTAATAAGAAAAAATTGATAGCTTTTTTTTATAGTAGTGTGAAAAAACTACTCCAATTAAATTTTTTAAAAGATACCATATTTTTAACTATTATTTAATTTTTTTTATAATTTTACCTTTCATTAATTAAATAATTATCTTCATATGTCACAATCTATCTCTTTCTTTCTTTTTTTCTGTTTATTATAATTTAAATATCTGATTATAATAATTTATAATTTAAATATATAATTATAAAAAAATTATAATTTAAATATGTAATTTAAAATTTAAATATATAATTATAAAAAATTATAATTTAAATATATAATTATATTGATTTATAATTTAAATATATAATTATGGTAATTTATAATTTAAATTATAAATTTATATAATTATATATTTAAATAATAAATTATGTAATCTACTTATAATATTAAAATATGTTATAATTATTTTAAATATTTATTTTTTATTTAATAATTAATTATGTTCTTATTCATCATTTTAAAATGATGATACGGAGTAGAGCACGAAAGATAGAAGTAACTACTATTAATTATATTAGACTTTTAACTCCTATTGATTTTTCTAAAAGTAACCACTATTTACTAACGGTAAGGTAAGGAAAAATGAAGAGAGTAAGATGTTGTAAAAAAAAAAATGGAATACTTTATAAAAAAATTAATAAATCTGTTTGATATTGGGAGTGACAAATTAGTTAATTAAATTAAAAAATAATTCTTAACTATTCAATTTATTAAATATTGAATTTTGATGAATTTTTTAAGCGACTCATAAAATAATAAATTAATTAATTTTATGAAACACACTCTAAGTATTAATTAATAAAACATAAAAATATATAGTATATATGATCTAGGGTTAAATTTTATTTATATTCTATTAGTAACTATATACAGTATGTCATACTATATTATCAGATTATAGTATATTAAATATTTTCTATATTTTCATATTACAATAAATATTTTTACCACTTTTTTATTAGTACAATAATTTTTCTATCACTTTTATGTAAGACATAGTAAATAAATTATTTTATCAATAAAATTAATTAATTTATATATTTGTATTAAAATTTTTATAAATAAAATATTTTTAAATTTGATCTTAACGTTACTGATATTAATATGAAATCTATTCTTCTTTTTTAATTAATTTTGGTAAAATGAAAAACTCACAATTTAGAATAATATTAAATTATGAATTAAAAATAAATATTTATAAAACAGAATAACAATAAATAACGTAAGTAGTAGTAATTTAAAAAATAACAATATTGTCTTTTAAGTCTTTACATAAATAGCAACATTTTAATAAAATATTTAATAATAAAACAGTAAATAAATTTTTATAAAACTGAATAAAAAATAGCTTATTATAGTTTATAAATAGAAACAGAAGCAGTAGTATTTATTAGAGCATTTAGTTCAGTTACCTTTTCTCCAACATTTATGACAGCTAGCTGTGAGCGAGCATAGTTGAAACGTTTTCACTTTTGAGAATTGTTTTCGAATTCCCAGCGTTCTTAACGCCAATGCATCTCCTGTCATAGGAAATGATGCGAAAGGGTTTCCTATTTATGGTTATAAATGATGTTGAACAATTCGATGCAAAAGATAAATTCATGTAAGATGCCGGTGTTTCTTCCATGATACAAAATTATCATTATTATTTATTTCAATCCTAAAAACTGAATGGTTAGTACATGTTGTGGTTATATTACACTTTTTTTTTAATGTCAATAATTAATAAATTTTTGTATGTTTAATTTTGTAAAAAAATTACAATTATCTTGAGTTTATAATAGATTATAAATTGAAATAACATAAAATAAATTTTGCATTGGATTAATAATTTATACTAAATTTTATTTATATTATAGTAAAAATATTCAACCGTAAATCATATAATCTGAAAATTAATTTTAACCAAAATTAATTTAATTTAAAATTAATTTTATTAATATTTGTCACTTAATCTAGTTGCAAATATTTTTTTTCTTTTTATATATATTTAACGTTATTGTATATAAATTAAATATTATATTTTATTTAATATTTAAATTTTTAATAATAGTAGATATTCCTTGAAATTAAACCACAGAGAGAAATAGAATGAATAAATTATTCAATTATTTAAAATTAATATTTTTAAAATATTTCTATAAAAAAATATACTTTTTTATAAGATATTATTTTAAAAATAAATATTAATATTTTTATAAGATATTTTATAATAGTATTAAGTGAAAATAAAATTAGTATAATAATAATTTTTTAAAATAATAAATTGACTAATTTAATTATTTTTTTCTTCTGTATGATATATGTTAAAAGCTTTTTGTAAAATGATGACAGGGAGCATGCCTTATGTTTTTATTATGCATGAAAATAGGTAAGCAAAAACACTCCCTTCAATTTCAATTATATAAAAAAAATACTAGATAAAGTTTGTCTTAATTATAGCATATTTTAACTAATTTAAAAAACAGTAATTTTTTTAATAAAAATATATAAAATTAAACTATTATTAATTATATTTCTTGATAAATATAAAATTATTTTTTTTAGAAATTATATAAAAAGAGTACAAAATTTAAAATTCCTAATATTTTAAGAGATGAAATTAGATTATTTGTCAGACTAAAATTAGTGTGGTCCATCAACTAATTATTGAATTAAGAACAACAATTTCTATTAAAGGTATTTTTTAAATTAAACTTTATAATAAAGACATGACTATATTTCTAATCAGAACATCATAATAAATATCTATTAATATTACTATTCTTCTAAATATAATTTTTATGTAAGTAGTTATGAAATGTTTTTGTGAATATAGTACATCTCATATATTTTATAAACGTCTATTATTTTACTCTATTTTTTGTATTTTAATATTCTACTTGCCTCTCATAATACATTATTATGCATAATAATTTTATTAAGCTTTTTTTTTTCCAAAGCATTATTGGGTTGAAAGTTGATGATTAATTCTCAAGGTATTCGTTAAAAATAAAAATAACTTTGTTTCGTTAACGAAAAAAAATTCTCAAGGTATTGAGATCTATTTAAGGTATTTATCTTTTTCGATATGTACTTCTCTATACAGATACACAAATTCTGTTTCTTATCACATGTTTAAGGAACTATTAATTATGCTACATCATGTTGATGATTAACTTTTATATATAATTAGTAAAGTTACATGTGGATGTAATTTTTAATTTATTATTGAAAGTCAGTTGAAAAAATTAATAATATTAATTTGTATAAATATAAATACTAATAACTTGTAGTAACATATTAATTTGTAAATAAAAAATACTGTATTTTGAAAAATATATGTATTAATATGACAATAATTAAAAGCATAGGATAATTTTTTTTTTGAAAGGAAACGCCACATGCCACTAGAAAAATTAATTATTAGAAGATGACATAGAGTACAAGTCTTTTGCATATATAGCAAAAACAAACTCAAGAATAAAGTTTAAAACATTGTTATCCTAGGGCATAATCAAACTTAGCATTGTAAAGTCTTCGGCGACTGTGTTTGACTCATAAGAAACAAAAGCAAAAGTATATTTTTTGTTTTTCCCACTCTGCTTGTACATTTTATCCAATATGAAATAGTACACATGATTCATAACGCATCCCTCGTCCAGGAGATTGAATATAGAGAGGGAGTTGGATTCAATAATGATGTTCCAAAAGTTATTATTATAGGTGGATTCTAGGGATTTAAGAATGGTCAAGAGTTTCACCTTTTCCACTTCACACCAACGGATTTTGCTGGAGAAGTCAACCATAAATATGTCTTTGCAATCACAAATCACATCTCCAATAGCAGCACTCTCCTGGAACCTATGAATGTTATCACACAACTTATCTTGAACATATCACCAATCGGGGGCATTCACGTTGACTTGCAAAAAAAATCAAAACATTTTGCATCTCGATGTCCTTCAACAATATTCGCAGTGCAGAGCTTTGTTGTAAGTCATTTAGCAAGGATTCTATACCATTGACCACCTTGTTGATTTATCTGGATTTTTCCATTGAAAACAGCAACATTTCGCCTATACCATAGCCGATCTATGGTAACATTGAACACTTGGCTCCACATGTTATCTTCGCGAAGTTTCCTACAGGATAGATTATTTGACTACATTTTTGGCGATTGATGAGAGAAAAAATTAGGAATATTGGCAACACTCATTTGTATCCAAACATTAATATCATTCGAACATTCCTGTAATGCATGCAGTTAGGTCTCTATGTGATGACAACAAAGACGAGCTGCCATATGCCTACTATGTCTCAATTCATTTATGGGAAGATTCCCCTTTCCACTTTCCATAATAGTACCCGAATTTGTTTTGGCCCTTCCCACTTCCAAAGTTGTTTAAAGATGGGTTTCTCTAGATTATGTGTTTCACATATCAAGGCTTCATATGCCTTTTTAATGGTGAATTCATTATCCACTCCTTCTCCCCAGCTGAGCATGCCGTCTTCTACATCTCTTTGAGGAGGTTGAATTTTAAAAATGTCTCTTACCAAATCTAAAGGCAACATTTCCCCAACTTAGAGACAGCTCACGCCTTGTCAAGAGCTACGACAAAATAGGTTTTAACTCCAGGTTGGATTTTACTGGCATCAGTACGCAATCTAGCGAAAGGCCTTCACTCTAACACCTAATTGTCCGACCAAAAGTCTATTATTCTCCTATTCCCAACCTGCCACCTAAGATTGTTGTAGACATCAGCCTAGGATGCCTTGATTCTTTTTCAAAAATTTGTATCATTCCAGGTTGTGTCAATGATTAGTTTGATAGCTCCTCCACAGTTATACTTTGACTGAATAAGTTGTACCCACGTGGCTCTCCTCCTAGTGATCAAGTGTCAGCCAATTTTCATAATGAGGGCTTGGTTAGTGTGTCTTGTCTCCCGTAGCCCAATACCACCCTACTGTTTTAGGGTGCAGACTTTTTGCCAAGCAATCCATTGAACTTTCCTATTTCATTCGTCTCACCCCAAACAAAATCCTTGCATTTCTTATCTATATCATTACATACAAAGATTGGTAACATATTGATTTGCATTATATAATTAGGGAAAACTTGTACATCTGACTTGGCCAGAGTAAGTCTTTCTGCTAAAAAGATGGTATTCATTTTCCAACTACTAAATTTTTTATTTACCTTATCAATGAGGAATTGGTATGTATGCTTTGTAACTGTGATGGTGGACTGGTATCCCAATGTACTTTCCCAAATTACTAGTTTTCCTAAAACCCAAGGCACTTGATAACTGTTTTTGGTGTTGCTAGTTAATATTTGCAGAGACAAAGACACGCGTTTTCTCCTAGCTTACTTTTTTTCCAAAGAAATCATATAAAAGCTTTAGAATATTCTTAATCACTATCACTTGTTTAAGGGATGCTTTGAAAAATAGGAGGAGATCGTCTGCAAAGGCCAAATGAGATAAGTGTGACCCTTCTTTCGAAACTTTGATTAGCTTCCAGTTAGAGTTGCTAAAAAAATCTAGTTTTGAAAAATATAATCATAACCAATAATAACTAGTTATATAATAATAATTTATTTTAATATGGTTATAAAATCAAACCTATTTTATAGATATGGTTAATGCAATTAATTTAATTTTATTAAATAAATGGTCATGGTTAAACTTAGTTTCATAACTAGTTGTTTCTAGTTGTTATCAAATTCATTTAGTTTTTGTTTTTAATAAAAAGTATTGATGAATAATAGCCAATGCAAAATATTTTTACAACATTAATTTTATTTCAAATATATTAAAGAATATTTTATGACAAGATTAACATTTCTGCATCAATGATAACATCCTTGTGAAAAATGTATTGAATAAGAAAAACTTTCTCAATATCACCCACACCAATGTGAGAGTGATCACGACTTGTGAAAAAATGCACTAACTAGAAAAAATAATACCCACACATTTTTAACATAGCTCACATCCTTGTGGATAATGCATTGAGTAGAAAAATTCTCTCTGACACCATCCACACTTCTATGATAATAGTCACATCCCTGTGGAAAAAATGCTAAGAAAGAAAAATTTCCTAACATCTCTCACACCACACCTTTATGTAAATGTCCATGACCTTGTGAATAATGCATTAAGCAGAAAAAGTTACCGCAAATCTCGCACACTTGTGACAACGATAACAACATTGTAGATAATTTGCAAAGTAGAAAAAAACCTCCCCTAAAGTATCCCATACCTCTTTGTCATTTGCCACATTCATGTGGGGGACATGCTGAGTAGAAAAATCAATTTTAAGAATAATTTTATCTTTCAAAATTGAACATTTAACTGGTATGGATGAATAACTAGTTAAATAACCAATTATCTATCTATCTAATTAAGTAACTAGTTATAAATATATAATCAATTATTTATAATGATAACCAATTATAATAAATAATAATCAATTATAAAAAATAGTTATAGTTATGATTATTATAACTACTAAAGAATATGATTATTTATTGGTTATGGTTAGGTTATTAAAATAACCTAACCACGAGCAACTCTACTTCCAGTGCTTTTACTTAACTACAATATTTATCATGTGAAAGAAGCATTAAGGCATAAAACAAAAATATATGACGAGATGTGATCTCTTTGCCGGTTGGAAGGGTTCCAGAGTCTCTCCATTACAGAGTAAGCGCATGTTTGGTAAGGAAACACATTGTCATACAACATTGATAAATTTGGTAGTCCAATATCAAGTAGACTATCTTTAATAAATTGTCAATTAAGCTTGTCATAAATATTTTTTAGATCAACTTTAATAATCATACACATTTTTCAACCTTTCTTCAAGCATAGGATAAGCACAATCAACTGGGTGAGAAGAAAATACGACAATGTATAAATATGAGAAATAAATAATTATCTCCTTTAATTTTATTTAAAAATAATAATAAAAATAAAATTAAGATAGATTTGGTTAATTTTAAATGATATGAAGAATATACTAATTATTTTTTTTTATTTTAGCAAAATGGTTAAAAAATTAACGTGAATAGTAATTATTCTTATTTATTTGACTGAAACAATTATTTACTAAAAGTGATGAAAAATAAAATTAAAAATATTAATATCAAATAACTAAAAATACATAAAAAGTAAAGTGAAAATATTTAAAAAAAAAAGAGAAACGATTAATTACATATGGATCGGTAGCAAGTGGACATATATTTTATAAACACATAATTAACAAATCAATTTCACAATGACACATGAATCAATAATATTGGAAGTAGGATATTTACATATTATGTTAAAGTCATATTAATGATAACTTTTGTGTTTATTATTAGTTTTTACATCAATTAGTAATTAATTATTAGAGTTGTTGTTATCATTATTTCCATAGTTGTCATTATTATTATCATCATCAGTTATTATATCTATTATTTCTTATTTTTAGAGTTGGAAATGTTATAAATTTTGCTTACCAAAACAAAAATCTATCATTTTCTATTTTTAACCATTGAACATATAGATTAATTAGTAAGAGACTATTTTAATTTAATCAATGATATTGATAAAAAGAGGTAGATCAATAGATATAAAATTGTTAGTTTCTATTATTTAGTGTTTTGTCTGCTAATAGTTTGTTTTTTTAAGTAATTAACTAAGTGTTTGTTTGATAACAATTTTATAAGACTGATTTTAGTATTTTAGTTTTAAAAACTAAAAAATAGAAACAATTAAAAGTAGTTTTGCTTTTCAGTTTTCTATTTTTATTTTGAAAACTCAAAATACAATTAGAATATGTTATTTTGTGTTTTTCATTAATAAAATTTTAATAAATATGAACAAGTTTTTCCATTTTTACATTTTCAAAACAGTTTTTAAATAACACTTAACAAACAAGTTTTTTTTCTTCTTTTTTTTCCGAAAACAATTTTTGAAAACTATTTTTAAAAACTCTTTTGAAAAACTAAAAAATAAAACCAAATCAATCAAATTCTAAATATTTTATTTTTTCAATTTAAACAACAGATGAAAATTTTCTTTGGTCCTATTTATAAACAAGAATCACCTGTTTATTGTTAAACTTTTTATATCAAGACCAAAATATACGGTATAATTAATTAAATTAACTAATTTAACTACGTTTATCGGTGTTGGAGTTTATCATGTTGCTTATAATTGGGATCTAAATTCTAATGCAGTAATATACAGAATTTGATTAAACGTAATTAATCTCTTATCTTAGACTCCGAAAACATCAGTTAAATCAAAACAAAACTAACTAAAAAAATTTGAAATTTAAAAAGAAATGAAGGAAATAATAAAAATGAAAGGGAGTATTAATTTTTCTTGATCGATGTAGAATAACTTAAAAATACACTTATTCTGTACAACATTGAAATTTAAAGAGTATAGACTTTTAAATAATTAAAAAATTAAGAATACAAAAAATTTATTAGAAAGAACTGTCTAAGAATTAATATTTTTTCTTTTTTTTTTACAGAAACTGATTTACTAGTAAAGGTTATTTAGAAAAGGAATAATTTTAAATTTTTTAATACTATATTTATATTAATTACTTTATTTTTATATAACAAGCATCAAATGTGATCTATACCTTAAAGATATTAAATACATTTTTATTTTATATTTTAAATAAATATGTTTTTATCCCTTTAAAATTTTCAATTTCGTTTTTCAATGTGTTTGTCTATGTTTATTTTTTATATTTTTAAATGCACGTACTGTTCTAATTCTTTAAGTATTATCTAAATATTTTATATTTTCACCAAAAAATATAAATATTTTATATTCCTTCATAAATTGTTTTCTAAAGTCTAAACTAGAGAAAAATATATGTATTTTAAAATTATAAAAATGGAAAAAACAGGCAGTTTTTTTTTAAAGGAATTAAAGTTAAAATATGAAAAGAAACAAAAAATATATTTTAAGTTTTAACCATTGTTTTTAACAAAAGAGTAAAAATAGTCGAAGAAGATTTGTAGAAACCTAACACTACTTACTCCAAAAGAATAATAACTGATCCGATTAAAAAACAAGGATCATCAACAACCGCAGAGCACTAGAAATGATAGTAGCATTATTCAATGTCCATGATGATGGGTAAGAGACACTTTATTTACACTGCATTTTCAGTGGCGTGGCTTCCACCACCACCAATGTCAAGAAACCACTGACAGGTCACATAATAATTTCACATTTCAAACTAAAATCCAAACACATAAATAAATAAATAAATAATACTATTTTCTACTTATCCCCTTCCCTTATTCTTTCTAGACATCACCAACAAATCTAGTTTATAATTTTTGGGAAGCCTGTTTAAAATTTGTGAGATTTTAGGTGAAACATTCATTACAATTATTAATAATGATTTATGTAGCGATACATGCATTTGACATTCACAATATATATAATTGCTGACAATATTTTCATATAAAAACACATCCTTTTGAATTTTTTATATAAGTTAATATTTTAATTAGTTAGATGTTCATTTCTTTTAGTATGCATTATTGATGTTAAAAAATATATATTATCAATCAACAAAAAATTATATATGTCACATATATGACTTTTTTTTACCATGTTTTAATATTATTATTATAAAAATCAATTTATTATGTTTCAATTTAAATTGTGTGTGTGTTAATTTTTATAATTTGAAGGCCGTGTAATTTTGTTTTACACTGTTAGTTAATAAACTTCTTTTCATATTTTTTTTATTCAAAAAATAAATAAGAACAAGCCAAAAAAATATGTTATCAAGACTTAAAAGCTTTTAAAGCAATATTAATTATCCCAATTTAGTTCGATATAATTTTTTTGTTTAAATAAAAAGGCAAAGGAAAAAGAGACAATAAAAATATATATTAAAATAAAATATAATATTATAATAAGTAAATTAAGAATACAAATTAATAGAATAAAATATTAAAATATATTAATTAGATAATAATTTAAAATTAATAATTGGTCATAATCATTATATTAATAACAAAATTATTATAGATTGACATAGAAATATAAAAACACAATAAAATTATTAACAGTATATATACTACTAAAAAATTAAATTAACAAAAAATATTGTTTAAAAATATAAAATTATTTTGGGAAATTTAGATGAGTGATCGAAAGTCTTAATCATAAACAACCTTCTCATTAACATAAAGAAAACCATGTCCATCAATAAATAACAAGGGCACTGACTAACTGTGCGTTGTAAATAAATACACATGTAATTGAAAAACCATAAAAATATTTAAAATGATATAGACGTAAAAAAGTATTTAATTGTAGGGAAAGTGTTAAGAATGTATGTTAGAAATATCGAAAATGATTTAGAATGTTATTATTTTATAAAAGATTAAAAGGAGGTATATATTGGTATAGTGTTTGGGTGGTAATATATGTAAACAGTTAAAATGAAAGTGATGCAGACAATGCTAGCTGGCATAACCCCACTGGCCAAACTGCTTCTCACCCTCCAATTGGCTAACACTGCAACCCCATGTGACCACGTTTGTCCCCACTTCAGTTTCGGTTTCAGCTGCTTCAATTTCTTTCATTTTCTTCTTCTTAATTACATTTTCCCTATAATATTTCCACTTCATTCTATTTTACATTTTTTTTCTCTTCTTTAGTCTTTAGTCCCTTTCCTTTCCCTACTGTTACTTCTTACGTATTTCATTTTAATTATAACCTCAAATATTTCTTTCAAGACGAAGTTCTGTTTAGTTTCAAGACAAATTTTGAGTTTTCGGTCTTATTCAATTTCGCCTTCCGTGTATTATTAAAAAATAAGAAGAAGGGTCTTTCGTTATTTCTCTGAAAGTTATGTTTTTAGAATTATAAATTGAATTGTTGATGTTCAACAACACCTAACTGCTAACTAGTATGTGTTAGGTAATTGAATAAAAACTATTATTGGTGATCAATTATCTACGATTTATAATAGACATAATTAATCAATACCTCAGCATGATTACATTAGCCTTGTTTCAAGGCAAGTTTTTTTTTTCCTTCTAAGATTTCTTAATCTCTAAGGCTTTGAATCTTTCTTTGTCAATGAATTAATAATTTATATTGCTCAACAAGCTCAATATTAATACATGAAAATATGAATATGGTTGAGTGATGCTGTGCTTCACATGCAAAAATACGTTCCTTTATCTTGTTTGGTGAAACTGTGACATGAAGCATAAAAAATGGAGGGAGTCTAATATATTATTATTATTATTACTATTATTATATAATACAGATTATTTTTGCGTAATAACATAAAGCGCATAAAATATAATTCTTTTCTTTTCATTTTCTGTCTCTTATATATTTTACCATAATTGTTCATGTTCTCCCGAAGTTTTATGGGAGGTCCTTTACGCAATATTCAACTATAATATTATTGTTTAGAACCAAAATATATTTCAGAGAAAATCAGAAAACCATCAGATGCTATCATACACTCAAAAAATTATAGATATGATGACCTAAAAATAAAATTAAAGAAGTGTTATAATTATCTCTGCTAATATAACCTCCATATTAGCAAAGAGGAGAATTTTATGTGAAATTGGTATATAAATGCAAAAAAAAAAAAAAAAAACGAAAAGCATGAGGAGATTGGATTAAAACGAAACTCAGAATGTGAGAGATAAAAGACAAAAGACATAAACACATTGTTCATACAATTTCAGCATTAATTTTTGGTACTGTTGTTGTTATCGTTAACATCAAATTGATGGATGTGACGATAAGAATTTTGAAAATGAAAAGGTGAGAGTAACATATACTACTAGCTAAATGGCCAATTGGCTAATTGACCCAATGAAAGAGAATTGCTGAAGTGCCATTTCTGGCTGGCTTATTCGATTTCGATCATTACAAAGGACATAAGGCAAAGAAAGTAACTTTGTTTGTGAAGAATTTGCAAGCTTCGAAAAAAAGTAACAATTTAAATATTCGACAATGGATCCTAATATAAATTTGTAGGAAACAAGTTTACCAATTATTAGGGTCTTTAGCCCCGTCGCAAAGTATCATATGGTTCACTATACTTTGGCAGTAAGGGTTTGCTACTTTTCTCCATTCTTGCCTAACGTCATTGTGCTGTTATACATGTCTCTCTTCAAATTCCAATTATTAGGTGGAATTTTAATTAATACTATTTTTATTTGAATTAATACTTTTTTTTTATTTTTTTTTAAATTTTTATTTCATGGTTGATTTCCTCTTTCTTGTTTCTCACTTATATAATTTTTTCCACCCACACTCTTTCTCTTCAACTTATTTTCTACCTCAGTCATCTCTCTTCTCTTTTTTTTTTCACCTCTTAGTTAGTGTATATATGTAGTATAATTTTTTATTTTTTTAGTATAGTAATTTAATTTTTTATTTTTTTAGTATATTAATTTAATTAATTTTTATTATACTTAATTATTATCTTTAATATAATTATTTAATTTATTATTTTTATTATAATAATTACATATTTATTATATTAATTTACTTAATCAATTACATGTTTGGTATAGTTATTTAATTAAATATTTGGTTAGTGTAGGTAATTACATGTATTTATAGTTATTTAATTTCTTTTTTTTAGCATAGTAATTTAATTCATTTTCAGTATACTTAACTTATTACTTTTAGTATATTTATTTAGTTTATTATTTTTTATTATAGTAATTACATGTTCATCATATTAATTTATTAATAAATTACATATTTAGTATAGTTATTTAATTAAATATTTGGTTAGTGTAGTTAATTGCATCTAATAAAGTTATTTAATTTATTTTTTTAGTATAGTAATTTAATTAATTTTTAGTGTACTTAATTTATTATTTTTAGTATAGTGATTTATTTTATTATTTTTATTATAATAATTACATGTTTATTATATTAATTTACTTAATAAATTATGTGTTTAGTGTAATTATTTAATTAAATATTATTTGGTTACTGTAGTGTATTATAGTTATTTAATTGCTTTTTTTTAAGTAGAGTAATTTAATTTCTTATTTTTTTAGTATAGTAATTTAATTTTTTATTTTTTTAGTATAGTAATTTAATTTCTTAATGAATTACATTTTTTAGTATAGTTTTTTTTTCTCTTCTATTACTTTCCTTCAACCATTTGCCTATTTACCGAAGAGTAAAAAAATATGCAATTTTTTTAACTCTACGACAATCATTTTTCAAAGAATAAAAAAATTTGCAAACTTGTTTACTCTCCAACAATATTCTACTAGAGAGTAATAGGAGAGTAGCCAAAATGAAGGACATATAAGTTTTTAGTAGGTGTTATTTTAAATAGGAGAGATGTTAATTTAAATTTTCTTATTACAATGAGATTAATTAGGAAAATAATGGAAAAACCATGTATTTTTTTTTTTACATTGTACTATCTATTATCCTAATTATTGTTTTTTTATATGGGGAAACTATTTATTGGATTTTTTTACATGGATACACATGTCTAATCAATAAAAAAATTAATTAAAAATTAGATAATTCAATTTAGAAATTTGTGGATTAGAAAGAAAATGTTTAAAGATATTTTAATTTTTAGATATAAAATATTGCGAAAAGGGGTGATGCATTGATAATGTAGAATTATTTACATTGTTATTACAAGTCGACAATGTAGGATAAATTTATTAACCTTAAAATAATTATAATTAAATTAAAAAATTCATACAGATTTTAATTTATAATTAAATGATAATATAAAATTATTTTACATAATCAATGCATAAGCTTTAAACTGTAAAATATTTAAAAATGTATGAAATTATATGCAGAAAAAATACAATTTGTGAATGTACACGTGAATGTGTGTACGTGGGTGCAAAAATGTAGTTAGTATAATTGTATATGTTATGACGGTAATGTTAATGACAATATTAGTGATGATGGTGGTTGATCTAGTGATAGAGTTAATGATAGTTCATTAGTAGTGGTCCTGTGACAATGACAATTCGATAATGGTGGTGTTAGGATAAAAAAGTTTCTATGACCAAAAAATTCTATGAATCCATTAATTAAGTTTTTATAATAACAGATAAGATTAAGATTGATTATCTAACGAGTAATTTGATTAGATGATTACAGCATAATAAGAATCATCAAAGAACTAACACGTATTAATCAAATCAATTTACAAGAAAATCATTAGCGCACAATAATAATAACAAAAAGTTAAGAGGCGAAATCAAGAAGTAACACACTTATAAGAGATACAAAATCGTAAGACCTTTTGATTTTACTTACTGTCTATACTAAAGGTTATAAAAAACATCTAGTAAAACAAAGAATTCATATCCTTATATAATACTTTTTTATGCACTAATTTTAATGTAAAAAGTCACTATCATACAAAAAATTGAAAAGGCAAACGTTATTTCAAGCATTTAGTATCCCAAAAATGATATTGTCATTTGGAATATATCGCAAAAGAGCCAACATTTTAATCTTCAATTCATTTGAAAGGGCAAACATTTTAATCTAGCTTGACAGAAGTCTACAAAGCATTTGAAATAGTGTTTTCGTCTGATAGTCAACATACTTTGTGGAAAAGTGTT
Source organism: Psophocarpus tetragonolobus (assembly GCA_037954015.1). Taxonomy (NCBI): domain Eukaryota; kingdom Viridiplantae; phylum Streptophyta; class Magnoliopsida; order Fabales; family Fabaceae; genus Psophocarpus; species Psophocarpus tetragonolobus. The sequence continues at coordinate 84,131,316 of CM075689.1, forward strand.
CTACAAGAAGGTGATAACTTAAAGTTATTCTTAACTGTTACATAAATATCTCACCTATATACTCATATAGCATTTGTGTGCTAGATTAGGCAGGTAGACCTAAAATACAAATTAGGTATGTCTGGACTTCAGTTGATTGTCAATAAATTAGGCAGATGTCAGATATAAGTATTCAAACTCAATGAATTTTTCAAAAAACGTCATATCATATTATTATATTGTACTATTGTTTATGTTCACATAAGTATTAATAGAATATACCTTTTATTTATTTATATAAGATTTTATGGTTCGTTACAAAGTGTTCCATTTGTCCTTAGTAAATTATTAAAAAAACTTAATTGAATACAACTATTTTTTTTTAGAAGTTCTACAAAATATTTTTATATGCTTTAAAAATCTTGATTGAATACCAAATTTTTTATTAAAAAAAAGTCTTTTAAAATCCTTTAAAATTATATTTCAATACGGTCTCCCGAATATTACTATGATACTTATGTAGTTATGTTTATACTTACATATTTTTATAAGTAATTTTTTAAATTTAGAATAAATATTTAATTAATAAATAAATATTTAATAAATTTGTACATTTTTATTAATACGTTTTATTAAGTAAATTGATATGAGTATGCAGCTAAATTAAATACTCGCTCGGATAAAAAAATTGCTAATATAATATATCTGTTATTAAAAACAAAAATACACTTATCTTTCATTTTGAGGCGTTGGTAGTTGCTTTGCAAACAATATGAGCGAATAATATCTTCGTATAATGGTTGACTCAAAAAGTGAAGTCTAAGGTTTACCGCATGTGTGTGTAGTCACTCTCCACTTACTTACCAGCCATTGCCCATTGGTGTATTTGCTGGACCCAAAAAAAATGAAGACACACATGTATAAAATAACACATTCATTTACTTTAAAAACAAATATAAAAAATTTATTCTCATATTATTTTCGAAGTAGATCATATATATATATATATATAAAAGAAACTAGTGCAATATTTTATTTTAATTAATATGGATAATTTGAAAGAATATTCAATATTTTAAAATATATTTTTAGCTAAAAATGTTAAAATAAAAACTAAATATGTGAAAAAATTATTTGCATTTGTTAAGAAAGATTAATGTGTCTTATCACCAAAAAGGAAGAAGAACGTAACATTTACACCTCTGATGGAGAGTAGTATAAAGAATGTTTTAATAATAATTCTTTTTTCCTCCTAAAATAATAGTAATCGGTTTTTAACCGAAGTTAACAGAACATTACCGAAAAACTAAAAAAAAAATGTACACTAATTGAATTTTTTAGGAGATGGAATTATTTTTTAAAGCAAAAAATATGCTTATATATTTTTCATATAAAAAATAAACCTCCTATTGCTGGCTTCACTGTAAAAATAAATCAAATATCACTTCTAAAGAATTCTATCAATTTTTTAATTTATTAGAATTCAAATTATTCATACATATATTACCCCCACACGTGTCACTTAAAAAAACAAAAAAAAGAGGCTTTAGTGATTTTCAGGAACCAATATTTCACAGCTTTGAGATTTGTGCAGCTTTTGTAATGAGAAATCTTGAGAAGAATGATCATAAATTTAAGAACAAATCTTAAGATTTATGGTTCTTTCAATAATAAAATTATATTAAGAATAAAAGTTAATTTGATAAATGTTACTTAAAATATTACAATTAGTAGATGATTTTAGAAATATTGGTTACTAAAACGTAACAAAAAATTGGTGAGAAAAAAAAATAATTTTCATCGTTTTTTTTTATGGATTAATTTTAATTATTTGTTTATCCATTGTTTATTTAAGTAAAAATAATCTAAATCCTTTAAAAAAAAAAAGAACTATTAGCTTGTCCTCTAACATTATGAAATTGTTGAAACAAGATATGAAATAGATGCAAATGGAGGCATATTGAGAAAAATCCACGTCTATTGTGATTGCAATGCTGTGAGCAACATGTTTACAGTGTACCTCCACTGTCATCACATTTTCAAGATTGTGTTCTTTTATCCCATTATCAACACCCATTGCTTTGCCCTTGTTTTTGCACCAATTAATTCTCCACTCCTATTTCTATCTAACACACACCTTCACCCTAAGGTTAACATTTTTTTACTTCATGTAAAAATATTTTTCATCATGTAATCTCTTCTTTTTTTTTTCATTCTTCCAAACAACTTTCAAACAAATTTATTTTTTCTTTAATTAATTCACTCCCAATCCAAACGAAAGCATAAATTTGATGATAGCTCGAGTAAATAACCCAAATAAGGTAGTTTTGGGATATCAGTGTGGATTGCAGAAGGAACAATATGATGAAAGTGAATAATATTTCAAGATTTCTATTGGTCTATATATGATTATAAAAAATGAAAAATGGTGTCACAGAAATGAAAGCTGTTCGCAAACATTCAACTGTCTCGTGACAGTTTCAAGTTTCAACGGACAGCCAAGTTGATGTTAAAAATAGCATGAAATAAAGCATATAGTTGTACTTTATTTTTTAATGGATACTGGCTCTGTTTTCAAAACTCAAAATATTGTTCATGCTCAGCTATACTATCTTATGTTAGAATTTTTAAATTGGGATCGGGTGGAGTTTGAGATCTGTACACGAAACAAGTTGACGTAAAATAGTGTAACTAATGATTATTGATTAAGATAAGTTTATTCCTTCAATACCTTGTTTGGTAATCACTGAAATGTATCTTATAAAATAAGCCAAAGTGTTGTAAAGTTGGAACATGGTGATCATGTAGTTCAATTCAAGAAAATGGATTCTCTTTCTTTCACAAATTACAAATGGATCTTCACGAAACAGAACAACTTGTCTCTCACCCACTCTGCATACAAAATACATAAAAGGGTTGAAAACAGTGACCAATTTAACCACACGTGTGAGTTGAGATGACAGGTAAATAATACAACACAATTCACATTTTTAAGGAGCAGGTTACGAGGGATTTATTTGTTTATTCTATTTTTAAAAGTTAAATTTCTTTTTCCGTGCCCAATACACGAGTCATCTCCTTGGTGGAGTGTGTAAAAAGATTTCTTTTATATAGTTCAAAAAGTAAACATTTTATTTATAGAGTTTAATGGGTATCACATATTTCTTTTTATGGTAAGTTTATTGACACTATTAATACATACTTTAAAAGTCATATGATTCAACAACAATATAAAAATCTTTTATATTGAGGATGTATACCAATTAAACTCTTATTTATAATATAATAAATACATCAAAATAATATTTGAATTTAATCAGTATAAAAATTTTTACATTCATGATAAATTTGTTGACTTTACTTATTATTACTTTAAAAAAAGTCACAAGAATGAGCAGTCAAGACTGAATATGTCAGTGTAAATATCTTTTACACGGACAATGTATACCAATTAAACTCATAATATTTTAATATTAAGTTAAAATAATAAATTAATATATAAAAAATATTGAGTTTAAGGTAATAAATTTATAATATTTATATTGCAAGAGTACTTTTTTGTATTCAGTAAATGCAATATTAATATTATGTTCTACACTTTTAGAATAAATTAAACACTTTCTCAAAGAAACATTTGTACTAAAATTTTTAAAAATTATATTGATTACACATTCTGGGTTTAAAAATCGAAATTCAATATTACAAGGACAAGTTATATTGATCATCTTTAAAAATTGATATTTTTAATTTTATTTCTTTCAATAAAACTAAGCTTAATTTTCAAGTTTTGTTTTTGAAACTTTGATTAAATTCTAATTATTCCAAAAATTAAAAAAAAAAAGTCGAATTAAAATTTTAAGATTTCAATAAACGACTATTGTATTTTTTTTTATAATTTTTATACTTATGATGACTTACTGGATTTTAAAAAATAAATAATATAGTATTAATTAGATTCTAGAAATGTACCAAAATAATATCTAGTTAATAGGTATAACCGTATAAATAGTTGACAATATTATAAAAACTGAATAATTTTTATATAATAGAAATTTTCAATATACTAAAATTTTGTATTGAAATTATCTAACTTTATTAGTTAAACGATATGAACGAATTATTTTACAATTCTTGATACACGAGTTTATTTTCTTACGGAAAACAGAAATACTAAAACTATCTAAGAGTCTTAGAAAGTACTATAGTTGTACTTTAACATTCAAGTTAAAGCTTGTTCTTTTTAAAAAAAAAATGTAAAATCTCTTTTGAGGTATCTAACATTTTACGCAAATAATTGTTAAGTATTGTTTATATTATTTTATCATTTGATATCATATATCCATATATATGAACACTAAAAAAAATCTAACCCAGCATATATGTGATGTATAAAAATATTTATTATTTATAATAGAAAAAGCAGAAAGTACTTTTGTGTGTCATATGAGTGTAATAATCGTACCGCTTGTAAATAATATTGAGGTTGCATTGGATACTCTGAGCGTTGGTACACATAGTTAATGGTGCGGCCAGACTCATCTACGGTGGTTTTGTCCTCATCGGAAGATGACATAAGATTCTGCCACGTGGCAACAAAGGTAAGCAAAGACATCATGGGACGTGGACCCGTTCTTCCACTCCCTGAGCGGTGGCCCATGTTACTGCGTAAGTGGGACCCACCTAATAAAATAATCAGAAGACTCGAACGCAGTGTACAGCAATCATCAATCACCGATCAAAACATGCATCTGACGGCTACAACTCACCAGTCAAATACAGCACCCTTCATCATTTGCCACCTCTCTGCACTCTATCATTTTTTTTTTCTTTCTATAACACATATATTCTTTAGTTGAGAAAATTATGTTTGATTAGCATATCATCCTTAACGCACTTATGTAGTTAAGGTTTAAATTTAAGGTTTAGGGTGAATGTAACACGAAATTGAATCATCATTAGTATAGGGTGAATTTATTATATTTTTAAAAATTATATAAATAATAATGATTCATGATTAATGGAAAACTCTTCTATACTCGAAAAATATTAACCTCTTAATTAAAATAATCTGCGTATTTGTATTTGTGGGTATATATTATCACATACTCGATAGTTCTAGCTTTATGTGCAAATTAAGTAGAAATTTTGTTTGTTGTTGTCGATGTGCGACAATTTTTGGCGTAGATTTTTTTTCTTTTACAAAATTTTATTCAACAATGGCGACATTTTTTTTAATGTTTTCTGTTTTTTATTTAAAAAAATAAAAAAATAACCGTGAAAATATGTTTAGTTGTAATTTAAAAAAAAAAATTCAAAAACAAAATTGTTTCTAAAAATTAAAACTATATAAAAAATTAATATCAATATTGTAATTATAAAAAAAATTATATATAAATATATTTTAAATTATATATTTAAATATTTTATAATATTTTTACTAAAATCGGTTAAATTTAACGGTATTATTTTTTAAAAATAGAAAATATTATATAAAAAAAACATATTTTTTGAATATTAAAAATTTAAAAATAAAAATAATTTTTAAAAAATAATGAACTCAAATACATACGAGCAAAAAATAGTGTGAAACATAATCAATACTTTTCAAAATCTATTGAAATAGTATTCCAAATTATAGATAGTTTATATTAGATTTTATTCTGATTTTTATAATAAAAAAATATGTTAAAATTAATTTTAATTATAATCAATTATGAAAAATTAACTTTCAAAATGTAGATCCAAATGCGCACTTAAACATATGTTAAAAAATTGCCTACAAATTCTACTTAAAAAAAAACTTAATTAAGTTTTTTTCTAAAATTTTACCAAAAATTATTTTTAGTCTTAAAATTTAAAATATTTTTTTAGTTTTTAAAATTAATTTTTTTATTAACATTGTATATGTCGGTAAGTGTATTTGATTGTGTGGAGATATGAATTGAAAACTAAAAGAATTAAAATCGAAGAAAATTTTTTTTATGAGTATAAAAACTGAATTGAACTTTACAAAAATTGCTTATAAAATATGTTAAAAAAATCAGAAATAAAAAAGAACGTGCTTTGCTTATGTGATGGAGTGTCTCGGCGTAACATCTGTATATATCATATATATCATTGGAGTTTCGTACTTAAAAGCTGATGAACGTGTACTGCTGGCTACCAATGGAGGGAAAAGCCAAGAGGTAAAAGAACAAAAGTTGTTTGTGTACTTCACTTTATTCGAAAGTATTTGTAACAAGGAAGAATTATTTGTTTTCTTTTGACAACATTTTACAAATTAAATTCATAAAAAATAGGATCATAATTTAATTAATGAAATTCTAATTAATTAAATAGGATTGCGTTAAAATGGGTTTAAGATCAATGATTCAATTGAGCCAGCTGTTGTTTCAAACAAAAAAAAAGAGTCATATTTTTTATTTACAAGAGATAATTTTATTTAAACTAGTTAAAATTACTATAAGGAAAAAATTATTGTTCTAAATATTTAACGCAAAGATTAATTTATGAAGTAAAGGAGTGTGTAGCAATATAAGTCACATACATTGATGAGAAAATTATCTTTTCAATTACGAGTAACGTGTAATATCATTCAAAATAATCATTGCTTAAAGTATTTAGTCATATATATATATATATATATATATATATATATAAAATAAAAAGTTATGATATTATATATTAATTAAAACTAACTAAATTATTTTTATTATTTATTTATTATAAAGTATTTAACTATCAAAATTAAGTAATTAAATTACTTTCATTTGATTTTACTCAAGTGATTCTTGAAAAGTAACAAATGGTTCAACTATTTAATATTTATAAATAAATAACCAGAAAATACCGTGTGTAATTATTTTCATTACTTCACGAGTTAGTTGTATGTGTTTCTTTGACACATCTAAATCGACTAGTGATTCTTGGTAAGTGACAAATAGTTAATTAAAGTGCCATATACCTGCTATAACAAAGTATTACTCTTTATATGATAAAAGTGAGCGCACTATTGTCTTCACCTTCTCCTTATTTGACGTATTAAAGAAAAGATAATATTTAATAAAATTTAATTAATATATACAAGTTTAAAAACATTTAATCACAACCTTTATTTATAATAAATTTATTGATTTTATCGATTAATATTTTAAAATTATATAAATAAAGAGTTATTGTTAAATATAAGTCTAAAATTTTTTTATACGATCAGTGTGTACTAATTAAACTTTAAAAACTTTTATATGATATTTAATTAAAATTTTCATTTATAATAATTTTGTTTACTTTATTAATTTTTACATTTAGTTCATTATAATATGTTTTTTAGTTTTTTATTTTTTTCTTAATCTCAATTAATTCATTTTTTTTATGATAAAATCCTTACTTTTTTTTTTCCAAAATTTATAAAATGTTTTATTATTGTTTAACCTTTTAAAGAAAATATACGTGTATTGAAATTAATAATTTATAATAAATTAATATAAGAGAGTTGTATGAATGATGAATAAGTTTTATATTTATTTCTTCATAAATTAATATTTTTCAAGCCTTTGATTTTGAAAAATTACCTAAGATGCTACGATAATTATTTTATAGTAAATTTGATTTTATGAATTGGAGGAAATATTATCTACGATAACTTTTTATACTCTATGTAACCATATTTATGTTTTGAAAAAATGAACTAAGTATGATTAAACTTAAAAAATTAAACTCTATTTTTTTATGCTGCATTATGTCACTATCTTGAAACTATTAAAATATTTGGTAAACAAAAATTGCTTGTTCTTATTGGGTATAACAATTAAATTCCTCTTTCTAAAATTAATTATCTTCGGCTACTTTTCTGTGTCACTTCATTATGAGTGTTTAATGTTTATCAGGTTTATGGCTTACTGAATGAATATGCAAAACCCTCTTTCATAACAGTTGTCTAGTCTTTTATCATTAATCTCGCACACTAGTTTCGAATTTGGGTGGTTCCGGTTGGAGAGAAAAGACGAATAAACTCAAACTATTACATTTTAGAAAGAGGAATTTAATTCTATGCCCATAGAAATAAAATATTTACCTTTTGTCTCCTTTAGAGTGATAATACTAATAGGAGAAAAAGGTCATATAAGTTAAGAAGTTTTAATATTTATTTGATAACAATTTTATAAAATTGTTTTTAGTATTAATATTTAAAAATTAAAAAACTTGTTTGACTAGTGATTTCTAAAACCAGTTCTAGTTTTTTAGGTTTTAAAACCTAAAAACAAGAAATAGTTGAAAGTAGTTTTACTTTTCAGTTTTTTATTTTTGTTTTGAAAACTCAAAATACAATAAGAATATATTGTTTTTTATTTTTTATTAATGAAACTTTAATAAATATGAACAAGTTTTTCCATTTTTACATCTTCAAAACAATTTTTAAATAACACTTGCCAAACAATTTTTTTTTTCTTTCTGAAAAAAGTTATTGAAAATTCTTAAAAACTCTTTTCAAAATCTAAAAAAATAAAAACAAACCGATCAGGCTCTTAAATTGTCATTCAATCACAATCCTTCATATATAATAAATTTATTAATTTTATCCATCAATAATTTAAAATCATATAAATAGGAATTGTAATTAGATACAATTGTAAAAGTCCCATGAAAATTAAGCTCTCCTAATTAACACTACACATGATTTATTCAATGAACATTCCTTTTAGTAATCATTTGATGACTGATGCACAAGACTAAATATTTGTCTCATCCACTATCCATAAATCTCTATTTTCACAATAATATTTTAGTTTATATAAAAAAAAAATGCTTAATTTATCAAAGTAATAAAAATAAAGTTTAATATTCATCGTAAAGAAATTTTACCCTATCATCTAATTAAAACTCATAATTTATATAACTTTTAAAATATTAATTAATAAAATTTAACAAGATCATATATATATATATATATATATATATATATAAAGAATTTTGATAAAATAACAGTGTAAAATTTTCTTAAATTATGAGTGCATGAGCCTTTTTCTCATAAAAATTTACTCATAATTTAAGAGATGATGTTTTTCTTTTTTTTATGAGATTTTTTTAACAAATAAATGGCTTATTTGGTTAATAACCTAATAAATACCTCTTCTATTATGAAAAATGGCCAACTTCTCATTAAGAGTCTACAATAAATTCAAAATAAAAATTCTCCTTGACACACGTTAAATTTAATTCAATTATTTTTTAAAAGTAATAAGATGACTTTATCACTTTAAATAAGAGGTCACTTGTTACTTTTGATGAACACCAACAAACATATATATGGGTAGTTATTTCTAATAAATAATTCACATAGTTAAATTTAATGTTCCAATTATTATTAAATCTTTTCATTTCTTACAATACATTTTTTTGTTACATGATATGCCCTCTCCACCCCCCCCCCGCGCGCTCTCTCTCTCTATCTATCTATATCTATATATATATATATATTAAATTAGATGGATTATTTTATGACTAGAATGATATGAAAAAAGAAAACATAAGATAAAATGGATGATTAATAAAAACAATTATAAGAAAATACTGTAAAAATAACACATCTCATCTATGTATGCGACAGAATTCAGTGTAAAATATTGCATTTGCATTGTTTGTAGAACTGAAAATAAACTCCCTGTTTGGGTTTAGAGTTATATAGAATTGATTTTGAAGTGGTTTGAAAACGATAGAGGTGTCTAAATTATTCTGAACTACGTATTTGCAGTAGTGCACAATGTATTCCTCAAATGTGCAGAACACCCCATTTGTGCATCAGTGCAAAATGATGTTTTGGCTGTTAGCTGCTCCAAAAAAATTACATGCCAAAAAAAATAATAATTCCACCCCGTTGGTACCCAAGCATAAATTCACTATACACGAGGGTAAAAACATAACAAATAGGAGGAGATATGACCTGCTGTAGAACCTTTTATTCTTCATTATTTCGAAGACTCTGCTACCACACGGTGGGAAGATATTCAAAGGACAGAGTTTTTAATTATGGTAAAGTACCTCTCACTTCCTTCCTATCAGCACCAAATACCTGCAATACAGAAGAACACTAATTATAAGTGTTAAGCATAATACGTATTAAATGTATAAATGGAAGTGTAGTAGCTTTTTTTTCATGAGATCTAAAAACCAATTTGATATTTTGAACCGTGTAACACTGAATCAACTATTCTCAACTGTACAATATTATCTACTCTCTTATAAAATTAAGAATCCCGTGGGCTTGGGTAAAATAATACCTCAATTCCAAAACCTTTAACATAGACATTGGAAAATAAATCAGATGGCTCTGGCATGGGACTCTCCTGGAAAACAGAATGAACACAACTCAGATTGTAAACGATATATAGTCATTACATGATGTGTGAATACACAGCAAAAACGTTTCTGCTAAGAGGATAAACAGAAAAACTAGGCTTTTCACCTTTGCTTTCGCTATGGCATCATCAACTTCTTTTCTGACTTGTTTTTCAATGTCCTACAAGAAGGAAATGAAATTCTTTAGCTAGCATTGAGATGCATCCAATCAAATTGGTAATACAAACACCCCAGTAAGACACTTGCATAATAAGCCAGAAACTTCTCAAACTTCCAACAAATAATCTTAAAAAAGAAAAACACTTATATACCGTCAACGTAGGAAAATTTTATACTGACATTCAATCACAACTCATTATATATGGTAAATTTATTAACTTTAACACTTAATACTTCAAAAGTCATATAAATGATGGGTTGTGATTAGATGTCTCTGTAAAACATTTACTCTATCAGTGTACAACTGTTAAACTCATTTTAAAATCCTATAAGCAGAAAATATGATAAAATATTACATAAATTGAAGAAAAGCATGGTACATTATTTGTGATCGTGATCCACAAAATGGGCCATTTCATCTTACAATAAACTCGATACAACATTAGCTACAATAACAAAGGACTATTGATCCATATGATACCCTATTAGAATTCTAATTCCAAGACAATCAGTTAGATATAGTCAACATCTTTGGAAGCAAATCAGATGCCCTTCATCATAATAATAAAGAAAGAAGTTTCCACCAAGGATTGTTTTCAGGAAAAAGGAAAACAGCAAATTTGGCCACAGATATCAAGATGGAAATCACAGCATATTATGCATAACCAATTCTCAAAATATCATATTTCACAATTCAAGGGATCTAATGAGTTCCAGTTTCATTTATTCACCTTAAGCTCCTTTTCAGCAGCAATATCATGAGACAATAACAGCTTTCTTACTCTCTCAATTGGATCACGCTCCTACAATTATATCAGCCAAGAAAAAAAATATGAAAACAAATTTATGAACAATATTAAACTAATAAGAAATTGCATCACTAGGGTGACAAACCTGTCTCACACCAGAAATTTCATCACGTGTTCGGTATGTGCTGCCAGGATCAGACATAGAATGTCCATGATATCTGTATGTGTCCATCTCAAGAATCTGGACAGAATAACCCATAAGATAGAGAAATAAAATCAAATCTAACAGAAAAACAAACTTTGATAATTTAATCAAGATTGCACAAATGACAGCTATGTTAAAATAAAAATTACTAGTAAACTATATCAATCCTATCAGCCAAGCAATTTATGTTGCTGTACTACATGATTATAAAAAGGAGGAGCCACTGCTATTGAACCAAGTCATACATCCACCTTTACAAAGGATGATAAACTTCTTTTGCCTACTGTATCTGATGGATGTGTACACATTCCACATGCATCTGGGATTCAAAGGGTTACGGCAAGTTTTCAATCACTTGCTTTTAACCACCCCAATTCCTTTAATCTGGATCACAATTCAGTCTTTCTATCTTTTTATTTTACTGTATAGTACAGGTATTACTTTATTCTTTACCTTCTCTTTTCCATGAGTATTGATATCTTCTTTTCCATTTTCAAATAGTTTTATTTTTTTCTATCCATGGTTATCAAACTCTAGGTCAACTCGTAGACTCTTAGGAGTTTAAGAGTCTATTTTGCCCTGGCAAGTTAACTCGGAAGCAAACTCGTTTTTGAGTAGACTCGCAATAGACTTGTAGACTTATGCAAACTCGAGCATTGAAGAGCTCACAAGTTTGCTTGAAAAATGTAAAACAAGAAGCCTTTCCCCTGTTCACCGAAATTAGAAATGCAATTAGGGATTTAGCCATTTAGGGTTCTCGAGCTTCTCCTCCTCTAATCTTCTTCAAGACTAATTGAGACCGCTCTGCCTCTCCCTTGTTCTTAGTTCACCCATCTTTCACGGTCAGTGTTGTTCGCTGCTTAGTGCTCACTTCGACTCACTCACTAGTTGCCACCGCACGTTGCCCATCGCGGGTCACGGCCGCGCCATTGCGTCCCTGCTCATTTGTTGCTTGTCGCGTTGCGCCACTTGCCGTTGCTCCTCTCTTGCTCTGCTTGTGCTCCTTGTTTGTGCTCGCTGTCGTTGGCTAGACACTTGCCAATTGCCACTGTTGTGTAATCACTAGCTAGGTAATTCCTCTCCCCAGTTCTTGTCAAAGGATTGATACCTTGAATGTTGGTTGGATGAATCCAATCTTCCCCTATTCTTCTATTGTTTGTTCACTTTTGGCTGTGACATGTGACTCTGTAAGTATGTGACTGTCTAAGAATTGGAATTTTAGTTGTTGATTTTATTATTATTGTGCTATTGTTTAGTCCAATTGGTTTGCTACTTGCTAAATTTGTAAAATGTTTGGAAGTGGGAGTGGATCAAATTCTGCTGGTATCAATCCTCCTGTGTCTACTATTAGTAGACCAAGAAGTAAAAATGCATCTGGAAATAGGACAGACATTGGATGGAAACATGGTCAAGATGTTTTCAGAAATGGTAAAAAACTTAAATGCAATTATTGCTAAAAAATAAATAATGGGGGTATTTTCAGATTCAAGTATCACCTTGCTGGTACAAGATATGATTCTGAACCCTGTATTTCAGTGCTCAAGGAAGTTAAAAATCTAATGCTAAAAGTTGTTATAGATGCTGCAGAGGCAGCAATAAAGAAAAGAGGGTAGAATTTGATTGAAGAAGTTGATGAACAAAGTGAAGGGGTGGAAGAGACTTCCAATCTAAGTAAAAAAGAAAGTAAGCTTTCTTTTAAAGGGAAACTAAAAGTTGTTATTGCCGGTAATAGTTATGGGGTTCAATATACTATGAATCAAATCTACAAGAAAGGTGAAAGAAGGAATTGATGCTAAAGTTGTTGAATTTTTTTACACAAGTTCAATTGCTTTTAATGTCATTAGAAAGCCACTATTTACTTAATTGTGTGACAAGATTGGGAGATATGGAGTTGGATATAAACCTCCATCTTTTCATGATATGAGGGGAAAGCTATTAACAAATGCAATGAGGAAAGCTGATCAAATTCTTGAAGAGTTTAGGGATGAGTGAAAGAGAATCGGTTGCACAGTCATATTTGATGGGTGGACAGATAAAAAAAGGCATTCAATTTGTAATTTTCTGGTATACAATCCAAAAGGGACTATTTTTGTTTATTCATTGGATACCTACACATCTCAAAAACAACTGACAAGGTGTTTAAAATGTTGGATGCCGCAGTATAATTTGTTGGAGAGGAGAATGTAGTGCAAGAGGTTTCTGATAATGCTGCTAATTTCAAAGCGGCTGGAGAATTGTTGATGCAAAAGTGGGAACATTTATGTTGGACTCCATGTGTAGCACACTACATTGATTTGATATTTGAAGATTTTGAGAAATATTTGAAGGTACATCAGACAACTATAAAAAAGGGAAGAAGAATCACCAACCTACATTTATGGTAGAATAATGTTGATTAGCATAATGAAGAAGTTCACAAATGGGAGAGATCTAATTAGGCCTGGTATGACTAGACTTGCCACAACTTATTTAACTTTAGCTTGTTTTTATGAATTAAAAGCATCATTAATGAGTATGTTTAGCTATGAAGAATGGAAGGCAAGCAAGTTTGGAACTTCTCAAGATGGAAGAAAAATAGCAAATGTGGTTTTGGATAGTCGATTTTGGAAAAATGTAACCATATGCCTCAAAGTTGTTGCTCCTCTTATGGTGGTCCTTTGATCAATGGATTTAAATAAAAAGTCATCCATGGGTTTCATTTATGAGGAGATGGTTAAAGCAAAAGATAGGATAAAATGCAACTTTAATAACATTAAGAAAAGGTAAAATTCTAAACTTGGTGACATTTAAATTTTCTTGTTTATTTCTATGACTATTTCTAATAAAGCATATTTGGTATTTATATAGTTACGAGCCTATTGGAAAATCATTGATCAAAGGTGGGATCATCAACTGCATATGCCTTTGCATGTTGTTGCATTGCATATTATCTCAATCCTCATCTGCACTATGAACATGCATTTAGACATGATCTTGAGGTGAAAGAAGGGTTGCACATAGGTATGAGAAGACTGTGCAAGATGTAACAGAAAGGAAAAAAATTAATTTGCAACTTGTTGAGTTTCATTTTGCTAGAGGACTTTTCTCATGTTGAAAAGGTTTGCAATTTGTGTTTTGAGCTTCACATGTAGCTCTTCTGACTGTGAGCGTAATTGGAGCTCATTTGAAATGGTAATTCAAGTTTATTTTTTTTATTTCTGTTATTATTTATTAATTTGATTTATTTAGTTTATATTTTAGATAATAATTAAATGTTTATTTTCAATTATAGGTTCATACAAAGAAAAGAGATCACTTGCATCACAAGAAAATGAATGATTTGGTGTATGTAATGTATAACTTGAAACTAAAAAGCAAACAACGTAAGAAATCTATTGCTCTTCCATTTGAAGAGATTGAGTTTGATGATGAATGAATAACTGAAGAAGTAGATAATGCTGAAGTTGAGGCTGAGGTAGATAAGGTGAAGGTGATGGTGGCATTAACATTAATGTTGAATAGGTGGGAGATGTTGATATAGATAACATAGATTTGTTAGAACCTATAGATAATGACGCACACTTTTCATATGAGGAGGAGCTTGACGATGATGGAGATGGAGATGGAGATGGTGATAATAATCTTGAAGATGATATCATTAGAGGATTGGACATTAACATTTGAAGAGATTTATGTTTTTTTAGTTGTTTAAATGTTATAATTTTAAGAACTTATGTTGTGATATTGGATTATTGGTTTGAACTTTGAACTACTTATATTTGTAATTTGGTGTACTTTGTTTGCAAATTGTTGTTGTTTGAACATATTAACTGAGATAAGCTTTATAATATTGTTATGTTGAATTGTATGTTATTTATAGCTATTTTATTATTATTTTAATTGGGAAGTAGACTCTTACGAGCTGAGTCTGCTAAGCTCCCACGGGTTTGAATAGATTCTAGAGTCTGATAATCTTATTTCTATCTTTATCTTTTGATCAGATTTTGGTCTTCAATTTTTACATTTGTGATCCGAATTAACCATTTACTAAAAAATCTGTAATGGAAATGATTTTTCCCCTGAATTGAGATATGGAATCAACTTTCAACAAAAATGGAAAAATTTTACCGTAAACACTACTAAACTATAACAACAACTATAACAAGCCCTGACAAAACTATATCGGATGAACTGCTCTCACCTTATCTCTAACTCCAATCAATTGGAAAGTAACACTAATTAACAAAACCAAAACAATCTAATCTTATAAGCAAAACTTGTGTTGTGGGCAGGCCAAACAATCTCATCTTATAGGCACTTAGTATACCTAATTCATAGATCTATAGTTTCAACAGTCAAAGGTAACGGCATTTTCATGGTTGATTTGACATCTATCATTTATTAGCAAATATATGAACAAGTATAGCACCCTGTTTCTAAGGCTAAAACTGATCTATAAGAAACAAAATTGTCACAGTTGATCCCTCCTAATCTAGAGTAGTGCCAAACTTTAGTAGATGAATGGATGATTCATAAGATCCAATTGTCAATAATTAATTTTAACAAGAGAAATTCAATTTAGTAACGGCAGAAAGAAGAAAAAAAAACTCACAAGGGGTCCATTCTTCAAAGCATGTTCCTTTGCAAATCTGCAAGCTTGCTTAACAGCAAGAACATCCATACCATCTACCTGTACAGAGTATAAATATCCATTTAAAAAGTTCAGAAAGATTGTTCAAAAAGACTACTTACTACATGTACTTAATTACACCATGTATAAATATGCAGACAGGTATGCATACCAACACTCACAATATACAAACCTCAAAGTCCAATAATGAAGACAACATATAACCAACATGGTCCTACATATTTAACCATCAAAGCATGATAATGAAAACAAATAAAATCCGAGGAGGAGGCTAGAAAAAGAGAGAACACATGTCAACATTAAATGCAAGAACAAGAAACATGTCTCCCTCTCAGAACTCAGAACTCAAAACCTCATTAACAACATAAAGAGATCTGGCATGAGCTAATGCTCCTGATTTAAGAAATAAAATATAACATAAAAGCAGTATTGGCTTTAACTATGATAGAAATAGAATAAAAGGAAGAGAGAACTTAATAATATAAATATAGTCATCAATCATCTATCTACATTTCCAAAGAAATCATATCCAGGCAAACTAAATTAGGCAACAAGGATACAATGCACAATCTTGAAACACCAACACCTTACAACATGTTAAATTTGGTCGCTCCACATCTGAACAAAGCTTTTTCCATAACAATACATGTAGTATATCTTCTTACAAAACAAAATTCATTATTTCCATCAACACAAAACATATGCACATGTTTGGTTGGGATACTTTTTGGTGAAACAATAGCTTATTTTTTGAAAAATCTTACAGAAAACTGGCCAAAGCAAGCTATCATCTCTCCAAAATAAGCTGAACCAAACATCCCCCTTTAACCAGAGCACTAAATGCATTCATCCATCCCCCAGCAGCTTCAATCATGAGACCTCTAAAAGGCATTTCATGATACACACATGTCCAGCCAAGATATTATACAATCCATTACGATCAAGAGAAAAGCTAACAAGTAACAACACACTCTTTGATGCACTCATTCTAACACACTCAACTATTGGCTGAAATTTGTGGTTGCAAAGCAAAAAATTACATGAGATGGAAAATCGCTCCTTATTAATGAACATGGCCATCACTTCTTAGAAACTCTAACTCACGTATTTTATACTTTTTCAAACAAATTTTAACTAGTAAAACTGTAAAAGAATGTGCGCTGCCAATACTCCTGTAACTATCAAAGTAGACATGCACTGATGTCCTCAACTAACAGGAACAACACTAGCCAGCGAGTCACAAAATTTAACCACTAGAAAAATTTCATGGTGGTCCCACTAAAAACATGCACCCCAGTAAGAACTAACTAAGAAGCACATCAAGCAGATAAACCATTAGAAAAACAGACTGAAATCACCTTCAAGCCAGGCACATAATCTCCACGCTTGTAATAAGCAGGACTCTTAGCAGCCCTCCACTCCGCAGTCCCCATTCCATCTGTCTCCACCAATCCCAAAGCAAGTCAGGAATGGACTTAAAAAAGAGAGCAATGAAGAAGAGAAGTAAGGAAAAGGTTAAAAGAGAAAAGAAGAAATAGAGAAGCAGACAGTGATTATTCTCGCAGACCAAAATGGCAGGAAGATCCCAAAGAGCGGCGATGTTAAGAGCCTCAAAAAGCTGACCCTGATTGGCAGCGCCATCACCGTACAAAGCAAAAGTGACAGTTTCATCCTTAGAGTATTTCTGGGCAAAGGCCAAGCCACAACCTAAGGGAACCTGAGCCCCGACAATCCCATGCCCCCCATAAAAGCCACTCTCCTTCTTATAGAAATGCATTGAACCCCCTTTCCCTTTCGAGCAGCCATGTTTGCGTCCCATCAGTTCCGCGAACACCTCCAACAGCGTTCCTCCCCGCCCCACGAACGTGCAGTGGTCTCTGTACGCCGTTATTATGCAGTCCCTTTTCGTTATTCCCGCCTCCATCCCCACGGCCACCGCCTCCTGCCCGTCGTACAGGTGGCAGAACCCTCTTATCAGCTTTGCCTTGTAGAGCGAGTCCGCCGCGATCTCCATCCGCCGCATCAGGGCCATGTCGCGGAAGAACGTCACCAGCTCCGATGAGCTCGTCTCCACGGCGCGTGAGGGAGCCTCGCAGTTGTGGGCCGTGAAGGGGACTGATGTCTCGATGGTTAAGGGAGCGTCCGAGGTGGAGATCGCCCTCCAGAACGGTCTTAGGAGAGTCGATCTCGATCTCCATCCGATGCTGCGCTGGGATAAACGTGACATGGCCATGCTTCAACGCTGTTCTGAGTTTGATTTCAGCAATGAAAAAGGAAAAGAGACAAGGGTTAGGTGAAACCAAGCAGCAAAGAAACTTGAAAAATAAAACACAAGGATGTGTAATGAGGCCTGAGTTATTCCATCCAGAGACTACTTTCGGTATTCCATTCTGCCTTTGACCAATCTCGGTTTGTCACTCTATCATTTGCTGCTCCACAATACTCTTCTCCATTTTTTATTTTTTTTTATCTAATTCTTCTTTCTACTCAAATTTAATCACAAATTACATTTTTTTTCAATGATTTTAAAATAGTTATGCTAAATTATAACAAACTTCCAATACTAATTATTTATGATTTGGTGAGCTTTTAATAAGAGCTGATACATGATTATACACTACTTTATTTTTATGAATTTAATTAATATATATACACTAACATTCAATTAAAACTTTTTATTTATAATAAATTTGTTAAATTTATCAATTAATACTTTAAAAATCCTACAAAAAAAGAGATATGTAAAATTTTTTTATACTAATTAAACTCTATTTTTATTTCATCATAATTATCATTTATGATAAATTTATTTATTTTATAATAAACATTTTAAAAATATATAAATGATACATTTTAGAAATGACTTTTAAATACTTTTAATTAAGAAATAAATATGTATATATGGAAAAATTACATCAAACTTAGAAAATATTAATGCATTTTGTTCAATAAAAAAGATTGACTTTAAAAATGATGAGTTCAATTGATATACATTAACATTCAATCATGTTCATTTATATGATTTTTAAAATAATAATGAGTAAAGTCAACAAATCTACCATAAATGTGATTTACTGTAAACGGTGTTCACATTTCATTTTCAACTTTATTTTTTTTGTTTTTTTTACTATTTATTTGAAAATTAAAAAAATAAAAAATAAAATTACATTTAAATTATTTATAACCTATATATACAATTCTTCTATTATCTAAGATTAATTATTTTACTTTTAACAATGAGACATGAAATGCCTCAAATTATCTTATATAATAAATTTATTGATTTTCTTCAAATCATTTTTTAGTTTAATTGGTATACACCGTTATCACAACTCTTTATTTGTTGACTTTAGTCATTACTACTCTAAAAGTCACAAATGAAAAGTCATGATTGAATCATATATATATATATATATATATATATATAATTTTAATTTAATAAAAATTGTAAATATACAAATTTGTCAATGAGAATTTAGTCCATGTGACAAGACTGACGAGCTTGGGTTCGAGTTATACATTTGAATGCAGCAAATTCCTTTCTCCTAAGCTTTCGTTAATAATAGTAATGATGAAGATGATATGATAAAAATAGTGTTAAAAATTAATCGTACAAAATTTACAAACGCAATGTTCAACAGAGACATAGATTAGCCCACAAGTTCACTTATTGGAGGCCGATCCATGACATCAGAAGCAGCCTTCGCATTTTGCCGCAACAATGGATCAATATCTGGCAATTTTGGAATCTGAACTAACAGATCAATGGTCCGTCGAAGGAGACGAGCTAAATCGCCATCATCCATTGCACAATCCATCATTATTTCTCTCCATGTCAACCCAGAAGCCCAGGCCTCAACCATACCACAAAACTGGCTATCTAAACAGCAAGAGATTGTCACCCCATGCTTATCCTGCATTGCCAATAAGGCGTTTCTTTGATCATCTAATAACGATATGAATTTGCTTACAGTTGCAGAAGGCTCATAAATGTAAGTATTATTTCTCCAGGGTCGGACTTTGATACCCGCAGACACCAAACTTGAGCACACCGCTGCAAGCTGTGCAGGTTTTAATTCTAGTAAAATTTTATTGCGCAGAACCATAGCAAGCCATAGCTCGTTTTCTCCTCGAATTGCAGCAGCAGTTTCACCAAGTGGAAATATCGCATGCGTATTAATATCTAAAGCTCTCATTTCATGTATGACATTGCTAACCTGCATAAACTCCTTCCAACCTGAGGGTTCAATTTGTTCTATCCGATTAATCAAACGTTTAGATCTATTTTTCAGGCGCTTGATTTTCTCCTCAGTAAACTTGACTGCTTCTATGATTTTAAAATATTCTTTATAGCCTTCACTACGGGCTATCTTTTTCTTCAAGCGTGAAACTTTATTTCTTTGGTCCTTGTAACGTTCGATGGCATCTTTGTAGTCCTGAGACAGTAGTAATAGCTCATCACTTTCTGACAAACTACTCAAAACAGGAACATTCAAGCTCCAAGACCATGTATCCAGAGATCCTTCCATGAACCATAAACTACCATGCTCAGAGTGAGAAAGCTGATCCCACTTCATGTCCTCCTTGTCAAGGAGAATACTCATAATTTCTCGAGGTCGAGCATCCCCTTGAGCCAATGGAACATTAGGAAAGCCTGTCCCATATACCGTTTTAATCCACTTTTCTGTAAATAGATACCAAGTGTTATCTGACCCAAGAGCTACATGATATGATGGTTCAAGATCTTCATTCAATTCAGGATCAACAACACTGGGCTCTGCGTCTGCTAAGTTCAATGCAAAAGAATCGACAGAAGAAATCATATTTTTGAGATTTGAAGCATTAAGGGAGTCAACCTTCCCCAAAAACACAGCAGGAACTGAATGTTCGACTCCTTCAGAATCTCTATACTGCAAGCACAAGAATGGTAAATGTTCACTTTCAGGAACCTCCAACAAAGGTTTCAGGGCACATATTCTCTTTGCTTCCATCTGTTTCCTCAATGCAGACCGAACACGTTTTTCTGCCCTTAAATCTTCCTGTAATTCTGCAATTTCTTTGTATTGTCGTGGTGATAAAGCCTTCCTACTTTTTCTATCTATGGCTTCGTCAGTAATTTCTGACATAAGCAACTCAATTTCTTTTTCAATCTTATTAATTTCCTCTTTAGCAGCCAGCATAACATTGCTACTAACATAATTTCCAAAACTCTGCTCAACTAATTTCCTAGCCTCTTCCAAAGTTCTCCCAGTGGAAGATTTAACGTTATCTGATTCATTTGATCTATGAATAGCTTTCACACCAGCAAGAAGATTCAAAACCATTCCGTAAGAAGCAGTAAACTGAGACACTAGAGGCTCTAGTCCTGCAAACAGTACTTTGCAGCCCTCTTCCGCACCTTCATTAGGAGTTTGGACGAGGACTACATGACCACTTTCATCAATGCCTCTGCGTCCAGCACGCCCAGCCATCTGAAGCAGTTCATTTGATCTTAATGGTATACGTCCAATATCACCTCTCTTGCTGAGAGATGAAATAACAGCTGTTCTAGCAGGCATATTGATTCCAGCAGCCAGGGTTTCTGTAGCAAAAACAACCTTGACCAGTCCTCTTTGAAACAACTCTTCTATGAATGCCTTCCACAAAGGTAGACATCCAGCATGATGGGCAGCAACCCCTTCCAAAAGTCCCCTTACAGCTGATTCTCTGAAAGCATCAGGATACTGCTTGCGGAACCTCTTCAAGGCTAGCTCAACCTCACTTGTTTCACACTCATCTAAAAGTTTGCAATTTTCAAGATATTGCACAGCCGCATCACAACCCTTTCTGCTAAAAATAAACCAAATAGCTGGCAGCATATCCCTGGACTCAAGCTGCCATAATGTATCAAGTACTTGAGGAACCTGAAAAATATTAAGATTATACTGCATATAAGAATGTATGCCTAATTGTCCATAGTCCATTATAATAAATACAAAACAATCCACAAGTCTTCTTATATTTTTCAACAAAACATGAGTGTGGTTTTAGCTCTGATATCGCAACCCAGACTGCATATTCAATATTCACACGTGATTATAGGATATATAAACGTAGCCAAAATCTCCCCACTTCAAAATCAAAATTTTCCGTTGTGAAAGATAGGCAACAGATGGACAGTATGATTATCAGAGTACTAAGTATAAAAAAAATTGATTCACAGGTCCTACTTGCGAACGACGAATTGCATTTATGTTATTCTTTGAAAGAGAGCGTTGTTCAAGAAAGCTATCATCACTATCATAGCTTGAGTGAGTTCCTCGTTTGCGGGAGTTCCTTTTCCTAGACCAATCATCCTTATAATGTTTAGCCTCTGCAGCTTGAAGTTGTAAATAATTGAGTGACAGCTTCCTGCTTTAAATAAAAGAAGAAACTAAGTTTTCATTTATATTTGATTCAGTAATAAAATAATGATAATCTTCGATCTTTAGCGGTTTAAATATGTTGAATAATAAATAATCCATAGTAGTTTATTGCTATGTATATTATCAGAAAAATGATATAGTCAAATTTTCTTTTGAAAATACTTGTATATTCATTATGACATGCTTATTTTCAATAGAAAATCTTGCAGTAATCATTATATTAGTATTCTCGTATTGATCAAAGTAAATATATAAATAACCATCTCAATGAAGTTCATCATCACCACCAGCATCAATTATGCCACCAGCTACTACAACCACCAGATAGTTGTTATCTGACACAATTCTATAACATTGATGCTACAACAATCACTACCACCGTCTCACAACAATGCTTGATTAATCACAAGTTAACAACACCAGTAATATCCTAAATTGGATCCATTGGTATGCATATCATCCCTTGTCTTATCAATATAGACCAAAGTCTAACCAATTAACTTTGTTAGCAATTATTATTGAAGCACACTATACAATCCAATCTTCGTTGCTGCAAGTGCCATATACTAACAATGGTAACCATCAGCCCCATCTATTGATTATTAATATTATAGTGAACCAGGATGTTCTTGGCTACAAAGAATAATCACCCATGTTGAACAGCAAACTTTCACGTATTATATGATCAGCATTCAGCACCCACAACTCAACTATCCAACTTTTAGAGTAATCACATAACCAGATATTCTCTGCCCTTCCCAGATCCCAAATGTTAGGAGAGTATTGAGAGGCAACAATTCAATATTAAAAAATTACAAAAAAAAAGGTGAAGTTCATGGGTATGGGTACTGTATTGCCATTGCTATCAAACTAAATGCTCATCAATAACAAAATGTAATTTTGTTTTGCTGCTAAGATTGGTTTGTTAGCACCAACCAATAGTAGGTCCAACAAGAAAAACACTACATCAAGTCATCAACACCTAAAAGACAAAATATTGCCACACACCACCTTCAAACAAGTTTGACAATTAAGTCATTATCAATTATGCAACTATCATGGATGGTGTGAAGTGAACAAATAGAAGAGCTTTTTACCAATAAAAAAGTCTCTTTTACTAATATATGTAACAAGTAGCAACTAAACTGAATAAATGCAATAAGGATCCTAGATAGCACCTGTTCATGTGTGTTCCTTTCTCATTAAGAAGTGGTAATAAGGAATGCTTCAGAGAGAAATGCCAAGTCAATGGAACTGGTCGCTTTGATGATGTTACCAATTCTGTTTCACCATGAATCTGCAAGCCAAAAACATTTTGCAGAGGTTACAAAGAAAATTAGCCTAGGTAAATGACCAAATATAATGAAAGAAAACTATATAAATTTGCTATTTTGAATTCTTTTACTGGAAATATTTCCATCTGTCAGTGACTATGCAATAATACTGAAGTCAGTACTTGTGCTACGGATAAATCACATAGAATGAAACCAGAATCAGCGAAGTCATTATCGAGGAAGGTAATCAATAGTAATACAAAATCTGTCTAGTCATCCCTGTTTGGGTAAGCTTTTCTAGAAGAAAATAAATACAAAGAAAAAAGTCAGAAAAAGCTTCTTCATAAGCTTTCATAAAAGATGTGAGACTTATTTGAAACTAATTTTAGCTAATATGAGAAGTTATTTCACATAGTTTTTTTAAAAAAATGTGGGACTTTTTTAAAATTAGTTTGTGAAAAGTCTCACGTCATTTAAAATACTTATAAAAAAGTTGTTTTGACTTTTTTCTTTGTATTTTTTTCTCCTAGAAGTGCTTTTAGAGAAAATTACACAAACAGACCCTTACACATAGCAGCATCCTGTGCATTATGGGTCCATATTTTTTCCTTTTCCCCCTTCACTCTCCTTTTTATTCTCCCTCTCTATCTTTTTATCCCTCCTGCCTGTGCAGAGCACTGGTTCTATTTTCACATAAAATTATGTAACTTATTTGCCTAGTTCTTTCTCCTGAAATATAGTTTTAACAAATTTCTGAGCTGAATAATAAGTATAACATTAATTGAAGAATTCAGGTTCCTGTACTTCAAAAATTGGATAGGATATTAACAATTTCAAGCATTGAAACAATGTTTCATATCCCAAACTATCCATAAGTCTATCAAGATTCGAGACAATCAACTGTATAAAATTCATCAGAAACAATATAAAGTTAGGGAAATTATCTACAATTCAAAAAATTTTATACTTAACAAATTTAAGCAAGTTTCAATCCTATTTGAAACTTGGCATTTTGTTAAATACAATAGCCATCCAGAAACTAGATTCTTCAGCAAATTCATAATTAACATTCCCTTAACCTTTATTGTGGGACATGGATATTTTTAGTTGCCTTGTAGGTTTCAGCTGGTGTGGTTTTAGGGGGGTCCATTTGTCTATTATGCAGTGTAACTGGTTTCTCTTTGATCTATTGACTTCTATATTTGTTTTTCTAGTTCACAAGAAATACTATAAACTCCATGGGGAATGGGGACTAGATTAACCAATGAAGTTAGTTGTTCATTTTACAGATGCAGAAAGCAAGGACAGACAGTACAACTTCAACAGAAATCGCCAGCACAAACTGAATACCTGACCAATCCATCCAGCCAACTCATCTGGATTTGCAACAGTTGCTGACAGGCAAATAAGTTGAACTTCTTTAGGACAATAAATAACCTGTATAAATTGTCCAAATATGCATAAACAAAAAAGACAAGTCGAGCAAGCTAACTAACATGTAAATAATAAATCATGCTTACAATCTCCTCCCAGACTGTACCGCGAGATATGTCACTAAGGTAATGAACTTCATCCAAAACAATCACATCAACATTTACAAGTCCACTTCCAGAAGAAACATTACCAACACTGCATGAAAGGAAGCAGTCAATATGTACTCATACTTGCAACTATTAATTCAAATGACAAAATAGTGATTCAGAAGAGAAACAAAATAGATGCCATTACTTTAGACAAGGCATCAACAACAAAATAAAGGAGAAAGGATTAAATGATAAGTTTGATAATCATAATACAACTTCAGGTGGGAACAAATAACAATGATGATGAAATTGTCACAATGAAATTATTACACAAAATAGGAGTGTGAACTTCAAAATGTTAGATTCTCATTCTTGTGACCAGCTTTAAAAAAAAAAACCATTCTTGGGTATTGTTGATTCCAAGGAAATTAATATTATCTTGTTTTGCTTTTATTCCCATTATGAGGGGTGCATGCATTGCAATTTCATGGGTATGTGGGAAGCTATTTCTATGGTAACTAATAAGGGCCTATTTGGGTCAGGTTTTCCAAAAACACTTTTAAGAGGAAAAAAATTAAAGAAAAAAGTTTAAACAACTTCTTCATAAACTTTTTCAAAAGATATGGGACTTTTTCAAGCTAATTTTTAAAAAGTCTCATCTTTTTAGAAAAGTTATATGAGAAAGCTTTTACATAGTAGCTAAATTAGTTTGTAAAAAGTCCAACATCTTTTAAAAAAGCTTATGGAGGAACTTTTTTGACTTTTTCTTTATCCTTTATTCTACTAGAAGTGTTTTTAGAGATATTTACCCAAACAGACCCCTAAATCCAGTTTCCACTCCCACTTTTACTTCTAATCATTTGAATTTTGAAATTTCTTGCATTCTTGGATATTAAAATCTAACAAATTCCTGAATGTACTCCACAATAACATTACTAAGTCTAGTATTCTAGGATGTCAATTGGAAATGTAATAAGATTTAACTTACTGCTGAAACTGGATACTAAAGATAACATATCCTATTTCATAGCTAAAGACAAACGTATCCAATTTCTAACACCATGTGCAACTCGACCTTCTCAATTATCGCGCAGCAGCCTCAACATAGAGAACACACGACCTACACAATACAATACCATAATCCACACTTCTACAGCACAATAGCAAATACTTGAGTATTGAATGGCTACTTTCCTCGCGTTAGAATGCAATGTACCTCTGATACAACATGTTGCGCAATATCTCTGTGGTCATAATCAAAACCGGAGCATCCTTGTTCACGGCAGAATCACCCGTAACAAGGCCAACATGACTGTCACCAAAAGTCTCGCTGAAAATCCACAACAAAAAACAGCAGCGACTTAACTTCCAAATAACGGTCTAGATGTAATTCTTCATCGCACACACACACACAAATCGAATTCAGATTCTAATAATTGCATACCGGAACTCACGAAACTTCTGATTGGACAACGCCTTAAGCGGCGTCGTGTAGAAAATTCGGCGTCCCCTAGCCACCGTGGCCACCGCCGCGACTTCCGCAATAAGCGTCTTCCCGCTGCTAGTCGGAGCGGAAACCACCACCGAGGAGCCTCTCAGAAACGCCAGTATCGCCTGCCGCTGAAACTCAACCGAGAGCAAAACCTCAGTCACACAGACGTTTTTCATTTCTCATTAAAAAAAAAAACGGTGAAAAGGAACCTGAAACTTGTCGATGCGGAAATCGTAGACGGAAGCGAGCTCGTCGACATCGATGATACCGGCGCCGAACTCCCTAAGTTGGATGAAGAGGTTCTCGACTCTCTGCCACTTGAATCCGTGGTGGCGAGCGAAGACGGCGGGGTCTCCGTCGGAGACGTCGTCGTATTCGTCGGCAGCGATGTCGTGGTCTTGGTCGTGGTCTTGGTCATCGTCTTCGTCGTCGTAGTCGTCTTCTAGTTCGTCGTCTTCGTCGGCCTCGGAGAAGGCGCTGAGTGTTGAGGTTGGGGACTTGAAGGAGAAGGAGGGTGGGAATCTGAGGGGAAGAGGAAGGGATGTAGGGCGAAGGGGAGAGAGTGGAAGAGTGGTGGTTTTTGTTGTTGCTGGAACAAATGTGAAAGAAGGGTAAACCTGTGTTAGTGAGAGGATGAGGAGTTGTGTCTTGATGGCCATGGCGGGAGAGGCTTTCGCTTCCATCACCCCAATTCATTCATACTTTTTTACTTTATTTTATTTTTGTCCTTTTCCTATTTTATATTTCACATAATTGGTCTTCTTTCTCTTTTTCTTTTTCTTTTTCAAAATTGATCTCCTCTTAATCCTGAAATTTTTATTTAGATTCATTTTAATTTTTAATACACCTAAAAATGGAAACGATTTTTCTAGGTAGATTGATATACGAAAACATTTAAAGTGTTGAAATGTAAATGTAAACATGCACCCATTCATGATGGTAATTTATTAATGTTACTATACTATGGTGTATGTTTGTAACTGTATCATGCTAAAGGTAAATTTATCTCTTTTTCTTTTTCATTTTTATTCCAAAAACTTAAAATACTAATTTAAGTATGAGAATATGAACCCCTCTCGACACTAATAAGTACTAGGACTACTCATGGTTAGGTTGAAATAACCTAACTACAACTATAAATAATCACATAGATAAGTTGTTATAATAATCATAAATATAATCATTATTTCATAAACAGTTATCATTTGTTATAATTAGTTATTATTTATATCTGGTTACATAATCAAATATATAAATAATAAGTTATTTAACTAGTTATTGGTTCATAACTAGTTAAATTATTAAATTTGAAAAATAAAATTATTTTTAAAATTTATTTTTTCTACTTAGTATGTTTTTCACATGGATGTGATAGTGACATAGACAGAGGTGTGAG
This sequence comes from Psophocarpus tetragonolobus, assembly GCA_037954015.1. Taxonomy (NCBI): domain Eukaryota; kingdom Viridiplantae; phylum Streptophyta; class Magnoliopsida; order Fabales; family Fabaceae; genus Psophocarpus; species Psophocarpus tetragonolobus. The sequence continues at coordinate 84,159,483 of CM075689.1, forward strand.
ATATGTTATGGGAGATTTTTTCTACTCTACAAATTATCCATAATGTTGTGATCTTTATCTCAAAAATATTAAAGGTTCACGAATAATTTTTTTTTTTGCTTATTGCATTATTCATAGAATTGTGAACACCTCCATAAAGGTGTGAGATCTAATTATTTTTTTTCCTTATCCATGTTTTTTTTCGCATACATGTGACTATTGTCATAGAGGTGTGGGTAGTGTCATAGAGGATTTTCCTACTCAGCGCATTATTCACAAGGATGTGACTTAGGTCATAGATGTGTGAGTATCATTTTTTTTATTAGTGTATATTTTTAGAAGTTGTGACCACTGTTATATAGATGTGTACAATGTTAGGAAAGTTTTTACTTTTCAGTGCATTTTTTACTGAGATGTGGTCATTGGAGTAGTGGTGTAGATCGTGAAATTAAAAGAATTTGACAATAACTAAAAATAACTGGTTAGAAAATCAAGTTTAACCATAACAATTTCTTTAATAAAGTTAAGTTAATTGTATTAACCATATCCATAAACATATTATAGTTTTATAACTATATTAAAATAACCGGTTATTATATAACTAGTTATAATTATTTTTTTCAAAATTGGATATTTTGAGATGTCCTCATTAGCATTATTTTTAACTAATATTATTCAAACACATTCACAATAAAAGTATTGTCTTGTAAATATGACAACATAATGGAAAATGTTAGGTATTGACCTCACTTCCTATGTAAAGAAAAAGTCTAAATTGAGAAGTCATCTCACATTTAACCTAAATAGAGAATGTGCTTTTGAAGGGGGGTAAACAGAGAGAAACTTATTAGTTAAAAAATACACTAGTAGTTTGAGACAAAATAAGAAAGAAAGTCATTCCTGTTTTTACATAGAGTTGTAATCATACTGCAGATTCGTTCACCGTTGGATTGGACTGGTTTTTGGACAAAAGGTTCAGAATGTTTGATTCTTCATTCTAACTGTTCGAATCATTGAAATGAGATCTAAGTAGGGAGTATTCAGTTTGCATGACATCAGTATTTTTTGAGTTTTTCATTTTTTTTATTCTCTATTTGTAAACTTTATTGCTTTATTGTTTGGTTGAGTGTTAGCACTAATTTGTCCACTTGATTGAGACTCTCTTGTACTCTTTATTGATAACAGTAGAATTACTTTTTTGGTCTAGATGACCCGTGGTTTTTACCCTTTCTGTCTTATTTTGTGATTTGATGTTGTTGTGCATTTGTTGTTGCTCTTCATAGAATCTTACAAATTAGGAGATTTATTTCTGTTGCTTCTGTTAGTGTTGTTTCCCTCCATCTTAAAGGTATATGACAATAAAATACAATATCACATAAACTATTTTCTTACATTTTTTCAATATGTTTGTTTTGCGGATAAAATCTTGTTTAATGAGATTTTTACTTTGAAATACAAGCATAAAACGGAAAAAATAGGGATAGTAAAATGGTTTAGTCTGGGTCGTTTTGGTCTGTCCTGCCAAACATGGAGAGGGGGCAACTTGATCCGTCATGCTAAGGGTGGGCTAAACTGTCTGGCTTGCTCTACCTGTAGGTGGGTTGGCGGGCTAAACTGCTAATTTTTCCAATTTTTTAATTTAAATTCTTTTGTTTTTTTATTTTTTATAAACCAATTTTTTTACTCAAATATCAAAATAAAATATCTTAACCAAAAAAGCCTAAAAAGTATAAAGTAAAATAGTAATACTAAAATATATTTGTAATTTAAATTAAATTTTAATATAATTTGATTAATTTATAAAGTAAAGTAGTAATACTAAAGTTTGATATATTAATTCTCATATTTTTAATTTTAATATTTAATTGATTAATTATATTTTTATTTTATAATATAATTAATATAAAAAATATTATTAATATAAGGTTGCAAGTCGATGAGTCAACCCACCACGCCCTGCCTCTAACCCAACGGGTTAGCAGGGCATGCCAAAACCGCTATCCCGTCTCGCCAAAATTGTAGCAGACTGACAGGCCAGCCCGTCAGGCTAAACTCATTTTGCCATCCCTAAGAAAAAATAGATGAATTGAAATGTTGTTTCAACACAGAAACCAACCCACTTCTTAAATCATTGAATGTTAGGTTAACCCATAAATCAAAAGTATATAGGTAAAATAGTATATCAAATACAGTACATATTACTAAAAGTGTGTCGATTTGCCATTTCAGCTAGCTAAAAACTGAAAAACTAGCTAAAATGATTTCAGCTTCATTTAGATAGCAAAAATTTATGAGTTTTTTTAAGAGCTACTAGCTCTTTTAAAAACTACCCCAAGGGTGTGTTTGCCAAAACTAGCTGAAAAGCTAGCCGAAAGCTGAACAACTGGCTAAAAGCTGAAAAAGTTAGTTGTAAGTGTTTAGTAAAACTAGCTCAAAGTTATAAAATGACAAATAAGAGCATCGTTAATCATTAGATTAACAATGATGTATTTAAAATAATGATAACATATTTTGATAATATAAATTAATTACATAAATAATAGATTACTATAATTAATATTTAAATTATAATTTCTATAATCAAATATATAAATTTTAAATTGCATATTTAAATTATAATTTTTTGTAATTATACATTTCTATTATAAACTATTACATTAATGAATGAAAAAGAATGTATAATGTGATGAAAAAAAATTAATGGGGGACAATGCATTAAAACCAACTAATAAATGAAATAATTTAATTAGTATACACCGTCAATGTAAAAGATTTTTACATTGATATTCAATCATAACTTTTAATTTATGTGACTTTTAAAGTACTCATGAGTAAAGTCAACAAATTTATCATGAATGGTTGTGATTAACTATACCAATTAAACTCTAACTGCAAATAGAAGTTTTTTGGAAAAAAGCTACTTGGAGTAGTTTTTTTAGAAAAGTTAGTAGCTCCTAAAAGAACTCTTACATTTTTGCTATCCAAGCAGAGCTAAGAGTATTTCATTTATCATTTCAACTAGCTGAAATAGCAAACCAAACACACTCTAAGTAGTTTTTCCAAAAGATCTTCTACTTTCAGTTACTAACTGATTTCATTTGTCCATGTTTATCCTTCATTAATTAATGTATTATCTCACACTACTTCTCTCTCAGCACATTATACAATCTCTTTCATTAATATAATTATATTAATTTATAGTATAAATATATAATTATAGAAAATTATAATTTAAATATGTAATTTAAAATTTATATATATTTAATTATAAAAATTATAATTTAAATATTAATTATAGTAATTTATTATTTAAATATGTAATTACATAAATTTATAATTTAAATATATAATTATAATCTAAATATGTTATTATAAAAATTTATAATTTAAAATATAATTATAATAATTTATAATTTATATATAATTAATTTATATTATTAAAATATATTATAATTATTTTAAATACTATCTAATGATTAATGATATTTTTATTTATTATTTTACAATTTTCAACTAATACTAAATATTTATGACTAATTTTTCATCTTTTAGCCAATTTTGTAAGACACAATCTAAAATAACTACTTTTTTTCTTTGGTGTTCACAAGTGCCTATTTACTATTTAGGTCACTTTTGCATATGAGATGTAATAGTATTGTTCATCGCACTCATCAAATTGCTCCATGCACTTACCTTTTTTTTTTTTTTCAAATATTCTTATATGTTAAAGTCGACCAACATTTTTGTCACAAGTCATGTCGAGGAAAATATAAGAGTAATATATAAATTTTATAAAAAGAATGGTAGATGGAGTAATTTGACATGTGAAGGGAAGATGGAGCAAGAGCAACACGTGTAACTATGTGAGGACAGATTGGCAATGGCTCTGGGCCTCTGGTCGACGAATCTCATTCTTTCATTATACTTGTAGCATAAAAGATGGTTGTACATTTTGGTTTATTGTTTTATTACGTGTAGTGCTGAAAATTTATTTCTTAAACTAAACTCCCGAGTAACTTAATCCTAAAAACATCATAGTTTCATAATTAATTTAGTTGGATCTTAGTACCATTTAATTTGTTGTATAAAACAAGCACACGAAACTTCAAATTGGAATTAATTTTAGATTGAGTTTCATCACCAATTCCAATTTGAATTTAGATTTTGTTTTCGCATAACTCGTAAGTCGTTCTGTCCTAGAAATAGTCAATATTTTGTGTGTGTAATTTGTAAGTTTTAGGATTCAAGGTAGCATCTCTACCCGTAAATATTTTCTTAAAATTTTTTTATGAGGGCAGTACATAAATTGTAGAAGAGTAAATTAAGTGTTATGGAAAAATGTGTGTAGAGACAAGAATGAGGGTGGGCTAGGAATAAGGAATATTAATGTGTTCAATTTAACACTAGTAGGAAAATTGAAATGAAGACTAAAATTGGAGTCAAATAGCATGAGTCATAATATTAAAAGCTGAATACTTGCAGACAGATTGGGAGTGAGAAATGTGTGGGAGAAAGTGTTCTAAGTAGTGGAATGATTTAAATTCTATTGAGCAAGAGAGGCAAAGGGAAAGGGGTTGGTGGTCGAGTCAAATTAGACATATCCTAAGGGATGGTAGTGACACTTTGTGCTGGACAGAGAGGTGGTTAGGGGATCAAAAGTTATGTGATAAGTATCAATAATTGTACGAGTTAACAGTAAACCATAAAGTGTTAGTGAAAGATATGAATGGATTAGAAACGGGATGAAGGTGGACATAGAGAAGACAATTATTTGCGTGGGAGGAGGAGTTGTTGGAGGAGCTAACTCAAAGGCTCAAAAGGGTCATGTTGAGAGAAGGTGTACCTAACAGGTGGGAGTCAGGTATAGGGAGTTCCGGTCATTACACAATGGTGATGACTTACAAGGCTCTAAGGGCAAAGGTAGAGACCCATCCATTCTCCAAGTTACTATGGGCTCCAAGAATCCCTTTTTAAAGTCAAATTCTTGGTCTGGTAAGTGGATGTTGATAGATTGTCAACTAGACATAATTTGGTACGGAGATGAATTCTTCAGCCTAAGGAGGGGTTATGCGATGCTTGTGGCATCATGTTAGAGTCAAGCTTGCATCTTTTCCTTGAATGCAAGGTTGTGTATCAGATATGGCAAACCTTGTGCAGTTGGTAGGGCATTTCTTTGGCTCTCTCTATGGAGGTTAGAAACCATTCCTACCAATTCATGGGCCTTGTTGATGGATCAAGGGAGACAAGACAAGCTTGGTCATTTGTGTGGTTCGTAGGTATCTAATAATTATGGAATGCTAGAAAGGCAACAATATTTTGAGATCAATTGGTTGATGTCGAAGAAATTATGCAACTTGTGCAATTAAGTTCCTAGGAGCGATGTCATAATTGTAAACTTACATCACACTCACGAGACTGGGTTAGGAACTCTCTTTATTGTGAATCCTCTAAATCCTTCTGCATCAAGTCCATCTTCTGTTCGTACCCTGAACACACAATAGGAGTGAGATTTTTATAAATCATCAATGTTAATCTTAATAAACTTAACAAACAATAGGGACCTAAGATTCTGCCTATGACTCAATCTCACATAACTTAACATATGGACATAATCATACTCATTTCAATGACTGAACTCAATCCCACATTCTGGTCCCCGACTAGTCACATCATTCTAATCCCGACCAGTCACAATATTTTGGCTATCTGCCAATTGAGTTAACCATCCATAACCATATTTTGGCAACTTTTCAATTGGGCTAACCACCCAGAACTTTTAACTTTATATATATATATATATATATATATATGAATTTAATTAGTATGTATTATGAGTGTAAAAAGTTTTACACCGACATTTAATTACAATATTTTATTTGTGATAAATTCATTGAGCTTTACCAATTAATACTTTAACATAAAATGAATATGTGTGATTGAATGTAAGTATAAAACTCTTTTACACTTTCAATGTATACTAATTAAACTCTCTCTATATATACATTAAATACGATATTAATTAGAGTTTAATTAGTATGCACTGACAATCTAAAAGAATATTATACTGACACTAAATCACATCTTTTCATTTACATGACGTTAATTGGTAAAGTGTTACATGGATAATGTATAATAATTAAATCACAAACTTACTATAAATTAGACTTTCATTAAATCACAAATTTAACATAAATTAAGGATTGTGATTAAATATCATTGTAAAAAGTGTTAAATTGACAATGTATACTAATTAGACTCTATTAATTATATTAATAACATAATTAAATATGATATTTGTTTTTATTTTAATGGTGGATTAAAGAGAGACTATTTATTTCTTGGGATGACTTAGACAAACCAATAATATATATATATATATATATATATATATATATATATATTTGTAATAGAATTTTCTTATCCAAACTTTTCACAAATTTTTTTGAATAAAGTAAATATATTGTCATGAATATTCAAAATATAACCAGTAATCATTTGAATAAAATAGAATACACATATAAAATTATGAGATAGTTATTGATAATTGCAAGAGTAGTGATTTTATAATTCAGAGTTTGCGGAAACCAAAATTTATCATAATTTATAATGGAGAATTAATACCATAATGCAAAGAAAAACTTTGAAATAAATAATGTCCATGAACAAGAATGTTTTATATGAAAATAATATGATAAAATATTTTTATCGAAATCGATAAAATATAACTAAAAATAATAAGTTAAGGATAGAACACATGATACTTAGTAACAAATAACCATGTTATAATATCTTTAAATAAAAATAGCAAGATTTACACTATAATATTTGAAAAATAAAAAGTAAAAGAGCAAAGGAAATAATAATTAAAAACCAAAAGTAATATATGGAATAATAAATAGAGGGCTAGAAGTAGTATATAGAAATAACAATCAAAGAAACAAGAGTAATATAAATAAATGGATAGAAGTAATATCTGAAGAAAATAAACAAAGAATCAGAAATAATATGTGAACAATAATAACAAGGATTGAGAGTAATAATAAATAATAAATATATATATAAGTTTATTAAGATTAACATCACAAAGGTTTATAAACCTCATTTCCCCCTTACCTTAGTAAGAGATTGATGAAGAGTGGTGTAAAACCTTTGAAGCCTTAATCTTCCTCCAAAGAGCTCTCCTTCCTTCCTCTCTAAAAGTTCTTCCTTTCTCCTTCCTCCCTCTTCAAATCTCTCTTTCCTCCGCCTCCAATTTTCAAAATGATAATCTTATTTCTATGCAGAACTTAAGCAAATTGTCGCTCGCTAAGTGAACACAAGTTTGAAGCACCTTTGTTGAGCGAGAAGAGGATCACTTAGCAATGATCCAAACTCCTGTTTCACGTAGCTAAGTCATTAGAGTCTTCGCTGAGTTAGATCCTAGTTCTATCTACTTTCGTTGAGCGATGACTTCTTTGCTTAGCGAATTTCCTCTGAAAACAACCATATGCTACTTCCCTAAATCCATTGAGCAAAGTCTATTTCACTTAGCAAATTTTCCAAAAAAAGATTTTTGTACAATAGGTTTTATATGCCTTAATTAACAAGGTTTACACATGCATAATTAAGTTTCTAGCTCTAATATCTTCATTGAAATTATATAATAACCTAATTATGGAAATATGGGTGTTACACAAGTCACCTCTTACTTGAGTAAAAAAGTGTCACGTCACTTTACATTTTAATCAGTGTTCCGAAAATTGAACCATACTTTAATTAAAAATTCATCTTTAATCATGTTCAAATCAATTACAAATTGATCATGCATTGAACCATTATAAAATCAATTAAATTGGTCTTGAACCGGTAGAATTAGGTAAAACATGTTGATCCCAAATGATATCTAGAAGGGATTAAATAGATTTACTTAAAATTTTTCCTTTTTCAAAAATTGATTTTTCACAATCCTCTTTCGTTTTGTCTTCAAGATTTTCTCAAATCTTCTTTCACAAAGATTGATATTTAAAGTTTTCAAAACAAATTTTAAGTACGCAATGGATCAATTAACTTTGAAAGAATTTGATATATGAAAATTACTTATACATATTTAAGCAAAATTTGACAAACTCAACCATGAAATGTTTCAAGAATTAAATTTCAGCCAACAAGATTCAATTCAATTTATTGGGTTGGATGACCTGAAAACTCAATCCGACCTATATAGATTGAGTTAGGATTTTCTTGTGATTGGATGAAATCTGACTCAACCTAATCAAACTTAATTCAATACTGGTTGTGTGACGGGTTCAATAAGTTGAATCTGAGATTCAACTCAACCCAACCATAATATTAAATTATTATATATGATTATTATTATTATTAAAATTATGCATTTTGTTATTATTTGTTTCTTTTGAATATTATATTTTTGTTAGTTTGAAAAAATTATGTAGTTTGTATTTATTTGTATGACTTGACTAACTTGAACAAATTATGTTTACTTTTATTGTGGAAAAATATTTCTTTACTTATTATTACTTGAAAATTTAGTTGTATGTTAATTTTAATTTGTTTTAGTTTTTATATATAATTTGTAACTATAATTTATTGTTATTTTTATGGTATAACAATAATATAGTCTATTTTTTTTTAAATATCCTAAAAATCTAACAAAATAATATTCTAATTTTTTTAAAAAAAATAATTTTAAAAAATAATTTTTAAAATAATAACTCAATTAAAACACAACCTGACCTGTTCAAGGGTGAATTGAATTGTGTTGGGTTTAATGAAGAACAAAAGCGGAAACCAAACCCAACCTAGTATTTTATTATTGGATTGAGTCTTGAGTTTGCCTAAACATGACCAAATCCAACTTGTGTTCACCCCTACTCAATAAGAACACTCTGTTCTAAAATATTTCCCAACAACAATTCAAAGAAATTGAGTTTAGAACAATTACACCTTTAAGTGTAGATTGAACCCAACAAAAAAGATCCACCAAATCTTCTTTTGTTCTTCAAAGAAACTATCTCTTTCGAGCAATCTTTCTCTTTCCTTTTTCTCAAATCTTAATGGGTTTATTCTTGAGTTTTCTCAAAAGACTCCTTGAATATTTTCACAATCTTTTTCAAAGTATTGGAGCTTTCTATCTTGTTTTTCATAATTTATCTATTTTCAATTTTGTAAAAATTCCAGTTATAGCAAGTGTAATATATCACCAATTCAGGTAATCAATTACTTTGAGTTAGAATGTCCAAAATTAGTGTACCATAAAAAGTGGTAATTGATTACAGATTTAGGTGATAGTTACAAATGTTCTTTCTATTTCAGTTTAAACTTGCATGTAATTGATTGTGAGTTTCTGATAATCGATTATCTTGATTCTAAATTGAAATTTGAGTTGTTTCCTTGCTTAAATTATCCTATAATCTATTACCAAATTAAGGCAAATCATTTTTTAACTTAGTAATACATTATCTAATGTTTCAAACAATGAAAGCTTAAGAATTTATATTGATTTCTTGAAGAATTGTAAAACACAATCATGTCTATTCTTAACAAACAATACAAATATCACAATTATAAAAATGTGTTTGTCATTGCAAAATTAATTGAAACACCTAAAACTATTCAACAAAACCAAAAACTTCCATTCCCGTAAGAGATGTGAGAGAACTTCTTGTATCTCATTTTTGATAGCTTAAATCCAATAAAACCAATTTGACTGGTACACATATTTGACTTTCTTTTTTAAAAGAGTAAAAAATTTTAACTTTTCCGAAAGTTGCTAAGCCTTTTTATTTTAGAATTGCCTTCAACATCTATATGTAACTTTTATTATATATTATAATTTATGAAATATGTATGATCTATAAGACTTTTAAATGTAATATTATGAATATTATTTTTTTAATTACTATATTACATTAAAATTAACATATATTATTTATTAAAACCAGTTCAATAATGAGTGTTGAACCAGTGACTTCACCCATCAATAACGGCATTATTTCAATCGGCGTTTCATAAGGCTTTTGTTCATATAAAATAGTTGATGTATGTATGGAAACGATACAGGAAAATAATATTATAAAAATAATGTGAGAAAATTAGTACATATAAATATAAATAATATATAATGCTTTGCTTGCACCATCACAAGCGCTTCTAAACAACTGATTAATATAAGTTAATTCCTAACTATATTTAGTAAACTTGGGTACCAACATGTCGAAATATACTATTTTAGAGAGGTTGCCGAATTCGGTATGCTACATTCTTCCTGGTATTAGATTGTGTCTGACGCAAACTAGGGCGAATACATGCTAAAGTGATATACCAAACGAAATGGGAAGAAAAAGGATGTGGGCAGACTCTCAGTCTACACACTTTGTATTTGAAACGGCTGGCTAATTGCAGCCACCGAATGACCCATGATCAATATCTGTACCCGCTAAGAGGGAAGAACAAAATAAAATAAAAATAAAAATAAAAATGGATGAATGAAATAAAAAGTCCTCTAGTTACATCACAAATTACCTCTATTTATTTACATTATTGTGAGCCCTCAAATTACAGTATACAACAGCCTCCACTCCACGCCGCGCCACCCATTCTGTAAGATTTATTAGGTTGCTCAAAGAAAATGTGCAAAAATACTTTCAGAAAAATATCCCTTGATCAACTTGTTGGGTTGGATGCCCTTTTCATCCCGCGCCTCTGCCAATGACATTTGACAAATATTACTGAAAAGGACAACCAAACAACAATTATTAATCACATTTCTTTTTGGCTCTAATATTGATATTGCAGCAAGAGAAAATTAATTATAATTTCTCTCTCACGGAAGTATGCGTTCTGCATCTGTTTGAAAGTATGATGATGTTAAAGCCCAAATAACATTTAGCAATATAAAGAATTTTGCATGCCATGCCCACCTCAAAAAACACTTTCATGTAATGGAAAACAAATTGTGGAATCGTTGTACTCTCCCAGCACGAATCTTTGAAGACTGTGCCTGTTCATGAGTTCCTGTACTCTTCAGCGGCAAGGCTCTTCTTTTCCTTCTCTTCCGAAACAAAAAGTCTTCAGTATCTAAAACGTATGAGACCTAACAGGTACCAAGAAGAAACTGTAAGGACTGGCAACTAAGAAATATGATCTAACAAGCATGATACTCCACTCAAACGCAGGAATCAGCGAAATGAGCAAAAAATCTTAACTAGGCTTGCCGGAAGAATGAACATATTTTGACAAAATAAGCAGAAGTGTAAAATCTTATTTTCTTGATACCTTTGATGAACTGCAAGCTATCTTACACTCCAGACCATTAATAATCTGTAGTCCATCCATAGCTTGGATTGAAAATTCATCATTACTAGCATACCTTCGTTTATTCCTGATATATGAATAAATTAATTTATAAAGACAAACATTATTAGTATGAATGGCACTAATAATTCTACTAACTAGTCAAATACCTCTTCAAGAAAATTCCTGACTTCTCTTTTTTGTCAGGGACGACAGATAGGAAGTCATTGTGTAGATAGGTTGAAAAATTAGGGTCCACTGACACAGCAGTCACTTCAGGTTTATCATGTCCAGAGTCCATCAGTTGAATAGAGAGTTTCATTGATCCAGGTGACTGCAATGGAACAAACTAGGTTACCATTACATAACTCATACACTATTTAAAACTTCATTCAGAACCAGACCTAAGTAGACCGGAAAGTAAAATAAAAGCTTACATATTCTATCCGATATATGTTCTCATCATGGAGAAGAACACGGGCATTTTCATGATAAACTATGTCAACAAATTTTCCAGGCTTTCTCAATTTCTCGTATGCATATAATTGAAGAAGCTTATTATCCATCTCATCAGCAGCAACAGCTTGAAGCTGGAATAAAAATAAAGAGATATTTTAATGGTAGAAAAGATAGTATGGATTGCAAAAGATAGAAAGCAATTTATGTATGTGACCTGTTTAACAAGTTTATATATCAGCTTGTCTAATGTGAATAAGACATATGATTGAATTCCAATTATAGCTCGGCAATCATCCTCAAATTTTGTATTATCAGAAGAACCATCCAGCAAACTGTAAAGGGCATTCATGAACCTGTAGCATAAAGGACACCACTCAGTCTTGTATAGATATTCACCCATATTCAAATTTATAATTTTTATTTTGTAATATAATATATTTTCTAGACACATCACCTGTCATATTGATCATTGGAGTTTGTATCACTTGAAGCCTTCCATTTCCTATCAGCTGATGATGAGTTGATCTTTGCCGATTGTATCCTCTCATACAATGTCTGTCGGATTAATAAAAGGTAATATTACAAAAATGAATATATACTAAACTCAAAAATATCTATTTCTTCTACGGCCATACATATATTCACACACCCAAGATCAGCAACTCCCTCTCTTAAGAGAATCACCTTGTCAGACTAAATTTTTGGGATGAATGTAGTGGTAAGAAATACCCAATACTTAGCAGTAGCAACTAGCAAGAATACCCTGCCCCCACACACAAAAAAAAAGGCAAAACCAAGCAAGAGAAGTAGTTTAGACATTATGCTAAATGAAAAATTTAACTCTGGTGTTTGTAAAATTGAAATTGTAGATATTGTCAATGTAGTTCATGAAAACCATAGAGGGGATGTATGTTTCGTACCTGATGAAGTCTAAGCAGCACATAAAAGGAATCATTTCCATAGAAAACTCGTGAGTTCCTGTCCTTCTCATGTAACATTGGAGGTACATGCTTTGCTAGAGGCTTCACTGTTAGTAGAAAGCGTTCAGAATATGGCAATGACATTCCATCTCCTTCAACATCATGGGCATCAGCTATTCCTTCTGCTTCACCTTCACTCTCAGCCTTGTTATCATGTTCCTCATCTTCATGCTCTTCTCGAGAACACTCCTCACCATCAGCAGACTCACTTCCAGAAACATCAACATTTTCAGATGCATTCTCACTGTCCTCTGATGACCTGTGAGGACTTTCCTCACCTTCATCATCAGCATCGGCGTCATTTTCTCCTCTGGTTTCACCACAAATTTCTTCCCCGTGTCTATTTTGGTATTGCCGACTCAGACCACCATCCTTTCCTTTATGCACTGCATCCAAACCATTACCTCCATAAACTGCAAAGTTATCTTCAAAGTCTCCATTAGGAGATAACTCACCCTCTTCCCTTTCAGTTTTGAAGGGTCGAACTGATTCCTCTTGGTATCGATGAACTTTGGTGCCCCCGGTCATGGCCCCATTTGTGGATGTACCTGGTCTTGTAGAATCACCACCCTAAGCCATGATAAAGAAACAAAAATTCACCAATTTATTTAGAATGATGCTCGGTCTAACAAAATTTATTACTTACCTAATAATGATGCAACAGAATTACTAGTTTTAAAAGACAAAGCACAGTAATATTTAATCAACAATTTTGATTATGTAATAATGCTGAAAATATTTGAAGAATAATGATAGCCATGAACTATGTAAGGATGGTGACCACTTATAGTCCTTTAACGACAAGTACAAAGGAAATAATGTTCTCTCATACCCTGTTTTATAAAGCTAACAACTTGTGGCTTAGCATTTAAATCTTGGTAATTAAAATATGAAGATCAATTCATTGTAGAAATATCATTCATTAATTATATTCATGTTAAAAAATGTATTAATCATGAACAAACTTTTACCACAATCAACTTGATCAAATTCGAGGAGAGAAAGTACCACCTAAGAAATATCTGGATTGCAATACAATTTCTAAGTCAATTGGCATTGATATTAAGGATGGTGAGAAATGTCAATCATAGAATGCTTACAAGGAAAAACAACTTGATCCTAAAAAGCTACCATATACCCCCTTTCAAATCCACATGATATATTTTTACTATACCACATGCTTTCATTTTATTTAGAGCTAAAGACAAACATACTCAATACAATTAATATGATATCAGAAAACAAGAAAGTGCTGCATCATTGGAGTAGTTAAGGTATGCACTACAAAGTATTTTAACCATTTTTTCAGAAGGTGGCATGACATCAATTGGTTTATTCACCGTGCAAAAAAAAAAAACTTCATATTGACAGCAAATCAAAGGGCAAGCCCTGTCACAACAGGAAAGTTGTGCCTTGGTGACTGGTTGGTCTAAGGTTCAAATTCCAAAACTATATCTTTGCATATGCAAGACCATAACTTCACAAAGCAAGGAACCTCTGCCACCAGGATGTTACTTTATTGACAGCAAATCAAAATTTATTGCAATGATGAATCTAGAACAAGCGAAATTTGACATAAGTTGCAGAGTTAACCATACCTCTGATGATGGTATATCAAGTCCTCCCTCAACAGAAGCATTACCATGTCTAGTTGGAGCAGCAGTGAGTCCTTGGACAAAAAAATGTTTCTCAGTTCCATACATTCTCAGAAAATAACAGTTGAAGATGATAGGAGAAATCAATGACAGTATTTTAAATAAATGGTAGGGTAAAACATCAAGAAGTATCATCATTATTTAAGTAAGTAGCTAACCTGACAAATTATCTATGTTTGACTTTCCATTGCTTTGCTCCATTACAGATGCTGGTGAGACATTAGCATTCACTAACCGTTCGATGGACAGGTCTTGCTTATTATTAAACCCTGGTATTCCATCAGGTGTGAATGCAATACTATTCATTTTACCATGCTGTGTATTACTGCCCAAAGTTTCAGTTTTATGCAATGCACGATCATCATGATACCTATCCTCTCTAACCCCACTATCACCATTTGATTGCCATGCTTTACTAGAAGTTGATTGATCTAATGGCATACACTCATCCCCATTTCTGGAAACATTTATATGCTTTGGATTCATTATGGTAGCACCTAAAACAGGGCTACCATCACTTTCAGTAACACTTGCAGTGCCGCTTTTAACAAAATTATTCTTAGCCTTGACAACATCCTCTGTATCCTCTGCACCTAGGGGCCGAGAAGGAACACAAAGCATGGGTTCTAAAAATGTTATCCAAATCTTCATGACTTTATCCACGTGTTCAGTTGTGCAAATTTCTCCACACGAATATTTTATGAGCTGATACAAATCTTCATGAATATCTGGATCAGAATACTTAAACTCCAAGTTTGGAAGAATTGGCCGTCTATTTCCAGCAGCAACAGCAAGAAGAACATCATCCTCTTTGCGTTTCTTCTCACTGATTTCTTTGATTTCTGCCAGCAAGGCTGAAAAAAGTTTCATAAAAGGTGTCAGGAAAATGGAAATAATTGTTGTATCAAGATCACCAACATATGGAAAAATTGCACTGTATTCAAATATTCACGTATAACTGATTTTATTTTGAATGGTACTTACAGAAACAATGTTGTTGTGATCAAAACAAAAATAAATTAAAAAAAAAGAAGCAAGATGCACGTTATGGAAAACACTAGGAAGGTGCAAGAAAATGTCAGAAATACTGGAGACACCGCTAGAGAATAGTGGGTCATGCTTCAAAGACACAAGGCACACAATTATTAGAGAATAGGGTTTCAAATTCAAACCCCAAATAAGGGAAGAAAAATCACAAAGTTGTCCCCAAAAATAAACCTTAAAAAATGCAGTATCATGGGGTTTTCAATCATTAATTAAAATGGTGCCTGCTAATGCCACAAATATGGCCGAGATTTGCATCACTCCAGGCATAACAGCAAGCAATGGCTATCAGAGTGACACATAAGCATTTACTTGGTGGGTCTTAACAGAGTGGCCCATACTTGCAACACGACTGCAGTACAGCATGTGATTGACAACTCTGGTTTAGGTTGATCACTAACATCATGGTATCTCACATGATTAGAAATTTCGCATCCTTAAAAGAATACTCTCATTCAAATATTAAAAGCTTTCAGAATCCAACGTTACAGACAAGAAAAATTATCTATTACCTTTGGTGCTCAAGCTTTTCGTATCCTGTTGCTTAAAGTAGAAGCTTCGATGATCAAGAGATTTGTGATAGTTCTTAGCATATATTTCAGCCCAAACTTTACTAAAATCAGCACGGCACCTTGCCCACTCTTCTTGTTTCTGCTTCAAGCGAGTTAATATCACTGGCAAAGCTAGAGGTGCATTCTTCCTTAACACTTCCATCACATCAAGCCCATGGTCACCATATAATCGTTCAATACACCTAAGATTTATAGCTAAAACAACATACAGAGAAAATCACATCAGAATATGTAAAACTTGAAAAAATTACCTCACACTGCACAATCTGCTTTCAGAAATTCCACTGATCAATTGAAAAGACTATACCTGTTAAGTGCTCCTCAATGCGGAATGGGCTATCTCCTTTAATTATATTATTATTGATCTTGTCTAACAGCTCTTCAACTCGTTTGGTTGTCACATTTACAGACTCTAACAACATGTCAAGTTCAAACCTGCCAGGAGAGTTAACATAATATCAGCAAGTGCTAGTGATAGATGATTTATAGAAATCATGTCTTGATCAACTCAAATTATGCCAAAAACAAAAAACAGAATAATTTGGCAACTGTGACAGTGATCATCAATAGAAGATAGATCAACTAACTCTGACCTGTCATCTTCACATCTAAACAAACTCTCTTCATACTGATTTTTGCGCATATGTTTGAAGGAATAATCCTCACTTCCTGAAGTGACAGACACCCAATGATCATTCAACACTTCAGCTCCAAGTTCTGTTTTCTGAGTAGCTATAGGTATTGGGTACTGTATAAGCACAGATAATACATGAACAGAACACAATCAGCAAGAGAATCTCAGAGATTCCATTAGAAAAAGATAAAATACAAAAACACAAATAAAATAAAATAAGTATACATTTTTTGGTAAGAGGCGATAACTAGGAGTGCACTGGTCACAGTTCGAAAGGTCCAGCTCATTTATAGGTTTTGATAAATACTTATCCTTACTGGGATATAGAGACATCTTAGAACCTAAAATATCCTTGTTGGCAATCACAGTAGATTTGTCCCTTTCTCGGAATTCACGGTCCCTTTCTTTCATACCATCATCTCTATAGCGTTCTCTATCCCGATCTCTATCTCTGTCTTCAACCTTCATTGGTTTCAGCCCATGTCCATCAGTCCATAAGGACTCTGATGAACACAAAAGAGAGAAGTTTTTGGATCAGAGGATAAAACTGAAAACGTGCCATGAACCCAGAGCACTTTACATAAAATTAAAAAGGGGAGTATCTATCAGAAGATAATTGTAAAACATCTTACTTTTATTCATAACACCAGCAAGGAATCCACCATCTGCATCATAGGACCTGATTAGTAATAAATTAAAAAGTTTAACTTCATAGAAAGTAATAAATTAGTTTGAATTTTACCATTCTTTTCAGATTGTAGCAAAAATTCATTAAACCCCTCCATAAGATCTGGATATTTTCCCAGTAAATCTCCCACCTGGAAGAATAAGCAACCAAGAATCTATCATATTGCATTGCATGACATGCAAAATGACAATACTTCAAGGGAAATATATATTACAGTATGAAATACAGTAAAAGCAGGTGAAGCTGGTCCTGAGATTGATCAAGAGAAAAATTCTATAACTATATATACAAGTTTTGGAAGAGAGGAACGACCTTCTAAAAATATATCAATTACTATTCTGTTACTTATAGTTTTACATGGAGGGGTTTGGGTAGTATGCATGAAGTCACAGGTTCTAACCTTAAACATAACCTTTGTACACAAAAATAAAATAAAAAAGACATGTATAATGAGCATGGCCTTTGGGCTTATAATACAAAGCATTCTAGTTTGTATAAACATTCTGAATTTTTCATTGTCATTACAAATTTCTTCAAACCCGTTGAAGTATTTTCCTCTAATAAGCAAGCTACTCCAACATTCCATTCAAAATGGTTTTCCTTCAATGCATTACCTAAAAGTAGTACTTAAATTTATGGCATGAAAATTGGTTATTCCTTTAATTTATTGAATGTCCATTCTCATAACAGGACTCCATTATTCCTTGAAATTTGTCTGCTGGCACACTCAAATTTTGCATGGCCCAACTTCCAAACCAGCTTAGATTGACATAATTAAAGTCACCCATCTTGACAGAATCTAACACTAAAATCAGTGAAGTATCTTACAAAAATTAATACACAAACCATACCAATGACTGCAACTCTTGTCGAGTAATTATTTCCCTGCTGTAAATATGCAAGCACTTCAAAAATTCCTGGTAGTCATCAGGATTTCGTAATTTTTCTTTGACTTTTTCGCAGAAAGCAAACTCTTGACTGTATATACCTGAAATGACAGATTTTACAATAAATAACAAACCTCAAAAGGAAAGGGAGGAGTGAAAAGCACAAAAACAAATTTGGAATAAACTAGGTTTCTCATTGTACACAAAATAAGGAAAGTACTACCATAGCCCTTGATAATAAATATAAAATCCAAAGCATTTCTTGATTGTGTATAATTCAATCACCAAAAGAAATCATATCTTTTTTCATTTTAATATTTTAGCATTGTAAGTGGCAGAAAAGTGACGATTCTTTTGCATTCATAACTAAACTTCTAAGTTATCTCTTTGATTTTTTTCCTTTTATTTATTTCTTTCTCAAGTAAAAATTGAGCATATGTTCCGTAGTTAGAACATTGTACAACATGGGTTAGTTAGGATTACAAAAGGAAAAATACACAAAAAGTTGGTAGATTCAATATCAAAAGCAATGATGAAATACTCACTTTTCAGAGAATTTTTATCATCACAAGTGGATGACATAGGTCGTGTACCAAAATTTTCATCAGCATCAAGCAATGGTTCAGCTCCAGAGTCTTCAGCCTTACGATTCCGTTTGCTAGAGAATCGCTCTCTATCACGACTTCCATCATGCTCATAATATCTATCATCCCTTTCACACTCCCTCTTGTCTCGATCTTCTCTACGTTCCTTTTCCTTCTCGACACGTCTCCTCTCCTTTTCTATCCTTAACAAACCTCTGTCGTGATCTGGATCAGGACGATCAACACTGGGGTCTCGATCAACATGTGAAACCATGGTCCTTTCTCGCTGGCATGCAGATGAATAGAATGTTAGCTTAACAAGCCACTTCAAAACTTATAGGGACAAAGTCAAGGAGGTCATCAAATAAAAAGGCGGGCCCTTGAGCCTCTACAGGGTTATAATTTCTCAAGGCAAAAATCATCAAAGACTGACAACTAGGCATAACAGTTTTAGTAAAAAATAAATGATTTAGATGTTAAATTTACAAACCCTAGTCAGTTGACAAGAAATCCCAAACATCAACAATAGTTAAGTTTTTTACATGATAACTCTTACCAATTTAACATCCTAGTTAGCAAACAAGATGGCTAGCATTTTAGGTTTATTTTTAGTTATTAGCAGGTGTGCCTCATTAGAACCATTTATACGCTAGAGGCAAGCACCTCACTGAAGGGGCAGCACTTCAAGGACAAGGTATATTAGCTGACCCCTCCTGGCACCTCACCTTAGCTCCTTAGGTATGTCTTCAAAAAACAAGATGGGACATAAGAATTGGAGATAAACCTTTTCAACATGCATTTGCCGTACTGGTATTGCAGAGCTCCTATCACGAAGCATAGAATTACGAGCAGAAACATAATAAGTAGAAGCAGCTGCAGAAGCGTCAGGAAGAAAATGAGTAAACTCATCAAGAAGATCAGGGTGGTCCTGGAAAATAGCAGCAACCTGAAGAAGTACAGTATTTGATTAAAATGAGCATCAAAAGAAATAATAACATTACCAGAGAAAATAAAGAAAAGAAAAAGGATAACATAATATATATGCCCGCCCATAGCATGATAACACATAACATAGGCATACATACCTCCTGGTAGACCTCAGTAATAGATTTGTTTTCCTTTCTGTACATATTCAATATGTCAAGAAACGATTTGTACACATGATCATCACCTTGAAAACGAGTCTGCATGTAAAGGATCCTTCAGACTCAAAAGCAAAAACTACCCATTGGTAGAAAACAAATATGTATAGAAAGAACTGAATCAGACTCAAAAATGCTCTAACCTTTATCTTGTTCACAAAATTTATAGCTTCTTCAAATTCAACAGGTTTCTTCGGGGGAGGTTGTTCATCCTCTGATGGAAGTGTGATTTCATAACCCTTAGGCAAGAAGGTGTTAAATCCCAATATAAGATCTCTATGGCCTTTAAACAGTTCCTTCACTCTTGCAATCACACCCGCAGTATCAATTCTACAATGCACCGAAAGGAAGCACAACTCAATTTCCACTTTCCCCTTTCCCGATATAATACAAAAATAATGAACAAATAAATGGGCAGGAGGCAGGATGGAGAAAGAATATGGTACAACATGATCAAACCTTTGAGCCTTGAAATCTTTCATGACCTCCAAAAAGTCATCATACTTGTCTCTCTTATCCTGAAATATATCCTTTACTGCCTTGAGATATGCCAGGGCATCATTAGTTGTCAGTTTCTGAGCACCCCCATTCGTCATCTGCGGTTGCCCAGACCTTCTTTCCAAAAATGTCATAAAATATTTAGAACCGTAACTCGATGCAGTAATAAAACCTAAAACTCAACTCACGATGAGAATAATTCAAACATTATCGCAGATAAGAAACATCCGATCTCATTTCACAGTAAAAAATATCCAACAAAAGCAAAAACTAGACGCTTCACTAAATCCTATGCCTACGAAGACAGATTAAAAAGCAGAACTATAGAAACTCCTTCGATTTCAAACAAGGACACCGAAAACACAAAATTTCACCGCACAGAAAAAAAAAAAGAAAAAAAAAACCTTATCACTCGATTGAAGATGCAAATGTTTGATCAAGCAGAAAATACAACAAAATCAAAACACGAGCACAGTAGAATTAAATTGAAGATAACAGAACAACAAAAACACAGAACTTACGCTTCTCCTCTTGAAGGCACCACTGGCCGTTTGAGTAGAGAACAACTCGTGAAAACTTCATCTCTAGACCTCTTCATCTCCAACCACAAAGCACAGAAACAACACTCTCTCCGTCTTCAACAACAAATCATGCTTCCAAACTGAAAGAATTCAAAATCCTCTAACCTCAGGCTTCTCATTAGAACAAGAGCAACGAGCACACTTCAGATCTAACCGCAAGGAATAAACGAGAAGCGAGAATCCTAACACCTATCTCCGCGAAGAGATCACCTAGGAGGAGCCAAATCCTGAAATAGGAAGAGAATCGCAAGCCAAATTCGCATTACTTCAATGTAAAGCAACGTGAGGGTGAATTAGAACCAAGGAAGCCGAAATTTACAGAGTGATCGTGAAGTCTCTGAACTGCGAAGTCCCGGGGGAAAAAAAAAGATAGAAATGAAAAGGGAAAAAAAATAGAGAAAATGCTTTGTGTAACAGTTTTTTCCTCTAGCCTTTGTGATTCTTCAGAAAGCGTCAACGATGAAGTGCTGAAGAGAACACAAAGGTTTTTACAGAAGTTTCTTTTTTTTTTTTTCCTCTCTCTCTCTCAGTTTGAATTTCAAAGAGGATTTTTTTTTTTTCTCTCTTTGATTTTCTGGGCAAACAGAACGAGAGAAAGAAGAGACAATGAAGAAAATAAAAGAGAGAAGGGGAGAGTTAACAATGTGATATAAGAACGAGAAAATGAGGGTGGCGTGGCGGTAGTAAAATTTGACCTCCGTTTCCCGGTCACCCTAGTGTTTTACCTCTTATAAGCGGTTAATCCTTCCCTTAATCACGTTTTGTGAAATGAAATTAGGGCAAATCGAGATTCTCTCGTGTAGGTGTGTTATTATTTAAGAAGGCAATGCAAATATGAAGAAGGAAAAAAAAAAAAAAAGAAAGAAAATCATGCAATGGCCTTTTGGGGATTTAGGTGATAATTCTGACGGGGTTTGATTTTTATCTGATTACTCATTTTTTGTTTGGTATGAGTTTGTGAGTAGTAGTTGTTGGTGAATAGAATGTCTTGCAAGACTCATTCTAAGTGATAGATGATGATGATGAAATTAGGTCTAACAGATAGTGAGAGAATGGGCAAAAACTCTAATAGTGTTTTTCCGCATTTTCTTAAATTGAACTTCGGAATTACCCTTATCCTTAGGGTGATAATTTTGTATAAGTTTAATTTTTTGGGAATTAGATATTTAAATTTTACTAATAATGAGATGAAATCTTGGTTCTAAATTATAGTTGAATAGTTTGGTTTGGCGTAATATAAAATTGTTGTTTAGGGAACTAGGGATTGTGTTTGGTCGTTAAGGGATTTGTATAAGTTACTTGTAGCTTTTAAGGTCAATTGATACATTGAAGCCATGACTTATTTGGGCTGTTATATGTTAAAGGCAATTCTAAGTTGTGTTTTTTATTAGACATAGCTTGGACACTGAAAATGGTATCCAACCCAATTGAACCCCTATGTCCAGGCCCACCTAGTTATGACTTATGACGTAACATAAATAAGGGTTTATTACTAAAAATACAGTAATGGTTCACTTTAATTGTTATGATTTGCTTGAGCTCTGAACTGAACAAATGTTAGGGTCATTCCCAGTCCAGTCACTTGTTAAAAAAGGCAAGAGGTGCTTTGTTTCGAAAGACAACGCATATCAATGAATAATAGTGCTCAGTACTGTTTTATTAAAGATGGTGAAGTAACTTGACCTTTTAACGGACACCAAAAATGCTTCATTTATTATGTAATTAATGTCAATAATTAATACTAATAATTTGATTTCATCGTAGTAGGTTATTGAAATCATGCAACACATTTTTATTTTTCTTACTGATTTTATGACATTTATTTCTAAAGTGAGTTAAAAGGCACAGAGTCTGTCCAGACAATATAGAAAAAATAGAGTTGTTGTTTTTAAGCTCGATATAACCTTCTATGGGATAATTTCATAATTTTTAATTACTTTTTTAAAAATAAAAAATGGGTAATTTCATTTGTATACAACTAGCACAATACTTGACGAGGTTATTAAAAGAAAACATAATTAAACGAATTTCTACGTACTTAAATTTCTAAAGATAAAAGCAGATGGACAGTCATTTGATCTCGTCAAAGTTTTTATGGAATTCCTACAAACTAATGGATGCAAACAAATAGCATGACATTCTAGTAAAATGGTGTTGGGATGCTTCTATATCTAATATATGAAGAGTAGGCGCTCTGTTATTCAGCAATAGAGGATGTTTCTACATAACTTCGTCTATATAGGAACGAACCAATCAACTAATTGTCATAATTATCATAGTGCACTGTTATTAATATGTAAAGTATAAGAATTTACTAAAATTATTATTTTATAAATTAAGATGATAGTGTAAAAATAAATAAGTTTTAAATATAAAAAATATTATATAAATTTAAATATTAGAAAACATCATATCATAAGGAAAATATTAGTTATGCACGAAGTTTAAAATTAATATTATAATTCCTGATTTAAAATCTTAAACAATATATAACGAATAGCACATAATATGATTAAAAAATCACCATATAAATCACGATTACGTTAGTAGATGTAAATTTAATTTGACAGTATAATATATTAACTAGTCCATTAATTAATGATAATATTCGCGTGCTTATTTAGCATATGTAGATTTTTTAACATTCACATTACTTATTTCCACTTTTAAATATGTTAGAAGTACATATATTTGTAAAATTTTATATATATATATATATATATATATATATATATTAATATATTTAAAATTAAGTAACTTCTCTAAGATAGTAAAAAAAAAAAGAATATTGAAAAAAAATATTTAGAGTCTATTTTATTTAAAATATTTATAAATTCTATGAAAAATCTATTAAGTATAAAAATATAATATAATGTAAATTTTGTTAAATTTATGTTTTTAATTTAAAATATGAAATGATATAGTTATTTGATTATTTATGTTTTATATAAACTTATTAAATTTATAATATTATAGTTTATAAACAATATTTGAATTATTTAAAATATAACATTAATTTAATTAGGTAAAAAAATATTAAAATCAATATCATTCAAAATAAATTATTAATTTAATCTAAAACAAAGTAAAAAAAATATTATTAGAGCCTACATGAGATTTTAAAAAAACAATAAAATAAATTTATTGTAACTTGATTAATAATATTTTATTTTATTAATTAATAACAATATTATATAATTTGTCTTAGTTACTAATTTAACTTATTTATTTCTATTTAAAAAATTACAATATTTTTATTTAAATTGAAATCCACGTAACACGAATGTGAAAAGATTTAACATGCTTATAAAAAACATACTTAGTCGTATTATGGTCTTTGAATATTTTTAAAATGTAGTTGTGTTATTTACTATATATTTTAAGTTTTAAAATATGAAATGATAAACTTATTTTATTATTTTATAACTATGTTGTATATATAAAATTTATAATATATAGTTTATAAATAAATTTTGAAGATTAAAAGTTTAAAACTTATTTAATTTGATACAAACTATTGAAATCAATATTGCTAAAAAAATATTATTTTAATTTCAAAATAAAATTTAGATTTTACGAATCATTACCTAGTTAGATTTTTTAAAAAAATTAAATATATTTGTAGTAACTATAACATCCCCAAAATTACTAATATTATTCATATACGATTATTCACATCTAATTTATTCTTGATATAATTTTATAAACCTAAATACTGAAATGTAGAACTGCATCATTATATAATCATCCTAATGTAACATACATTTTGATGTAACTAAAATTTTCAAATTAAATATAACATAATGTACACATTAACACCTCGCCTAGCAAACTTGGTCGCTTGGCGAGAACTAGGGAAGCTCACCTAGTTGATAGTCGTCGCCCAACGAGAACCCTGTATCAGGTTGTCCAAATAAAAGGACTTTGCTCAGCGAGATATGTCGTTGGATGAAAACTCTATTTAATTCTAAATAGAGATTAATTTGTGCTGAGCAATACATCTCGCTAGGTGCAAAGCTAAAAAATAAGCTTAATGGAGGCTAAAGCTCGTTAGGCGAGACAGTTGTCCAGTGAGACCTTGCATATAGCAGAACCTCACATGCATAATTCTATGACTTACAAAAATTTAAGTCATGCATCAATATACCATTTACATTCCAACATGCTTATAAGGTTTAGTGGTTACATAATTAAAAACCTAATATTATGTTTCAACTACCCACATTCATATAACCATCCAAAAAGTGTAGTTTTGTACATTGCTACACATGTGTTCCAGTACATTAGTTAAACATAAACTACCCCTATTAGAAAAGGCATTCTTGCTCCCGTCCTATGCCACCTACTAGTCCTGACTTCAGTCATCGTTATTGGAATCTGCTCCCCTGCAAAGTGCAATCATCACAATCATATAGATACACATAATGCAAGGGTAAGCACGATGAATATGAAAATTCACAAAATAGATACCTTAAAAACCACAATAACATCAATCAAGTCAATTACACTTATATTCTCCTGAATATAAGCATTTCACACAACAATATGTACAAATTTGACACATTCTGAATTATCTACATTGAGTTCGGACATCAAGGCGGCTTAAGAACCTTCCAATTGGAGAAAAACATCCAATCTGCATTATGTTACCACCAATTTAACTCTAAGCAGTGCTTATATGACAACCACAAACTGTTGTCTAGTCTCTATTTGATACCCTGCAACACACAGTTGTTGTCTGAGTATGTCCTTATAGACACCCCTTTACATATCTAGTACCAAGACCACAATGTAAATCACATGAATATCTCCTTGTATATATGATATTTTGGATTGCATTGACATTAGTTGTATCCCTAACATCAATGTACCTCACCAAAGATTTCATACAAGGCTAAGTTATCTAACTGTAATTGCCCGCAACCAACAACATCAACAAACATTTTCTTATCATACATCTCAACAATATGCATAACATCAAAATTTCAAGTACTACATTATCAATCCAACAATACCAATTTCAATCACAGAGAGTCAATTCAATCAAATTCATTCATCAATCATCTCAAACTACCAATTTCACATAATACTCAAATTCAGTTCAAAAGCTAAATCAATCACGATCTATTAACCTTAACACTCTTAAATCATAAATCTTCAAAATTAAAGCAAAGAATTGACTTCTCTTACCTATTTCTCCCTTTACAAGCTGATCAAACGAAAAAAGAGAAATCCACCTAGAGAAATTACTCAAAAACTTGACAAGAATTCCAAATCAAACAGAAACCTTAAAAATTAGGATTTTAAAAAAATTTCCTGTTCAAGGAGAATAATAAGATTGAAAATGAAGAGAAAAAACTTTGAGGAATTACAATCAGACTTACCTATATTGATTATCTCTCAGAATCAGAAGCAATGAAAAAAATTTCGTTCGATTTCATCGGCAAAACTTTGACCATACAAAAGGAATAAAGATTTTATTAAAGAGATAAATGGAGTGGTGGTGAGGAGAATTGAGGAAAGAAGAAAGAAAGGAAGAAACAAAAAGAAAAGAAAAGAAGGAAGGAAAAAGAAGAAGATTCAGGGGTGAATTTAGTAAGTTTAACTTGCTATCTGCCCATTTTTTAAATAAATTTCCAAAAACTTCTTGAAACTTAATCAAAACTTTACAAATCAAAGAAATTATATTTATCTTTCTACCTCTCAACTATTTTCTTAAAATTAATTAGCTAATATTGCTATTATTAATAAAACCAGTTATTATTCCAACACTATATTAATTTAAATATAACAACACATTTAATTCTTCATATTATTCTTTTACTCTCACTGACAACCTATTAATTAAACAGGTCCTTACAACAACTTGATTAATAATATTTTATTTTTAGGTTAACATAATATTGTTATATAATTCACTTAGTTATTAATTTAGCATATATATATATATATATATATATATTTGGAAAGTTATAATATTTATATTTAGATTAAATCTACATAGCACAAACATAAAAACAATTAATAGTGATACATTTAAAAAAACTACTTGTATTATATTTTTTAATATTATTAAATATTTAATATGTAGTTGTATTGAATACTTGCTAAAAAGGTTTTATCATCACTACAGGAAAAAAAGCATTTAGCGAGGGTTAAATTTGGCATTCCCCACAATTTAAACCACATGGAAAATGTATTTTTTATGGTTGCATCATGCGTTGTTAAAGCATATGCAACAAACACATTAGTTGCGAATTTGGTCAACTCTCGAAAACACATAATTTATCTACGGTTGTGATAGACATAACCAGCTTATGGAACTCCCGCATTTTATCTACAATTATCAACCCTTATTAATGCAATTAACATTACCCATATATTTTCACATATATTTTCATCTGCGGTTATAAACGTTATATTTTACCTACAATTTCAAAACACTCATAAATTCCATAAATAATTAAATTGTATTTCAGCAACAACTTTAAACCCTTTTTAACATGATAAACCCCATGCTAACATGATAAATAATATGTACAATTTTTATAGCTCTTGTATTGTACCAATAATTCTAAACCTCATTCAATATCACAATGAATATAATTTGGTTACCTCTTTTAATTTCTAGAAACTGTTAAGTCTTACCGAATATTTTTAACATCATATATATTATTCATCCATAAAATCTTATTCATGAATAATATTTGCATTTCATAATTTGTGTCCTAATTAAATCTAAATTCCTACCTTTAAATATTAAAATGTGTAAGTTCAATAAATATTCAAAAATTAAAATACAAGAAAATAAGTAATCCAAAAAATTAATAAGTAAACAAATGTATAAAAAACAAGTCATGTAATAGAATCTCAAGCTAGGAGTGGTAAAAAAAAATCCCTAGAAAGTAACAAAACATATATAATTTTTCTAAAATAAAAGAGTCAAACATTTCTAGCATCTTTTTAAAAAATAAATATTTATTGCATTCCAATGTAATCCTATTCTTGGTTGTGTCGAGAAACATTTGAAGAATGATTAGGTACATTAGTTGTTATGTAATTCCTCAATCTTATGCCTGAAATATAATGTAAAACATAGTTAGAAATATAAATTATATATTGAAATATTTATAAATTTAATTTAAATTTAAAATGTTACTGGTGAAGTTTGAAATATAGCCATGTTGGGAAAAGTCTTGACCTTGATAATTTTGTGCAAAGAAACTCATCATTAGTTCAAATCTTTTTCTTTATTCCTCTATTTTCTTATCTTGTTCCTGCATTTGCTTATGTTATTCACCTATTTGTGATTTCAATTCAGTAACCTGTTTGAAACTACACGTGTAATCAATTTAATAACCTGTTTAAAAAACAACAAGACCTATATGGAGTACTAAATTCTACATCAATTTTATATACAGTACTAAATTCACACAAAAACTCAACAATTTTAAAATACATAATAAATCCTAAAGAAAATACCTAGTACCAAATTCTGTACCAATTCCATATTCCATATTAAAACCCAAATATATAGTACATAACTATATTAGTTTATTGCATAATCAAATCTACAATCTCACTAAAATATGTAGAACCAAACTAACTCCATACCATAATTTATTACATTTTGAGAATATGCATTAATATTGTACCAAAATTCACTAACTTCAAACATATTATAAGAATACTAACCTCATTTTGTAACTCTCTATAAGAAGTGGAAGAGGATGATATCACACTATACAAACGTACAGTGTATCCAAACACCCTAGTTGGGCAAGATCCTAATCTTAACCCCAAATACGTCCACAATGTTTTTCACTTCCTAGAGCCTCAACTAAAGAATTTTGACTTATATATTTTTTGAAATACTTTCACTAAATTTATATGCTTCAATTTTTCCTATAAAGAACACAAAAATAAATATATTAAGTTAACCTCAAACAAAAAATGAGCATTATCATCATTAATAGAACTAAACTTACTCTAATTTCTCTAGCTTTGTCATTCACAAATTTTACATTAGCATGCTTATGTTTAGCTATCCATACTTGTCCCCTACTAATTTTATGACCACACTCAAATTCCTACAAATTTAAACATTACATTTAAGTGGTTACAATATAATTTCAATTAAAATATAACAAGGCATAGGTTACCATCTTTTATTTCTTGCATGCAATGCTCATGGATCCACATGTGTGAGAAATTGTTTGCTTCTTTCTAATTTCTTTATTTTTTTGGACCTTTTTCTAATAATTGACATAGATGAAATTTGTAAATCTAAGTAAATAAAAAATCAATTATGAATAAAAAGTTAACTTTACATTTGTTTTAGAATCTAGACGATAGTCAACAAAAGATATCCATTGATCCTTGTTTAATCCTTTTGGGACCATTGTAATCAACTAATCTCTATTATGAGTGTCATCATCCTTTGCTCCTATAATCTTGACGACGCTCTCTCCATTAGTGTTAAGTGATTTGAAGACATAAGTTATGTGAAAATGATGCTCAACGTCAAACCTAGGCTTCAAATTAATCTACAATATTTAAATTTTAATGTTAGCAATTTTGTAGTATAATTGAAATTATAGTATAAGTAAAACAAATTATCACTTACTTGAATAATCTTCTTATGTAGATTGTGCATGTAATCCTTTGGAATCTTCTTCTAGCTAGTATAATTGATAGGAAACACTTCATAATCTCTCGCAAGGTGACCTAAGAAGTTATCTAATAATCCTCTACTATTTGCAATTGCTTGGTCTTCATCATTCAATTTCACAACAATCCTTTCATTAGGAGATAAAGAACAAACATCATTTACTTTAAGTGACTTTGTATTATTTTTGCCTTGGTTATCTATCAAATTATTAAATATATAAGAAAATAATTATTTAATTGTATACAAGTAATGTATTAAAAAAAACATAGGCATGAAAAGCTCACACATATAATTGAAGAGATTGAGAATTACTAGTAATAAATAATTTTTCTAACAACAATACGATAATATCGTACGAGCTTACAACTCACATCTATAATCCACACTCTCTTGCAAGTTACATGTTATGATTAATGCATTTAATTTTCTTCAAGTCTTTCCTTTTCACTATCAAAGTCAAACTCTGGTTTAGCAGCATGTATAGGTTAAAAGTGGAACTAAGATCCATGGAATACTAAGAATGGGACTGAGTTCACAATAAGTGTCAATTTTATGTGAAAATGTCTATCTTTGTGACATTTATCCAATGAGAAATTTAAAAGAAGATACTTCGAAAAACCAACTTTATTATGAAAAATATTTTGTAAATAGCTTTATTTTGAAAAAAAATGATGAATTTGTACATTTAACCTTGGATAATTTGTTTTATAGATGAAGAAATTGGATTTTACTTTTGAGAAAGCATAGAGCAATTAATTCAATAAAAAGGGAAACAAAGGAATGCTCTTTACCAGGAATTCGCTGAGCGGATTCAAATCTGCTCAACAGATTGACTCTAGAGAAGGTGTTGAAAATAGAAGGATCTGTTGAGTGAAATGTCATCTACTCAGCGGATTAAGCTTTCTTCATTAAGAAGGACTCTCATTCGCTTAGTGAATTTGAATCCACTGAGCAGATTGATAAATTATTACTGCTCTGTTTCAAAAGTATAAAAGGAAAAAAGAAGAAAAATAGGAGTCAACTTGGTACGAAAGAGACGGAGACCATGAGCAAAAGCAGAGACAAAAGGAATGAGAGGCTCAACTCTTGGGAAGAAGCGGGTGATCCATTTTTCATCTTTTATTTGTAAAAAAAAGATTGCTCTTATTAGCATGGGAAATTCATCTTCTTCGTGTTGGAATTGAATGTAATCTATCAAACTTTTTGTAATATTTTGATTTATATATATATATATACATATATATATATGTGTGTGTGTGTGTGTATATGCGTATGTTTTCTATTATCTCATGTTAGTGATTTGTTTTTGTTCTTAATACTTTAGATGAACTAGCCATTTGTCTAATGATTTAAGATTTAGGATTTGGTTGGAAAACGTTTTCTGAATCTGACATGAATCAATTCACCTAATGAATCTAAATACTAGGAATGACTTTGGAGTTGTTAGTTGGTTAAATTCCCGACTCTAATGCAAGGTTTCTAGTATCGGTAGTCCAGAAATTAATATTGAGCTAGGATCCTTAGAATTTCCTTGTTGAGGAATCACTTGGAATGATTTATTGAATCCATTATCATTGAGTAAATGAAGATATGTGTGGAAAATCTACGGATTGCATAGAAATGAGATAGTGATATTCGATCTCAACATATCTTCTCATTGATCTTTATTTCACTTTCACCCCTGCTCATTTTCATTTTGTTTTGTTTTAGTTGTTTTTCAATATAAACATGTACATTGATTTTTATAAGTTTTACTAAGGATAATTGAATTTCTAATTTATCTACCAAATCCTTGTGGAGACGATTTGATACCCATTATATTCTACAAAACGATTGATGCACTTGTCAGAAGTAGAGTAATAACTAAAACTCTAAAAATTCCATGTGAATACTGAGAATTAGATTGAGGTGCACATATAGGCTGAGAATGGGATTGAGATCCATGTGAAGGATGAGAATTGGACAGAGATGTGAAGTTGTTATTCTTGGTAAAAACTACCTTTATCTTTAGTTTCTTTGGAAGCAATAAGACTAATGTAAGTTATAAATATAATCCACATAATTTATGCAATTTAATGCTAATTAGTATAAAATTAAAGTGCCTAAAAATATCTTACAAGATTGATGTACATGTGAAAGTAATGCACTAGCAGACTAATGTACAAGTGGGAGTTGAGGTTCAATGCAAGGTTGAGGATGATGAGTATGCACCAAATGTGTTATTTTATTCTTTTTTAAGGTTATTGACAACCAATAAACACTGTGAATCAATTAATGGGTGTTTCATTTCAATGTGATTTTAAGTATTAATAATTAGTAAGGAGACTATCAATATGAGATGGATTAGGTATAGGTGCATTGCACATTGTAATATGATCACTCCCAAGTGTAGATGAAGGTTGATAACTCTTATTAAAAATGGTTGGAACTTGGCTTAAAGTGTCACCCCTAGTCCTATCTGGTGCCACATTAGTCTTCTTAGTGGAAAAAATTCTTTATCTTAAAGATCCTAAAAAGCAATAATACTAATACAACAAGAACACAAATTTAATAAAGAACTAAATACACATATAAGTAATAAAGATAAAAAATAATAATTAGTAAGAAAATGACAATTAGAAGAAAATTTTTTTTAATTCATATTCTCTTCCCCATGTGTAAACAATATTTCCAAATTTTAATGTTCAAATGGATCACATTCATGAAAATGACATCATCATCTTCACCCATGTTGTATAAGTCTCCTGACTTTATATGCATGGGGTATGAGCTAATTTTTATGAAGCTCACCTTCTACAAAATAAACCATTTGGGATTCTAAAGCTTGAGTCTATGACTCATTATCATCATTACCACTAGTGTGTATCAAGTCTTCAAAACTCACTTATGTAAAACCTATTTTGGTGTAATGAAGGCCAAACTTAGTATAATATCTTTCATGAAAATTGAAATTGTTTTGCATTCTATGCTAATTACTAAAAAGTATAAATATAATATAGAGGTCTGTGTGTAAGAGTGCAAATTGGGTATGCCAAACTCTGTAAGAATTATTTTCAGGAAGGAGATGAAAAAATAGTTTGGTAATATTGTTTTAAAACTATTTTAGAAACGTGAAAATAAAAAAAAATTATTCATATTTATGAAAGTGTCATTAATGAAAAATAAAAAAACACATTTTTAGTGTATTTTCAATTTTCAAAACAAAAATACAAAACCAAAAAGTAAAATTACTCATAACTATTTTTTTTTAATTTTTAAAAACTAAAAAAACAAAAGTATTTTAAGAAAACACTATTTTAGTGTTTAAATACTAAAATATTAAAAACAATTTTATAAAACTTTAATAATGTTTATTTTCACAACAAATTCCAAACTCACATATGGTGTAAATTTCTTGCATATGGAGTGTTCGAGTTTCTAATGAGCTTATACCTGTAAGCCTTCGAACTTAAATTTTAGGCTTAAATATAATTGACACTCTTAAATTTTTTAAATTTTGGATATTGTGTTCCTGTATTTTCAAATTGTGACATTATGCTCCATATAATTCATTGACTCAGTTTATATTCTAACTAGCATTGGCTAATTCAAAATAAAAAAAAATCAAATAAAGGAGATATTCAACTAAATAAAGTAAAAAAAAATATGTAAGAATTGATATCCCTTCCATGAATTATTGACATTGAATATTAATTGTGAGTGTACTAAATGCCACATGAAAAAAATTATATCAAGTGACACCCAATTACTACTTAATAAAATGTTTAATTTAATATTTTAGGATATACATAAGTAATGTCACATTCTTTTACCTACTAATAGTCATGTAAACCCTAAAATGTTAAGTTAACTTTTTTATCGAGCACTAATTGTGTTTCACATTACACGTGACAATCAACATATTTGCAATTAGTAATTATGTCAACAATTCATAAAAAGAATATCAATTTTCATATTTTTTAAATTAAATTTTGATGCAGTCACGATTTTAAAATATAAAGATACCATATCAAACTTAAAAAATTTTAGAAACATCAATTATATTTAAATATAAATTCTACACATTCTCCAATGCTTCAAACCACTATTGGAGAATTAATCTCCAATCATATTAAAATCATAAACTAAAACACAAATTACTAAAAACATAACAAGTCTTACAATAAGATAAAAAAAGTAAAGACTTAAATGACAAAACATGAAAATCCTAACCCAAATACGATCTAAAAATAACCAAAAAAATAAAAATAAAATGCAACACATTAACAGTCAATTTTTAGTTGACTCTTTTATTTTAAGTTACATTTTTTTTTCAAAACCTTAAATAAACTTAGTTGCAACATTTTTACAAACACTAATATAAGTAATTTATTTAATGCATATTCAAATATAATTAAAGATAAATTAAATTCAATACAATTTTAATTTAAAAAACTATTATTTTACAATAGTAACAAATATAATTAATATTTCAAATAAAGTATAGATTTTTTAACACTTATTTCAATATGTTTAATTCTAAATTAAATTAAGACTGTCTATATCAATCAATTGATATCCCACTTTAAAAATCAATTTAACTCGTTGGATAATTTTCTATACTTAAATGTGTAATATATCAGGCATTTAAATGACTCGGGGACAAATGGTTATAGAAAAGTAATAGTTGAAATTATCAATAAATATAATTATTAAAAATTAGAATGATGGCTTAAATATAAAATAAAAAATTAATGATTATTATGATAGTAAAAAATAATTTTAATTTGATAAAAATTTAAAAAATAGTATTTTCAATATAGTTTATCAATTAATAATTTTAATTAACAATAATATTGTAGGCCTGAATAACCAAAGAGGCCTTAGGCAATTGCCATAATGGCCTAAAGGTTTGTATTACCGACCTACTAACAATTTCCTTTGGCACCTCTAATTACTATTGACACTTCCAAACAAATTGAAATTTTCATATTATCTTCTTCTCCCTCCTCTATCCGCGGTCCTTGCCAACCACCTTTTTCCGTTGATACTGCCTTTACCACCGTATCATCCGCCACCCACACAAACCATTGTGCCCCCACTTTTGCAATACACTCCCTACACACAAAATACTTCACGCCCATAGCCCCCAGACAAAAATAAAATAAAAGGATAAATAAGAAGGTGTGTATTTGGATCACCTTATCTATACATGACATAATTTGTATGTAATTTTTGGATCAATTAATTTGGAATATATATCCAGACTAATTGTAATAGATCAAACTTCCGGATCAATTGATTTAAAAATGAAATAATATTTTTAACATTCTAAATGAACTAATCCAAATATTATAGATCAAATTGTTTAAATCAATGAGCATGATTCTAGATTATTGATCCGGAAATGAAATAATTTTTATTTATATTCTAGATTAAAAGAGAAGTAAATTTAATGGTTTAAAATCAAACAAGGACATTTTAGACATTTTAAGTTTTTGGAAGGTTCCAATTGCAATTTGGGGTGCTAAACAATTGCTTTGCCTACTAACGACTCGTTGGGATCCCATGAATAATTTAGTGAACATTGGGATAGGACAGTTTTTATTTATATTTACATTGCATAATCCTTTCAAAAGCAAAATCCCATGAATAATTTAGTAAACACTGGGATAGGATAGTTTTGAAAAACAAAAAATGATGGCACGTTAATGGAAGAAGAGGTATAAATAGCAATTGAAAAATCCGTTATCGTGTTAGGTGCTATCCATGTATGATTGTTTGGTAATTTTTTTTGTTAGCTGATTGTTTGGTACTTGACTTGTCTCTGCGATTTTGTTATTCAATTTTTATTTGACAGTAAGTTAGTCTTCATTTATCACATAAACAGCTTATAAAAAAAAGTCTTATTTAACATTTAAAATTCTACCAAAAAAGTGATATAAATATATTTGGAACTATATTTCCCTTGTTTGAATTTGGTAAAAGATTAACCTGATTTGACATATGATAACTTTTAAATTTCAAACTGTTTAAAAAGAAACTAAATTCATTTTTAATAATATTATTAATAAAATTTATTTAAAATGATTTTTAAAAAGATAAATATTAAAATTAAGCAATATATTTTATAAAAAATTCAAAATATGTTTAAATTAATTTGATAAAACAAATTAATTTTCACTATAAAAGTTTTTCAATTAAAGCATGCCAGGAGATAAAATTAATCTACTATAAGAAAACTATGGAAATTGGTTTAAATAAAGGCGTGTTTTCAGCAGGCGTGGCAGAGGAGGATGCTAAGGTAGTTATGGAAGGGGTTCTTTAAGATGGGGTAGGGGTAAGGGAGATTGCGAAACATATGAAGATGTTAGGAGGTTGATTAAAAATATGTTATGCAGACAGTGGTGAATTGGTGATATAGTGCAGCAACCACAGTGTTTGAGTAGAGAGACAGGCAGCAGATGAGGGTGGGAGTTGTAAGTTGGGTCCATGAAGCTGATCACTTTAAATATCACAGGGTTGGGGAGGATGTAGAAATGGGAGGTATCGAAGTTGATTAAGGACCATACACTGTGGTTACTATGTCTGTAGGAAACAAAAATGGAGAGAATGTTTGTTGAGTTTTGTGAGTTTTTTAGGGGGAGCTTGGAGGTGGGATCGCATGCTAAGCCTTCTATGGGGAGGTTTTTTAATGTTGTGGGATGCAACAAAGATTACAAATAGAGGAGTGTTTTGAAGGGAATACTTTTGTTGACGGTGTTAAGGAGATTGTTAGGTGGAAATTTGTTGATAAAGGTACTAAATGTATATACCCATATGATTTGAGTAGTAAAAAAAATTGTTGGGAGGAAATTCTCCTATTCTTGGAAGCTAGATGGGGGAATGATGGGTGCCTAATAGGTGATTTTAATTCCATTAGAAATGCGGACGAGCGAAGAGGGGTGGAGAGTTATGATCGGAGAGAGGAAATGCAATTGTTTAATGACTTCATTAATAAGGCAAGGCTAATCAATTTGTAGATGTGCAGAAGACAATTCACTTGGTTCAAGAATGATGACAAGATGATGAATCACTTGGATTTGTTCCTAGTGTCTGAGGCTTTCTTAGAAGATAGGATGGAGCAATGGGGAATGCCAAAAGGAGGATCTGATCATTGTCCTGTCCTGTTGGCAGAGGGAGACATAAATTGGGGACCGAAGACTTTTCGGGTGCTGAGTTGCTGGTTTGATGACAAACCATTTATACCTTTTGTGGAAAACGAGTGAGATAAGTTGAACTTTCAAGGAAGTAAGGGTTATGTCCTATAGGAAAAGTTAAAAGTATTGAAAGGGCAGTCAAAGAAGTGGATAGGAAGGAAGAAGAGTTGGGGTTAATGAACAAGAAAATGGGTAGAACGGAAATGCTCCCTTCTAAGGCAAAAGTTGAGGGTTTAGTGGATAAAGGAAGGGGATGTCAAC
Source organism: Psophocarpus tetragonolobus (assembly GCA_037954015.1). Lineage (NCBI taxonomy): Eukaryota > Viridiplantae > Streptophyta > Magnoliopsida > Fabales > Fabaceae > Psophocarpus > Psophocarpus tetragonolobus. Next base: position 84,196,588 of record CM075689.1, read on the forward strand.
TCAAAATTTTTTTACCAATCTTTGATGTGTAGAAGAAGGAGCAATTAAATACGGTGTTTGAACTTTCATGACAAAGAGGTAATAGAGGTGAGTCAGGTAAAGGAGAAGGTGAAGAATTATTTCAAGGAACATTTTCAAGAGAAAATATGGTGTAGACCATAGTTGGGGCTTGTCAGTTCAACAGGGTAATCATGGAGGACCAGGAGTCAATGGGAAAACCATTTTCGGAAATGAGCAGGCCATTTGGGATTATGGCAATAATAAGTGCGCAAGCCCATATGGTTTCAACTTTCGATTTTTGAAAAAAAATTTGGCACATGCTAAAGGATGATTTTGTGGCTTTTGTGGAAGAGTTTTATGTATATGGTAAATTCGCCAAAGGTACCAATAGTTCCTTCTTATCTTTGATTCCTAAAAATACTAACCCATAACAGGTTGGTGATTACAAACCCATTTCTTTATGGGTGTATGTATAAGGTGGTAGCAAAAATCTTGGCTAACAAGATGAAAGGAGTTATTCAGTCTATAATATCTAAGTCTCAATTAACTTTTGTGAAAGGGAGGTAGATATTAGATAGAGTATTGATAGTAAATGAGGTAGTAGATGATGCTCAAAGATTGAGAAAATATTTGATGTGCTTAAAGGTAGATTTTGAGAAATCATACGATTCTGTAAATTAGAAGTATCTTTAGGAGGTGATGAATCATATGAGTTTTGGAAGAAAGGTGGATTTAATGCTATGAATAGATTTGGAATTGCTAGTTGGTTAAGATCTAAATTTTAATGCAAGGTTTCTAGTTAAGCAATCAAGAGATTGATTATTGAATTAAGTTCTTTAGAACTTTGTCACTAAGGGATTAATTTGGAATGATTAATTAAATGCAATAACATTGAGTAATGAAAATCATATATTGATAATCGAAGGATTGCATAGAATAACATATGTGAAATTCGATCCTAACATTCTTTCTTATTGATCTTTATTTAACTTTTATTTCTGGTCTTTTATATTTGAAATTCTTATAATTATTTTTCCAACATTCAATCCACAAAACTATTAATTGAACGTTAATATTTACAATTTTTAATTAGGATAGTTGAAATTATATAATATCTTCAAAGTCCATGTAGATATGATCCGAATATTTATAGATTTCTACGAATGATTGCTACACTTGTCAGATCACTTCAACATGAAGCTAAGTTAAAAGGTTCTTTTATGGGCTACATATGATGCTAGAAGCGTGATTCAGGAACATCATCCTTGAATAAGATTGTTAATTTGAAAGCTGTGAAGTTGATGAATGTAGGGTGCCATGGAGAATTTCATGAACTTATTAAGGAAATTTGTAAAGTGAAGAATGGGTTTCATAACCACATTGTCATGCATATTTTTAGATAAACTAACCTCTCAATATATTACTATTTTTTAATTTAATTTAAAATGAGACCGAAACAAATGGTATAAATAATGTCATATAATCCAATATGTAAAAAATGATAGTTAGAGCCTTAAAGATTGCCAAATAGAAATGGATGTGAACATGTGACCATCCTCTATACATATAAAATCGAGCTAGTTAGTGATGGAAGACAGGAGTTTAGAGTTCAAAGGCTCAACTAAAGTTAAATTAGATTAAAAAAATATTAATTTTTATCAATATAATAATATACTAAGCAAAAAGTAAGTTATATATGATTCATAAAATAAAAATATAATGCATCTTGTTAAATTTAAATGTTGTTGGCTTTATAATATTATAAAGAGGTAAAGTTTCGCAATGCTTAGAATAACTCTTTGAAAGGTGTTTATATTCTAAGTTATGATTGAAGTTTGGTAAAAAAAGGTAGCAAGTAGAGAAAGTCTCGTATGCATAAACTTGACCTTCATGGACACTATTATAATGCAAATTTGTCAATTTACTTTCCATACACTTGCTTATTGGGTGTTGACAATATTTTGCAAAAAATATTTTTTAATGTTTTTTCTTTCACATTAGCTTACAGGAAAATTGCTCATTTGCATAATAATTTCAAAAACCACTCTTTTGCATGTTTACTTTTTTTTTCTTCATTTTTCTAAAAAACAAATACATAACCTCCACCCATTGAGTTGATCAATTTTGGTTAGTTCTCCTAGTTACCACTAATTCAACCAATTCTTATCCATTTCCCTTAGCCCCCAATTATTTGTAAAAGAAATATTTAACATTGGCCCGCCGGTTCGATTCAGTCTTTACAAGCATAAAAAATATTGATATAAAATTGATAGAAGAAAAGTTAATATAACAAAAATTGATTTAAAGTTAACACAAAACAACACCAATCAACCCTCTACAAATACACCACTATTAAATTTAAGGCAAAATATTTAAAAGCAAGTGCAAAATTAACATTTCATTGAAACAACCTTACCAACAATCTTTATGATCGTGCATAGTTGTTAATTCACATTAATCTATATTAAAGAAGAAATATTACAAATTTGTGATTAAAAAGGTAATAAAAATATATAATATGCGATAACTGTCTAAATTCGCTATTTTTACATAGGTCAAATAGAACAATTATCCTAATTTTTTCTCATTTAAGATCTTGTTTTCCTCTATTTTCACTTAAAATAAGATTTATTTAGGAAATTAGTTTTATGTTTATATTTATGCATAACATTATTTCCCTATTTTCATGGTTTTGTGATAGATTTTGAGAATAATAAAATAAATGTTAGAGAATTTTAGCTTATTGGTATTCTAACAGCGTCCAGGCGCCTAATGACCAGGCTAGGAGTGCCCAATGCTGCAAGATAGAAAGCACCCCAAGTTTTCATCTCGACGCTTAGTGCTTTGTCCTCTGCCGCCTAGTGCTCGACCAAAATTTGGGCACTAACTCTTAAAGTGCGCCCAATGCTCGCCTTGTTAACGCCTATCACTAGTGTTTCAATCTGAGTCTATAAATAAGGTGTCTTTTGTTCCAAACACATTCTTCTTCCATTCTTCACCTTTATCCACCCTGATGGTTGGTTAAGCTTGTCATTTTTCGGGGTTTGATGTAATTAAACTTGAACTCTTGTGTATTTTTGTTCTTTTAACCAAAGTTTATTATTCATTGTTGGTGTTCTTCTTTACCTTACACTTATTTGTTTATATTTTGTGAATTTTACTTGTTGAATGAGCTCGATAGAGGATTTTGACTTGTAAAATGAGAAGATCATTAGTGTTTTAGGATTTTGACTTGTAAAATGAGAAGATCATTTATGCACTTGAATGATGATTTAGTGAAATCAAAACCAACTAAATCTCATCTATGTAATCACTTATTTTATTTTCTTATGCTTTTATTTACTTTATGTTCTAGTAGTTGTTAGTATAATTTTCTATCATTGTGGTATCATCCAAATCCCTGTGGGATTAATTGATATTTATTGAATACTACATATGATTGGTGTATTTGTAGTAGTAGTGTAGAAAATTTGCACTCAACACGGTGAGATTAAAATAGCCAAATCTAATCACAAAATATAAAAGGTAAAAACTTTTCAACCTATAATTTATCAATCAAATAAACTAAAACAAAACATTAGTGAAGTACAATTTTAATATTTAAAAAAATTATAAGCACTAGCACTTAGGTCTCTGAAAGAAGTTTTCTGGCAAATTAGTCCTTGATTTTTTTATCTTTGTACAACTTGTTTTATAAAGTGCCAAGAAAATAACTTTTTATAATCTTTTAACGCACTATCTAAGACATTTCAAGGGCTAATTTGCACAAAGATAGAAACATTTAAGACTACTTTGTTTAAAAATTTATTTCAAGGACCTAAGTGTAACTGCTTATTTTTTAGGGACTAAAATTGTATTTTACTAAAAAAAAAACTCATGATTTTAAAGAATGAAAACACATTAGGGGAAAGGAGAATAAAAGAAGGCCAAACACTAGATAAATAATCATTGCGCAAAATACCAACTTTCCTTCTCAAGACATTTAAGCAAAATACACAATATATAAAAAAGGAGTGAAAACTCCTAACTAACGCCATTCCAATGTAAATTCACAAATTCAACATTTCAAATTTTAACTCAAAACATTAAAATTTCAAATCAATATGAGTCAATAGCTTAAGGTGGCAACTGTCTAATGCTCCAACCTTATTAACAAGTCTAATCATTGCATTCAATATGAAAAGGGAGAGGGTTAGCTAGGGTATGACCTACCTTTTCAAATTGGCTCATTAGAGCCTTCATGTTTGAAGAAATATAGGCACAACCATGTTTCTTGATGGGGTTTCTGTTTTCATGCTACAACTAGAAAAGAGTTATAATTATTGTTATTTTTTACTAAGGTCTACAAATCCAACAAATCACACACCAACATGGGTTTTTTTTTTTTTTTAACGAAGCCTAATTAGTTTTCGTTGATCCAATCCATTTGATGACCAAATCAAATAAAAACTCACTCATCCTTTAATTGTTGCACCACCTTCCAAAATACAACTGATAATTACATTTTTCTCAAAGTTGTATAAGCATGAAAAGGTGTCAATGCCTTCAATGATTGACACCTAGAAAAATGCCTAAGAAGTGGTTTCCAGGTATATTATGTAAATATACCTTATTGTTAGAATATATAATTTAATATTTTCTTGATGACAAGATGTAATTATATCTTGATAAATGTTAGTCACTTAGTCTCACTTTTTCAAATATTATCTTTATAAGACTTTTTTATTGGTTAAACAATTATTAAAATTTAATAATTTTTGTGTATCTTATTTCTAAATCAAGAGAGAGTAGTTAAACAATTTCAAACAATTAACGACTGTTAAAAATAAAAGTATGAGAATGTATATCTAGCCTTACTCTTTAATCTTACAATATTTGTTCTTTTTGTTTTTATAATATAGAGATATATGTAGTTTAAAATAATGTAGAGAATCATGATCCCTTGAAAATAGAGACACATGACTTAGGAATTTCAGTGATGACATGATATAGGTTGTGTTTAATTGTCACAAAGATACAATGTAAGAATATGGAGAAGAACAACATAGGAAACAACTTTTTATCTTGTTATTATTTGGTAAATAATGGACAATATAAACATAATATAATACATAATTTAGGTGATATATTTGTTATTATTAATTTTCTCAATAAAATAATATTATTAATAATATTATTACTATATAATATAAAATAGTACACTATCTTCATTCCTAATAATTATAAGATAATGTTCTGGAAGTTTCATATTTTGATAATTATAAGATAATGTTCTGGAAGTTCCATATTTTGTTGTGCTTTACTGAAGTCTGAGTGTGTGCTTAAGGGGTGATTAATCTATCTTAAAAAAATTTTGTGTTACATCTAGTAGACATTTATTTTATTATTTATAACATATTGTTTGGCTAAAAAAAAAGATGATGAACAAACCAAATTACTTATATCAATAAAATCAGTAAATTTAAGTATTAGAATTGGAGTTTAACTAGTATGCATTACCAAAGTAAAAGAGTTTTACACTGTCATTCAATCACACATCTTCATTTATATTAATTTTAAAGTATTAATTGGTAAATTGAAAAACTTACCATAAATGAAAGATTGTGATTAAATGTTAGTGTAAATTTTTTTACATTGATAATGCGTACTAATTAAACTCTTAAAATTAAATTTGTAAAATTTACCTTCCACGATATTAAAGAAAAGAGAACATATCCTTGTAAAAAAAAAAAGAGAGAACATATCCATTTATAATTAGAGAAATAAAGAAGTCTTCAATAAGGATATTTAGCAAGAAAAACAATCAATGGAGAACATCATTTTATAAAAAGGGGACTCATTAATCTTAAAACTTCTTTCTATAATTAGAGGGAAAAAAATATGTTACACCATGTAAAAAATGACAACAAATTATAAATAAATAGAAAAATTTGAAGAGTAGTTTTTCATAAGCATTACTAGAAAAAAGTATTTAAAATTGGTTTTACAAGACATAACATCGGTTAAATTTCAATGTTGTATCCATAATTGTTGTATGATTATCCATATAATATCAATTTTGAAATTGTTGTTAAAAGTTAAAATCAATAACAATTTAGGCATGTAGAAGTATCAGTTGTTTGATAAAACCGTTATTGACATTAAAAACCAACATCAATTATGTAAGACAACTGATGTTGGATTTCTAATTTTTTAATACACTTTGTATTTTTCAATTCAAATCCACCTAAAAATTTAAATTTATCCAGACCCAATATAACCAAAATCAAATTATATAGATCAACAAAGTGTAAATTAAATCCATCAAATTTTTAGCCTATATTTTTTAGTCAATCGTATTCTAAAAACAAATATCATTACAATTGTTTAAACATTTTATATATACAATGCTTGCTAAATCCTACACTACAAAACTTACATATTTGAAACTATCTGTGTCTTAGACTTAACTTTTAGAAAATATTTTGCCCATTCATGATGAATTTTTGTTGTTTCCAAAGGAGACGAATTTTGACTTATACTTGCGACTTGCACTTTACTTACATATAAACATAATAAATCAATATTTTTACACATAAGTAAACATAATATAAAAGCAAGTCAACATAAGATTAAACATAAAACAAATAACAAAATACTCCCTAATGTTTTATATGATTACATATAGAGTTGGTAATTTGGGTGGGCCGGTCCGCCGGCTCAACCGTCAGACTTTTCAAACAAAGTGGGTCAAGCTGACCCGACCCATATTTTGTTTGGGCTACATATTTATAAGCCAAATTTGGCCCTATCTTGGCCCTCCAGGCCAAAACAAGTCTTTTTTTAAAAAACTCAAAATTCAAATTTTTATAAAGAATAAAACTTATTTTATAATACAAGTTCAAACCAATTCAAAACAACACACTAAATCAATCAAAACACATAATAAATAAGTCTAAAATAACATAATATATTTATATGTATATTTTAATTTAATATACATCTTAGAATAGTGTAATTTTTATTTACTTATTATTAAATAAACATCAAATGTACTTTTATATGTAATTTATATATATATATATATATATATATATATATATATATATTAACAATATGTATAAATTGACTTCACATCAAACATACTTTATGTTATATTTTTTATTTAATATATTTTAACAATATATTATACATATTATTAATATGTATTTTTTAAAATTTATGTATTTATAGAGTCTAGTCCGACTCATTTTGTAGGCCCGTGAATTGACAGTGGATCAGACCCATTTTGACAACTCTAATTACATATAAACCTATGTTTTTTTACCATAATATCAAATAATGTTGTAAGTTCATTAAGATTTATTTTTATAAATAACTGAATTTATTTTAATTTTTTATATTTATTAAATTTATGTAAAATATATTATACCCTGAGTGTTCACACCGAATGATGAAACATCTCAAGGCACTTGAAATGGCTCTTTGTAAAGGTCATGAACTATCTTCAACAGCTCAAATAATGACTCATATTTTGATTTTGACCTATGAATAGGTTTGTTTGGTTTCTTTGCCACTTATTTATCCTACACAATTAATAAAAATAATAATTTATTTATGAAATATAATAATTTCATAAGACAAAATAAAAAACAATACAATCTTAATATCTCTTGTGAAATAAGCTTCAAAAGATATCTTGGTCATGTTATGAAAGTGAGTAATGCTAGACTTAGTGTTTTTACCTCCTCATTTGGTACAAGGACTAGAGCATCACCATACCTAACCTCTTGGACCTCAACTTTCACCAAATACTTAGTCAAATATATGTGGTGTACATTTGATGCCCCCTCATAAACTTTCACAATGGCCACTAGGCAATGAGGAGCCTCATCAACGTAAAACCCTCATAGTCACACTTCTAGTTATCTTTTCCCCATGACGGCTTACAAGTGATCTCAACATCACTACCCTTTTTACTAACACAACACCAAAAGTAGGAATGTGTGGCTCAATTTCAATTGGTTGTTTTCTTTGTTGTTGTGATTATGATACACTTTAACCTTTTAATATCAATTGTTTTTTAATTTGCTCCATGAAGAATGATTGTAAGTTTCCACGATCTTCTAGGGCTAATTTTGAACAAGTATATGAGTTGCAGAGTAGAGGTTCAAAGTATTGACTAATGGTGACATCAAACCCAACGGCATGTACACATATAGAGTGCTCTGGTTGCCTTATGACAATTGTCAAAATATCCTTAGGTCCATGAGGAAGAAATGAACCTTGTGACATCTCTTCCTCAAGCGAGTTCTACAAACACCAAAGTAGAAGTTAGTGTTACGTATCCTTTTCTTATAGATAAATAATATATATTAGTAATTACTTAATTTTATATTTGTTAGTAACTTACAATTTTCTTAGCAATAACATGTGCTGACTCAGAAGCCATCTCTCCTGATCGCTTCGTATGGGCCATCTTCCACTTCTCATGGTGCTTGTGGGAGATGGATGATCCACTATGATATTCCTAGATAAAGCAACTTCTTCTTGCCATTTTTTCAGCTTCTCTTGCTTTAATTTCTTTTTAAGTAAATCATATTCCCTTTTGACAAAGTGTGTGACACGTCATTCTTTTCCAGGCTTGCTTCTGCCTTTTTTCTTATTTCCTATGGTAAATATAATACACAATTCCAACAACATAAACACAAACAATATGAAATTCAAAACTTCTAACCCAACAACCGCACACCAAACCTGCCACTTTGAAGTCAAATGACTTTCGCCAAATTTTCTCCATTGCTCCTTCTTAATATTGTATTTTTGACATATAATATCACCATCACTGTTATCTTCATCAATATTATCATCACATTCGGAATTTCTTTTTTTTTTTATAAATGAAATTCCTTCTCAGATCTAACTTAATTTGCCTCCATGTACTTCCAACTCGAGGAAGAATTTTCTTTTTGCAGTTTTTTGCTTCTACAATGTTAATTTGGTTCTTTAAACAAAGCCAATATATGAAACATTTAATTAATCACAATAATAATTAACAATTAAATATTAAATACTTATAAACTTAAAATGGAAACTTTAATTCACATACCAATATGTCTTCCCAAATAATATTTTTCCTAGCCTCTAGCACATGGCACCAACTTTTGCATGTTCAAAACATTGTCTCTAGACTTTAAACCCAAATAGGAAATAACTGTTGCATTATGATAATCATCTTCAAGATTTTCAGTCTTGGGATCCACATGTATTGCTGGCTTCTTCCCACCTAAGTGTTTGATAGTAAAATTTTTCAATTGTGACGAAAATCTACCTTTTTTAGATGTGGAATTTGAAGAAAGTAGTGAGTCTTGGTGATGCAATCCTGCCTACGAAGGGTCTATCACTAGGGCCATGACTAGGAGAATAGAGGAGGACAGACTAGGAATGAGCTTACTAAACCTTAACTCTTGCTTAAAGTGAAGATCATAGGTCATCATCCTTAGAATAATTCATTGTAAATATTAACTTTTTTAGGTTGTAAAGGTGCCTTTAGCTAGTTTGACAAGTATGTTTAGTGTTGGGCCTCTAGCTTAAGACGTTTTGGGCTCCTTCCCCCTTAGGTTAGTTTTCACACCCCTTGTGATTAGTCTTAGGCATGTTGCATTAAGGCTTGTGATTAGTCTTAGGCATGTAAGCCCAAGTCCTACATTGTCTTGGATCATGCGCCCAAGCCTCCAATGGCCTATATATACTCCCCTCACTCTCTTGTAAAGACACACTTGAATGAATGAAGCAAGACTCATTTTGAGCATTTGATCTAGTAAAATGTCATTGAGAAACCTTTCTTGAGGAGTCTCTTTCTAGTAAGCTTTTATCAAGGGTCATCTTCCTTGTAGCAAGCAACATAATTTTTTTGACTCATCCTTCTCCCTAAAGAGGAAATGGCATCAACACACCCTCATTTTTAGCCTTCCAATTTCCATCTTCTTTAGTGAAGAACCTTGATTGAAGGAGATCATGGGTAGTGCAAGTGATCTTGCATCACGTGGGAAGGGGAGCTTGATGATGTACTCATGACTTACTCAAACAAAAAATATAACTATATGTTAGCAACAATTACATAGAGTTTAAAAATTTCAAAGAAATATATAGTCAAATAATATTAAAAAACTTTTACAAGAACACTGAACATTATATGGTTAGGTTAATATGTTCTCTCATAAACCTTTATCATGATCAATATGATTTGCATATACAAAATTCACTTCATTTTCTTCAATGATGATAGGCATGCATGTGGAGAAAGAGACATTGTCACAAATGTCTAGTGTTGCTTCATCTTTTTTCTTGACAAACACCATTGGTTCTCCCTTGTAAAACCACTGTCCACCAACCATTACAAGGATATTCCATATAAAACACTTGTTTAACTTATTCTTCCATGATCAAAGGCTTATCCTTATAACCAACTGATGAGTGCAAAGTTTTCTACACTACTACTAGCAAGTGCACCAGCATATGTAGTAATCGATAAGTATTGGGTTGATCCCATAGGGACTTGGATGAAACCTTAGAAATGTCAATATTTTCTACTTGTACAAATGAAAAAGGATAATTTAACTAACTACTAAACATAAAGCAAATAAATGTGGGAATAAATAAAAAATGGTGGTTACATGTATGAGATTCAGTTGAGTTTGATTTTACTAAACCATCATTCAAGTGGATACATGAACTAAAAACCCTTGTTCACTACCCATGTTCCCATCACCCATAAAAAAACATCTTTAACTTGCATCCTTCACAATCAAGGAACTAGGTTATTTGGGTTTTAGACTATAGATCTCTCACACAATATAAATTAAGTCAAATAAGCTGCAATAAGAAAAACAGTTTAAGATGACCAATGAATTTTACTTTCTACCGAACAATAAAACCCATTTGGAGTTCTTCTTATTTTACAAGTAAAAATCCTCTGTCGAGCTCATTCAACAAGTAAAATCTACAAAAAATAAAGAAAATAGCACAAAGGGTAAAGAAGAACACCAACATTGAATAATAAACTTAGATTAAAGAAAACACAAATACATGAGATTTCAGACTTAGTTACATCAAATCCCAACAAAATAACAAAACTTAACTAACCATCGAGATGGATGAACACAAAGAATGGACGAAGATGGATTTGGAGCATGCTCTTGGTCAACAAAGTGTGTAACACCCTTCTTCATAACAAAAACACCCTTTTTAAAGTCTCATATCTATTTCTGAGTGTCCAATGACCATGGAGTGCAGCGAATTTTTCATTTTATGCATCGAATCAAAGATATGTCGTCAAGATCACAAGACATTCCCAACTTCCCAATTTCCTCGCATTAGCCAAAAACACAATAGTTGACTTCAATTAGTAAACAATTCATAAACTAAATCTACCACTTTAATCTCTCAATGGCCTATAAGAAATCTCCAGAGACAAAATGTTGCCAAAGTTAGCAGAAGATGCTACCCTTTAATCTCAACATGTGTAGTCAACAACTAAAAAAAGGGAGTGAGGGTTGATAATTTGGAAAGCAATAAATGTGAAGGCTGAGATTCTCTTGTATAACTAGCAGATATGGTTTATACATATACCCTAAGTTGTGAGAATATAGATATGAAATTTCACAAGGAGGTACATTGGATAATTCATTAGTCATATTGACCATTCATTTTCTTAATGACATGAAAGCATATAAAGAAGTGGTATCTCTTCGAGATAGAATATGTTCTATTTTTCAAGTTGAAATTTAACACGTTCAGTTAAATTTTAGGCAGAGCAAGGCACAATAACATTTATGAAGTCACAAACACACTAGCAAAGTAACATAGTACATATACCATTCAAACAATAAACATAAAATCAAGATCTTAGTGTTGGTTAGTTACTTCTTAAAAACTCCACCACTTCATCTAAGACACGGTTAAGCAACTGATCATATCCTTTCAGAGTCCCTGTCACTGTAATAAAACAAAACAAAATATATTGAAAAATACATAGAATACTTTACTTGCATTTTAATTATGAAAGATAACTTTGAATCATGTACTAGAAATTTAAAACAATTTTCTACTTACGTGGTTTTAAAATAATCGATAAATACATGACTAACCACTTAAAAGGATAAAAATCAGAAAAGAAGGGAGTAAGGTAACCAAACCTTGTTTGTCACCCGAGAATTCTACTGGTTTGCAAATAACACAAACCAAACAAAAGATGAAATAAAGAATAAAATCAACACAACAAAATCAGAAATTGTTGTTAAAATATGTAGTATAGAACCTTAACAACAAAATACATCTTCATGAACAAAATCAACACAACTAACAACAACTTAGGATTAAACTTCGCAATTGAAATCGTTGTTAAAAAATATTTCGTTCAGAAACCACACTATTTAGAGATCATACCGTTTAGAGCCCTAGTAAAGTATGAGAGGTGAGAAATTAAGGCTTGTGCAATAGCAACAATGGCAAAGTGATATAAGTTTAGGGTTTAGTAAATACCTATATAGCAATGGAAGTGACGAGATGACAAATTGTTTTTAACTTTGGTGACACCAAAATGGACATGAAGAAGGGGAGAACCTAATTGGGATGAAAAATAGAGAACGAGAGAATGACAAGGAAAGAATGAGAGAAAGAGAGTAAAGAGACAAAGATTGAAGAGAAAAGGGATAGAGTTCAAGAGTGTAAGAGTAGTGTTTTAGGTCAAAGTAAGAGAGATTGAGAGAGTAAAATTTGTTATTGAGCGCGGAAAGCATATTAAAAAAATTAAAATTAAAAATTAAAAAATTAAAAATTAAAAACTAAAAACTAAAAACTAAAAACTAAAAACTAAAAACTAAAAACTAAAAACTAAAAACTAAAAACTAAAAACTAAAAACTAAAAACTAAAAACTAAAAACTAAAAACTAAAAACTAAAAACTAAAAACTAAAAACTAAAAACTAAAAACTAAAAACTAAAAACTAAAAACTAAAAACTAAAAATTAAAAATTAAAAATTCAAATTAAAAATTCAAATTTAAAATTTTAAAATTTTAAAATTAAAAATTAAGAATTAAGAATTAAAAATTAAAAATTACAAATTAAAAACTAAAAGTAAAAAATTAAAAATTAAAAATTAAGATTAAAAATTAAAAATTGAAAATTAAAATTTAAAAATTAGAAGTAAAAAATTAAAAATTAAATGAAAATTAAAAGTTGAAAATTAAATAACATATGCCTACAGACATCTATTGTCACTCTAAAAATCCATTTGTAAGTAAAAGGACAATAGATAAAGGCATAAATTTATACCTACCACCTTAATCATAGGTAAAAGTCTACTTGTAAAATTATTCAATATGTAAGCAATAAAGATTCTTCCATAATTGCATCCTTTAACTAGTCACTAGACTTAAACAAGTACATGTTTGAAAGTGAAATTGTATTCCTTATATTATTATTAATAATAGAAAGTACATTTAGATTCAAGTACTAAGACTTTAAGAAGAATGTTCTACGTAATAATATACAACAACAAACAAAATTTAAGTAAATCTTACATCATAATAACAAGCCTCTCAATTTTGGCTCATTCTTCATACGACCAAATGAAACAAAAGTGTCAACCAATGAAAATGTAATAAGCCCTAATTTTGAAAATTAATGTTGTGTATGTATGTGTGAGAGAGATAGAGATACATCAAATAAGGGAACATCCCTTGCCACAACTGTGAGAAGTGCACGAACAAAAGAATCACTAGCACAAGTTGTATCAATTGCCTTCACTAATAATCTAGCTACCCTTCCTTTGAAGTTCTACATTCAAAAAATATATCTAAAGGTGTAAAGTTTAGATTACAATACCACACCATAAAAGACATCCAACTAAAATGCGTATAAATAGATAACGATCAAAATCATTAACTATATAAATGTAACCCACCAATATTTATCAAAATTTTTTAATTAATTTAGCCAAACAAACATTTTTCAAAACATAGGTGGATATTACCCTGTTGAAATATCTGCAACTTTCTCTCCATTGGTGACCAGAAGCATCGTCAAATTGTTGTGCCACAGGGACATGACAACATCCTTTTTCTCAAGATCACCTTGTGTTAGAAATTGAACTTCATCGTCACTCACCTAAATAAACAATTAGAAATTATATTATACAATCACAAAAAACTGCATGTTTTGAGAAAAAAATGACAGCACGGAATCTTCTTATTATTATACTATTTTGCTAACAATAACTAATGTTCCTTATCAGTAAAAGAATAGCAAAAATTGAATACCTAAATTGCTTTGTTTTGTCATACCCTTCATTATGTTCTAGGCTTCTAGAAAAGATAATAAACATTAGAATGTTGTACCTTGATGAAGTTAGCATCAAACCAAATGCTCTTGATCCTAGACCTAGCAACCTCGATCTCTAAACAAATTTAGTAAAACAAACAAAGAGGTCTACAAACAATTATGTCCCACAATAAGTTGAGTCAATGAAACATCATAAAAGATGTTAGGTACATACAATACATACAAATAGAGGAAATTGATTATCTACAATCCCAATAAAACAAGTTTACCACATTACTTTCCTGACTGAATCTATGATCAAATGTTTGCCAGTATCATGATAAAAGAAATAGCACACACACGCAATAAGATTCATGAATAAAATTGTAACTAAAATACCACCAAAGTTGTAAATACAAGCAAAGAAAATGTAGAGCAAACTAGAATAGCAAGAGGTCGAAGCTATCCTACATAATAATTCAAGATAACTAAAGACAGACATAGAACCAAATTTCCATACCATTTGAAACACGGTTGAAGATACACTGGGTTTGAGATTTCCACCAAATTTCCAGACACCATTCGCCCCAAATATTTTCCATTCACTATAAGATTTTAGGACCAACACACAATTGACTACCTAGATGACTTGCCTCCCTAAAATAACAAAGAATTCAATAGAAAATAAGAAAAACCAAAGCTGATGTATTAAGAATTGAATTCAAGATGATACAAATTGGTTACTTAAATAAAAATTATAGTAAGGATAGTTGAATCAAAATCAATGCAGCACAAAGACCGAGTTAGATTCATAAAAGAAAAAGCCACTACATATTGAGTGATATCGTGACGGTGAGGGCTTCAATGGCGGTGCAAAGGTTAGGGTTTTTTATGGTGGTGCGACGATGACGATTTTGATTGTGGCACTGCAATGAATGTTTTGATAATAGTCTAATAATGAAGGCTTTTATGGTGATTATAAACAGAGGAGAGAGTGTGGCTTGGAACAAGAGAAGACAAGTTCAACTTCTAAAAGTTTTTGTGAGTGAAATGACTTAATTATGAGGGTGCGGATTTAGGGTACGAAGGAAGCTCTTTTATCTATTTAACTTTAACTTTTGATAGAATTTTTTTTTTTATTAATTCAATTTTAATCTATTACATAAGTATTTTTGTGCTGGGTTACTAAGAGAACTATTATAAAAATATTTATATTAATTATAAAGATGTATGTTTGGTTTATAGATTGGTTTTTTTCGTAATCGATCAAAAAGTTGTTCTAACAATAGTTTTTATAGTAGTGTCATAAATATTTTATTTAATCTAAATGCATATAGCTATAAGTTTTTTTGCATTTTTTCCTAAACTTAACATCTATAGTTATAAATATTTGAAGGTTTTATTTACACAGACTATGTATAAACAAAAATATTTATAGTTTTTACTTACACTTAATATTGTGTATCATAATATTATTATAATTTTATCTATACTGACATGTGTAAGTATTTTTTTTTTTTTGAGTTTTACCTACCCTAAATCATATTTGTAGGTATAAGTTTTTTTTTTCTTTTTTTGTAGTGATAATTAGACAAGAAGACAACATAAAAAATTTACAATTTTTATTAATTTCAAACTAATGATATATTTGACAATTCAGCAAAATAATGATATATATTTTATAAAATGACAGACCATGCATCTTTTTTTTAAGGCAGAATGACAGACCATCTTATGTCTTCATAAAAAATACGTTATATCTTATCTAACTAGATTAATTATCATTATATATTCCTTTAATGCTTAAAACAATAACGAAGTTTATTTTTCGCTACTGATACCATCTCACCGCAATGATTTTTAGCTAGCTCGTCTTCCTCTCACATACAGCTTTACGAGTAATCGAGTATTATTGTATGACACAGATAGACGATAAATCTGTTACCATATTTGATCTTTAATTTTTTCAAACTGAAATTGAATTTTAAAAGCTTTTCCAGGTTAAAGACGAAGAAAAAACCTTGCTTATGATTTGTTGTTCAGCTTCCATGTGGAATTATGAAGGTTAGCTTAGCTCATATGTTATATATAATTTATCTAACGTACTCGTAATATATAAAATTAATGCTAACTAGCTAATTATTCAGTACCACGTTTCTTGACAGAGTAGGACAGAACTAACATTATTATTCACTGAGATCCAAAATGCAAGTGATACACAAATTTCAGTTTTTCCCCCCACCGCTTGATTCGCTCGGTTACATAATATAAATCTGTTTAAACTGAATTATATTCCTTACGACCCTACACAATTATTAAAATCTAAAGTATCTAAAAATTACAGTGGTTTATTAGAAACAAAAGAAGGACAAACTCAAGTTGATTCATAACTTAGTGAAGATTTGAGTTCAGTTTTAGGACCACTTTTCAAAAAACGAACCAAAAGTCTCGTTTTCTTGTTAAAAACAAGCTTCGCTGTAGCTTCCACATTGCATGACTTGTTAAGCATCCTAAATGAACCCCACTTCCTAATTTTTGTATTTTTTCTCCCATGTTCTTATCATATGTGGAATCAAATTTGCGATACACAACTACCCGTACAGCACGTAGAGGTTGGGGGGGAATACGAAATAAACACCCTACAGGTTATCATTTTTTTGTTGATAAAAATTGAGGAGAGTATACAATTATTGAATTTTCATTAAGATATTTCTTGACATTGTTGTGAGTTGTGACTGACCGAACAAGTAGCGTGAAACGCACACATTTGTTCAATTAATGATTATGTCTAGCCATATTGGTAGTACAATATTGCTTAGATAGCGTTGTTGATAAAAGCCAAAAGGGACACATTATCCAAATAAATTGGGCACATGCCAAGCGTCACGTGGCAAAAGGGCATTGTGGAAGCAAGGGAATGTTTTCAGGGAAATGCTCCCTGTGCACCAAATTTCTAATCCCCAATTAATAATGAAATAATGGAACATGAGCATGACCCCATGCCGGTGTTAAATTTTCTTCTTCCCCAAGCAGAGAGTGCATGTGGGTGTGTCGCTTGAGAAGGAAAACACACATGATTCACGAAGCAAGAGCTGTGATATATGCAAAGTGTTCGATGGCTTTGGTCTACTTTTTCGGCCTTCCCCATGTGAACTCAAGGGCCTTCTCAATCTAAGACAAGTTTAATAGACATGGTGTCTTGCCTCTGAGTCAAACAACATTGACCATGCCCCAAAACATAAACGCACTCATCAAAACCCTACAACTTACATCATTCTTACTGTTTATCCACCTCCTCTTGTTGCCCTTGTATTTATATCATCTCTTGAAATTAAGCCTCGTTTTGTCCTCGCCATATCTATCATTGCTAGGAATAGGGATGGCCAAACAAAATAAAATCTACCTGCCTCGATTGGATTTAACTTTTAGGAGTATCTCTCAATAAAGTAAATCACGGTTTCTTCTATCTACTTATTGATGGGGAGACTAAAAGTATGCATGTCACGGGCACCACAATTTTATGCTCTCACACTATACTTTTCTGGATCATAAAAAGCTAGTAGAAAGCCTAGTAGACCTGTCATGGCTGCCCAGTCTCATTTTTCATCTTAAATTGTGGATAGGTATTTTGCTTAATTAATATTATGAGAATATTTTTTTTTTGAGATTTAACTAATTTTTATCAATTAATTATGTATTATATTAATAATTATTATTATAATTAATATACTAAAATTAAATCATTTTTAATAATTAGTTAATACCAATCTATATATAAAATATATTAATTAATTAATTAATCAATCTACGGTATCTCTTATTGAAGGAAAAGAAAATGAACAGTAGAAAATTTATTTTTTCTGAAATTTAGAGAGTTGTACTTAGATTTCAAAATAAATTTTTAGGTATATTAGACCCTAATTAATAATTATGTTATTATAAAAATTAGTTATTAAATTATAGATATTTTCTTAAAAATTTTTAGAAACATTTAAAAAAATCTGAACTAAAAAACGATGAATAATATTTTGTAGGAATCTATCGTCTTTAACAGATTTCAGTGTATCATTTTAAAAGTTTACTAAATAAAGAAACAAATTTCCAGTGAGTCAGTAACTATTTTTTATACTACAATCCTTTAAGCTAGTAGTGAACATTCACAGTTTCACGCACGTGTATACAAGTACGAACTCACATACACACATATACTTTTGAGCTCTTATTCATACTAAACTACCTTTTCACCAATACTTCTCATCATCCTCTAATGACTTCTTCGTTAAGTTGTTTCCCAGGTTAAGTTAAATGCTTAATCCGAGGGAGTGGAAATCGAAGAAATATATACTATTGTTAAATCTTAATACCATACTACCTTGTACGTGCCCATGCCAGTTTTGGGACTATTGTTAAATCGATGCCCTGTGCTCAAAGTAAACTACTAAAAAAATGGACTATAATTAATTAAGTGATCATCTTGATGAGAATAATTTTGGTTAAATAACTAAACTTAATTAGTATTAAAGAGTTCTTAAAGTTAAAGTTGTTCCGAGTGTCTAAAGAGAATTCCCAACAATTCCTGATGTACTTTTTTTTTAAATTTAAATTAAGCGGGCCGGGGCTCATTAGCTTGCTAGACTTCATACTTCAAAGATTTTATTATTATTATTATTGTCACTTTCTCTTTGAATCTTTATGCAAAAAGCGAGTTGTTTAATTTAGCCCTCTTTCTACGCAAATAGATTATAAAAAATAAAATAAAATAATTCCAACACTACACCTGAAATGCTGCATTATATTGGTTTTAAAAAATAAAATCCTTAAATATAGATTCCAAAATACTACAACCTGAAGATATTTAATTTTATCCCACAACAGAGGGAAATTATAGAGTGGAATTTTGTTTTTTAAGATTCTTAAGATATTGACCCTCTCCTCTTTACCGAAATCCATTCTTGTCGCTTGAGTTAAATCCAATTGATAAAGCAAAGCTAGAATATTAATATTGTAATCCTAGAAAATATAAAGTATTAGTACAGTAATTTGTATAATTTATTCTAAATACTTTAAATAATGATCGACATATAAGTAAAAATTAATAATATATATCTGATATTATAAATTATTAGAATTGATATGATGGTAAGGAGTTGGATATATATTATCTGTATTTTAAGTTCAAACTTTCATGTGATATTATATTTCGAATGATAAAAATAATATAAAATATTTTAAGATTTTAAAGTTGCAAACATGTGCTGAACTTATCCATGTATCATTGATAACAGCAAGGAGAGAGCAATAACATTAACAATGACAAATTCATCCATATATTTTTGGAATATTTTTTTTGTGAATTTTTCATTCCACTTAGGATCGAAAAGTTTCTATAAATTTTCATAAAAATAATAAATCCCATTTAAATTTAGTTTATTTTTAATTATCTTTACTGACATTTTTAATGAAAAATGGTTCTTGTAGGGTGAAAAAACGATATACTCCTCTAATGTTTGTTACTAGTAAGGGTGATAAAAAACAAGTATGGAGATAGCCAGATTCGTTCATAGATGGCTGGTTTAATTATCCAAACATGGTGGCCGCAATGTGATAACTACAGCACCAGGCCAAGAAGCAAGAACTGGCAAGTCCTTGTCACGAAAATGAAATGCAAATGGTCACATGCATGCATCAACTTATTCTTTGTCCCTTTCTTATTCCATGAATTATGGGGTACTATATGATATGTACGCTTCTAGTTCTATGCATAATAATGAGACACTCTTTTGTAGCTTCTCGTAGATACCAATACCATCAATCCAATTATCTTTGCTCACTCTTCAATCTTCATGCTTTAAATCATTGCTGCCCTCTTAACTTAAATCACGGATTGGCAGATAAATCTCTTTAGTCCTTTCCATTGCAAGTAGCTAGGATGGTAGTTAGAATCATGACACTTTTTGGCCCTTTTCGTTTTTTCTTTCCCTTCTCGATTCCTCCTCTTTTTACTAGATTTCCTCCTTCACTAATTCCACACCTTTCTTTCCACTGCCATAATTTTTGGGTTGTTTAAATTGGTCACCAGAACCACAATTCTTTTGGTTGGGGTCATTGCTTTTGTAAAGATAATAACGGTTTAGTTCGTCAATATAATTAGGCATAAGGAATCTCTGCTAATTACTATTAGAGAGACTATGAAAAAGATTTTTCCCTAATTGTGGAGCAGAATCAAATTTATGTACAATTAATTAAAAAGAAAGGTACATTCCCCCTCCATAACCAATCCAAATGTTATGCTTTATACAAGAAAAAAAAATTGTTACAAATCAACGGATATCCATATTCAAGGGTCATGTGACAGCTATAAATCCTGTGTGCTAGCTCTTTGTGATAACAATTATATATATATATATATATATATGAATGAGAAAACACTTATTCATTTGACAATGTAAATAACTTCATACTCAAAACTACTCATAACCCTTTATATATTATATATATATATATATGATAAGTTTGTTAACTTTAATCACTAATACTTTAAAAATTATATAGATGAAAAATTATGATTAATCATAAATCTAAAATTTTTTTATCCTAACCGTGTATAAGTGTTATATATATATACTCCTTATCTCATTCAAATGCTCCACATTAGTCTTCTTAATTAGATTTTTAAGATAATACTTTCCTGATCATTATTATTAAAAAAATAATAATAAATATTTTTATATTTTGTTTTTCTGTTCCACTTCCACATGAAGCAATAGATGCTCTTCTGCAATGGCTTGCGTTACATGTGGTTTCATCATGTGCTGCTATTTTCTTGTACATGCTGACTATTGTTAATATTTCATTATAAAATGAACATAATCAAATGTTGGGGAATTAACTATCATAGTTAAGATTAAACTCGTTATAAGTTCGTTTGACCGCCTGCTAACTAATCATTCCAATTTTATTTTATTGCCACTGATTCGTAGAGTTTGATGCATGTGACTATCATAAAGATTGAAATAGACACATAGGCATGCATAATACAGAAGAGTTTAATGTGCTTTTCATAATTTGAGAGATTTTAATATTTTTTTCTTAACTAATTAAATTATAAATTTTATTTTTATTTGTTTTCATAAATTAAAATAAATTATTATAAACTTTCTTAAAAACAGTACTTTAATCTCTATTTTTTCAAAAGAAAATATCTAGTTTTTGAATATGTATCCATCCATTATTTTTTTTCTTATTTACTTGTTTTTCTAAGAATATAAATAAATTAAACTTATTTTAATTTATAAAAAAGGATAAAAATAAAATTTATAATTTGATTGATAAAAAAAAAAGAATATCAACACCTCTCAAAATATGGAAGGCAATGTAGAAATTACCGCATGTCATTGGAGTAAATATAAGAAAGTGAATTTGTTTTAAAATTTTAGAAGGAAATTATATGATTTTATTAATATTACAGTATAATTTTTTGAGTTGTAATATAGTAAAATTCAAGGACCAAATTAAAAATAATGCTACATAAAAATATTATATATATCTACATATATATATATATATATATATATATATATATATATATATATATTTACATGCAATGTATTTTATTTCTGCATTGGTGTTGTAAGTTGTAACAACGCAAAAAGAAGACCTCTCTTGTGTCTGCGTTTTTGCATGAGTATATATAACCATAATTTTCTCATTTAACGTGTGGTAAAAACCCATTTTTAAACACAGCAGCAACTAACGCTTTTTCAAGTTTATTTTATATTTTATAAAAACTTCATACTAATTTCACAGTAAAATAACACAATTTGAGTAGTAATTGAGTTTAGTTCGTAATTTTAAAAAGTAAACATTTTTCCAATCAATTGAATTCCAAACAGGAATTTATTTGCATAAATTATTTTTAATTTAAGGGAAATTACAAACTTGCCAATAAAGTAAGAAAATTTAAACCGAACGAGATCCCTAACGCAATAAAGTATATAAATATTTACAAATAATCTTTTCTCTTTTACATGGTTAGAGTTCCAATTTCCAAATTAATTTTTATATAATAAAATATTTTTTGAAAAAGGTTAATATCTTAAATAATCAATTAATACTTTTATAAAAAAATAGATCTTAATATTTATAAAGATTAGTCTTTGAATTTTATCAGATAATGTTTTGGATTAAAAATAAAATTTTGAAGTTTAAATTTATTAAAAAAATTAAAAACAAAGTTAATAAGTTTGCTAAAGTATTTATTATTTTAATTAATATGTTTTAAATTTACTATATTTAAGGTTTTAGAAAATGAAGGTGATATTTGTAATAAAAAAAGGTCATGTTATTCGGATTAAAATAAATTTTCCCATTTCTTGACTTATTTTTCATTTCTATTAAGTAAAAATTATCAATTGTTAAGGGATCTAACTCGATCAATGTAAATCCACTAAAATTGTCTTCAACTCTTGAATAAAAAAAAAAATTATCTTCTAAAAATTATCTTCTAAAAATTATCTTCTATCTTTTATGTATCTAAATGACAAATATTTTTTATTATAGATAAGATAAGAGATTGAGACAATCCAAAATTAAAATTTGGGTGTTATACATTTTGTGAAATGTATTTTTGGTTATCATCTTTTGTTAAGCTAACAACATAATATATTAATCATCAGTTTACATGGGAAGGGAGTGATCATTTCTACTACTGATTCATTATGTGGGTTTTGTGGGAATAATGTAGAGAATAGAAATCATTTGTTTTTATTGTATCCAGGGTTCAAATGTTGTGGTACAAGGTCATCAGCTTGTTGGGTATACAAGAATCACTTTCGAGAGAATTGTCACAACTTTTTTTGTCATCCAGCTCATGGGTAGTAGGTAAGCGGAAGAAGAACTCTAAGTATGTTTTCTGGCTTGCTAGATGCTGATGTATTTGAATATATAAAAATTCTATAATTTTTGACAGATTATCAGTGGGGCATTTGGATATTTTGACGATTATTAAGATAATATCGTGGAAATGGCTAGTGTACGCATTTGGTTTAATATGTGTGTGTTTTTTTTTTACTGATTTGAAAACCCTTGGATAAGTATGCTAAATATGAAGTAAGAGCTTTAGCTAATTTTTATTGTGTGGAGCACGATAGAAAGTTAGCATGTTTGGTGTTTTGTAAAATTGAAACACTTTGTTTCAGTGTCAATGAATATATTCTTATGTGCCCTTAAAAAAAAAAAAAACAGTTTAACACGCAGGGTTGGCAGTAAAACGCATGCGTTCACATATGAAAAATAATCTATTTAATAAGATGTTTCATTTTCAATTCTTTTGTGTGCAAAATTCTCTTAATTAAACTAATAGCAATTATGCACCGCAATTGGAATTGGTCTGTAATATAGACATGCGACATTTATAACATAGAGTACAAAAACATTAACGAAAAAAATGTTAATATTAAAAATAATATATATTATAAAAATTAAATATTAAAAAAATATAATTACAATGAATTAGACAACGTAAGTTTTTTTTTAATATTTTCATCTAGTTATAATTATGTATAATAAGTTTCTTTATTTTTATAATAATATTAAAATTTGAATAATATCTATAATATTATAAATTTTAACTTTAATTTGATCATTGTGTAAGAAAAAAAAGAATTGAACTCAAAATGAATGAATTTTTTTTGTAAGCAAAACTCAAAATGAATTATCTGTCTTGAGATAGGTTGAGAAATAATTTTTACTTAAAACACTTCTCCTGAATTGAACATATGTAATCAATATTTTTAAATATTAATGAAAGTTAAAAAAACATTTATAATTTTATGAATGATATTTAATAGAAATAAAATTATAGAAAACATTTAATATGAATTTTAATATTAAATTATTTAAATTTTAAATAAATATTTTAAAAGAAATAAGGTAATATCTATCCATCATGAATAAAGTAATTATCTACTTCCACGCTTGCGTTTTATAGAATTATTTTAATTATTGTGTGAACAAATTATTGATATGCTTTTTAAATTAGCTATTTTAGATTGAATAAATTTATAATCCATAACAATATATAAAAAGGAAATTATCTGGTGTACATATTTATTATTTTCAAATTTACTTTTTAATTATTGAATAACTATTTTCGTTTTTATATTTCAAATGCATGATATATCATATTTTTTAAGCACATTAATCACAAAAAATAAATATAAGAGCATGATTTTCTAGAATTAAAAAAAAACTAAAAATATTTATATAAATATAATAACATGACTTAGTATAATACAAAATAAATAATACTCTTAATAATCATATTAACATAGTAAAAGAAAAAGTTATGTAATTTATTACAAATCATATTAAATTAAAAGAATTAAATAGTACAAGTGATTTTTCAAATTTTTTCAATTTCATACATTGTGTCCTCATATAACTTAACATACAATTACTGTTTAATAAAAGAGTTAACTTAGTATTTTAGAATTTAAATGAGTGTTAGTGTGTAAAAAAATGTAGACGTAAACTCTAAAATGTTAAATTTACTATTTTATTAAACAATAATTGTGTGTGTCATGTGACTTAATTTCTTACACGTGATGATAATATTTATCTTTAATAGCAAATTTCAACAATCCATGGAAGGAATACAAATTCACACATTTTCAAAATTTGGACACATAATATCACAATTTCAAAATGTTGGAATACAATGTCTAAAATTGAAAAAAATTGGCACATCAATTATATTTAACTCAAATTAAAATTGTTATACAGATCAATTTAAATATAAATACAAACATATACACATTATGTTTTCGCTAGTTTATTATTGAAGGTAATTATAGCAATATGTTTTGAAATTTTATCAAACTAGTAAAATTACAGAAATGAATTCGTCCTAATCATTTTTGTGACATTACGGCATGAAATTCAAATCCTAAAATTACCTATATTATTAAGATCTAAATTTTAAATGATTTGCTATAAAAAATTAATTAATAAATACAAGTTTTAAAAAATATTTTAAATAAATTTTAAAAATGACATAATTTGGTATATAATTAAGATAGTTATAACTAACAATATGCAAATTAATTTAAAAAATGACATAATTTGGTATATAATTAAGATAGTTATAACTAACAATATGCAAATGAATTTTATTTCCTTGGTTTTGATAGGTGATTAGCTCACAAATTTCCTTCACACAAAATGAGATTTATTATGAGAGATGAGAGAATAGATAACAAGCGTAAAATTAAAATTAACAGCTTAAATTAAAATAATTAACTTAAAGATATCATATACCTCATTTGTTATAACATACCTCCACTCTCACCCTCAACATCACCTACCCCCACCCCTGCCTCTATCGTCTCCACCACTACTGAAGGTCACTACTGTCAGTGGTCACCACTGTCGATAATCATCACCCTCGGTGGTCACCATCACCACCATCACCTCTATAATTACCGTCACCACTCATCGTCACTGCCACCACCACCGCCACCAGTGCAGTGGTGACCATAGAGATGGTAGTAGTGGTAGCAATGACAATGATAGACAACAATGGTGATGGTGGTGACAAAAAAGGTGATGTTGAAGGTGAGAGTAAGTTACAATAAATGAGGTATACAACAAATGAGTTATTTTAATTTGAATCGTTTTTTTTAGTGCTTGTTTGACAACAATTTTATAAAATTGTTTTCAGTATTGTAGTATTTAAAAACTAAAAAACTTGTATGGGTACTATATTTTGAAAAAAGTTCTGGCAGTAACAACTGAAAGTAGTTTTGCTTTTCAGTTTTCTATTTTTGTTTTGAAAACTCAAAATACAATCAGAATATGTTGTTTTTTCTTTTCATTAATGAAATTTTAATAAATATGAATAAATTTTTCCATTTTTATATCTTCAAAACAGTTTTCAAATAATGTTTACCAAACAAGTCTTTTTTTTTCTCGAAAACAGTTTTGAAAATGATTTTTGAAAACTTTTTTCAAAAACTAAAAAACAAAACAAAACAAATCAAATTATTAATCTTATGCTTATTATTTATTCCTTTAATATTTTATAATAAATATTTTTCTCACTCACTTTACACGCTTTTTATATATATATATATATATAAACGAGTTTTATAAGTCATCCGTGTTTGGAATTCAATTTGTTATGCTAAACAGATTCTTACGCATAATTTTATTTTATTTTATTTTTATTTCTTACACTATTTTTAAAAATATTATATTATTAACTTTTTGCATGTTTAAACTAACATTTATAAATATAACACTATTCATTTTAAAGAGAAAAAGTAAACCATTGTGTAGACTTTAATGTTTGTACTTTGCCTAAATTATTTAAATTCTTTGTCATCAAGTATACTCTATTAATAATATTATGTTTGGTAAAATTAACTTGGAAGTAGAAACCTGTAACCACCAAATTTAATTAAAAATATTTGGAAAAATTGACCTAAAAGGGTATAATTAATTATTTAGTTAAAAAAATAAAGATAGTTCATGAAAATTAACAAAGATAAAAATGAGAAAAAAATTATTTTTATAAACTATTTAAAGTAATTTATGAAAATAAACTATAAAATACTAAAATAAGTTGGTGTGCGAAATAAACTTATTTTGATATATTTATTTATTTAAATAAATAAATTTTTAGGTATAATAATAAAAAATAGATAATAATTGATTATTGGAATAAAATATAAAAATTCTTTCCTCTATCGGTAAATTTAAATTAAATCCTTATTTTAAGACTTTACAAATCAGAAAATAAAATATTGATCGAAAGTCCAACAGGAACAGAACCAACACACATGCATCCATGGGCACCGCACAGGGGCACAACTTGAACTGTGTGTGTTGCATTGATATATACATCCCAACGATAACAAAACTTGCTTTGAATAACTCCCTCAGCTCTTCCAAAGTCCAAACTCTACCGCCAAAAATCACTCTCAACGCACCGTTTTTGCGGTTACTCACTCACTTCCGCTTCTGTCTCCGCTTCTCGAATGCCGAGTCGCTGACTCGCTGCCGCATAAGAAAGCCAATGTCTTCCCGGCGCCATTCTCTCAGCGGTCCGGTCCCACTCTCAGGCACCGAGTCGACTCAGAACCTCCGAAACAGAGTTATCACGTGCCTCAACAAACTCTCCGACCGCGACACGCTCGCCGGCGCCGCTGCGGAACTCGAGTCCATTGCCCGAACCCTAAGCCACGACTCATTCTCCTCTTTCCTCTCATGCATTCACAACACTGATTCCTCTGCCAAATCACAGGTTCGAAAGCAATGTGTTAACCTCTTAAACCTTCTCTCGCGCTTCCACGGCGACGCTCTTTCGCCTTACATTTCCAAAATGCTCGCCACCGTGCTCCGGCGGCTCCGCGACCCTGACTCCGCCGTGAGATCCGCGTGCGTGGAAGCCGTCGCATCGATGTCGTCGCGGATCACGCGGCCGCCGTTCTCCACCGCGTTCCTCCGGCCGCTCATGGACGCACTGGCTCAGGAGCAGGATGCCAACGCGCAGATCGGCGCTGCGCTGTGCCTCGCAGCGGCGGTTGAGGCGGCGCCGGACCCCGACGCGGAGGCGCTCCGACGGAGCGCGCTGCCGCGCCTCGGGAAGCTCATGAAGAGCGACGCGTGCAGGGCTCGGGCGGCGCTGGTAGTGCTCATCGGAAGCGTGGTCTCCGCCGGTGGCGCGTCGAGCAGCAGCGCAATGAAGTGGCTGGTGCCGTGCCTCGTGGAGTTCCTCGCCAGCGAGGACTGGACTGTGAGGAAAGCCGCAGCGGAGGCGCTGGCGAAGGTGGCTTCGGTAGAGAGAGATTTGGCGTCGCAGCATAGGGTTCTGTGTTTGGATTCGTTGCAGAATCGGAGGTTTGATAAGGTAAAAATTATTAAATTTAGGTTTCTCTGATTATAATTACATTATACACTGGTGAAATTCAAAAGGAGTAAAACTGGAAATAATTAATAGTAATAATGTTAATTGAATGTTAATATGATTGGAGTACGTAGTAAACTGTAATGTGTTTGTTGCAGATCAAAGTAGTTCGTGAGACTATGAATCGTGCTTTAGAGACGTGGAAGGAGCTAACTGAGGATGCTCCTGCTTCGCTCAGGTCTGAATGTGCTTCTGTTGTTGGTAAGTCCTGTCTTGTTTCTTGTATTGTGAATTTATGATAAGTTCGCAAGCAAAGTTATTTTCGTAATAGTAATAAGAATCTTCCTGTCGGGATTCCTTCCGTTTTGGCTGAATTGAAATTAGTAGTGTGAATGATCCAGTATTATTAAATAACGCCATGGCAGCGCAATAGCGTCATGGTATGGTGGATTTTTTGCCCACCACTATGGAGAATTTGTAAAAGAATGTCCGACATGACGGCACTATAAAGCGTAATAGCATGTTTTTATGGAAGGATTTTGGTCTTTTACGTCATCCGCCACTAATAACACTGGAACGATCTGAGAATTATTGTATTTGAGTCAGTTTGCCATGCCCTTGAAGTTGGTGGTGAAAATTCAGGGATGGATTTTCAGGACGGAACTTACCTTGTTTTTTTCTCCCACCATTTTAAAACACTGCCTGAAGAAAATTGTGCCATTGCAGAATTTTAAGTTAAGATCTCTATATTTTAGCATTTTTTAAGGATGTAGCTTTTTTAAAGGCTGCCAACGTAATCTTATAATTTTTTTGTTGGTTTTTTTCTCACAATGACAGATGATGGTAAAAGTCAGAGTGTCACTAAAAGTTCCCCCAATGTTGGCTCTAAGTTTTCTTCTAAAACAGTTCCTGCCAACAGGTCCCCTCCCTCCGTGGTTTCATTCATGGCTTCCATGAAAAGGCAGAATTCTCTAAAGTTTAATGAGAAGCATATGAGGATGGGGACATTGCGTCAGCAGGACCATGAGAAATCCTTAGATGAGAAACTTGAAACTCCCCTGCCAAGGTCCTCCCACTCAAATATGTCTAGGGAGGATGATATTAAAAGGTGTGATTTTGAAGTTTCTAAGCCAACCCCATATCAAAATGGAGTGAATTCGAGGGCAGAGATAAAGCGTGTTCTCTTTAGCAAGAGGTCTGATGAAAAAGTGAAGAGATTCAGCGGTTCAAAATCTCAGGTGGTTCCATGTTTTGATGATGCTGATAATCTTGGTGCAGATGTTATAACCAACAATGCATATGACGTTTTTGAGAGCGCACAAGATGCTGAGGATTTTTCTTTGATCCGCGAACAGCTTATTCAAATTGAAAACCAGCAAACAAATCTATTAGACCTCCTCCAGGTATACTATTGCCTTGATATACCCTTTACCCTATCGACTCTAAATTATTTAGGCCAGTGCTGTTCCTGTCTGAATTTTTTTATATTTAGCTTTTGAATTATTCTTCCTTATTTCTTAGTTCTGACAATGTCGTGTTTGATAAATTGAATATTCTTATTTCTGTTCCCTTCTTCTTTCTGGATTTGATAGAACTGTTTGTATTTTTTTTCTTTCTGATTCAGGATAATATTTTTTCTTCTCTGGACTAGTAAATTGGTAATATCAATAAACTACATCGTTAACAGAAAACAACAAAGTAGATTACCACAATAATCTCTTTCTTTCTTCGGCTGAAATTCTTATCGTCCTTAATACTCCTTTTTGTGGGTTTACTGCTATTGAGTTTCATCCTCTCTTTTGGTACATGTATAAGTTATTGCCTTGTTATTTGAAGCTATGATTATGACTGTGTTAGAAATGAAACATGTTATCCCATCTCTAGTGTTCTCCCCCATGGGCAAAGGCTTTACTTTGGCTGTATTACCCTCCCACCATTTCAATTCTCCCTGCACTTCTACCACGTGTTTAAATTTTGAAATTACTTTCTCCATTTTATTTAAGCTGTCCTACTGTAAATTATCTCCTTTAAAGCTTTTGTTTTTGTTTTTTCAAAATAATAAATATATTTGACCTATGTCTCTGTTTTCATTTGAATATAGAGATTTATTGGAAGCTCTCAAAGTGGTATGAATTCTCTGGAGTCACGTGTACATGGGCTAGAGATGGCCCTGGATGAAATATCATATGATTTGGGAGTTTCAAGTGGCAGGATTTACAATACTGATGCCACAAAAGACACGTGTTGCAAGCTACCTGGTACTGACTTTTTGAGTTCTAAATTCTGGAAGAAAACAGAAGCTCGGTATTCCACATCAAGGAGGCTCTCTTTAGGAAACATAGCATCAACAAATACTGTGCATGATGCAATCGATAAAGATGGAGGCAAAGAAATATTAACTGCAAATAACAATAGATTGCAGCATGGTAAGGGTAGATATTTTATGAACCCATCGGCAGAAGTTCAAAGCGATTTGAAAGGACATCATACATATAGAATGACTAAAGACATGGTCCAAGAAACCGTCAGAACACAAAGCGACAATACTAGCAGATATGATGGCATTCAACCAGCTACCGAAGCAGTGGCGAACCAGAATATCAGGTAACTATATATCAGATTGTAGTACAAGTTAAATGATAACCTTACAAAACAATTTTCTTGTCCCCAATTATAATATTTTGTTGCTCCTTTTATTTCTGAATTATGTACATTCTTTGGCCTGTTCACTTTATAGCAAATTCATTTTAAGTGCCATGTTGCAACTGGTAAATCATTCTTTCTGTAATTTCACAATGGTAATTCTGGATTTTGAAAGTTGCAGTTTGTATAACTACCCCGAATTACTACATATACAATAACACTAATAAGCCTATTATGTATAAGTTAGACGCCTGCTATTTGCTCTGGGCTCTTCAGTGATCCTTCAATGAAATTAGATTAAGGAAACCTTGTTTGTAACTGTATCTGGGTCAACTGGGTTGTAATGTCAGTATTCATCTTTACCTGCATCCTTCCCCTTACATTTTGCCAAAACAATTTAAGTTTTTTAAGTGTATACGATAGCTTATGATATTGGGTTCCTTGCATTTCAGGTCATCCGTGTAGTGAAGACAGAATTTCTCAACGGCTATTTTATTGCAGCAAGCATCAGAGTCACGGATCACTAATTTGTAGAGGAATTCACGAAAGTCAATCTTCTTGCTTGTTGATCCAGGTTGTAGTGTAGGAAGCCGTTTACGTTAAAGCAATTATTAGTAAATTGTTATTTAGAGAAGGCTATTTTCTCCAAAATTGTCCATATAGAGGCTGAGTCAGCAGCGTGTGGATTCGGATGTAATATAGGAGCAGGAGTTAACTGGTGTGTAGCTTAAACGAGAAATGTGATGCAGCCGTAGAGATCTCTTGATATGTATCATAATTATTATGTCTTTGCCATTCTCATTAGGAAGAGGTAAAAAAAAAAGAATGCTATGTTCTTCAGAAGAGTTCCGACTTCCGACCTCTGCTTCAATTGACCCATAGGATTGGAGTTTGAATTTTTCAGACATTCTATAAGAGCAGGCTCGGTGGAATTTACTTAATTTAGAAGTGAAGATGAAAAATTAAAATTCAATCTTAATTTTGTAGGAATTAGGAAAATTTCCTTCCCTTTCCAGACAGTAATGTGTATATGTATATATGGGACTGTCTGGAAATAAATTACATATTAACTACATTATAATTTAAATGATAAATAATTTAATAAATAAAATTCAATATTTAACTTAAAGACAATTATTATATTTAGTAAAATATTTAATTTTATTTAGTTATATTTTCTCTGCATGAGACAACTTGAAGTCCTTAAACATTTTCTTAAAAATGTAAAAAAAGATTTAAATAACAGTTCCTAAAAATAAGAATTTTTCTTCCATCTTTTAGATGTTTTTTATTTTTTGTTTAAATATATTTTTTTCTATTTTGCTTAATTCAAACTTTTGGTCTATTTATTAATAATAGAGATAGTTCTATTATTTTATAAAATTCATAAATATGGTCCAATTTTTAATCTTCTTTACGTTTTGTTTTTTATTTTGATATAATTTAATTTAGGGATGCTCCGTATCCAGATCTGAAACATCCATGGGTCTATTAATATGTATCAATCAAATTAAATTCGTGAACTAATTCAAATGTAACTGAGATTAAATTTGATATAATTTGATTAAATTTATTTTTAATTGAATTGATTCATGGATTTAAATTCTACAAATTTGTCGATTTTTTAATTGATCTATTCAATTTAATATTATATAATTTACTAAGGTGTAAATAGCAAGTTAGTAATACACATATAATGATTTTATATCTCATCCACATGTCTTAGTCCCTCACTTTGTAACAATGTCATCGAAAACTCAAAGATATCAAAACCAAAATAGAAATAATGCATTAAGTACTATGGTCATGAAAATTACTAGTTATTAAATTTTATTTTTTTTAAGATTTACTTTTTATCTTTTAATAAATTATTTTTATATATAATTTTACTTTTATACATTATTTTAAAGAAACAATGAATGTTTAATATTTGAGTTAATTATGAATGTATTCCCTTAGATTTAGTATAATTACACATGTACATCTGCTTTTTAAGCCATTACTTTGCACCTCCTAAGAGAGTGTTAGTGTAACGTTGGAGATGAGTGCTAGTGTAATATTTTCAAACATACAGGGGTACAAGTGTAATGAATACATAAAAATAATAGGTTTTTGTGTAATTTAAAAAAAAAAGTGCATTTGTAATTTCACTAAACCTGAAGGGACATATATGTAATTTACTCTTAATATTTTATTTATAAATTTTTATGTTTACTATTTTATTTTCAATGTTTTATTAAAAAATTTAACATCTATGCACTGACAGTGTAAAAGAGTTTTATACTAACACTTAATCATAATCCATCATTTATGTGACTTTTAAAATATTAATTTGTAAAGTCAACAAATTTGCCATATATAAAGGGTAGTAATGATTAACTGTCAATGTAAAACTTGTTACACTAACGATGTATAAGTATTTTTCTTTTTATAAAAAATAAAATAAATCTAAAAAACTTCTTTTTAATTTTTGGATCCAATCCAATTTGATCTGTTGTTGCTTATAAAAAAATTATTCATTCTTTGGATAATTATTTTTCTTCAGTAATTTATTTAACTTAAATTATCTTAATAAAAAAAATCAATTTTGTACAATAAAGCTACACTCATATATATATATATATATATATATATATATATAAATAAAATATTATCAAAATCGAGAGTTTACGTAAACTCGTAGAATGCAGTAAACTCAACTTGTAAACTCGACTCGTAAAATCGTAAGAGTTTACTTTATAAAAAAATAAGACTATAAATTACATAAAAATTGAAAGTTTTCAATACATAATAATTTCAAATCCACATAATAAATTTAAATTACTCCAAATAAGTAGAAATTAAAGTTAAAACACTTAAAATGTCAAAACTTTTTTAGACATAAGAACAAATTATATTTAAAACACTCAAAATTAGAGGCAACATAGAAAAATATCACCTAAGAAGTTTGTTCACGTGTTTACTCCGATTTTACCGAGTTTATTCCGATTTTACTAGTTTACTCTGATTTTACCGAGTTTACTACTTTTCCGATTTTACTGCGATTTTACTTGTATGGGGCTTGTAAACTTGTATGATTTTACGAGTTAACTCACGATTTTGATATATATATATATATATATATATATATATATATATATATATATATATATATATATATATATATATATATATATATATGAAGAATATTTTAGTACATCCAACATATATAAGGTTACATATATTCATTCTACTGCATAGAAAGAAAGGGGAGAGTTTATTTATGTACAAATCTCCTTTTTTATCCTACTATTACACTCACATAATTGGTAGAAATATACTTATTAATAAGTTTGTATAATTAGCGAGTGAGATATAAGGACGGATTGTTACATGTCCTTCTATCACCAAAGGTTCTCCTTGGTAAATAAAAAATACAAAAGTTGAGATGCTAGTGTCTCTAAATGTTTGAATTTGAAATTATAATTGTATTTCAACTAATCTTGGGAAATATTGCTGAGATGATCGACGGCGGAAAAAGAATTTGGATAATTTGGCATATCCATCTTTTTAAATTTGCATTCTATTTTTATTTTATATAAGACAAGAAACATGAAAAAGTGAGAACAAATATAATATAAATAAATTAAATAATTAAAAAAAGAAATTTATATAATTAAAAAAATTATATATATATATATATATATTTATATACATGCATACAATTATTTATATAAATATGGTAATTTTTTTTTGCTTGTAATAATTCCCTATTTCTATTTTAACTTCAGGATAAATTTGTATCTATTTTATATGCACATCATCAATTGTAGATTTATTTTATTTTATTTTATGGAGAAATTTGAAATATAAACCAAATAAGATTACAAACATCAAACTAAATAATTATAGTTAAAAGTAATATACAATAATAAATAAGGAGATGTTAGAGACACTTCACTAAATCATTATAACTAAAAGTAACCTAAAATAAACAAGTAAGTATAGTATTTTTAAAATTAATAATTTTTTTTTGTTTACAATACAAGAGTTAATTTGTTTTGTTTGAAATAAAAATGCTACTCACTCTAAGCTTCTTTCAATTTCTAATAAATCTTCCTCACGTTTCAACTTTTCACATTTTCGGCCTATTTATAGGCTCATGTGTCATAATTATTCATGTTCCTATTTGTATTATGTTTACATTATTTAATTTGTTTACTTTAGTGTCATTAGATAAAGGTAGGTGTAGTTGGTAAAAGATAAGTCTTTATGTATTCACGCTTATCTTTTGTTTTTTTTTTATTATTTATGTATTTATAATTATATTAACTATTACCTTTGTCTATTATCTATTCTAATCAACGCAACATATTTATGTTTTTTTTCTTGTTTTAATAATGTAATATATTTATTTTTTAATATTATTTTATTTATATAATTAACTCTCTTTTTTAAACATATCATTATGATATTTTTTTATATTTAGAAACCTCAATTCGATAAAATTGAAATTCTACAAATTATCATCCTAGTATAATTTATATTAACTTAAAAATTATTCATGAAAAATAAAAACTTCAACTTAAGTATTTGTAACTAAAAATTAATTAATTAATTAAAAAATGCATAATCAATATAAATATATGATAATAATAATAATAATAATAATAATAATAATAATAATAATGTATATATCATATACTATATATCTAATAAGGTAGTTTTACAGTATTTATTTGTAGTATTTACTTATATATTTTAGAGATTTAAAATAAATTTGTTTCTATTACTTTACTTATACAACATATTCTAAAAATTCAAAATCAAATATTAAATACTTACATTTCATAGTGTACTAAAAATTTAAAATATGATATCTGTTTATTTTAAAATATTACAACTAAAAATTTAAGATGGCATAATTATTTAAGAATAATATAATTAGATTTTTTATTTTTTTTAAAGAAAATTTTATTCAACATCTACCCTATCACAAGAGATGATATAAGATCAGTAGCAAATTACAAAGAGTACTTGCAAATTAAAGAAGTATCATAAATTAATAGTCCATCTAACAAATTCCCTAAAGCATAGCCAAAGCTGAATATCAACATAAATACAAAATACCTCTACCTGAACAAGGTAAAGTAGTAAATTGGTTGGGCACACCATTGATAAAAGGACACAAACAATTTTTTGTAGAGCCCATGAACCTACAATCATGATCTTTGCAGAGAATCCTACCAAATTTGCTTAGTAGTAAAAGACACCCCCTGAAATACCAAAGAATTTCTAGCCAACAAAATTTTCCACAAAGTGGTTACCCAAATAATGCAGAGAATATTCACATACTCTTCCCTAGAGGAATTCATTATACCCAGATGATGCCAAATGTGAGAATGACAGTCTGAAGGTAGAACAGATAAGTAACCTAAACATATATAACATTTCATCCACACATGATAACTTAACTCACACGTGAAAAAGCAAGTGCGATACAAATTCCAAATTAGTGCTACATACCGGACAAGAATATAAAACCTTCGAACGTGCCTTTGTCTTCCATAACCTATTAAAAAAGGTGAATATGAACATTGAGACGCCCACAAACTAGACTATAAGCCTCTCTGACTGAGTATTAAGCATTGTTACAAGTACTGTATACCCATGTTCAACCATCTTTAACATCCCTCCTCAGTTGAACACCTCCAAGAACCTCCTCCAACTCTGTGACCCACCCTTGTTCCCAGGTATTATCCATTCCCTTATACAATCATTCCCTTATACAATCATTCTAGCCTCTCACCTCACACAAAAAGCCTCTTTCTGAGTAGATAATGCAAATAGTCTAGGAAACATAGATTTGAGATCTCCAAACTTTCCCCACCCCCTTCCAAAATTTGAACAGAGACCCGTCTCCTACCCAAGGTTTGACATTTCCTTTGAACTAATCACCTACTCCCTCATCAGATATTACCTTCAATATATCCTTCCACCACTGTCATCCTCTACTCTATTGCCTCAAAATCAAGTTACTCCTCATGTCATTTGTAACAGTATTCTATATATCCCTATTTTATGATATATTTTTTAATTATTTATTTAAACAAAAAAATCATAAACAAAACCATATTTATATAGATTCACAAGTCATATTTACAACATTACATATTTCTATTATATGCATTCATATATAGGGAAGATTTTATTTATGTGTAGATCTCCCCTTTTACTTATTTTTTTTCTACTACAATATTCACATGGCTAGTGGAAATATGTTCAATAGCGGATTTGTATAGTTAGTAGGCAAAAGATAAAAGGTGACAACTACTGGTCCCTCAATTATTATCGGTCTTTCTTGTTCGGTTTAAAACATCAAAGTAGAGACATCGGTTCTTCTAAACATAAATAAATTCTCAATTACGTTTGTGATCCAATTGGTGCTTGAAAGGTTGCCTAAATAACTGCTGTGAAAGGGTTTGACATGCTGGGTGCATTCATCCTTTTAAATTTTCATTTTTATTTTTTTTATAAGAGACAACAAAACAAAGGAGTGAGAACAATTATCATGGAAATAATTTTAAATGATAACAATTTATATAATAAAAGAAGAAAAAAAATTTACACACACACGCGCGCGCGCACACACACACACACATATATATATATATATATATATATATCATATTTGTTTATAATAATTTATTCATATATTTTTTTATATGGAGAAATTTGAATTATTTTTGCAGTGACTAGTCAGGATAAATGAGATTCTTTATCATGGTTTTTAAATAATACAATTATACTTTACCTTAAATATTTACTCATTTAAATCCCCAAGGTTAAACCTCCAACTACAAATTAATTCGAATTTTTATTTAAGTTTTAAAAAATTTTATTATACTTTTAATTGTATCTTTTTATATATTTATGTACAAGAAAAAAACCATTATATTTTAAATAAAATGGTTGATTAATAGTTTAAAAATAACTAATTCAATAAACCAAATAAGATTACGAACATTAAATCAAATAATTATAATTAAAAGTAATACAAAATACTAAACAAGTCAAAGTTCAAGACACCTTATTAAATAAATATTATTAAAAATAATATAGAATAATAAATAAAGCGAGGCTAGTGACAGCTCTACTAAATAATTATAACTAAAAGTAACATAAAATAATAACTAAAGTGAGGTTAGGGACACCTCACTAAATAATTATAACTAAAAGTAACATAAAATAATAAATAAAGTAAAGTTAGAGACACCTCACTAAATAATTATAGTTAAAAGGTGTTTATAAAAATCGAATTGGACCAGCCGATTCAACTGGAAAACCGGTGAACTGGTTTCGTAACCGGTTCGGTCAACCCTCAAAACCAGTGGAACCAAAAACCGGTATTAAAAACGGAAAACCACTCAAGAATCGGTGCAAATCAGTGGTTCACTGTTTAACCGGTTTGTATTTATTTTTTAATTTTTTTTATTTTGTTAAATACACCCCTCATTTTTCTAAATTAACCAATTTTTAATTACAAATTAATAAAATGGGGTTTAACTTACCAATATGAAATTGTATTTAGTAAAATTACTTTTATCCTTTTATAATTATAACCTTAATACATTTTTTCTTTTATAATTTTAATTATTATAGTACATTAATAATAAAAAATTATTTTATCAAGACTGGTTCAACCGCTGGTTAGATAACGGTTGAACCAATTAACCGTGAAGCAGTGGCTTTACCGGTTCGATCACTGGTCTAGTTTGAAAAACATAGGTTAAAAGTAACATAAAATAAACAAGTACAATATTTAAAAGTGATAAATATCTCACCCCATTTATCTTAATAATTTGAATAATACAAAAGTTTGAGCTTTTTTTTCTTCTTTCGATTTGCATTCACTATTACTCTCAGCTTTTTTTTACAGGTTCTCCAAATTTTTTTCACGTTTCTAACCTCTATTTATAGGCTTATGGAGGTTAAATACTAGTACAATTTTTTTTATCATGATTACATAGTTACTAGATTTACTTTCTTTTAGGTTCATATAGATAAGTTTTAGTTAGTTATGGATAACTACTTGAAAGTTATCCTTTCTTTCTTTTTATATTATATATATATATATATATATATATATATATATATATATATATTAATATTAGTTTTGTTAGGTTTATGCATGTTACATTTTTACCTAACGTTTTTCATTCACGTTATGTTTTTTTTTTCTTCTCTTCCTCTAATAATAACGTAATTTTGTTTATTTTATTTACATAATTTTTTTAGCATATCATTAAAAAAACTATAAAATTGGAATTCTGCAAATTATCATCCTATTATAATTTATAATAACTTAAAAATTCTTCATGAAAAATAAAAACTTCAAAAATAAAATTCTTCATAAAATTTATATCCTAGGGATGTTGGGTGCATTTATCTTTTTAAATTTGTATTTTCATTTTTTTATAAGAGACAAGAAAAAAAAGAGTGAGAACAAATATCATAGAAATAATTTTAAATGGTAAAAATTTAAATAATAAAAGAAGAAAAAAATCCATACATA
Source organism: Psophocarpus tetragonolobus (assembly GCA_037954015.1). Taxonomy (NCBI): domain Eukaryota; kingdom Viridiplantae; phylum Streptophyta; class Magnoliopsida; order Fabales; family Fabaceae; genus Psophocarpus; species Psophocarpus tetragonolobus. Next base: position 84,235,993 of record CM075689.1, read on the forward strand.
CATATACATATATATATATATATAATATATATATATTTAAATATACAATTATTTATATAAAAATGGTAATATATATATATCATATTTTTTATAATAATTTATTCATATATTTTTTATATAGAGAAATTTTAATTATTCTTGTAGTGACTGATAAATGAGTTTTTTTGTCATGGTTTTTAAAGAATACAAGGATATTTCACCTTAAATATTTACTCATTTAAATTCCCAAGGTCAAACCTACAACTACAAATTAATTCAAATCTTTATTTAAGTTTTAAAAACTTTTATTATACTTTTAATTATATCTTTTTTATATATTTATGTACAAGAAAAACCAGTATATTTAAAATAAAATGGTTAATTAATAGTTTAAAAATAACTAATTTAATAAGCCAAATAAGATTACGAGCACCAAATCAGATAATTATAATTAAAAGTAACACAAAATACTAAACAAGTCAAAGCTAAAGACACCTTACTAAATAAATATCATTGAAAGTAACATACAATAATAAATAAAGTTATGCTAGTGATACCTCACTAAATAATTATAACTAAAAGTAACATAAAATAATAACTAAAATGAGGTTAGGGACACCTCACTAAATAATTATAACTAAAAATAACATAAAATAATAAATAAAGCAAGGTTAGAGACACCTCACTAAATAGTTATAGTTAAAAGTAACATAAAATAAACAAGTATAATATTTAAAAGTGATAAATGTCTTCTCCCCTTACTTTAATAATTTGAACAATACAAGAGTTTGAATTGTTTTTTTCTTCTTCGAACAAGCACTCACGATTACTCAGCTTTCTTTCACAGGTTCTCCAAATTTTTTTCACATTTACAGCCTCTATTTATAAGCTTATGGAGGTTGAATACTCAAGTACAATTTTTTTTATCATGATTACTCAGTTACTACGTTTACTTTCTTTTAACTTGCATATAGATAAGTTTTAGTACTGATATCACCTTTCTGATAGAAGTATTAACACCTCTAAGAAGTTTCCTATTTTGATAGAAGTAAGACAGAACATTCCTGATATCACCTTTCAACATGTCCCAAAATTGTTTGATAAACTTCATGTTAAAACTATTTGGACTTCAGGCTTTAGTACTATCACATTCCCACACAACAACACAAATCTTGTCCTCTGAGAACTCTCTCTATAAGTTATACCTTTTAGCAACAAAAAGGCTTTTGAAGTTTACTTTGTCTAATTTTACCCCAACATCTCCCTGTGACTGAAATCTTTCTTGGAATTGTTGCTGAATTGTCTGCTTGACTTAGATAAGTTCTTCAACCCGTTCCACATTGATTATTAAGCAAAATAAACTACTAGAACTTCTCCTCCAATTAATAGATGCATGGAAGAAATGAGAGTTTGAATCCCCTTCCTTAAGCCATTTAGCCTTTACTTTTTGGGCCAATAATATCTCTTAATAAGAACTTCATTTTTTTAATTCACCTATTGCCACTAGCCTCAAATCAACCGTAGTGCAATCCAACCTAGCAATGTCTCTTGGATAGAAGGATTTGAGAGAAGACATGGCTAGCAAGGAGCTTCATAAAGACTGTAGGGCCATGGTCTTAAAATTACTTGTAAATATTGTATAGTTTATGTAGTATTTTGAGTGGGTACTTTTTTAGTAATTTTTGGGACTTTGTATTTCGACCATTACCCCTTATATTCCCCTTATTTTTAGCATGAGGGTGTCATTAGTTATTTGTGTGGGGTGTATCTTAGAAAGTGAGTTTTTTGGAGCAAGAGGACGTGTGGAAATCCTCTAATAGGCACCACTTGGCTTCTTTGTCTAATTGTTTCTTAATTCAAATATTAAGGGAACTAGATCCACTAATCTAGGGCCTTGTTTGGATGATGCATTCCTAACACTCCCTAACTTATTTTGGACGTTCTAGCTCATCCATTCCTCTATAAATAACACCTATCTCACTCTTTGTAGACAACTTTGATCATTTGAATGAAATTTCACTTTTGTGAGAGACTTGTGAGTGTTCTTCTCTCTAATCTTTAAGAATGCTTTTATGGTTTTTATCAAGGGTTCCTTCCCTTGTGACAAGCTTCTATAAACCAAGGCTTATCTCATCCAGAGTAATGCCTCCAACAGCACTTCTCTTCTCACCATCTACATCTTCTTCAACCATTGGAACCTCTTGATGAAAGATCCTAGAAGGAGCAATCTAAGATTGCATCAAGTAGTATCAAAGCCTACTTCTTGAGGTTCTTCTTCTTCATCTTATGTTGTTCTAATTTCTGAATTTTATTTTCTTGTTCATCTTCTTATCCATCTCATTCTTCTAATTTTTCAGCCTTAAATTCGTGTTGTTCCATATTTCTTACATGTCTTGAGTTTAAATTGTCTTGTTGGGTGCTTACTTTATTTCTATGCTATTTTTCTTGCATTTGTTCGGTTCAAATCTCTTAAATCCTTCATTGAACCACTAATTTTTGTGTTAGGAGTTTATGTTTACCATTATCTCTTATTTTGTGTTGATTTGGTGCAAGATGAAGTTCCTAAGAAATACCTTATACTAAATCCACACCTTTGTGGCGAAAACCACAACACTGTGGTAAGGTGTTTTGGCTTCATTTTTACTTTCCTTTGGCTGTTTCTTGTGCGTTTTTTCTGTTGATTTATTAGGTTTTCATTTTCAGTTTTATAATTTCAAAGTATTTGTCATTAGAGTCTTGTTTAGTCCTTAATTTTATCATATTAATTTCCTTAGTTTTTTATTTTGAATTTTTGCTTTGAAAGAGTATTAGATTCTTGAAATTGACCTTCTAATAGGATACTTCCTCTTGATTAAGTCTGTTAAGAAGTCTCTCATGATTTTAATTCAAGCAAGTTCTTATAAAAAAAATTCTCAAAAAAATTAATAGTCCAATTTCTCCTTATGTTCATTGTTCTTGTGGAATTTAGTAGCTCTTTTGTACTAAATTTTTTAGGTGATTGTTATTGAGGTTTTCTTAAGCTTAGATGTGAACTATTGAGCTATAACTTGTGCAAACAAGTAGCTCCAACTCACAACCAAAAAGCTCTTGGTGCATTATAACTTGTGCAAACAAGTACCTAAATCACTTGTACTTTAATGCATCTTTTAAATTACTTTTGTTTTCATTAATTGCACTTGCTCATTGAAATTTTTGTGTGCCTTATCTTGTTCCTATACTCAAGTGTTTGTTGTAACCATAAGCTTCCCTACAAAATTTAAAAATAAAAAAATGTTAGGTGCATCTAGGAATGTATAAAAAAAAAGTTAAAAAGAAAATTAAAGAAGAACAAAAGTGCAAAAGAAGTACAAAACAAATTAGAAAAATAGATGTACCTAATAGTTAACTAAAATTATTGAAAGAGTGCTCAATTTTGGTTGCACTTACTTGAAAAGGCCATTAATAGCTCTCATCCACACCTTAGTTTTTATTTGTGCAATTTTTGAAAATTTTGTTGTTTTTTTTAGTCCCTACTCTTATTCCAGTGTCATTTCTAAGATTTTCTTTAGTGTGCTTAACCTTCTTGCATTGCCTTTAATTCTATTTTTGTCTTCTATTTTACTCTTCCTAGTTTGTCTTTAATTATTATTTCCATTTGGATAGTTTCCTTTCCTTGTTTTTTATCATTTTCTTGCTTTTTGCTTCTACTCTTGTGTTCTTTGATTGCTTGGTTTGTGGTGTCACTTTCTTGTAGAGAAAAGCTTGGTTTGAAGCCTTCCAAAAGGCTATCACATTAAGGAAGTGTTGACTAAGTCAAGAAGGACTCAAAGAAGTGGAGGCAGCAAGACAAGAGTGAAAACACTTGAGAGTGGAGCTTGGAGTGAAAACCTTTTTCTTTGCTTTTTTTAGTTCCTTGTATTGAAGGCCTCTTTTGGGAAGTGTTGCCCCCTAAAGGTCACTTCCTTTTGTGTGTAATATTGTTTTAGTCTCTTGGTTTCAAGGATTGAAGTAGGAGTACTACACCTCTTCATTCCTTTTAGAGCACTTTTAGGTCCTTATACTTTAACTTTCTTATTTTTAATTTCTCAAATCCATGTAGTGTGCTTGAGTTCCAAAGGCTCTTGCACTCATTCTTATGTCACATTTAGGTTAATGTACTTGCTTGTTTAAAAAAACATTTTTAGGTTGAAGACTTGAGTTTCAAAGACTCTTGCCTTCATTAGTAAAGAGAACAATTCAAGGGAAAGGAGTGCCTCTAGTTGACTTTGCTCTACACACCATCAAGGAATCATACAACTCTAGCAACAAGAGTGTGAACCAAGGGGGCTCACCCAAGGCTAACACTCTTGATCATTTTGTGCATGAATTTAGAGAATGGTGTGTGGGATAGAGTGAAGCAAGAAAAGAGAGGAGAAAAGAAGGGAAGAAAAATAAAAGAGACAAAAAGAGAGCTAAGGAGGGAGAAAAGAGAAAGAAAAGAAAAAGAGGAAAAAAGAAAAAGAAAGGGAAAAACGAGAAAGAGAGGAGAGAGATAAAAAAGAGAGATTGGAAAGAGATGAAAGAGAAAAAAGAGAGAGAGATTATAGAGAGAAGAAAGAGAAAGTAAAGAAAGGTTTGAAAGGGAGGAAAGAGAAAGACAAGATAAAGAAGAAAAGAGAAGAGAGGAAAAAGAAAGAGATAAAAGAAAGAAAGAAGAAGCTAAAAGAAGAAGAAGAAGAAATAGGTCTAGACTTATGGAGTGAATCCACAAGCGAGGAGGATGACTATAATGAAAGGCCTAGACTTATGGAGAAGAGAAATATTGAACTTAAAGAATGAGGAGGATGTGTACAAATCGCAAGTGTATGCTGTCGTCAAGTAATAATAAGAATATTGTTCTTTCACAGGGACTGTGCGTTTGGTAAAGAATAATTGTTTATAATTTCTTTTAATTTCATAAATAATTTAAATTAATAGAAGAGAATTAAAATTCTATGACTAATATTAATAAAATAAAAGTAAAGTGAATACTAAAATTAAAATAAGATAAAGTTTTTAAGCAAATGGTAACTAAAATGAAAGACAAATTTTTTAGATTTTTTTAACATATTGGAAATATAGTAAATAACAGATAAAATAAAGGAAGAATAATTCAATGATTGAAAATTTGAATATTAGCAAACTTCCAGGATTGGGGATATCATGTCATGATTGCCTATTGAATCAAAATTAATTATCTTTTATGCTCTGAGTGGTTCTCTATCAAGATGAATTAATCTAAGGTAACCTCTGTCCTCTTTCAATGTACGAAGGTATATCTAATTGAATTGACCATTGCTTTCGTGTAGCTATGTTCAATTAAACCCATTAAGTTCTATGCTAATTCATTAAGTTTTCGAAGGGTTAAACCTACTTTCGTGATTTAATTCCTAAGTTCCTTCCCTATGATTCTGACAATTAAGTCCATCTTTTGATCCTTCTCCAATTATCTATTACCACAAAAATGGTGATCAAACGTATTGCATCGATAAAATCAATAGAAAAGAAATCAAGAAAAACCAATATAAGAACAATAAAAATACTTAATTCATCATGAATATAGTCAAGGTTTAAACTCCAATCTTAGAATAAAAAGTCTACTCACACATAAAGAAATAAAATTCATCAAACCCGGAATAAAGAGTGAAAAAGATAAAGGAGAAACTCTAAGCCTTGCTCTTTATTCCATCTTTTGATAAGAAAATTCAGGACCCTAGTTTCAAACTAAAATTTTCTATTTAAACTAACGGGTTGGTCTGACTAAACCCAAAAATGTCATGAAATAGAGCATTTAAACTGATTACACAAGGGAATGCATATTTTTTGCACGGGAGTACAATCTTTCATTAATTAACTCAGTTCATTTTTCTCTTCTGAATTTCCTTCGGAGCTCCAAGCTTCACTCCAATCTCTAAATCAGTCCAAAAACGCATCCATATCTACCAAATTATATCCTAAACACCAAAAAACACTAAAAGAATAACAAATTCTAAAATATAATTAAGAACACCTAAAATGCAAATATTAAACCTAAATAACATAAAAAAGATAAAGTTCTAATTAAAATAAAACCTAAAAATAGATAAAAATGCAATGCATCAGAAAGGGAGGAAAGAAGAAAAAGAAAGGGAAAAGAGGGAAAGAAAGAAGAGAGATTGAAAAGAGAAAAAAGAGAGAGATTAGAGAGAGAAGAAACAGAAAGTAAAGAAAGGTTTGAAAGGGAGGAAAGAGTAAGAAGAGAAAGACAAGAGAGACAAGAAAAGAGAAGAGAGGATAAAAGAAAGAAAGAAGAAGGTAAAAGAAGAGGAGGAGCAAATAGGTCTAACTCCCCTAGGAGTAAATCCACAAGTAAGGAGTGAATCCACAAGTAACTCCCCTCGTAAGAAGTTATCCTTAACTTCCATTTCTCACTCTATGCCTTACAGACTTCAATGGTTGAATTAGAGTAAGAAAGTGGAAGTCAATCAACAAGTAAATGTGCCCTTTTCCATTATAAACTACAAGGATGCTATCCTCTATGATGTAGTACCCATGGAAGCAGCCCATATCTTGTTAGGAAAGTCATGACAGTATGATAGAAAAGCTATTCATGATGGTCACTCTAATGAGATTACACTTTTCCACTTTAGCACTACCTATTTTAGAAGACTGGATTCTTCCAAAAGTGCAACCAAAGACTCTACTTCATGAGCAAATTTAGTGAACCCATCCGAGTTCCAATATTGAAGCGGTAATCCACAACATCTTAACCAAACCATTTGATAGGTTAGACTTTATTTGGCACCCATCCTTGAATTGAAACGAACATTTGATTCCACCATTCATCATCAGATGCTTGAATGTCTTCTGAATCAACCTTCTTTAAACCAGACAATAAAACCACGTCTCCTCCGAGATACTTCACATTAGCAGTCACTATTCCTTGCATATAAAGCATTAATGGTCACACTAGAAAGTTGTTTTGGGTCTCTTAATTGACCAATAGCATAATGACTGAGCCATTCCAAATTCATCTCCTTAATATTCCAGATATTTTTTTCTTTCCAGCAACATCTGGTCTCTCTTACTTTGACTTTAGCCTCCCATGCTGACTTCTACTTGCTTGAATAAGAATGAAATATCTGCTGGCTGAACTAAAGGCAATCTGTTTGTGCATCAAGCAAATGTTGCACCTTTCCGTGAATATGAGGTGCCTTATCATGCAACACAAAGTAGTGAAGTTTAGGTTGCACACACCCTTAACTGTGAGGTTTCTGGATATTTCCCTTTTCAAGAACCTTACTGGTTATTCCAGATTGAAACATTGGAATGTTGACATGCAACTTTTGTTTTCCTATGTAGATTTGATCTAATTCCTTTTCCAGCCTCCGAGGATTCTTCACATCATAGAACCAAAAAAAATTCAAAACGAGCTTCATCTTTCCTCTTATGCCTTCTAATAAAGATATATGCCACCTCCCCCCACCAATCAAAAAATTTGCACATTGCCTTTTCATCAAAAGAATCTGGGAAATGGGAGAAGAAAAACGACATACAATCCTCTGCTAGACCCTTCGAAGCATACTGCCATACCCCATCCTAAATTTCTTACCCTGTCCCCCCTCTCTCTCATCCTTTAATGAAGTCTTTAATAACAAATGTTAATGATATAGATAATTAGATATTATTTAGATTTATTCAATTTACACAAATATTAAAATTAAATTAAGAACATTAAAATTATATAATTAAATATTTTATTAAAAATTTATAATATTACTTATAAACCTCCTACCTTCAATTTCTATTAAAACAACAAAAAATTGTACGCTTATGTTTAACCTAACCTAAGTTTGAGTGTTGGGTATAAAAATCAACAAATGATACACTTCCATTCAATTCATATTAGACAAAAAAATGATATAAAAGTTTTACATGGTCATTAAATCACAATTTAGTAACTAACAATCTACTTGTTGTATGATTTTTAAGACATTTATTATAAAAATTAACAAAAATATAATAAATGGAAGATTGTGATTACATACTTTAGATTGTCAATGTATCATACTTAATTTCCCTTTGTTGATAAAATAAAAAATAAAATTATATTTAAGACTTAAATGATTATTTTTAACATATAAAATTTGAAGATTTAGGATTCTGTCGAAGCTGAATAAATTTTGCATTTTTAAAAAAAAATGAAGATTGTTATTTATACTATTTTAAAGAAATTTTATTATTCCAACACATTTAATAATTGATGTTAATATTTATTTTTTATAAATATTATGTTTCGTATACTATACTGTATTATTTAATTTATTACTAACTCAAGTATAATTTAACTACAATTAATCGGTTGCTTATTGAATTAAATGTTCTCATCGATTTAGTAATTAATCCAAATTTTAAAATGTTGGTTAAGTTTAATAGCATTTATAATGAAATAATCAGTTGTTTACTGAATTTCTCAGCAAGCAACTCCGTTAGTTTGTTTGTCCTAAAAAAATATTTTTGGAAATTGCTTTAAAAAATTAATTTTTTAGAAGCAACTCTGAATTTCTTTTTTTAAAAAAAATAAAGAATTAATTATTTTCTGATTCTGTTTATTAAAAAAATTTAAATAAAAACCTTAAAATTCTTATAAGTGTTTTTTTTAAAAAATTCTTTCAAAAAATAATCTTAAACAAATTTGCTATAATTAATATAATTACTCCTTAAAAATGACAATGGTAATTAATTTAATTTCATTTAATCTTTTTAAAATGTAACATGTAAAAATATTAATACAAATGTACTTATGTTACAGGGGTACAAGTTCACAATACGTCCATACATAACAGAAATATATGAAAATATATATTTGAAAAAATAGTCCTGAACTCAGCAAAAATGGTGAGAGTAACAATTCCTATATCCAATTACCTAAAGTTTCCTTCATGTTCGATGTAGAATCCTAAAGTTTCCACCGTACCGGCCTCTACGAATCAATGAAACATTAAGATAGTAATAGTGATTGAATGTTTTTAAGCATCCAACAAGAAGCGGCTAATCTCAAAAGAGAGAAAGCCATCAATAGCGAGGTGAGCTCTAGCTTGCGCAGATGAAGGATGTCGCAGGTGTGCATGACATCGCCTGAGGTGTAACCGTCGGCGTGCATCACAACGTGGTGGAGGCTCAGCCAGTAGAACAATGTGTTCGTCGAAGGAGAGAGGGGTCGGTGGCCCAGAGACGAAAACGTGAGAAACAAAAACCATCTGAGTTTGTTTAATTAAAACTTAATCTAAATCGTTTATTAAAATCTTATGCTTTCTTATTTTTCTGTGTAATTCTTTTTCTCACCTTAGTTGTCCTTTTATATATACATACTGTCAACGTAAAAGTTTAACATTGACACCTAATTGGTAAAGTGAACAATCGTATCATATATAAAGAGTTATGATTATCGTGTAAAACTTTTTACACTTACTGTATATGAGTCTCTCTCTTTTCTCTCTCTGTATATATATATTTTAAAATATCTTAAAGATACATCTCCCCTAATTGATATACCTTATACTTCCTTTCTTTGTTTTCTCCACATTTTTCCAAATATAACCACTTATCTTTTCTCAAAATATTACATTACACCTCTTATTATCTATGCTTGAAATACAAAATTCTAAAAAACTTGTCAAAATATACAATTATACTTCTTAAAAGTACTTTCTTGAAGAGTTCAACTCTTATGAGTAATAATTTTAAGAATTATGTTTGGAAATAAAAGTCTTGAAAAGTACTTTTTGAAATATGTATGTTTTCAAAACTTACTTTCAAGAAAAGTAGCACCTTATCAACGACATCATAATATCTAATATCTCATTCTTAAAAAAAAGAAAAAATATATGAAAAATAAACCACATCTTATAATAGAAAAAAATAAAATATACTCATGATTTTTCTTATTCACTATAAATAAAATTGTTTGAGAGAAAATTTAAAGATAATCACCAAGATATTAAATTAGAGATATGTAAACAAAAAAATGTTTACAAAATAATAAAAATGATTGCAAAAACATAACTTAAACTTAATTAGTTGGAGTACAAAATTAGAGCTTAAAAAAAGATAAAATAAAATTAGAGTTTATATTATTTTTATAAAATGGTATTTTTAATGATAAACGTTATATAAAAGAGAAAAGAAGATACATTTATTAATTCTGAAAAATTATGTTAAAAATATAACTATAAGAGTATTTTAAGAAAATATTTAAAATAAATATAAAAAAAGTGTACTAATAATTTTATGAGATGTAAATATAAAGAGATAAAGACTCATACACTAAACTAATAATGTAAAAACGTTTTACATTGTTATTCCAAACCTTTATGTATACCAAGTTTGTTGTATTTATCAATAAATATTTTAAAATTCATATAAATGTTGGGTTATGATTGAATAAAAATATAAAACTTTTTCCCATTATTAAAGCATTAACATTAAAATCAACTATACAAAGATGTTCTATACATTCTTACAAAATAAAAAATAAAAAATACTACATTTGTCAACTGATAGTGATTAGGCTCATATTATTTACGCTTTCATATTATGGTTAATATACCGCTTTTTTATTTTTATTATAAATATTTTTTTAAAATATTCTAAAGATAAACATTTTATTTTATTTATCATAAAATATAGTAATTAAATGCTTATTTGACCGAAGTTTTGTAAAACTATTTTATTATTTTAGTATTTAAAATCTAAAAAACTCATTTAATTAGTGATTATTTGATAATAATTTTATAAAATATTTTTCAATATTTAAGTATTTTAAAATTAAAAAATTTATTAGGTTAGTGTTTTCTTAAAATAAATTTTAAAAATAGTTTTATTTTTTTAGTTTTAAAAAACTAAAATAAGGAAACAACTATGAGTATTTTTGTTTTTATATTTTGTTTTTTTGTTTTGAAAACTCAAAACACATGTAAAAAATTTTTTTTTTTATTTTCATTAGTACTTCTATAAATATGAACAAATTCATTTTCACATTTTCAAATAATTTTTAAATTACCAACAAGTTTTTTTTTCATCTTATTCTAGAAAATTCTTAGAAACTACTTTTCAAAAACTAAAAAAAAAAAAAATCAATCAAGTCCTAATATACTTTCCTTTTTTTTTTTCATACCTCCTCAAACCACACTATCTCGTACTAAAATCTCACAATAAATTTCTTCTTGTAACTAATGTTGTTATGTTGTTCTTAATAAAAAAAAAAAGAACAAAAAAGAAAGCACATATAAAATGAGAGAAAATATAAGAATAATTATAAAAATAGATTAATTGGTATACACTATCAGTGTAAAAATTTTTACACTGACATTCAATCAAAATCCTTCATTTATGGTAAATTTGTTGATTTTACTCATTACTACTTTAAAAGTCACATAAATGAAAAATCATGATTGAATGTCAGTGTAAAAATTTTTTACACTTTAAACTCTTATAAAAAATATCAAAAGTAGAAATAAAATATTGATAAAAGTGTAAAATAAAATAAGGTTCAAAGAAAGATAAGAAGATTTAAAAAATATATCTTATAAATAATTACTTGAGAGTACAAATACAAAATTAGGATTTAAAAAAAATAAAGATATAATAGAATTTAATTTATATTATTTTTATAAAATATTAAATATAATATTTTAGTAATAAAAGATATATAAAGAGAAATGGAAGTAAATAAATCGATTATGAAAAGATTGTATAATTAAAAATATATAATAAATATAAAAAAAATGTATTAGTCATCGTATAAATGTATAAATATGGTAAGCCCATTTATTATCGAGTGAATATATACTAGTTTACCCACCTAGAAAATAAAAGCAATATATAACTTTATAATAGGTTTTAATTGAACCGTCAAAAAAAATTTTTAAGCCGTTGAAAATTTTTCAACAACATCAATTTGGTTCTCTGAAACTCGAGTGTTATCTTTTTTAATTTAATTGATATACACGTATGAATGTAAAAATTTTTACACTATTTTGAACACTAATTAAACTCTATTCTTTTTCTTAAATAGTTCTTAAAATATTGAAATTATATCAATATTTTTTTGATAAACAATAAAAGTAGTATTAACTTATTAAATATTCATACATTTAATTTCTAAGCTGATATATTTTAGTAAATTAAGGGGCTGATTTAATTTTTTATATGAGGGACTATGTAACTTGATTTTTAATTCGTTAAGGATTATTTATATAATTTTATTAGTTCAAGATATAAGTGAGAAAATAATACTTTAGGGACTTCGATGATTTATTCAATTACTTTTTTTTTTTTTGGCATAGGTTTATTCAAAATTCACGGAATGATATTACGAAATTTTAAGGAGCAAAAGAAGTAAATGCTACTGTATCAAAGCATGATTTTATATCTTAATAACAACACTTCATCTTCATAAAGAGCATTCAATTTTAAATTCAACTCTTAGTAATTTTTTTATTTGTTTGGATCTATGAACGTTCTTCATAAACATAAAGTGCGGACAACACAATCGTTTTATTCAGAGTAAAGCAAAAGAATTCACAGCCAAAAATGTTAAAAATTGAAAAGAATGAAGTGAATAAAAACAGATAGCGTTATGCTTAGGACTTGGGAATAAAAAAGCCCACCAAAACAAAGTTCATCTGTTATGTCCTAATTCGTAAGCTTGAAGTGAAGTAATTTTATCATCCAATATCTTGTTCTCTTTCTTTTTCATTTTATCGGGTTCTGCATTATTTTTCTTCTTTGAGAATATACACATTGACGTATTTGATTTGAAAGTGAACTTAATTGCTACCTTCCACTTTGCAAATTGCAATTGATTCATAGTGAGAAAGATGTTTAGCCAATTCCACTTATATTTTAATCAGCACCATCCCCAGCTAGGAGATGAACAAGTTACAAATTGGACGAAGAGGAGCTATTAAATAGTCATATCAAACCTATATAAGAAAAAGAAAAATAGTCACGTCATGTAGAAGTGATTGTAGTGTTTGGAAGCTTTTTTTTCCCCCTGAACATCAAAAGATGTATTAAAAGGAATAAGAGAACACAAATAAGTCTAATACAAACCACTAAGAAAGTGGATCAATATACATCACTCGAAATCCCTTTAAAATCAAAACAAGCTATAACATTTGTACTCTATGAGGAGGAGAAGATACTTGTCTAAATCCTGACAAATTGCCCAAACAGTTTCACGCCAAAATAAATAAAACTTCGATTTAACGTTCCTACCTCTAACCCACCCACAAAATATTGGAACAACAAAAAAATATTATGTGGTCTTACCCAAGATAAACTCACTCAATTAGACATTTTCTCCCAAATTTCGGTGGTGAAAGAACATCCAAAGAAGAGATGATTGATATCTTCCACTTGATTAAAAACACTCGCTCAAGTTATTGATATATCCTTATCTGAACAACACACTTAAAAAAGACGTGGAAGGGGAAAAAGTATATTCCCACACCAAGAGTGCAACCAAAACTTTGTATTTTCCCATCCCTTACTCTCTCGATCATCAAATTCGATAACCAATTAGGAGGCAAACCTTGTTCGGAGTCCAAATTAACAATGTCCCTCAACCACGTACATGTCTTGAAAAGAGAGCTTACATTATTCATTAAGAAATCATCCTAATTGTATTGACTAGTGAACTTATCAATGCCTAATAACCATATGAATTCTCACTAAAGGCAATTTCACTAGAATGAACATAAGTTGCATTGGTGTTACTATTTCTGTCTTTCTTTAAGAGTGGACAATTTTTCCTTATGTGCCTCACATTTTTTATATGCATCATCTCCATTAAAACTAGAGACTCTTCTCTTTAGTTCTTTGGACTGCAAACTATCTTTCACATTATTAACAATAATACTATCTCTACCGCACAACATAGTATTGTTGAAATTCTCATATGACTTTAATAGAGAGCATAACAAATTAATAGCAAGATCCTCATCATCAACTTTAACTTTAGTAGTCTGTAGGTTCAAGATAATTCAGTTAAAATTATCAAGATGATATCTCACAGACATATTCTCACACATCTTCAAGGTACAGAGACGCTGCTTCTGATACAACCAATTGGTCAGGAATTTCTTTTGGAATTTATCTTCCAACATCTTCCACATTCCTACATTCGTTGTCTCTTCACCTACCTCTTGCAGAACCTCATAGTCAAACTCAATAGAATCAAATTGTGTGCCTTTTCTATATCATGTTTTTCGCATCATTTGTCATAATCTCGAATAATTTATTTGCACCCTCGAGTGTTACAGCACACCCCCTTGATGCACCAAAACTACCTTCATCCTCGATTTCCACATAGTGAAATCATTTGACCCATTGAATTTATCAATATGGAATTTGTAAGAAGACATTGTGTTTCTCTAAAGCAAGCCTTAGCGTAACCTAGAGCTTAGATACCAATTGTTGTGACACACCTAGTGAGACTCGACCAATAATTGTTTGATTAGAAGCCAAAAGAAAATATCAAGGAAAAGAATATGATACACACAATTTACGTGGTTCAATCAATGTGTGACCTATGTCCATAGACAATTCCCTTTTGACCTTATAAAAGGATAAACGGAAACAACCCCTTAAAGTCTCATTAAAACCAAAACAAAAACAAGGAACAAAGAGAAATAAAAAATAATGTTTTTAATCATAAAATCGGGTTAAGGCAAAATTCAAATTAACGTAAAATTCAAGATATGTTAATAATATTAAACTACCTCAAATCTTAAATCTTTTACCCATAGAGCCTTTATTCTTTGGCAAGCAAATTCGTGAACATTTAGCCAAATCTATTTTCTGTTTATTTGAAACAACAACTACTAAAATGATCTTTGAGTGTTCTCCAATTGATTTATCATCGATACTAGAGCTTTGTAGTGTTTAGAAACTCGAAAAAGGCTAACAAAAAGAATTGTTATTTGTTTATTGGTTGTTATTGTTTTTGAAATATATATATATATATATATATATATATATATATAAAAAGAAGACATTCACTTACTTAAAAAAATATAAAATACTTATTTTAATCTTATAAGTCATTTTTAAAATTTAATAGATACAATAATTAATCTTAAATTATTATATTTTAGGAAAATTAATTATGATAATCCTAAAGAGTGACAAAATAGAAAGACACTTTGAAACTATTGGACAAGACACCAATAATATGTTTGGACTATACTATTGTATAGCTTTGAAACCGCAAGCAAATTACTTAATTGTAACTATCTAACTAGTCTTAAGAGTACTGAGTGATTTTTTTAAGGAGGTGGTCTATTAAGTTGAAAAAATGACGTTAAATGAAAAAAAAATTACTCAATTTTAAAAGTGAAAGATTGAAAGTTAATTCTAGATATTTTATAACTTATTTGAACTTATAATTTGAATTATAATATGATAAGTTGTTTTATGTAATCTAATTCAAATATTAGAAAGATAAAAGGAAAAAAAATATACATTTGTTCCTTTCAAGTATTGAAATCTTGTTTGGAATTAACAAGAGGTTTTATTTTGGTCAAGTGAGTATTTGGCAAGATTGTAAGAATGAATTCGCATCAAATTAATAGGTCTATTTTAGTATTTTATCAAGAGAAGAGATAGATAATACAAAAAAAAGAAAAATAATTACTAAACAGTGCGAATCTTTTGTAAAAACACTTAATTAAATATAGTTGTTTTGGTTTGACTTTCGCGCATACTATGTACGACTATAGTTGCTGGCTGGTCAAATAAGAACTTGTCATTTTTGTAAGAAGGAATTCGTATTAACACTCAATATCTTTTTTATTTCACTAAAATTTAAATTTGTACAACTTCACGGTGGATAAATAAAAATTATGACAGAAAGGGTAAAAATATGATCAAACCCTTAAATTTTGAATTTGTATTTTTTATCAATTATTAATTAGAGGAAAATGATTGTACATTATCAATGTAAAAAGTTTTACACTTATATTCTATCATTGTTAATTAATACTATAAATTATAAATAAAGAATTGTTATTGAATTAGTCTAAAATTCTTATACACGATCAGTGCGTACTAAATAATACTTTAAAATATAAATAAAGAATTGTAATTGAATCTTAGTCTAAAATTCTTTTACACAGTTAGCACATACTAATTAAATTTTATTAAATATTAATATGTTAAATTTTTATTAGTAAGAGAGATTTAAATCTATTACTTCTTTCTCCTTTACTTTCTCATGTAGGTTTTGTAACATTTGAGAAGGCGAAACTGTTGGTCATTCTGCAAGGATTAATAGTCACAACACACACCTCTACTAGTCGTTTTTATGTGGGGATGAAGAATAGTTGTATCACAATTTAGCTTGATGATCCTGAACATGGAGATTTCCAAAAGCACAAATTCCCTGTATTTGGCTATTGCATCCCATAATCTTTCATTAGTAAGTGCATTCGATGAATCTGCTTGAGATCTACCTAGAGGGATCTCACAGTTTTGAAAACTTGTTCGAGAGACTATCGCTTATTCTTAAAAAAGAACTCGTTGTTTCTCTACCATAGTTGATCTAAATTGATACCGATGGAAGGATCTCACAACTTTGATGACATGGTTGGAAGACCACTACTTATTTAAAATAGTTAATACTCATATTTATTATTTTTAAATTAGTTTTATATAAAAAAATATCTTTAAATTAATTTTGTGTTATAACTAATAATACTCCTACATTTTATTTAAAAAATAGTTTTTTATTTATTAATAGATAATTTTCTCATAGAAAATATATTTTCATATTTATTTTATTAAATTTATTTTAAAATAATATTTTTCAAAATATTTTATATATTTAATTTAATTTTACCCCAAACTGTTGTACTATAAAAAAAAATAAAGAGAAAATCATTCATTTACCTCCCAGCAATAAGGTTTGGGATACCCTTTCCTCGTGCGGTCATTAAGTTTGAAGTTTGAAAATTAGTTGCTACGCCAAATAATACGTCAAACGCTTTTATGAATTTCGTTTTTAAGTTAATTGTTGATACTATGAATTGTTACTGTTATAATTGTCTTCATTCTCTGGAGTCTTGATAATTGATATATGTCATTTTCTATGGTGAATAGAGAATCTTTCGCTGTTTCTTCTGTTCATCAATATTCTTGTAGAGTTAATTAATGTATTATTGAGTTTAATTTCCCCTTTTGTCATGGATTTTCATATATATATATATATATATATATGCTTTTGAAGGCAATGATAAATTTATAATAATAATCTATGGAAATTATGTGATTTCCCTGTTATTATTACATGGAAGCCATATCTCCTTTTAAGCCACACCCAAAATATTAGAATGCTGAAACCAACAAAGTGAAAAAGCGAAAGTGGAACTCAAGAAAACAAAAGCAATGGTCTTTTCGTAAAGCACGTTTAAAGTGGATTGCTCTCAAATTTTGCCACGACTACTGCCTCCACTTTTCGTTTGCCAGTTTCTTCTTCCATTTTCCTGCTATTCATAAGATATTCTGCATCATCAATTGGGATTTAACAAATATTAATAACACATTCTTAATATATTTTTCTAATAAATTTTTTATTATTAATTGAAAATTTTCATATTATTTAATATTTCTTTATTTTGATTTGTAAATTTTAATAATTTAAATTAATATAAAGTGCGTAAATTTCTATTAGGATTTTGGTTGTTGACTATTCTCCTACCCCTTCAATTTCCTATTCATTATTTCTCGTATGACCACTACATATATTTTTTATAATATTTTTATTTTAAGATATTATCAAATATTAAATATCAGCATTTCTTTTGATAAAAATCTAAACTTTTGATTAACCACATTCCTTTTCAGTAAACTATTGATGGCTAATTCATATTTATTATCTCATAAGCTTAAAAAAATTTAAATAAGAATTTGGTTATTGAGAAATGAATTTTTTTTATTTAAATTATTTAAATAATTTTATTTTTATATCTTTCAAAGTTCTTTTAAGTTTTAATATCTATTTTCAAGTAATTATTTTTTAATAAGTCAAAGAAATTATATTAAAATTAAGGATGAAAAATATAAGATATGTCTTTTTAATGTATGAAGTCACAAAGTTAGTATGTAACCCAAATACAATGTGCCTAAAAAATTTTAAGTAATAACTTTGATTAATCTTTCTGTTAAGTTTATTAACTATACAATGATA
The DNA here is from genome assembly GCA_037954015.1 of Psophocarpus tetragonolobus. Taxonomy (NCBI): domain Eukaryota; kingdom Viridiplantae; phylum Streptophyta; class Magnoliopsida; order Fabales; family Fabaceae; genus Psophocarpus; species Psophocarpus tetragonolobus. The sequence continues at coordinate 84,254,198 of CM075689.1, forward strand.
TTGATAATCTAATAATTTATTACCTTATTTTATCTCAAGTAGTATTTTTTGTACAAATAGTGTTTTTAATTTGTTATTCGTTCAAAAAATCAAAATTGTGTATAAGTCATTAAATATTTTGTGTAATTACATAAATATTTTTTAACCATTATTTTAATTTTTTATAAGAAAGTGTCAATGTAAGTAGTTTCAATTAGTATAATATTTTTTAAATAAACATGAATATTAGTGTAATATTTTAATTTAAAAATTAATGTAAAAAAAAATTATGTGTAATTTGATAACAGATGGAACTTAAAAATATGATGGGAGAGAATATTTTGCAAGTTGCAAAAATAAATAATTATATAAATTTTAGGCTATTCTTTATTCATTAAGTCAATTTTAGTCTATATCAATAAACAAATAACTATTGAAATTATTAACATAACAATTACATGAAAGTGTGAATTTTCTAATTCTAATAACCTCTAGGCAATTTAAAATTGCAAATTACATCACTATAGTTTCTTGGTGAGGAAAAAAGACATGCAGTATGGACCGAGGTAGGCACTTTATAATATAAAATATAGACAGAGCACATGGTCACGACATATGTCGTTCGTATTAACAAAGCAGAAATCGCCACATGCAAGACATTTCCTTTTATTTTCGTAATTCAAAAGAAAACTGAATACACGTAATCGACTACAAAACCATTCTTTTTTCTTGGTCATAATGACATTGTTAATGTTAATTAATAACAGAATCTGTTGCAGTCCAACTCACAAATTTGGACATTGCATGTTTCTACAAGATAAGCAGACATACGTCAAATTATTTCAAATAATATGCTATCCTGTTTTAACAAAGTGGAATGGGATTTGGTCCAATTTGGACAAAAGTATTAAAAATCTTTATTTTTCATTATTTTGACCGATAATCATTATCGGATTTATAATAAATTAATTAATTTAATCAAATTTTTTAAAAAAATAGAACTTATTGACCTAGGATTTTTAACTCCAAGAAATACAAGTAGACAATTTTCCAACCAGTTTATTTGGCTTAACTTCGTGCTAAAATCAATAAAGATTTTTCACATTTATAAAAGCAAATAACATAAAATTATTTGTAATTGTTCATAATTTTATGGTGATTTTGAGGTCTCACAGCCAATCTGAATATACTATAAATTGGATTAGAAAATAGAAACATAAAAGAGAATGTTAAAATGTACAAGAGGTTGAACTGTGATTAGATGCATGTTAAAATGTTACTAGTTGGAGCGCTTCTGTACATTCTCATTAATGCTGTTAAAATTTTATTTTCAATTAAATTTATTTTGTGAAGTTAATTTTGATTAAAATTAATTTTAAAATGATATAATTCTAGTTTGAATATATTTTAAAAAACTAGTAACAAAATTCACTATGATTTTTAATCTAAATCCAAATTTATCTAAACGTTTCTTTAACTTAAAATCAAACCTATAAATTAACAATCATGTGAGAGCAAATTCAACAGATGTTCTTGAAAGCTGATTTTGAAGTCAAGATTTGATTTTGACAAAATAATCATTGGAAAAAAAGACGATCTTGTTCTTGTTATTGTACAAGAACAATCAAAATCAACCTTCTATTTAAAGAATAATAATTATTTGTCGTCTTTCTCTTCAACCTAATATTTAAGAATAAGAATTATGATGTCCATAAAAAGTGTTTTAAAGTCATAAAATATAATTTATATTAGAGTAAAAAATAGAATAGATTTTAAAACTGTAAGGTAAAAAAAAAATGAGTTAAGATCATAAAATTTTATCTTCTACTAAAGATGTTCATAATTATAATTTTAACATGATTTTAGAAAATGAAACGTGAAACCAAGCAAGCCGAAAATTATTATTAGACGTAAAAGTAAATATATATGTGCTTACTAAAGCAAAAAAGAAAAAAAAAATAAAAACTCAATATAACAAAAAAATTGACAATCACTTCGATATTATGTTAAGAAAGCGTGTTGGAAATAAGAGAAGATAGACCAGTTGAGAAAATTGAATTTACTAAACAAAAAAGTTATGTACATCGAGCTATCTAAGCATTCAGTCTTACTAAAATGAGATAATTTTTATTAAGCCTAACTGAATATAAATAGTTAATATATATATGCTACAATTATAATATATCATATTAATTATTAGAAATAAAATGTCTAACAATTAGCTTATATACAGATGAGGAAATACCATATTTGTAACTAAACACTAACTTTTTGGTTTGCTGGGAATTTAACAATTGACAGTAAAAATAGAGATAGAGTGGTGATGTTTGTATAGATATTCTTGGTGGCAAAAACTTGGCATTACTTCAAAACAAGGTAAAGAATTTGGCAGATGGAGGCTTTAGCCATAAATGAGAATCTGTCATAACTCTATCCCTTACACGGCAGAAGAAAAAGAAAATAATCAGTGATTCTCTTATGTGGACAGTGTACCTAGCAAAGAAACTAAAAGGAAGAAGCAAATTTGCTAAAGAAACTTTGTCCCTATCGAATCGTCCTTTCAATTTTGATGCATCCTTTAAAATTTTATTATCAACACCAAATAGTAATCTTGATGGTGAAACAAAGAAAAAGACAATATTAACGTGTCATATACACATATCGGCGCTACCAAGTAATAATTGGCTGGAAAGGACATAAGCCACCTATTTTTGGGTATTTGATGGAACAACTTGGCCTTTGAAGCATAAAAGTCCATCCACTGTATTTTATTTTTTTAATTTAATCATGTTCTTATGATAATGTAAAACATTTTAAGATAATAACTATAACAATAAATAAATTTATTATGTATCTTTCAAGTTTTTATATTATATTTTCAGAAATTTTATTTCTAAAAATAACAAAACTAAAAATATTATGTCTAAATATATTTAAAATTATATTTTATCATATTTTGATATCCTTTGGAATTTTTTTTATAATTTTAGAAAAATAGAAGTTTCATTTGTATTTATAAGTAACCATTATATTTCCGTTGAGAAAATTTACTTTCCCAATCCTTCCTCACGAGAATAAAATGTAGGAAAAATAAGAATAAAAAATAGGAAAAAGTTAAAATATTTTCATAAATAAATATGTTAAAGAATAAAATTTTAAAACTTAATAATAAATATGAAAATATTACATTAATTACATCTATATTTTCAAAAATGATGTTTCAATCCATGAAACAAACACACTCTAATTATTTCTTATTAAATAAGAGTTTAACTATTATATATTAACACTGAATTACAATTCTTCATTTATTTTAAGTTTATTTATTTTATCCATTAATATTTTAAAAGTCATATAAATATAAATGAAGAGTTATGATTAAACGCCAGTATAAAACTCTCTTATATGGTCAGTGTATACTAGTTACATTGAATAATTGTTTAAAACTATTTTAGACTATTTTTCTCTTCTTTTTTTTCTAACCAAGAGAAGACCGGAATATTGTGTTTAATTTGATTTTCATACTATCTTAAATTTATAATAGAAGATAGGCTAATGTTGAGTTACATTGTATGAAGCGAATATCCGAATTATATGATAAGATATTGTTATTCTTCTCTTGCTAGAAATAAAAAAGAAATTATGGGTAATGAAATTAGGCATGCACGTTATAGCTCCTCAATCCACTAATTACAAAAAATTCAGCATCATGTAAGAGAAAAACTTTAAGCTGAACCTTGTTTTAATTAGGTGAGGAGCCATTACCTAGTGGATGTCCACTTCATCGACTAGATCTTTGTTGGATGAGTTCCTAACACAACAAACAAGTTCTTCACCAATAATTATGGACAAATAATTGGGTTTGTTTCCATAAATGACATCTAGAAGTCAATTGTTGATCTACTTACGAATTTTTTAATACAATATTAGAAATTAATATGCTGAAATTTTATCTGGCACAAAGAGCTTGTATTACCATTCCTTTCAATAATTTTAACATGAGACCTAATATAGTGTTAATGAAAAATATACACGTAACTTTATTATCAACATAAAATTTTTGGAAATTAATTTTGGAGAGCAAATAAAGATTAATTTTCATGTTCTGTTAATGAAGATTATTAGAATTAGTAAAAGTAATTGTAATAGTAACTCTGTTTCTGTCTTTGTTATTTGCTTGTATATAAACCCACCATGACACCATCTGTACTTCTGACATATCATTCAATTAATTCTTTTTCCAATTCTCTCATCTAATATTGTATATATTTATATTATCGACCGATTCAATAAAACAAATTTAAAGTAGAAATGATTCATGATTATTATAAAAATGAACAAAGTTTATTGTACATAACAATATATAATTCCTTGAAAAACAATATATAATTATAATTAAATGATAGTATAAAAAATATTTATAATATTAATGCATTTTGATTAAATTAATAAAGATTACGCATGTTGAGGAGGGGAAAAAAAGTTAAAAAACTATAAACCAGTTGGCATTTGCCATTTTCAAACACGAATCTCAATTTCTAATGGATTACATGTTCGCCTAGCCAGCGCATTGTATGAATCTTCTGTCTTTAAAAGTCAACAAAAGAAACACCATTATATATGTGTGTATTCAATTTTTTTTGTTGGATTTGTTTTCTTAAATTAATGAGCCTTAGAACTTGGTCTTTTAAAATAAAAGAATCGAATACTATATTGCAAAAAGCTTATATCTTAGAAACATTATAACGAAAACAAAATATTAATTCAATCCAAACTCAAGTTAGACTAAATTGGAGTTATACCACACATATTTTTATTAAAAAAATTTAGTATCAAATGTTTGAAACTAAAAATATATTGGAGTGAATATTCATAAGGCAGTCTCCAACACCATTGCTTACAAATGTTGCTTTAAATTAAACAATGTTGCTTGTCAAATTTATGATTGAAACACAGAATTTGCCGACTTGACAATGGTTATACAAAGCAATGTTGCTTAAAAGTTTGTTAAGAATAGAAATAGATAATTATAAGATCCACAAAATTAAGTTAAATACTCACTTTAATAAAGGCATTGTAGTAATTTTTTAGAGTGCTTAAATCTGAAGTGTTTTGGTACCCATAAAATTAAGATAAATCCCAATGCATGGAATATATTGTAAGAATATATATATGCAACTGATGTCTTTACGAACTTACTAATAGTAACATGTTAGATCTAATAGGAGTTAACTCTCATAATAAGGCAAATCATAGATCAAATCTCTGTTAAGTAATCCTTATTTATTGTATGGACTCAAAAACTACATGTAAAAAAAATATAAATTAATTATATTCAAAGGATTATTATTTTCTTTTTCTTTTTGGTAAGCGTATTCAAAGAATTAAAGGGACTCATCCTATTTTTATTCTTTATTTTTTTGCCTTGAGGGCTTCATCTTACTCAACGACCAATGTCCTTGGTCAAACATTTAATTTAGGAATGCCTTTAATTGGAGAAAACTTTTATGTATTAGTAGTATAAAATAAGTAATAGTTTTTTTTCTGTTAACTAACTCTATTCAATTATATGAAGACAAATATGTTATTTTAATAATACTTATTATTTGAAAGTCATTAATTGTGACTTTTTATTGATTAACCATATAAAACAAATTTTGCATTTTTTTATAATATAAGAAAATTTACAATAAATTCATATCATCTACTTAACCAATATTTTTATTTTTTATTTTTTTGCCTTGAGGGCTTCATCTTACTCAACGACCAATGTCCTTGGTCAAACATTTAATTTAGGAATGCCTTTAATTGGAGAAAACTTTTATGTATTAGTAGTATAAAATAAGTAATAGTTTTTTTTTCTGTTAACTAACTCTATTCAATTATATGAAGACAAATATGTTATTTTAATAATACTTATTATTTGAAAGTCATTAATTGTGACTTTTTATTGATTAACCATATAAAACATTTTGCATTTTTTTATAATATAAGAAAATTTACAATAAATTCATATCATCTACTTAACCAACTGATATACACTTTTGAACAGTTATTAAACTCCTAATTTCTTATCAATTTTACTAGTGATTTTAAAATTTTAAAAATTAATTATTTTGAAACGATTATTTATTTTCTAATATTGTAAAATTAAAACCATAGTTTTTGTATCATTATAGTTTAAGGTATAAATTAGAAGTAAAGTAATATTTTTATTTATTTTATTAAGTACTGAAAAGATATTTGCTAAGAGATTAAAAAATAAGTTTTTGTATCATTATAGTTTAAGGTATCAATTAGAAGTAAAGTAATACCTTTATTTATTTTATTAAGTACTGAAAAGATATTTGCTAAGAGATTAAAAAATATGTTAAAATTGTCAACATATCATGTTCATGAAATCATATTTGGAAAGATATTTTTCCTCTAAGATTTTTTAAATAATATTTTTTTTCTTAGTTGCAGTTTTGTTCTCTTAAATATTGAACTTGTGTTAGTATCTCATATTTTAATTGTATCATTTAGATTCCTCAAATATTCAAAATGTGAAAATTTTAGTCTCTAAGGATTTTCATAATGGTATAATCTTAGTCTCTCAAATTATTAAATTTGTGATTGGAACTTAGAAGTAATTTTAGAAACTAAAATCATAATATTTAGTATAAAAGACTTTCACACCATTCAATCATAATTATGTGATTTTTAAAATACTAATGAGTAAAATTAACAAATTTAGCATGAATGAAAGATTGTAATTAAATATCAATGTAAAAATATTTATACTGACAGTGTATACCAATTAAACTCTTTATTTTATTAATCGCTTTATAAAATATTGAATTTGAACCATAAATCAATGTCTTCATCGATTCAATCTTAAAAATATTATGAGGAAATTTTAGAAAAATGCTAAAATGCATATTTGCTAATTAATTAAAATTAAAAATTTTCTAACCTCTAATAAAAAAATGTTTATCATCCTCAGCTAAGTATTGTTTGACCTAACTTATTTTTTAGTTACAAGTTACCTTTAAATAGAAGTTGAATCAAACAATATTTATACTTAATTTTTTAAAAAAAAAAAACTTATTTTACAATATAAATAATTTACTAAAAAATTTAATTTAAAATTATTTTTTAAGGTAAAAAAATAGATTTTACAAACAACTTATACTTATTTTTAAATTTAATTTTACTTCAATTTAAAAATAACTTAAATTAAAAACAAATTGGACAGGAAAATACCTTACTTTGAGTATATCAATATCACATTGTTAAAGCAATATAATTGTGTAAAAAAGTTGAAATAAAATTTGTATTAATAATAAAGATATACAATATTCAATTTTTAAAAGAAGGAAATATTGAACAAGATTGTTTAAACTTTTAACTTATAAAAATATTTTTTTAAAATTGGTTTTTAAGAAACATGTGATTTACTTCTTAAAACAATAAAAAAAAAAAAGAATTCTAGTTTTTTAAACCAAAATAGGGGCAAACATAAAAAATGCAAAAAGTTACTTATTTTATCAGTTCTTTTATTTTTAGTATTGAATGAAATTCTTGTATTTCAACAATTATTGAATGAAATCACATTAGCATTAAAAGTGCAATTTATGTTATAAGAGTATTATTACACATTCTTATTTTATTAAAACATTAAAATCACATTCTTTTATATTATTAATTAAAATTTATTTTAAATTATAATGTTTCTAGCAATATATAAAATTATAATTTTTTACACCAAAATCTTGCTTATATTTAATGAATCATGTTTATAATTTGATAATTTTAATAAATTTATTCAATAATAAAAAGCAATACTATATAAAAGAATGTATACAGAATGCATGCATAGAGACTAACTTAACGTAAGCAGAAAGTATGCCACGGATTTCACGCGCTATAATGAGCGTATTTGATATCAGTAAATGCAAAACATGCCAATAACCATGCATTATGCAATCCAATTTATTCTTACCTCTCAGTACAGCAAGAATCTTCCCAGTCCAGTAGTTTTGGACCTTTTAACTCTCTCAATTAACATTATTCCATTGGGGAGAGAGAGAGAGGGAGCGCATCTTCTTACATCTTTCATTTCTTTTCTCCTTCCAATTTCTAAGTCCAACCTCCCTCCACGTGTTATTCTTTTTTTCTTCATCTTCAACGCGGACGTCTTCAGTCATCATCTTCTTATACTCTTCTTTCCCCAACGAAAAAAGCAAAAACGGAGAAAGGAACAAGATGGAGCCAGAGCAACGGCGGAAGAGGAAGCGTGTAGTGGCAAGGCACCTTCACATCTCATCAAGATCACTCTTTCTTTGCTTCTCCTTCTTAATCTTCCTTCTCTTCTTGTCCTCCCATCATCGATTCTTCTTTTTCACTCCCTCCACCTTCAGACCCTCTCTCACAGCTTCCACTTTATCTCTCCTATACTCCTCTGCAAGCAACTCCATTCTTGACCCTCTTCAACCCACCACACCTTCCTACACCCTCCACCACCGTATCATCTTCCCTGACCACCACCTTCTCATCCTCACCAACCACCAAGAAAACCAACTCAATGAACTAGAGTGCGTCTACTACTCGCTCCTCCCCAACGCATCCTCTCCCGGCTCTTCTGAACCGCTCCTCCAAGTTCAGGTTCGACCGGCCCTGTCCACGGACCGTTATGACGAGTCTCGATCCATTGTTAGGTGCCCGCTTACCCAAACGAACTACTCTGCCGCCGGAGACTCCCAAACAGTCGACTTGGGGCGGCAAGGCGAGGTGGGTCGCCGGAATTTGGGCGTTTTGATGAACCAAACGGCTCAATCTTGGGACAGGGTGGCGTACGAGGCGACCCTCGACGGAGACACCGTTGTGGTGTTCGTGAAAGGACTCAATCTGCGGCCTCACAAGATCTCCGATCCGACCCGGATCCGGTGCCATTTTGGGCTAAAGAGTTTCCAAAAGGACAATGACTTTTTGCTTACCACGAGAGCGGTTTCAGTGGCTCAAGAAATTGTGAGGTGTATGTTGCCACAGAGCATAAGGAACAATCCCGATAAGGCTCGAGGAATTCGGGTCACTGTGAGTTATTTGGGTGGCAATGTGCGGCACCCGGTTCGTGTTCTAATGCCTTCTGTTGCTAGAATTAGTAGCCCTGGTGGTGGTAGAGCTCAGAAGAGGAACAGAAGGAAGCATGAGTTGTGTGCGTGTACTATGGTATGGAACCAAGCTTCTGCGCTCAGGGAGTGGGTTATGTACCATGCTTGGCTTGGAGTGGAGCGTTGGTTTATCTATGATAACAACAGTGATGATGATATTGAGAAAGTTGTTCAGGACCTTGATCTTCAAGGGTTTAACGTTAGCAGAAAGTCCTGGCCTTGGATTAAGACTCAGGAAGCAGGGTTTTCCCACTGTGCTTTGAGGGCTAGAGATGAGTGCAAATGGGTGGGGTTCTTTGATGTAGATGAGTTCTTCTACTTCCCCAATGAGTTTCGGCAATCGCTGGGGTTGGGGGTTCCTGGTGAGAATTATCTGAGATCGGTGGTTGCCAATTTCTCATCTTCAAAATCCATTGCGGAGATAAGAACAGCTTGTCATAGTTTCGGGCCTTCTGGGTTGAACTCACCCCCTAAACAAGGTGTTACTTTAGGGTACACTTGCCGGCTTCAGAGCCCCGAGAGGCACAAATCCATTGTGCGGCCAGAGTTGCTTGACATTAGTCTTCTGAATGTGGTACACCATTTTCAGCTGAGGGAGGGGTTCAGGTACCATAACATGCCTGAAAGTACTGGTATAATAAACCACTACAAGTACCAGGTATGGGAGACCTTCAAAGCTAAGTTCTTTAGAAGGGTTGCTACCTACGTGGTGGACTGGCAGGAGGACCAGAACAAAGGATCAAAGGATAGAGCACCGGGACTAGGAACAGAAGCCATTGAACCACCTAACTGGCGGCTACGGTTTTGTGAGGTTTGGGATACAGGCCTGAAGGACTTCCTTCTGTCTTACTTTACTGATCCTGCAACAAGGTTGATGCCCTGGCAAAGATCTTCTCTATAAAGGATACTAATGGGGTGCTAACATATTGGTAGCTGGTGCCCATGTAAAGCACGATGATCACACGTGTTAAGATTCATTCTTTTCATTGTTTTTTGGGATGGGGGGGCTTTTGTCACAGAAATTTTGTTTTTCTTATTTTTTAAATGATTTTATAGATATGAAACAGACTCATACAGATGTATATTTGCAGCAATGTGAATGAATTCTCTATCATTTTTTTTTTCTAGTCAAGTACATGAAGTATATATAACTTACAGTGGGACTAAAATTATCATACCAAGTCTAGAATCTAGATAGATCAAATTTAATTGTTACAGGTTTAATTTGCTTCATTTACAGTACTTTGGATTTGGAGTTACCCCTTGGCTCTCTTGATAAAGTTCACTTTTCTCCAAGAAAATATAGGGTTTGCTTTGCTATAATTTATTGTACAACAAGCTTCATTGCAATAATTTGTACCCTCTATTTTGGTACCGTAGTAAGTCGTAACCAACCAAACTTGTCTCAACTCTTAACACAAGTTTCAGTTCCAGCAATATGATACTCTTTATTCTATGCGACTGCAAGCTATAAATAGAAAAACCGCCAACAGCATATGAAAAAGTCTTGTACTAAAATGTGGGAAGGCCAGAACACAATTAATTAGATGTCTCTGCAAAAGGGTTAGGAGATTGCGTGATCTCTGGCCTTGTATGTTTATCATGATCCTACCCAACATTGTTAAATAGGAATATATTTTTTTCTCAAGGGGTGGTAGGTACAAACAAAAATGTCAACTAGAAATGGAAAAGTCAAACGCTAGAAGTAGTTAATAGAATGCGCTGATGTATACAATAACTAACTACTAACTTTGAATTGGTCAAATAATCAATTTGAGGACTGCCTTAAAAATGGATAACATATGTATGTGATCAGTTTATCGTAAAGAACTCGGGTGAAAGTTCGAGGACTTGTTTCCATTAAAATTGAGTATAAGCAAGTATGAGATGCTACCTCGCAAATTTCTGAAACCTAATCTTGTGAAGTCAGAGGTGGGTGTTTCACATACTTCGTAAGGGTCGAATCCAGCTTCTCTCCAATATAAGTAATCCATGCCTGTAATCATTAGAATATTTATGCCAGTAACCCATAAATATGCATTTTCGTGAGTTTAAAATAGGAAACAATTTGCAGGACCTACAAAATGTCCTTGTTCTACTGACCACTGTCATATCTGAACTGAATTCAACATCTTATAGTTGTTTTTATCTTTGGGTCCATAACATCTTAAATAGGGTTGAAGTGATGCTTCAGGAAACAAAGGAATGAAAGGATACTAACCTAATTTTCACATGCCGTAGGATCCACATATTTCGAGAAATTCAGATATCACATTAGAAATTTTAAAAAAAAAAAAAAAAGTTGAAATGTACCTGGTCTGAAGCAGTGAAACCTCGTATGGTGTCACCACCAATAATTGCAATCCCTTTATCTTCAAGTGGTTGTAAAATTACTGCCTAGTAATAAAATAATAATGTTAATAATAACAATCGTATGAGTAACTTTCATTAGGTAATAGATATTTATGAAATATTTAAAAAATCATGATCACAAATGTAAGTGGCGCTACCAAGAATTTGGGTTTGCCAAAATCATACTAATAGAACATCAATTGATAAACCGATCAAATATAACGCTGAACATAAAAATGACAAAATATAGCATTACACTTGTTCCTGACTCAGACAGAAGTCTATTAAAAAGACACAAATTGCTAATAACAATACCCTCTCCCTATCAAGCTTATAAAAAAAACACACCTTACTATCAAGTGTACCCTATAATACATAACTTCTATCAGTTATTTTCTTTAAATAACTTATCAAGGCTGTTTCTAATTCTATGTTCACATTATCTTGTCCTCCAGGGTGATAGTAGGGAAAGCCGTCTTCCTTATTCTCTTCATCACTTCAACAGCAATTATTTCAGGCTCAACATATGGTGCTTGATATCAGTCAAAATCATCAATCTTAATAGTTTCTCTGCTTGTTTGTGCAATGAATGGAGTTTTTCTCCACACCTAAGGCACAATCCTTTTTTCCCCCTCTATTTCTATTTAAGTTAGAAATACCATAAATACAGCTCCTCCGGGAACCTTTAAACTTGAGGAGATAAATTCAATAGCTTTATATATTCCTGTAATGTTTCCAATTGCTTCAACTGATAATTCCTGATACGGATTTGCAGATTGTCAGCCTTTCTAAAGCATGCCACCATCACTCTTGAATTTCTCCTGATGAGATCATCTTCAGTGAACCAATGGATGGTGGATCCCTTCATACTTGTAGCCAATTTGATCTTCACTTTCTCCAAAATATTCTGCACTTTAAAATACGGTTCTGCTCTTCTGATCCATCCTATTATCCTAGAGGGTTTTCTTCATTAAAAGGCAGCTAGTTCCACCTTCTTAATTGCTACACAGTATTCATCGCTCAAGATTTATATATTATAAATAGGAAGTTCCACATTCTTCCTCCACAAGTTTTATCAAATATCAATATATATTTCTCATTTCAATTAAAAGTCTCTCAATTATAGTAGTTTCCATTCATATCATCTTTTCTCCCATTCTATCCCCAGTTCTAGCCTCAAGTCTGGCTTCCGAGGCTTCAACCATTCAAGCTTTTCCTCCAACAAATCCATATGTTTAGTCATCCTAGTCATGGGTAGTAATGTAGTTTGACAAATTCACTGGCCACCTCAAATTCTGACTTCCTATTTTGGATCCAGATAGGTTGGATGGAACAAAATGATAAAACAACAATTGATAAATCAGTAAAATATAATGCTGAACATAGAAATGACATAAAATATAGAAATACACTTGCTGACCTTGATAAAAGCCTCTTACAAAGAGTACTCTCAGCCTACAAACTGCAAATAACTACACCCTCTCCCCATAATAAATAATTATCATTAGTTCCTTTCTATGAATAACTGTCATGGAGGGAGTTTGAAATAGTAATACAGAACAATTAATACAAAATAAGTCATTTTTTATAATACATTACCGCTGGTCCGCTCCTAACTTCAACCATAACTGCCAACATGAGTTATTGTAACACTTACGTCCAATACATGACTGCTCATGACAGTTATTATTAGTGGGCTTTTTTTTATGAGGGTATGGGCAAAAAAGCCCAACCACAGAAACTTCTTTAAAGTTTAACCGCCATCACAGTACAATGAAAGATTATTATGAAACACACTAGACACGGATTGTGGGAGACTGGGACTCAATTATAAATAATAATATCTTGATCAGAGGTCAGTCCTAACTTTGCAAATCTATCTGCCAATAAATTTACCTCATGGGGGACATGGGTAAGCATGATAAATAGCACAACCTTACTCTAAAAGTTTCACCACATTAAGAGAATCAGATTCAATAACAAGGTTATCGGAACGCATGGTCATAAGCTACTGTTAAAGACTGAGAGATAGCCATCAGTTATACTTTATCCACTTTACAAAAGGGGATCTTGTAGGAGAAGTCATCAATTATTATTAGTTTGCAACACATTAATATAGATTAGATTTACATGTCTTCAATTTAGAGATCTCGCGCTCCACAAACTCAAGTACACCAGTTGCCAAAACTGTTAAGAGACAAGTCATTCAGGTAAACAAGTCCCCGGATACCTGGACATGCAGCTAGGTTTCCAGAATCACTTCCCCCATATACGTCCACATCCCACCCCACCCCATGTTTCACTCTTTCTATACAGAAGCTTGTGATTTGACATGAAACTTGAAACAAAGACAAATAATGAGAAAACATGGTAATATTCGATAGTATAGATGTGTCTCATTAGTTCACTGGACAGTTTAACACATAGGAAACAATACCTGAGTATTTGAAGGTAGAAACGGCAGCTCAGATTTTCCAGGATAAAGGGATAGATTAGCCAAGTAACTCTCTGAACATGTGAAAAACATTCAAGACATTCCAATTAATAACATGATGCATCTTCATGAAAAGTACTGTATTGAAGTAGGTAGCATTTGTGATAGGTGACACGTGGCTGACATATATGGTTTAGAACTTACGAGCACCAGAATTCATAACTCCCTGATATACTGATCCTTGCATCAATTTATTCACATCGACATTTACAGCCTCACCATCCCCAGGAGAAGATTCTGCAGCAAAACCTATTTGGAGTACACAACTGCTCTCGTAAACAATAACAAGTGAACGACAACAAGTGGCATCTGACAGAGATTCCCACACCCTGAGAACAGATCATCAAAGATACTGTCAATAAACAGGAGGGTAAATATTCAAAGCAGCACCTTCCATTCTCACTGATCACAGAATGTGAATTTTTCCTCCATTACATAAAATAAGATGTCTCATCGATAAAGCACCTGTTCTTTCATTTCACACGATGCACATTAAACATTTTGATAACAATTTAATTCACATGCTTGTGATCCAAATTTTCAATCTTAAACTTTTGCAGAGTTGGAAAGCTCACCGGCCTAGGGGGGGAAAAGCCAATGAATCCAACAAGTGCACATATATAGGAGACATTTGAAAGAGTTTATCAGAGCTAATTTAAACACTTCATTAACCCCTATTATATCGACATTTCTCTCTTTTTCTACCTCTATTTCTCACTAGGAATCAAATAGGTGAAGTGGCATCCACACATTTTATTTTTGTTATTTACATTCATGAAATTAAAGTACCTTATGACCAGCAAATTGTTTTTTTTTTATTTAAACACTCCATTAACATCTAATATATCTACATTTCTCTCTTTTTCTACCTCTATATCTCACTAGGAATCAAACAGGTGATGTGGCATTCACATATTATTTTTGTTATTTACATTCACGAAACCAAAGTATCATGTTGGATGCGGATTCCCTTCAGTTATTATTCCCCCAGTCAACCAATCAGAACCATTGAACAGCTAATGTTTTATCTCAGTAAATGAAACTAAAAAACCAGGAAATATCTTAAATAAGCTCCACGAATCACAATCAAACATATACTACGTGCACCTAACTAAGTTAGTTATTCAAGTGCACCTACCAAAGCAACTCATTAAGGGCAACTTCAGGGAGTGTAATGCACAATCTCTTGCATTCAACTCCTTGAGGAATTACCTGGACCAAAATAAACAGGCCTATTAAAAACACGTTTAGGATGAAAAGAGCGAGGAGCGAGAGAGGCTCACCACAGTTATAGATTTAGGTCGAATTGAAAGCCAAACGAGGCCGGTCAAAATATTTGTAACGGCCAATCCCAAAGTCAAGAGGTCAGCTCTGGACTGCGAACTGCAAAAAGAACACAACAATGCCAATCACTCACCGGTCACGACAACCAAAATGATTTTGAAAGCAATAAACAAACAACGCCTAATAATAAGCCTCCATCGAGGAGTTCCATTTGATGCGTATTGTGAATCAATTAAGCTAAGCATTAAAAGAAGAGAGGGATTGAAAACGTGCCTGCCGGCGTCGGCGACGGGAGCGATGCCGGAAAGTGTACGGTTGAGGAGGACGGCGAGGAGGGAGGCGGAGCCAACGTAGATTGGGAGCGTGCGAACGGCGTCGTCGTTTTGAGAAACCCAATCGGCGAGGAAATCGCGTTTTGGTTTGGGGCCTCGGTAGCTGTAAGCGGAGAAGGAAGAAGAAGAAGGAGAATGAGATGAAAGAGTGAAGCGCGGTTGGAATAAGAGATTTGAATTGGTAGTGTTGATGGGAATGCGCGTGTGAAGTCGGAGAGTGTGAGGGAGAGTAGTTCCCGCTTCCATTAAAGTTTGCTATGGATGGATGACGTGGATTTTTCAAGATGAGGTATACAAGGGACTAGAATGGCGGTAGCGGTAGACACTTTCTGATGCTAGCTGCTACTATGCACTCACGCGCTTACCAAGGAGGTAAATTAAGCCTAAAAAAGACTTACATATTGGTACCTGCTGTACTAACCTTTTTTTTTCTCTAATTTTAAATATAAATGTTAAAAATTAATATTTAATTTTTTATAAATAAATATTAATTGTTAATATGTTAATTTTGTTTTAAAAGAATTTACATAATTTTTTTTATTTTTCTCAAAAAATAATGTTTAATTGAATTATGATTATTTTTAACTTTTAAAATTATTTTAGTTATTATTGTTTCTCATCTATAATAAGTGTGTGAAATATATAAACAAAAATATTCACAGAAATAAAAATCATAATTAATTTTTTGCATAATTAATTAAAACTTTTCTTTAACTGTAAGACTTAAATTTAGTACGATGGTATGTCCGTCAGTTAAATTTAAGCCTTGTATTTAAACTCAAATAACTTTTTTTTAATGTTAGTTAATTCATGTGTTTTATTTTATTGTCAAGTATTAAATTTTAATAGGTTAGTTTTGTGAATTAAGGTATTTGAATTTATAATTTCTTTCTTTCTTATCTCGTCAAATTAGTATCCAACTAATTTTATAACTCAAGGTGATTGATGTGTTATTTTTAAAACAAAATAAATATAGAAACTATTACATAAACTAGTAATTTAGTTTTATAAAGAAGGTGTGTTAATGGACGAAATTCTTTAAAAGACTTAAATATAATTTCGGTTATTTTATTTTTAAAATTTGTAATTTTATTTTTCTATTTTAAAATAAAAACAATTTATCTCCTATTTAAAAGAATCTACAATTTTAATTAATTTATCTTACATTTTTATTCTTTATTTGATTAAATATATTAATTTTAATAATATTTTAAATAAATATGTTAGGTATTGAAAAAATAAAAAAAAAACAATTGTTGATAGGCTATACTTTTTTTACAAGCTGATATGCTATGTTTCTTTATTACAAGTTGATAGGTCATACTTAATATATTAATTAAGGTCTTGTTTAGGCAATATTTTGTATACTGTTTTTAAATTTATAAAAAATTTAATTTTGATTTTAAGATTTTAAATTTATAAAAGCATTACTAAAATTCTTTCACTTCAATGATTGATAGTTGGAGGTGGTAGTCGATTATCAACTCTTAAAGGGGTCACTGATGACAATAAGTTAAAGGAAAGTGTTAGTCAATGACTAAAGATCAAAGAAAGTGGTTAGTCAATAACCAAAGATCAAAGAAAGTGGTTGGAGGCAGCAATTGATAACTGATGATCAAAAGCAATGACTAGAAACTAGTGATCAGAGGTAGCAATTGGTGACCGACAGTCAAAGATAGTGGTTAGTAACCGATTAGAGAAGGTAGAAACTACTGATTGAAGGTTAGAGATGACGATCAATGACTAAGGGTCGAAGACAACATTTAGTGATTGATAATCAAAGCTAAATTTTATAGTTTTTGAAATTACAGAAATTTGTTTTGAAAGTAATTAAAAATCATAATTATTTTTCATTTCTGCTAAGTACGCATTTGTTTTCAAAATACATTTTTAACCAAATTCCAAAAACTCAAAACCACATTGGCTAAATATATGTCTTTCTTGGTGTGAGAGGGAAACTACTTTTAGATCATGCAAAATTTACACTTTTTATGTAAATTTTGATTTCCATCACACATATCTGAAACAAAGCCAATCACTATATAACTCAAACATATATAGGATTTAGTAAACCCAAATATCACATAAATACATTGACACAACTAATGTTTAAAATATAGGATACAACAACATAACTTAGATATATATAGTTAATTATATTCTAATGAAATAAAATATGAATAATATAATAATTAATTAAAATTATTGTATATTCACTTATTTAAACTAATTTTTTATTATAGCAAAGTTAAAAAATAAGTGCAAAAATCTATGTTGAAATGTCATTGTATATAAATGGGAGCTCTAAACTTTAAGAAAAAAAAAATTAAATATACGCCTAATTAGAAGTCTCGCAAATATTAGTATCCAAAACGTATTTGTGTGGAAGACACTTTAAATAATAGACTTATCATAAGAATTTCACTTGAAATTTTTCAATACCAACCTAATACTGCTTCTTGTCCTTGACATTTTTTTTTCAATTATATAATTATATATTTTCCTTATAATCATAGAATTTCTCTGGTCATCTGTTTAGTTTGATTTTGATGGCTTGCAATTTGTTTATTTTATTTTCCCATTGTTTCTGAATACATTTGTGTTTAATTTTAATGTTAGGTATCACTGATTCACTGCTTTTGTTTTTCCTGCAACGAGTGATGGAACCATTTTGGTTTTTTTAACAGTTAATTGCTTTTCAGAATATTGTATTAAGTTAATTCGCAAACTAACGCACTTATAATCCAACTCCTAAATGATATGGGATGAATTTCTGCAAGTCAGATTGTGATCTTGTGGGTTGAAGATGAAGGCTCCCCAACCCAGAAAAACCAGGCTCAGCCCACAAATAAAAATGAAACGGCAATTTCGTTTGGCATCCCAAACATTCTAAAACGTCCACTTCCTGCAACAGCCTCCTCGCATCTTTCCCTTCCTTCACTTTTGGATGCAATCATATTCAAAATCTTGGTCGCCCCCACCATACATTCTCTAACCCAACGTTTAATCAAGAAAAATGAAATGTTATTAATATACTTTTTGACACATTTTCTTTATCACACTCTATGTGATTAAGTTATATAAATCATAAATATTTAATCATATTTAAAATTTCTGTTTATCTTACAATATACTTTTTAACCCAACTTTAATGAAAAAAAAAATGTTAGCAATACATTTCTTAACGCATTCTTTTTAACACACTATATATGATTAGTTGAAATTTATTGAAAATAACAAATTATGTGAGTCTTACTTATTATTAAATGATTCTCCTAATTTTATAATTTTTAATAAATTTTAATCAATTATAAAAAATGTCTTAATAAAACTCCTCTTTAATCAATCTCCAAAACTGTTCATCTTCATAGTTACCCAAAAATCCCCATCTCTCAACAAATGCTACCCCTTACAAAATAGAAAAAAATATGTGCATTTTGAAATATTTGATCCAAAATAACACAGTGAGTCTTATAAATCAAGAAGAAAATAGAAAATGCATTTTGGAATATTTGATCCAGAAAATAACACAATTCCTTATTACATTACAATTAACTTGATCCAAAATAATATTTAGTACAATTTCGTTTAAGTGATTTAAAATTGTACTACTTATTTGTTTTGGATGACTTAATTTAGAAATAAAATAATTTTTTATATTCTGTACAGTTAATATATTCTAAATCAAGTTATTCGAAACCATTAAATTGTTCCATATTACTTGATCTGTAAGACTACACATGTGTAATTTTTTTTAACTTCCAAATTCAAATGATATAGCTAATATGTTTCAAATCAAGTTTTCCTTAATAGTAAACATCACATTATTTTATATAAATAACATGAAATTGTTTTACAGATGAACAATATTGATAAGGAAACCTAACAGAAAAAAGAGACAAACAATGTGAAAGACACCATAATAAAAATATAAATTTAAAAATATTTAAAGTTTTGGATTACCAAAAGAAATTGTCAAATGTTAGCACCCTCATCCAAAACATGCACAGAAAATTAGAGAGGAGTTTAAATTCTCACCTACCTTTTTGCAAAAAAATACTTACCCTTTTAAAAAAAATTATTATCTTCATTTTATCCCTAATCCTAATTATTCTCAGCTGTCTCTTCTTCTTTACTTCTTATTCTTCTTTATTTCATCTTCTTCCTCAACTAACTTCCCTCTCCCTCATCTTTTTGTTGACTAAAAGTTCTCCCTCCTCTTCTTTTTTTTTTTTTGTCAAGCTCTTTTCCGGTTTAACTCTCTGACGAGAGATCTCGGCATAGACTTAAAAAAGTTTCAATTTTTTTAACTCTCCGGCGAGATTTCACCAAAGAGTTAAAAAACATTAAATTGTTTTAGGTCTTGGCAAGATCTCATTGGAGAGTTAAAAAAATTCTAAATTTTTTAAGTATCCAGTGAGATCTCACCCGATATTTAAAAAAATTTATAAGAAAAAATGTTTTAAATTTTATACAAGGACATATAAGTCTTTTTCTATAATAATAGATGTGAATTCAAAATGTAGAAAATGTTAATAATGGGTTTTCCTTTCTCGGATTTTAATTTATGCATGAGTGGTTTTCTTTCTTTTTTTTATTTTTTTGAAATGGGTGATATTTTTTATATTACAAAAATAAATAAATTAAAAATAGGGTAAAATATATTTTTGGGTCTCTAAAAAAATCCCAATATATTAAATAATCTTCCAAAAAATTTTAGTATTATTTTTCTTCTTCTATTATTTTGGCATAGTGTTAAATTAATTTTATATATCTAAAAATTTAAACCTTTAAAACATATATAAAGCTTAAAAAATTGTTAAAAAATTATAATATTTAACTACCGAACAAATTATGAAATTAATAGTTTTGTAACCAAATGATACTTAAATTAAAAAAATGTTAACAATATATTCTGTTTATATACATTTGTAAATTCACTTTTATTTATCCTTTAAAATTTATTAGCAATTATATTTATTTATTTTTTATTTCACTTCTTATTTATACTCAATTTGAAACATAAGATAATAGTAGCAATTGTGATCTTTGATTCCATTCCATTTTTTGGTTATTTCAAATAGAAAAGGAATGATGAAAATAGTATGTGAGCCTAATATTTATACAACACATTAATTAATTTTAGATGGAATTTAGAAGACAATATGCTTTTATGTAATAACATAAATAAAATATTCTTATTTAAAGTATATTTTACATAAATCATATCTACTAAATTTTATTAAAACTGAAAATCAATAAGAAATTAATCAAATAATTTATATTTTAGTATATTTTTACAAATGTATATTACATCAATTTGATCTACTTGACTGGGATAAAATAAATTTATTAATATAAATATTTGTATATATTTTGACATAAAATTTCAATCCAATGATGATTTTAAAATAACTTTGTTAAGTTAAAAGTTATTGAGTAGTGTAATACTTGATGTAAGTTGCACTGGTGTCATTTAATAAATTCTTTTATACATGTCGGGCATGAAGTAATTGTAGGGGGAGGAATGTGCAATACCTCAAAGCAAACATGGGGGAGACATACTTAGTATCCCAAACCAAATGCAAGATAGATAGACACAATATCCTTAATCAGACATAGAGAGGTAGATGTAGTACAACAAAGTAGGCACAAGGAAGGAAGACGTAGAACCTATAGCAGATACAGGGGAACATACGTAGTACCTCAAAGCAGATGTAAGAAAGGAAAACACAATACCAGAAAGTAGATGCAAGGGAGGAAAACACAAGCTTTAGCAAAGGAAATGTTGGATATTGCAAAGAAGATAGAAATGTTCACCAACACAAAAAATACAATGCTAAATATGTTGGAAATAATGGAGATGCATGACATAAAGGAGGTGAACTGCAAGGATAAGTTAGTGGTTTTATGAAAATTATATAATTTAATATACAAGTGATGAGGAGGGATGAATAAGTGGGAATTAAAAAGGCTCATTTGTCAATAAAACCAAACATAGTGTGCATGCAAGAACTAAGATGAAACAGGTTAACAAAGATTTATGTAAATGCATACAAGGACCGTAAGGAGTTGGTGGCACTACT
Source organism: Psophocarpus tetragonolobus (assembly GCA_037954015.1). Classification (NCBI taxonomy): domain Eukaryota; kingdom Viridiplantae; phylum Streptophyta; class Magnoliopsida; order Fabales; family Fabaceae; genus Psophocarpus; species Psophocarpus tetragonolobus. The sequence continues at coordinate 84,275,877 of CM075689.1, forward strand.
TGATATGATGTCCTTATCACTACTAAAAGTTTGGAATCCTAATAAGTTTAACAAAAGTGAGAACTTTTAATGAGGAAATTTGGTAGGTGTGGAAGGGACATGGAGGGGTTAGAAGAGAAGATGTTGATATTTAATGTATATGCTCCATGCGATTATGAAAGGATAAAGGATGTTGTGAGGAATAAAAACATGTATTGAAGTGAGATAAAGAAACGCCTAACGTGTAGCTAGAGATTTTAATTCAATATGATCTCAAGAGGAAAGGAAAGGGGTGGTGAAGCATCATAGAGAGGAAGAAATGCAAAACATTATTGACTAAGTTGGACTCATAAATATACTTTTGATGGATAAATTTTACGTGGTACAAAAATTATGGCAAAACTATCAAGAAGATTGGTAAGTTTATGGTGACAGAGGATTGGTTAAGAAGCCAGGGGAATATGGAGCAATAAGGGTTGTAAAGAAGTGTTTTAGATTATTTTGATGTAATGTTATCACTGGAAGTGAATTGAGGTTCCAAACCATTTCAGGTATTGAATTATTGGTTGGGTGATAAAATATTTAGGCCTTACAAGGAGAAAGAATGGAGGGAGATGGACATAGAAAGGAGAAACACTTTTGTGCTAGATGAGAAAATCAAAAGGATAAAGGAAAAGCTAAAAATATGAAATAAAGATGTCTTTGGGGATATAGGAAGGTAGATTCAGAAGGAAAATAAGGGATTACATGAGATGAACCTAAAAACGGTGATGACGGTGTTGAATAAGGTTTTGCCAAAGGGGGAAAATATGAATATAAAGAAGTGGAGAGGAAGATAATGCTCCTTAATGAGGCAAAACTCCAAAAATCAATGGTTAAACAAGGGATGCCAATACTAAATTCTTCCATAGGGCTATGGCAAAAATGAGGAAGGTGAATTGGATACTAGGGATTAGATTCAACAGTGAGGAGATTATGGAAGTGAAGAGACTCAAAGAGAAAGTGAAAACTCACTTACGAGAACATTTCAAATGAAACAAAGGGAAAAAACCAAAGAAGAACAAAAGTGGCATACAAAAATTGTATGAAGTATAAAAGTAAATCTTGTAGAGGTGGGGATGAGATAAAGGAGGTGGTTTGTGTGTTTTAATTGTTTTGAAGTTTGTTGATGGTCAGAAGGAGATTGTATGTGATAAAGTAGTCAATCGATTTTCAAAATGCATAAGAGTTATTTAAGATTTTATTATACCAGAAATTAGTTGAGATTTTTTGTAAAGAACATTTTGATACCTAATATATTTTCTTATATTTGTAGATTTTGTTTTAAGTTTTAGAAATCAAGTAAACATTTTATATGTAAGTCATTTTTTCTAAGTGTTAAGTTTGTATTTAAATATTTAATTTCTTGTGTTATTCTATAAGTAAAGATAAAACGCTTTAGGATAAAAGAGTGTCACAGAGGCAGGGGCAAGAAGCATAAAGAATTGGGTTTTGATTTTAAAATTTGAATTACATAATTACTAAGTGCTTTGAAACGACTTTTTAATGCACAAACATTTCCCATGATTGTAAGAAACACAACACAACCTTTCTAATACTAGAAGTACCAACATTAAATTATGACATGTCATCCATCTTTTGCGTGTTACATGATATTATAAGTTCTCTTTAAAATTTAGATGAGACAAATGGACCATTTCATACTCATATTTTATATATATATATATATATATATATATATATATATTTAGTAACAAGGAGAAGACTGTCTAAGATCCACTAAACAACAGAATGTCGGGGCAAAACTTTCCTCCAATATGACTTGTAATTGTATTATAGCTTTTTTTTTACTCTTTACATAATTAAGAAAAGAAAAACTTTAACTTTCTTTCTTTTATTCAGTCCCACTCTTTTATTAAATCCAATGTAAATTTAATGAATTTTGTAGCGGTTCTTGGATTTGGCGTCGAGTGGCTCCGCTCTACCACACTTCAAGACGGTATGTTTGGATGTCACAAGTTTTACGTTGTTAATAAATTATTGTTAATATTTTTCAAGTAATTATTATTCCTATTTCTTTATGTATATGAAGCATTATATTTATAATATTTTTTATATGTTTTTATTATTATTCTTCAATAAAAATTAAAATTTTACTAATTTATATTTTAATACAATTTTATTATATGAATTAAAATTAAAGTGCCACGTTCCTTATTCTGAGGATCCTTTCAAATTGTTTTCTACGTTTTTTATTATAAAAAAAACTTATTACGACAAAGAAATGGTAAAAAATCTAATTAAATGCATGTATTAGAAATTACAAATGCTATAAATTTAATTATTAATTTTTGAACTCAAACTTAAATTGTGTTAGATTTGTTATTTCTAAAAGTTGAAAAATTAAGTATTTCTTTAGCAACAGTTTTAAAAAACTATTTTCAGTATTTAAATATTTAAAAACTAAAGAATTTATTTGATTACTGTTTTCTTAAAACAGTTTTAAAAGAGTTCTGATTTTTTAGTTTTTAAAAACTAAAAAATAGAAATAACTGCAAATAATGTTGTATTTTAGTTTTTCATGTTTGTTTTCAAAACTCAAAAGAGAATATATTTTTTTTTATTTTTCATTAATGACATTTCCGTAAAAATAAACAAGTTTTTTTTTTATTTTCACATCTTCAAAATAGTTTTCAAATAATACTTTTCAAATATTTTTTTCTCTTCTTCCACTAAATAGTTTTTAAAACTATTTTTAAAAATTATTTTAAAAAATTAAAATAAAACTAAACCAATCAAATCCTAATTGAATGGTTTCAGCTTCGTTTGGATAGAAAAAATAGGAGTATTTTTAGGAGTTACTGGCTGGTTTTATTTTTACATATTTATCCTTCATTAATTAATGTATTGTCTTTACTAATTCTCTCGCACCATATTATAAAATCTCTCTCTACTTTGTTTTTCTTTCCTTCATTAATGTAATTACAGTAATTTATAATATAAATATGTAATTTAAAATTATATTTAATTATAGAAATTATAATTTAAATATTAATTATAGTAATTTATTATTTAAATATGTAATTGCATAAATTTATAATTTAATATATAATTATAATTTAAATATATTATTATAGAAATTTATAATTTAAATATTATTAAAATATGTTATAATTATTTTAAATACTTCATTGTTCATCTAATGATTAATGATTAAGATGACAATCATATTTGCTCTCGCGGGTACCGTCCTGTCCCCGCCCCGATTTTGATGGGGAAAACTTACATTGTTGGTCATCGCATAAGATAATCGGGGATGGAAAGAGTGTGAGTTTGTTAGTCCCTATCTCGTCTCCGCATCCACTCTCATCATGTTTTTATGTTTAACATATAATTATATTTTAAACAAAATTTTATATGTTTATATACAAATTCACACTCATATAGACCATTAAAATAAAAATATAATTAACAATTTAACATAAAATTTTTTTTAATAACTAATATTTAACATACAACTTATTTAATAAATTATAATTAAATTTAAATTATAAAAAATAATATTATGGGGTATAAGTGGGTATACCCAAACCTAAAAATACCCAATAAGGATGAAATTAGATTAAAATTTTATACTCATCTTTTTTATATCCACCTCTCTCACACCTTGTGGGAATGAGAATGGAGAGAATAAACTCGTTCTTACATCGTTCTGTTGTCATCCTTATTTTTTATTTTATAATATTTAGCTAGTTTTAACAAATATTTAGAATTAATTTTTCAGATTTAAACTTATAAAACAAACCCTTACAAGTTGATAAGGAAACTGGACCTATTCAAAATAGTCAAGCCTAAACCAAAGTTGAAAAACATATTTTAAGTATCAAACATGTATATCGAGCTTTTTCTTTATCAACATTTTATATACGAGACTTTTATTTTAAAAATTAATAAATGTTTTTATATTGATAAAACTAAAGTTTGGAACGCATGAATGTGCTGGTTGAAAGTGAAAAAGTATGAAAATGTAGGAAACTCTAAAAGCTTTCATGACTTGTGATTGGAACCACCAATTTATTACTGAAATGCACTTAAATTGGTTGGGTTCCACTAACTTATTTTATCTCAAAAAAGAATGGAAGTGTGAAAACCACAGCTGAAATGAATAGTGGCACAGCTGAAATGAACAGTGACACAGAATTAGAAAGTCTTTTTCTTGTTTATCATTTCTTTTTTAATTTGCTACGTTTTATAAAATTTAGAGTGTGTTTTGGATTATAATTTTAGTTAACTGAAATGGTAATTGAAATACTTTTATGTATTTGATAAGCAAAAAGTTAATAGCTTTTTAGTCAGTTTTTTATTTATTATATTAGCCCAATAAATTAATTAGTAAACAATTTTAAATACTATTTGAATAACACATGCATAGATAACAAATACAACAACGAAAATAGTTATGATACATTTTTAAAAGAGAAAGAAGGGTTATGCATGGTCTTTGTAAAAAAAGTTATTGATACATAATCAATCATAATGATAAGCTTGTTAACCAATTAATATTTAAAAGTCATATAAATGAAATATTGTGATTAAACATAAATATAAAACTCTTTTTACACTAAAACTCTAAAACCTTTTTTATATTCTTAATGTGTAAATATTAAACTCTTTTTAAAAGATATCTTATTTTTAGTTACTAATTAATTTTTTTTATTATTTTACCCTTCATTAATGAATTAATTTTTTTGAATAATTCTTCCTCATTCATTTATCTCCTTTTATTATAATTTAAATATGTAATATAGTAATTTATAATTTAAATATATAATTATAGAAAATTATAATTTAAATATGTCATTTAAAATTTAAATGTTTTGTAAGGACATGTTTTTATAATATGTTATAATAGTGTGAAATAAATAGAAAAATAAATTAAATTTAAGTTTTATTTTGATAATTAATTAGTTGAGGAATGATTGATTGTACTGATTATATGTTTTGAGAAATTAATTATACTGGGAAAATTTAGTGGAATTAATTAGATATAAGGAGAAATATACATACATACATACACACACACACACACACACACATATATATATATATATATATATATATATATATATATATATATATATATATATATATATTGATTAGACTTACTCTGAAATTTAAGTGGTAAGAAAATTAAGGTTAGAAAATAAGAATAGTTAAACACAACTTCGGTTCCTTTTTCTTTTACCTTTCTCTCTCTTTCTCCCTCTCTTCATTTTTCCTTTTCTCCCTCTCTCTTCTCCCTCAAATTCTTCTCTCCTTTGCATGTGACCCTTTGGGGTGGTGGAATCTGACAAAACATCTTCCATGTTCCTGATTTTGAGTGTTCGTCCATTTAAGTATGTATGATCATAATTCTTCAGACCTTTTTCCATTTATTTTCAGTCTGATTGTTCTCTTTTTAAAAGGGAATTCTCTTAAAATACCAATTTCTTATGTTCCTATTTGGTTTTGGGATTATTCGTAAGTTCTAAGTGATTCCTACGGGTGATTTTCCCTAGGTCGGCAACTTCAGCTTTTTAAAGGGAGAAATAGGTAATGGAGGATTTACCATTGAATTTTGTTTATAAAACCACGATTTGATAGTTGTAAAGTTGATTAATTTTGATTAACTAAGATTTTGATTATGATTTGAATTATATGTAATTGAGTGTTTTTGTTGATTGGTTTATGTTCTGGATTGTGTTTGAGGATCAAATGAGTTGTGTTTGGTGAAGTATGTACGATTTGGGCTTTGAATGTCTTTGAGGTGATTGATATATATGAGATGTTGATTTGATGACTTGTTGGAATTGTAATTTGAATGTTTGGAATAATTAATGATGTGTTGAGCTTATGCTTGTTTTGGAATTTGGCAAATGATTATTGATAGATTGTGATATGGAGATAATAGAGTCCTTGACGTGGTACATTGAATTAGGGATGTGAATAGGTCTAAGTGATCCTGGTACTAGGCCTAGTTAAGGCAATGATACGGTGTTAAGCTTGGTTAAGGTGATAATGCACCTGGTGTTAGGCCTAGTTAAGGTGATAATACACCAACAGGACATACTTAGATAGCAATTGGATATCATATTTGGGTCTGGTAAACTAGACATCAATTGGGTATCCGATGAGTATGATCAAACTTCAAATGGTTATCAGATGGATCATATAGATACCAGATATAATGTAGGGAAAGTCAAATGGGTCACTACCTTGGTATCTGAATTCAATATAGTTAGTCTTCCTAAAAAACGTCTTATTTATGATTATTGGTTGTGAGTACTTATGTCCTAAAGGAGTATGAATGTGGTGGTTGCTATTGGTAACATTATATTGAATGAGGATAGGTGTAAGTTGTATAGTTGTAACATTTATATGTATTCTTGACATTATATGCTTACCCTTACTTTTGTGTATGACTGTGATAATCGTGTTTTGCATAAGAGCAGATGACAGTGATGGTGTTCAGAGGTAGGAGAATCAGACTTGAAAGTATTTTAGGATTTAGCCCGGAAACAAACTAAGTTTTGGTTGGACTTTTGTAATCTTCTAGATTTTGTGTAGATATAATAAAGAATGGCATAGTTTTTGTTACGATATTATGTAATAATGTAGTGGCTAAGAACTTTTATGGTTATTATTTTGAGTAGGTATTTGAATTTGTGTACTGATGAAACTACACTAAGCGATAAAATATAAATTGTTACTTGAACTGTGTAGGATTATGTGTTGTAAGAATTATTGTAGAGATATATTCTCTTAAGAATAGATTAAATTTTATATACATGAATGTTAGAAGTGGTTGAATTGAAAGTAAAAATGGATAATATGTTTGTGATGAGTTCATCGGTTCAATTTAGCATGTTTTGCTGGTTTCTGCATTCTATAGAGTCTCGCTAGGCTACAAGCCTCGTCCAGCACAAAGTTGCCTTTGTTAGGCAATTATTTGGCTTTGTGCCCAACGACATGTTTTGCTTAACGCAAAGTTTTTTCTGTCAACATTTTTCTATGTTTTTTTCACCCAATGACACCTCTAGCTAAGTATATACCAGTTAATTGCCTAATACCTCCTGCTGGGCGAGATGCCCCAATTCTTGTTGGGCAAGATGTCCCATTAGGCAAACTGTATAATATAAGATTTTTTATGTTTTTTGTATTATGGGTATAAATTTATATATAATTAGATGTATTAATTCACAGAAAGACATGAATTGTATAATAATGGTTATGTTGATGAGCAATAGTAAAAATTATATTAGTACTTTCTTTTAGGATGTTACAATAATGGTATTAGAGCAATTCGTTCATATACACGAACTTGGGGGAAATAGGTTTTCTATGCTTGTGGGTGTGAATTGTTGATTGTGTGTGTGTAGTGTGAGATTTTAGTGTCCTTCTCTAACTATATAGGATGCCACTTAATCACCTACACTTTCTTCTCAACAGACATCTGACTTAGCTCAGGTGGCTCATGCAATAGAGGTTATGGCTTCTACAATCCAACAACAAAATATCTCAATGACACATTAGTTTGAAACAATGAAGGTTGCATGTAATGTTACTCCACCAAAATACTAGGGATTGACAAAATTTATGAAGAATAACTTGCCTAATTTTCAAGGCAATTCCGATCCTGATTTGGAAGACAAGTAGATCAGGGAAGTGAAGAAGATTTTTAGAGCCATATCTTGCTCTGAAGAAAAGAAAGTAAATTACGCCACCTTTTTATTGTCAGAGAAAGATATATTCTGGTGGCACAGGACCCAACAAATGATGTTGGCCAGAGGACAACAATTAAGTTGGAATAATTTCAAGGAGAGATATTTGGAAAAATATTTTCCAAATAGTGTTAGATATGAAAAGGAGATCGAGTTCATGAAATTGGAGTAGGTTGTCGATTCATGAGTGTACGCTTAGGTTTGAACACCTAGCTCATTGTTACTCTTAAGCTACTTCTAAAGCTTAGAGATGCAGGAAGTTTGAAGAAGGTTTGAAACATGAAGTAAAGTGGATGGTGGTCCCTATGGCTATTAGGGAATTTGCAGTATTAGTTGAAAAAGTGAAAACTATTGAGAGATTGGAGTGTGGGGGAAAGACGGTGAAGACTCAAAGAAATGGATTCTCAAGGAAAATAGAGAAAAACATTTTCAAAAGAAACCTTATGCGAGACCCCAATTCTCTAAAGGACAAGTGTTAGGACAACATCGACAACACGAGAGACTCAATGTTTAGTGTCTCCAGTATGGTGGTCCAGACTACGCTAATCATTGTCTTTCTCACTTTGTATGTTTTAACCATAAAAAAACGGGACATAAAGCCAAAGAATGTCCAATGCAGTTTAGAGTTTCATTAAAGGGGCGCAATTAATCAAATAAGAAAAATTATAGTAAAAAAAAATGGTTAATCCAAGATGTATATGTTATAACTGGTAGATTGGTTCGTGTATTAATTGATTATGGGGCAACACACTCTTTGGTGTCATATGCTTGTATAAATGAGTTGGAACTACTTGTGTAGGAGTTGTTGCTTGATCTATTAGTGCATCACAAACATGGACATGATCCTAGGAATGTGTTGGTTGTCTACCAATCCCATTCAGATAGATTGTGTTGGGTGTTTTTTAATTTTTCCTAACCTTATATTAGTAGAGTTTATGCTTGCTCAATCAATATATTTTGGCTTATGATGAAGGGAAGAAGCTCAGTGCTAGAATTGTACCATAATAAAAAGTTGAGTTGTAAAAGATTTGATTCTAGATGTGAGGCTGGATCTACCCCAGGACCAAGCCTACCCTTGAGGCCGAACCTACCCTCCACAACCTGGATACAGGGCGACCCAATAAGGAAGCATATAGGTATCACTAGGATTGGCTTGGGTAGGGTCCACCACCCTGAGTGAAAAGTCTACATTACCTTTTTCAAGTAAAGCAAAATCCTAATGACCTAAGCCCAAACCCAATAAAAAAGGTAAACACTATAAATAAGAAGCAACAAGTACAAGTTTAACTACTAGTTATTTTACTATTTTCCTGCTAACACACTATACTTTGAAAGAATAGCCAACCACCCTATGACCTGAGCGTTAGAATACTTTAGTAGATACCTACTTGTGATGACCCGAATTGACTATTGCAAAGGAGGATCTGGTGAAGGAGTCGAAGTTTGTGTTCCGTGTGCAAGAACACTTGGTAATAATCAAGAGGGTGAAGTTAAAGAAGTCAATCGGAGATTTCTTCAAAACAAACAATTAATGGAACCGAAGAAACCACAGTAGAGGACAACAATACTACTAGTAAGAGAATAAGATAGAGTTGTGTGTGGATTCAACAATTGGACAAGTTTTCCATTAAGAAGTAATGTGTTGTTTCAGATTAATGATGTGATGGATCAATTGTGTATTGTGTAGAGTCAAGAGGTTTTATTAAGATCAACATGAGATTGGGATGTCATCATATCATGAGAGAAAATAAGTGTGTTTAAGATAACTTTTAAGTTCAAATTAGATATTATGAATATACAGTGAGAGCATTGGAACGACGGATAATCCGATTATGTCAATTATAACCAAAGACAAGATTTAAGATCTTGAGAGATAAATAAATAAATGCAAATTTGGCTAAATGTGAATTTAGTGGAAAGAAATGAAGTATGTGAGTCAGGAATGCTAACTGAGAAAATGGTAACAAATCCAACTGTAATAGAGGTGAAATATAATGAAAGTGTTTGAAGATCTTCTTAGACAACAAAAATTTCATCGTTAATTGTATAATATTAGGAATTCAAGGAGAAATGTCAAGAAATGGTCTCACCCTTAACCTAACGTATCAGTATGGATCGAACTTTTGGATTTGGATCAACCTTTTTCTATATTTTTTTTTTTTTCATTTATTCCAAAACTACAGCACTTTCATTTCTTTTCATTACTCACACTTTTATTCTGCTTCACCCGACTTTGCCATTACCAACCACAATATGTAAGCCACACGTTATTTTTTTCTTACCCTTCCAAATTAATTAATAACTCACAATCTGAGCTAGCTGCAAAGGATGCACTTATTAATTGTAATCTAAGTTATGCTCATGTACTTTCAACATTTGATTGGTGTATATATAATTCGGGCAACATAAAGCAATGTTCAAATCTCTTGTCTGCAGGCATCATAGCTTCCTGTTCCTACACTTTAATAAAAGATGTTACCTATAATTAGGCTGGGCTTTAGTATTTTTTTTTCTTCCTCGAAAAGAACTTCTGTGCTGAATTGTTGAAAATCATTTTTTTAATTAGAACATGAATTTGCATTTAAAAATTAAATCTAAAAAGGTTATCACGGTAGATAAATAATTAATTGAATATAACGAAAATAAAATTATAAGCCTCCATAATTTAAAATATATATACAAATTGTTGTGAAATTTTATTAATAACTAAATCAATTAGACTTTTTAGTTCTTGTGGAGTAGTTAAAAAGTTCTTATATATTTTGTTGTTGATAAGAAGTCTTTATATAAAATCAAAAGTAAGCGACTTTCTATCAGCATAAGATATTCGATCTTCAACCACTTGATAATTAATTAAGACAAAAAAAGGATGCACTATAAGAAACAAAAATAGATGCTAGCAAAATGGAGTATCAATAATCGATCAAGCTAGTGGTCTTCGCTCTACATGAAATTGTACGTTGATCCTCCTAGTCATGAGCTACAGATATGTTAACGCTTTAATATATATTAACTACCAAGAAAAGAAAAAGCATACCATAATTTAGAAAAATTATTCTTTTACTAGCAAAATGGAAGATTACTTGTTGTAAAGAACTTATTTGCAACATTCATAAAACAGTAATTACACTATTTAGCTTTGAATAATTCATTTAACATGTTGTTATTTTAGACGACTTTATTTGACTTATTGTGTTGAAACACACAATCATAGCACCCAACTTTCAACGCCATTGATACCTTATCAAAGTTGAAAACTTGATGAAAGCTCTGAAAAAAGGTGACAACCACACACCCACCATGAACAACGAGTCAGCACCACAGCCACATAGAAAGGGTGAGGTGAATAAAAAGTTTTGTAGGTGATGAGTGGGGTCCATTTTTGCTTATCCTATGCAAGCATAGGACCATACCCACAACTTTGGATGATTAAACCAAAGGCAAAATGCTGATATTTAAAAACGTACGAGACAACCAAATCTTTATCAAAGGAACAGCGAATATGCCCAATTCACGGTGCACAAACACCCTCATTCTCCACCATCCCCCTCTTTTTCTTTTTAATATTTTCTTTTTTGTAAAGTATATATGGTGTTTCCTTGCATTGCTGATTGCTCATTAAATAATTCAACTTATTACTTTTTGAAAAGCTATATTATTTTCCATTAACTCGCTGACATTTCCCACCAATTATATCACTATAGCAACTTTCAACGTCGAGGATCACTGGATTACATATCTTTAACTTTCTTAATTTTGTGAGTTTAGGCTTTCATGATTGTTAGGTTTTTCTAGCTCTACCCATAGTTTTTATGAGGTCAATCATAGCTTGCTATCACTTCCACTGTTGCACATGCCTTATACTAGTCTACGTACATTTTTTACTAACCATATTTCCACATTTCGTATATATATAGTCACGTATTTTCTAGCTAACACATTTTTTTATCAAAATTTTATTATTTATTAAAATTTATTGAAAATTAAAAATTAAATAAGCCTCTCATGATTTTTTAATTTTTAATATATATTACTAGAAATCTTAATTTTACATAATTTAATAAGTCTCTCATGATTTTTAAACCAAATATATCATTTAAGAGGAATAAAAATATAAATATGAGATTCGAGATATGACATTATGAAATGAAAAAAAAGAAAATGTCAACTATAGTTTGATTGAAAGACAGATAATATGAAAGCAATTAATAGAGTATATATTTTGGATTTTTGATTGAAGAAGTACCACACTAACATGTAGTACTGAATCCAAATCATATCTATTATTTAATATATTCTCTTAGTTGCTTTAAAACTTTTTTTAAGCGTTTCCTCTTAATCAAATCTATGCTTATACGAGCCGTTACATATATAATATTCGTTCTACAATATTAACAGTAAATTTTACCATAGATTATTTGAACTCCGTCAAACTTAGTGTAAGTACATATATATTTTTTCATTTTTTAAATTAATTATAAATATACCCTTGAGATGTTCATTACAATTATATTTCCTCTTTTTTAAACTAACACAAACCTTCATTTTCTTTTACATTATTAATTATGTTTCATTTCATGTAATGTGATATGAATAATTTTTTACTAAGTTTCATAACAGTGTAACAATAAAAGTGAAAGAAGTGTTGATTATAAAATTTGAAAAATATAAAAAGTACACATACAAAACTTAAAAAATACATGTGTAATATTATACAAAACTTATAGATTACATACGTAATAAATTTATGTATGATAGTAGATTGTTTTAAGAAGAGAGATACAATTGTAATAAATATGTAAGAGTAACAAAATTTATTATTTAAAAAAAAAGAGTATATTTTTAATTATCTAAACCTGAGGGACTACTAAGATTAAATGCACCCCAACAAATATATATATATATATATATATATATATATATATATATATATATATATATATATATATATATATATATATATATATATATATATATATATATTTTGGACAACTCAGGTGAGAAAAAAGATTACGGTGAGAAATGAGAAAACATAATAATAATCATAAAATTTCAATAAACGGTTCAGATTTAATTGTTAATTAAACAAACTTATGTAATTCTTTCACACAGAAACTTTTTTCACAAATGGTTCATTTACTTTTTGTTTATCAATTATAATACTTATCAGATTTTTATTTTACTCTTTTAGATAATAATTAATATTAATTTTTATATATAATTTATTTATTTTAAATTTTGGGGAGGGTTACCAGTCCCCCGTTCCTCCGTCCGTGGATGTGGTAGTATTGACAATGGTAGCGGTAATGTCAATGACATTGGTGAGGGTGATGGTATTGACTCTGGTGACAACGACGATAGGGGTGATGATGATGACGGTGATAGTGACAATTTGGTGCGACGCCACCACCACTATCAACCCCCATTATCGCCACCACCACTGTCAGCCCCCACCATCGTCACCACCACACCATTGCTACCACCACCCCCACCATATGTCGTTGACACTACCGCCACCATTATCAATACTACCACCACCTAGGAGTCATGATCCCTCCCCCAATTTTAAAATAAATTATATATAAAATTAATGTTAATTATTATCTAAAAGAATAAAATAAAAATCTAATAAGTAACATGATTGATAAAAAAATAAATGAAGAGCAATAGACAAATATTTAGTTTGTGAGAGAAGTTTCTGTGTAAGAGCACCACGTGAGTTTGTTTAATTAACAATTAAATCTGAACCATTTATTGAAATTTTATAATTATTATTATGTTTTCTCATTTTTTACCATAATCATTTTCTCACCTGAGTTGTCCTATATATATATATATATATATATATATATATCAAGACACCCTTTTTTTTTCTTTTCAACTTGGAAAAAAAGTATGAAGGACACATATTTTGTTTTCTTTTCTTCAGTGTCACAAGCAAAGTAAATAAATTAAGAAAAGAAGTGTATATTTTATCTTTTTCATGCGTGATTTCTTTTCCTTTTTTCCTCTTAATTTAAAAAATAAATATCTGTTATTACTTTATCTATAATGATTTAATTAATATTATGAATAAGAAAAAGGTACTAATACTAATAATCCTGGTAGATTTGATGTAATATTTACATTTCAGTTATATTATTTATTTTATTACATCACTTCATTCATTACGTCTTATAGTTTGTTTTTCTCTGGGTGTCCAAAGGAGGATTTATCCATCATTTTCCATGGGAGATTATTATCGGACAATAAATGCAAAAGGAACGTAGAACACACGTTTAGGCTCGTGCCTAGGGACTAGGGAGGCAACATAAGGTATTGGACGGTCCTGATTGATGGAAAGTGTCCCCTAATGGAAACAGAACCACCAATACCACGACGACAACAATCCACGTCCATAGTCAGAAGTGCGAAGCACCCAATCTTTTCTCTCCCACGGTATAGCAGTAACCCTAGCTAGTAAGTTCAGTGTACGGCAGCGCCCACCACAAACACAAACACAAACACATAAACCCTACCCTCTATATATCACCCAAACCTCCCAAAGTCTCTTTCTCTTTCTCTCTATCAGAAACAAAAACTCAACACCCCCTCCCCACCCTCTTCTCATTAATTTCCTCAATCATACAGACTCTAGACTGGTATATCTATCTTGTTTCTTATTCATTGCATGGACTGTTGAGATGTCTCGCACGTGTTCACAGTGTGGAAACAACGGCCACAACTCACGCACATGCTCCGACGGTGCCTCCGCCGCATCCGGCGGCGTGTCCCCCCGGGAGAACGCCATCATGCTGTTCGGCGTGCGAGTCACCACCGAACCTAACTCCTCCTTCCGGAAGAGCGCTAGCATGAACAATCTTTCGCAGTACGATGCCGACTCCAACGCTGCCGACGCCGGCTACGCCTCCGATGATGTTGTTCACGCCTCCGGCCGCACGCGCGAGCGCAAACGAGGTGAGTAATTAATAATTAATAATTATAATAATTTAGATGCTGTTTGGTTGAGATATAATGATTAATTGATGGAGCCTTTGGATTGGTGAAGGTGTTCCTTGGACGGAGGAAGAGCATAGATTGTTTCTATTAGGGTTGCACAAAGTTGGAAAAGGAGACTGGAGAGGAATTTCTAGAAACTTTGTGAAGACTCGAACGCCAACGCAAGTTGCAAGTCACGCTCAGAAGTACTTTCTCCGCCGCCACAATCAGAATCGCCGTCGCCGGAGATCTAGCCTCTTCGACATCACCACCGATACGGTAATTTTAATTTCATTAACGGAAACAAGTATAGTATGACAAGATACTTTTTTATATGTATTTTTTTTTAACATATCATTTATTTTTGTGCGACTTTAAAAAATTTAGCTGTTAATACTTATTTTTTATCATTTATTTGTTTTTTATTACCTTTGGAAGAAAGCTTTTAAATTTGTTTTTTTAATTGTGTTTCTAAAATTACAGTAAACTATATTGTTTGTCTATTTTAAGTCGTTACAAATTAATTTATTTAAAATTTTTTTGCAATAACTTAGAGTGCAATTGAGATTTTTGCGTAACTTAATTTTTATTTTGCAGCGTGAATAAGAATATGTTTACACACTTTTTGCGGATGGATCTAGTTCTAAATGATTTTTGTATTTTAGGTGATGGAATCTTCTACAATAATGGAAGAAGAACAAATTCAGCAAGAAACGGTGGCGGCGCCTCTTCCCGCCGCATATCCGCCGTCGCATTATGGAGCCTTTCCCGGAGTGGGTTTTCCGATGAGTTTGTCTCCGGTGGCGTTGCCGGTGAGTGGTGATAGGCTAGCCAAGCCGATCAGGCCGACGCCGATTTTGCCGGTGCCTCCGTCTTCGAAGATGGCGAACTTAAACCTGAAAGAGAAAGCTTCTCCGACAAATCACATTGAGCCTTTACCATTGTCGTTGAATCTGCCACCACCACCACCGTCGTCATCGCAGGATCGGTCGCCGGCAAGCAGTGGCCACTCGTCACCGTCGTCGTCGTCATCGGCGGCGGCTTTTCAGGCCATGTCTGCAGGAAAGTTCGGCGGCGGCGGGGATAGCATCATCAGCGTTGCTTGAAAAGAAGAAAACGGGAAAAAAAAAAAATAGTGTCATTGAGTTATTAATTAAGTATGATCTTAGTTAATTTGAGTATGTAAATGTTATAAAATGGAACATGTATCCAAGAGGGAAAAATAGAGATATGTGTTGGAGATTTATTTATTAAGAAAACTATATAGTAGGTAGGAGTGTAGGACAATAGGAGGGAGGGGGTATTTGAATTAATGAGTAAAGTATGATGGTAATTATTAAAATAAATACTCCGCTATTGTTAGGTTAATTAAGTAATTAGTCAATTTAATTGCTGGATTTTATGTACAGGTTTAGAAATTAGAATTAAATCAGAAAGATGGGTTGTCATATTCTCTAGCCGTCGGGGGATTCTTGTTTTTATTTGTATGGGAGAGTGTGACCGTGAAATGATAGGGCACGAGTACTCTTGATATGTGATTGGTCTGTGTTTTATTTCCACTGGGGTCTATAAAATATTGGCTTAGATTAGACAAAGGAATATATTATGCTCACCTTTGATTTCTTGTTCATATGTCGTTTTTTTTTTTGTTTAGTTTCCATCTTTGGGTTCGTGCTTTGTGTGACTATATTTTTTAAGATGCCAATTCCAGTTTTAATGTCACGATAAATTTAGAGATGGGAATGGCTAATGACTAGTAAGTACTTGAATGTAAAAAATAGTGCAACATTTGGCAAGAGGAGAAAATTTGGTAATATAATAATGCATAAATTAACGCCTTGTTTTGTAAAGATGAAAATAGAAGAGTGATAATTTAAGAAAAGAAAAAATGCAGTAGAAATAAAACATAATGTCGAATTCTTTGGTTAAAGAAAAATTAATATATGACAAATGTAGTGAAAAAGTTGATTGATTTGCATAAAATAGGCAAGAGAATATAATAAAGTTGTAAAAATATTAATTTATCCTTTATTTTTGTGCTTTATCCATTTTCAAATCAAATACATGTATGAAGAGTAATATTATTTCTTCACTAAAAAATGTGTCTGGAAAATTAGAAGAAAAGCTAGTTAAAAGTTATAACAATATCATTATTGTTAAATAATAATTATATATTTAAAATAATTAAATATATTTTAATAATATAAAATTTCTTAATATAAATTGATTAATTATTTAAATTTTAATATAGTTACATATATTTAAATTATAAATTCTTATAATTACATATATATATATATATTAAAAATTACTATAATTATATATTTAAATTATAATTTTCTATAATTAAATATTTAAATTTTAAAATACTATTATCACATATTATAATTTTCTAAAATAAAATATTTAAATTACTATAATTATATATTTAAATTAAAGTTTTCTAAACTTACATGTTTAAATTATATATAATTACAATGATATATTTAAATTATAATTACTATGTAAGGTGTTTTATTAATAAGTTATAAGTGTGTGAAATAAATAAAAATGGAAACTAAATTTAATTTTAAGTGTAATTAATAAATTAATTATGGAATATTTGGATTAGTGTTTATATGTATATGTGTTTTTTTGTTGGGGAAGGTGTTTATTTAACTATGAAAGTGATTGAATTTAAGTGATTTATAAGTTGTGACAATGAAGTCTAGTTTAATGTGAGAGGAGATACACATATATGTAATATTTTGATTAGAAATATTATGGAATTTTAGTCGTCATATGGTTACAGTTAGAAAATTGAAATTACTAAACACAATTCCAATTCTTTTTTTCTTTTGCTTTTTCCTTTTTCTACTTTCCCTTTTATCTCTCTCCCTCGCTTCCCTTCTCCCTCTCTCTACGATGTCTCTCTCTCTCTCTTCACCACAAATCTTTCCTCTCTTGCATGTGGTCTTTCTGGCTAGCGGAATCTGACAAAATCTCTTCCTTTGCTCCTGATTTTGAGTGTTGATCATTATATAGGTATGTTTGATCTAATTCTTTGGATCTTGTTTTGTTCTTTTTGGATTCAATTGTTTCTATTGAAGGAAATTCCTCCTTAAAATCCCAATTTATTAGGTTCTTTTTTTGTTTTGGGATTATTGTTAGGTTTTGAGTGACTTCTCTAGTCAAATTCTCCTTCCTCTACAAATTCAGGTCATAAAGAGAGAAATAGATAAGGGGAAATTGACTCTCATTTTAAGTTAGGAAAAACTTTAAACTGATTTTGTGAATTAGTTTGCACGTGATTGATTAGGAATCTAAAGAGTATTTTGAACTTTGAATGTGTTGTGTGATTATTGTGGACAATCTATCATATTTTAATTATAAAGGAATTATGTTTGATTTGTGTTTTGAGTTAATGCTTCATGTGAAATTGAGTTAATGCATGTTAAAATTAGTAATTTATTGAGATGATGAGTATGGTTAATTGTGTTGTTATTAGAAGGTAACTTATTGAAGTGTATTGAATTAGGGATATATATAATGTCGTTGTGATCTTGTACTACTGTCAACAAGGACGAACTGATACCTTTAAATATACTCAAGTAGCAATGGGTGTCAATATGGAGTTGATTGACACCAGCCAATAGTTGGCTACTATATGCATATGCCTAGACTTCAAATGGTTGTCAATATTGGGTCAAGTAGAGACTAGATTTTGATTGGAAAAAATTCATTAGGTCACCTAGTATTCAAATTCAATAAGTCTTTTTGGAAAACGTCTAGCTATGTGATTGTTTAATTGGGAATATATTACATGAATGCATTTATGTTGATTTAATTGGTTCCTCATATTGATAATTATTTATTTTATTATAAGTTTACGCTTACTTGTATGTGTTTGTGTATGACTGTGATAATCGTATTTTGCACGAGAGCAGATAATAGTGATATGTTGAGAGACAAGATGTTATGTATTGAAGAATTTCAAAGTTGTGTATGAAAGTTCACATGATATTAGAGCTTTTGATAATATTAAAATATTTTGATAGATATGTATATAGGAAATATATGTTAGGGACTTTATCATTTTGAACATGTAAAAGTGTGATTATTTATTTTAAATTAGGTCTGTAAGTGATAAGCTGAAGTATCTAAAGTGGTGTAATGGACAAAAATTTTAGATATGTCTTATTTGTTGAAATTATGCAACTGACGTATGTTTTATGGTTCTACAGAGTCTTGCTGGACAGTAACTGTTGCACAGTGAAAAGTTGTTTCTGTTAAACAATTTTATAACTTTGCTTTCAGCTATATGTCTCATTCAACGCAAACTTTCCTCTACCAGGAATTTTGCAGTTTTTTTGTATAATGACACATCTCGCTGAGTGAAACCCCTCTTCTGAAAAGCCATAACTAAGACCTCTCGCTGGGTCACACATGTCGCTTAACGAGGTGCCTTAGTTCTTTACTAGGCAACATATTTTACTAGACAAATTATTTAGTATATGATCTTTAATATTGTTTGTAAATTTTTTAATTTTGAGTATAATTTTATATGTAAATAGATGTATTAGGTATGTAAACAATATTAATTGTATAAGAATTTCATGGGATGGTACATACTACAATTATATATTTAAATTGTAATTTTCTCCTATAATTAAATTACTATAATTACATAGTTAAATTATAAATTTATATAATTATATTTTAATCATCTTAATATTGGTTAATTAAAAATTTAAATTATAATTTTTTTATAAACTAAAAGATTTATTGATCATGCAACAAACAAGACAAGCGAACAAACTATGACATTGTCAAGCAATAAAAGATACACTCAATAATAGTTCCACAACCATTCTCATTTGTTATTATAAAAATTGTATTATAACATTGTGATTTGATGAGAGGGAAACATAGAGAACAATTCATTAAAGAAAGATAAAATTGTATGATAAAGTTATTTTTAGCAATTTTATTTTTCTATGTTATTTTTATCTATCTAAATAATACTATTTTCTTATTTTTTGTCTATATTTTTTTCTTCCTATTTACTCTAAGTTTTCTTTCTTATTTTATCTCATAGTCAAGTGTAAGACTTTAAGGAAATTTATTCTACTTATATTGTACTTGAAATAGTCAAAATATTTATTTTTTTAGACACTCATGTTGTATTTTAAGTCAAATCATGTTGTATTTCATACAAAAGTGGCAGCTACGAGTATATTTAGTGTTTGTTTGTCAATAGTTTTATAAAACTATTTTCAGTATTTTAATATTTAAAAACTAAAAAACTTCTTAGTGTAGTGTTTTCTGAAAACAGTTATAAACAGGAACAACTAAAAGTAGTTTTGCTTTTAGTTTTCTATTTTTGTTTTAAAAATTCAAAATACAATCTGAATATAGCTTTTCATTAATGAATTTTTAATAAATATAAAAAAGTTTTTTCATCTTTAAAACAGTTTTCAAATAACAGCTATCAAACAAGTTTTTTTTTCTCCTCGAAAACAATTTTTAAAAACAATTTTTGAAAACTCTTTTCAAAAACTAAAAAACAAAACTAAGTGCTTGTTTGACAATAGTTTTATAAAACTATTTTTATTATTTTAGTATTTAAAAACTAAAAAAATCGTTTAGGTAGTGTTTTCTGAAAATAGTTTTCGAAAATAGTTATAATTTTTTAGTTTTTAAAAACTAAAAAACAGTAACAATGGTTTTGCTTTTCATTTCTATTTTTGTATTGAAAACTCAAAATACAATTAAAATATGTTGTTTTTTGTTTTTCATTAATGAAATTTTAATAAATATGAACAAGTACTTCCATTTTTACATTTTCAAAATAATTTTTAAATAACACTTGCCAAAAATTTTTTTTTTTCACAAAAAAATTTTAAAAACTATTATTAAAAACTCTTTTAAAAAATTAAAAAAAAAAAAACCAAACCGATCAAGCTCACATTCCGTTTTCCACTTCTTGACATTTAATTAAGATCATTCTCATTAGTCACATCAATGTTGCTATTATACGATTTCATTATCAATTAAAGTGTATCTTTTATAACATTGTGATTGTGGGACACTTATAACTAAATAATTCCACAAGATGGGAGTTTTAAATATATATAAATTTTTTTTTTGACAAATAAGATTTGAATATACATAAAATTTTATTTAAAATAAAAACAGGACAAAAAACAGAACAAATACTAACGTACTAGTCCCCGCCCCTAATTTTTCAAGCGGAAAAAACTCGAATCCAACTCCAACTCCGATCAAATGCAGATTTTTTTTGTCAAAATTGCAGCAGGGACGGATTATTAGTAATTATCTTCCGTAATTTCAGGTTAAGCTGCAAGTAATAGTGTAATACGACGTCCTTAAAAAAAAACAAAAAAATCGTCAAAATGTACACCTCATATGACGTTGAGCACCGTGTCCGGTCTAATTAAGAGTATATATTTTCTAATGTCAGTTACCGTGTCCATGTTAAAACGTGTGAAAAAAAATTTAAATAACAAATAATTTTAAAAATAAATTATAATAAAAAATATAAATTTTTTCAAACTTGGATTTTATTTTCAAATCAACAAAATATCAAGGTACGAATTTGTTATGAAATAATACTAAATTTATATGTACATATAAAATTTATTATAAGAAATTCACGAACAAAAAATATATTCCTTAAATATTTTCAATTAAAATTCGATTTTATTGTAATAATTTAAGTTAATTTTTAATTAGAACGTTGATTAGACGGATTATTTAAGTAAAACTTTAGTTCTTATTAAAAAATATATAAAAAACATTTAACCCATGAGTGTGTTTAATAAAACTAATTAAAAACTAAGGGTAAAACTAATTGAATACTAAGAGTAAAACTAGCTAGGTGAAAGTTGAAAAGTTGACTTAAAACTGAAAAATTAACTGAAAACTGAAAAATTAATTGTAAGTATTTAGTAAAACTAGCAGAAAGTTATAAAATAACAAATAAGGATATCATTAATTATTAGATCAACAATGTGGTATGTAAAACAATTATAACATATTTTAATAATATAAATTAATTATATATTTAAATTATAAATTATCATAATTATATATTTAAATTATAAATTTTTATAATAACATATAAATTATAATTACATATTTAAGTTATAAATTTATGTAATTACATATTTAAATAATAAATTAATATTTAAATTATAATTTCTATAATTAAATATATAAATTTTAAATTAAATATTTAAATTATAATTTTTTATAATTATATATTTATATTATAAACCACTATAAGAGAGAGAAATGAATGAGATAGAGATTGTATAATGTGATGAGAGAAAACTAACCAGGACAATGCCTTAATTAATGAATGCTAAACATGTAAATATAAAATCAACTAGTAATTAAAAATAGAAGATCTTTTGGCAAAACTAATTGGAATAGTTTTTTTAAAAAAAAACTAGTAGTTCCTAAAAAAACTCCTAGATTTTTGTTATTCAAACGGAACTGAAATCATTTCAGCTAGCTTTTTAACTTTCATATCGTTGAAATGACAAACAAAACACGCTTTAAAAGTTACCTGAAAGCTGAAAAAACTAACCGAAAGTTGAAAAGTTAGTTGTAAGTATTTGTTAGAATTAACTGAAAGTTGTAAAATGAAAAATATCATCATTAATCATTAGATCAACAATGAGTATTTAAAATAATTATAATATATTTTAATAATATAAATAAATTTTATATTTAAATTATAAATTTATAATTATATATTTCAATAATAATTTTTTATAATAAAATATTTAAATTATAAATTTATGTAATTACATATTTAAATAATAAATTACTATTATTATTTAAATAATCATTTATATAATTAAATATATAAATTTTAAATTATATATTTAAATTATGTTTTTTTATAATTATATATTTATATTATAATGACTACAGTTACATTAACGAATGAGAGAAAAATGATGGAGAGAAGTAGTGATGTCAAAACGGGCTAACCTAACCCACACAGGGTTACCCATCACAGACTGTGAGATAAATGGATCGGGCAAACCCGACCACCAAATATTAAGATATCTATCTTCCCAGTCCGACCCACCACAGACTAGTGGGTTAGATGGGTTAGCCCACTAGATTTGTAAAAAAAAGTATTAAATTTAGTTTCTGATTTTTCTTTTTAAGTGAGACTTTTTTTTATAAAAAATGCATATTAAAAATACGCAATTAAGTTTAAAGATGTAAATTAAAATTATAAATATGTAAATAAGTTTAAAAAGGATACCTAACATATATGTGGATTAAACCAACAATCATATAAATTATAAATAATGTAAATCAACAACATTAAAACCATGTTTACATATATAATCTAATTAACAATTCAACTTCAGAATACAACATAAAAGTTTTTAAGTTCAAATAAATAAAAAAAAAGACCTTGTGGTGGGTTGTGGACCAATGGGACCTGAATTGCCAAACTCGTAGGTTAGGTCGGTCGGGTCACAAAAGACAAACAAATTCGTGAAGCATGATTTTTTCCAGTCCAACCCTAACCTGTGGTGGGTCAGGCTAGTCCACTAGGCCGAACCTGTTTTGACACCTTTAGAGAGAGGTTGTATGATATGATTAAAGAGAATTAATGGGAGATAATACATTAATTAATGAAGGATAAACATGTAAAAATAAAACTAACTAATAGCTGAAAATAGAGAGTTATTTTGAAAAAATTGGAATAGTTTTTTTAAAAAAACTAATAACTCTTAAAAAATCTCTTAAATTTTTAGTATCTAAATAAAACTAAATCATTTTGACTACTGTTTCAACAGAAATCAAACAGTGTAAAACAAATCAAACACACACTCCATCTAAATTTTATCTAATAAATAATTAAAAGGGTAAGAGTAGGTACTATTAAACACGCGCAAGGAATTATGCAATTGGGAACTTATATAAAGATCGGACAAAGAAGTTTGGTGATGTGACTTAGTTGACAAAAAATAATTAATTTATCGGCTTGTATTATAGCCCTCCAAGGTTCACCGTATTTTGATAATGTTGATAAATTGGTTCTATCTATGTTGAAAATTAATCTAGCAATTAAATTAATCACAATAGTCAATAAAGATCTGACAAGGAAATTTTGATATGAGCATAAAAAAGTATATTATTTTGTGATTACAAGGGAAGTTGACTAATCTCAGGAAAATTTAGGAAAAGCAAAACACACGGCTCAATGTATACGACTAGCAAGTGGTTGCTTAATTGGCCAAACTAATGGCCTCATCATTTGCCCACCATATGTATATAAAAGAAATATATTAGAACTAAAAGTAAATTACACTAAATTTTTTATTTTTTTTAGTTTTTAAAGAGACTAATATATTATTTTTTTCTAAAACAATCCATGTAATGAAAACAAATAAAACTTCAAAACAAAAGATTTTTGTAAGTAAAGCTAAAAAACAGGAGCTATATATATAATAAAAAGTATACTTCAACCATATGTGTAATTTCTTTATAATTTATTAGCAAAAACACTTATATTTATATTTTTTATATGTTATAATAAATTTAGAGTTTTAATTTAACATGTTTTTTAATAACATAATAGAGTATAAATAATTAACTCTTTACTTTTGTGTGAAATAATTTTAGTTTAGTATATTTTTTTATATTAATATGATCGAAACATGTAAGATCATTCACGAATATATAAGATTTGTTATGAATTTAATAAAATAAGGAGAGAAGATAGCTTGAATAGAATTAAACATATTATTGCATATATATATATATATTTATATTTTTATTAAAAATATTTAAAAAATAAAGCTCAACAAAATTGTTTAAAATGAAAAAAAATGTAAAAACAAAACAAATACGAAGTTTAAGAATGTCAAGATGCAGAAAATAAATTTGAAATATAAAAATTCATAAAATATCTGATAATTGTAATATTGCAGAAATAGAATAAGTTGGGGATGAGACCGTGTTCCTACAAGAAAAGAAATCAAATAGAATTTGAGAAAAAAATGAAGCAATTTTGTTTTATTGAAAAGAAAATATTTTAAAACTTCTAATTTGTACTTTGAATTTATTAATTAAATATATATGAAGGGTAACATCATGATATTATAAACGTTAGTATGAAGTTTAGCATTTAAATAAATTTATATTTTATATTTTAAAGTTTATATTCACATGTTTAAATATACAAATATAATGAAGTTATATAAACACTTTATTAAGTTTCATGCTAGCTATAATAATAAAAATAAATAAATCAAATCATTGATAATTTAATATGATTCCACTATTAAATTTATTTTTTTAAAAATATAATACATCATATTAATGCATGAACTTATTAATGGTTAAGTAATTTCTTCTATTCTTTTTAAGGAAATTCACTCATAATTTGGAATGATACAATATCATGAGTATGTGGAAAAAAAAACAACTGGGGACCAGCATAGTTATAATAACTTCTTAATAAAGTATTTTCTTAAATAATAAAATATAACTTTAACTATTGTCACGTGATAAACTTTTTTATCCATGTATCAACTTCACATTCTAAATCTAAATAGTATAGTATAGTCAACAAAACAACTCACATATAATCCAAGAAAAATCAAATGAATAAGAAATTAAAAATACATACATAATCCAACGAAGGTAATAGAAGTAAATAAGAAAAATAAAAATAGGCAAGTAGCTAGTTGCAAACTTATGACGACAAAATTTTTCTAAAGAAAGTTTTCTTTTCTAAATAGAAAATTTCTTTCTTTTCTCTCTCCTATTCCTGTTTAGTATCGTCAACTATTTATGTATTTTGAACCAATTTGTCGTAGGTAGAAGAAAGTTTCTTTTATTTATTTATTTATATAAATAAATAAAGAGAAAAGGAGTAAATTTAATTAATCAAATTATTATTTATTTTTATCATCTATTTTATTAATATATTAATATTTTAATATTTAAAAATTAAAAAACTCATTTGATTAATATTTTGTTTTTTGTTTTTTAATTTTTAAAAATTAAAAATATAAATGATCAAAAGTATTTTTATTTTTCAGTTTTTCATTTTTATTTTAAAAACTCAAAATACAATTGTAGGATAAGTTTTTTTTATTAATAACATTTTCATAAATATTAAATTTTTTTATTTTTAAAATGATTTTCAAACAATATTCAAGTTTATATATATATATATATATATATATATATATATATATAAAATAATAATAATAGTGTAAGAGTATCTATGTTAAATATATATATATATATATATATATTATATAATAATAATAATAATAATAATAATAATAATAATAATAATAATAATAATAATAATAATAATAGTGTAAGAGTATTTATGTTAAAGATTAAATTTTAAGAAAATAAATGATTAAGGCTAAATCACGCTGGATCCACTCCCAAAATATATATATATATATATATATATATATATATATATATATATATATATATATATATATATATATATATAAAAGTTATTACCTATATGTCTCCTTTATAGTCATAAAAATACCTTTACAAATGTTTTATCTTAATCACGTGCATGAACCATAGTTTGATAGACCTAGTTAATTGTGGAGTGGGAAGAATGGAATATTTCTTCATTGGGAATGAAAGACACGACCTTCTTTAATTACACACCAATTCACGGTTTTCTTAGGTGTAACATGGAGTTTGATCTCTTATGAACGAAAGAGAAAATTAAAACAAAACTGTACGTAGATATCTCTATCTTACTTATTTCGCAGTACCCAAGTAGTATCAATATCTTTCCGAATCTTTCCGTGAATTTTGTTGGTATAGTTCTGAACATTGACATTGCTATCGTATACTTGCTGTTCACAAAGTTTGGTACACTCCATTTCTGGCTGCATTATGCAGGAATCTACATGGCTTTTTGTCCTCTCTGTCACTTGTGATCTTTGGCTATAGTTGAAAACTCTTGTTGCCCAAGTTAAGTTATTTTTGCCCACATGAGTTTATCTTATCTTGTGGTGGCGAGTTTTATTGTGAAACACTACAGCCTCTTATTAGATAACATGCATGTTGATGATATTTGCTGTGTTGAGATTTCTAATTGATTCACTGTATAGTAAATTATCAAATATAGGTTGATTTATTGCATTAGTTAATTTTTAGGATTAGTTAGAGGGATTAGCTTAATTATAGGGATTGAACAATTTTTTGTTTCCAGAGATATATTTTCTCTACTGCTCTACATATATGATGTATTGTCCTGTAATAAAAAAAGATATCTTAGAATGCCATTACACAATATAGTATCAGAGCTAGGTTCCTTAACCTTGATCCACAATTTTCTTAACTTTTTTTTTAAACACCATGTGAACCCATAAGATGTCTGATAAAAATTCTGCACCCAAATCAGGGTCTATATTGACTCCTGTCATTATTCAATCTGAAAGTGCGTTCAATGCCGGAATCGTTCTGAGTGAAACAAATTACGACATATGGTCACAGATAATGGAAATGCATATCGCAGAGAGGGAGAAACTCTCATATATTCGTGGCAAGGAGAAACAACCTGCAGAGTAAGATTCTGGTTATGAAAAATGGTATGCAGAAAATCAAAAGGTGAAGAGGTGGCTGTTGCTGTCCATGAGCCCAGAAATTATGAAGCGTTACTTACGCTTAGCCACAGCCCATGAAATTTGGAGTGCATTATCTAAGGCATTCTATGATGGAAGTGATGAGTTACAAGTATTTACTTTGAATCAAAAGGCCTTTACTGCAAAACAAAATGGTAGGCCTCTCTCGGAGTATTATGGAGAATTGATGGAAATTTCATGAAAGATCCTGAAGATATCACAGCTTACAAGAAATCAATTGGACGACTAAGGGTGCATATATTCCTTGCGGGATTAGATGGTGAGTTTGAACAAATTCGTGGAGAGATTTTACGCAAAGAACCTATCCCAGATTTGGAGAATTCTTATGCATTGATTCGTCGAGAGACAATACGTCAAGCGACTTTGAAAGGTGAATCAGAAAGTTCTGACAACACAACCATGATAGCTTAAAACAGAAACTGACAGGGTCAAACAAAAGGAAACCATCCTAAAGCGAACTCAATTATAGATAAGTCTAAGTTTAAATGCACTCACTGCAATCAGCAAGGCCACACTAAGAGTCGTTGTTTTGAACTTAATGGATATCCAGAGTGGTGGGATCACAGTCGGGATCAACGAATAAAGAATCCAGTTGCAGCAGCTGTTGAGGCAAAAAATGCAAATAAAGCCTCCAAAGAGTCCACTGCTTTGATGGCAATTAGAGGTAATGGTGGTGAATTTTCTGTACCTATTACTAATAGCACATGGATAATTGATTCAGGTGCTATTGATCATATGACTTTTGATTCTAGACAAATTTCATCCATGAAACCATCCTCAAAAGAATTGATTTCCACTGCCAATGGTGACACAACCTCTGTTATTGGAAAAGGATCCTTAACTCTTACTAATAATTTTACTTTGGATTCTGTTTTAGTTGTTCCATCTCTAAAATATAACCTTTTGTCTGTATCACAAATTACTACATCCCTAAATTGTATTGTTATTTTTTGGCCTAATTTTTGTGTGTTTAAGGACATTTAGACCAGACAGACGATTGGTTATGGTGTTAAACAAGGAAGATTATACTATTTGGACTTGGTGTCGAAAGATTCTGGGAAGTTAGAAAGCGCTTTGACCGTGAAGAGTTCTACCAAACAGAAAGAAAAAACTGAAATTTGGCTATGACATCGTCGCCTGGGACATGCTTCATTTAGTTACTTGAAAAAATTGTTTCCTTTATTATTTGCAAAGATTGACATCTCTGTTTTTCGTTGTGATGTATGTGAACAAGCAAAAATTGGCTCCTCGTGTTTTTGGTTGTGTAGCATTGGTGCATATTAAAAAAAACCCAAACAAATTGGCACCTCGGGCTTTACGATGTGTGCTTCTTGGATATGCTATACACCAAAAAGGGTATCGACGTTACCATCCTCCAACTAAAATATAGGTTGATTTATTGCATTAGCTAATTTTCAGGATTAGTTAGAGGGATTAGCTTAATTATAGGGATTGAGCAGTTTTTTGTTTTCAGAGATATATTCTCTCTACTGCTCTACATATATGATGTATTTATTTTCCTGTAATAAAAAAAGATATCTTAGAATGCCATTAGACAGTATTTGCCACTACCAAGTAACAACGTTATTCACATCTCTTAGGGCCTGTTCTAATAGTAGTGGAGTATCTTCTTAAGAATTATGAGTTTCTTAAACTTTTTATTCTTTTTTAATAAATATATATTTTTATAAAAAAATTATAATTATTTTGTAGTATATTTATTTTATTGTTTTTAACTCCTCTAAACTTTTACTTTCCTTTTAAAAAATACAAAATTTTTTACATTCAAATTTGTAATTTTCTTTTAAGTATATCTATTTTGTTTTTTTTTTTACTCTCCCACCAATATCGACCACTGCTAGCAAGTTTGTTAGCGAAAACAAATGGTGTCGAAGCTGCCAAGTATTTTCTTACAAAATGAATGCTATAAAAGCAAGAAATTGAAATACATGACTAAAATGACATTTTAAATAGTTTATGGAATAAAATCACTAATGCAAGCTTTGGAATTAAAAAAGGCTTGAAAAGGCAACTGCACTTAATTGGAGGCATTTGTAATGGATAAATGGAGTTTAACGACGTGCGAAACACAATGAAATTGCGACATTTGTGCAGAAATATACAGAGGCTATTAGTAGCTTCTGTTTTCACCTATATATAAAAGTCCCCATGAACGTACATCCAACCATACAGACATTATATTCAAATATCTCTTCCTTCTAATTAATTATAAAAGCTAACAACTCATCATAAAAAATAATAACAAAAAGGAAAAACTAAAATATTATCAACTAATAAAGGGTGGATTTTTTGTTATGCTAACTTATCATTTAATAAGAGAAATAAGAAACTGAGGACAAAAGATTCCATTTTGCTGCACAATATGACGAAAACCTAGCCGACCGAACTATCTATATTATAAAATTGGCAAACAGTTAAATTACATATTTTATTTTTATTCAAAATCTCAGTTTATTACTTAATCTTTTTTAGTTGGTTTTTTGTTGCTAAAAGCATAAGCTTATAAGCAACAAAAGTGACAGAAAAAATAAATAAAAAATGATGAATTAAGAAGAAAAAAAAGAGAAAACTAAAAAGTTGAAATAATGTTGCAAGAAGTAAAGGGACCACGTGCAGGTACACACATACGTAAGTGGTGCCCGAATTGATGTTGTTTGTCCAAAGGCTTTCTCTTGATCCGCGGTTAAAAAAAGAAGATAAGGAGATTGAATTGTGCTATAACAAGATAGGAGTGTTGGCATAATTTGTCATGTTGTGTGTGTGAGAGAGCGAAGCGAAGCAATAGAAGCATTGATTCCCGCTGCTTCATGTTCTTGATCTGTCTTTGTTTTCCCTACATGGATAGAACGAAATTGCACATGGCAAGTGCAGCAATCCGCAGAGACTTTGTGGCCAAAATTAGAGTTTGTGCATTCTATCTATCTATTTATCTTTCATCTTGTTTCTTTTTACCATCTTTTAACCTTTTCATCCACTAGATGTAAAAGCCACCCCTTTTGGGCTAAGGTTTCTGTCACCATGCTTGTTTTTTGCCTGATTTCAAACAGTTCTTCCTATGCCCATTTTTATTTTCCACCATTTTTTATACATTGCCTTTTCAA
Source organism: Psophocarpus tetragonolobus (assembly GCA_037954015.1). NCBI lineage: Eukaryota > Viridiplantae > Streptophyta > Magnoliopsida > Fabales > Fabaceae > Psophocarpus > Psophocarpus tetragonolobus. Next base: position 84,306,390 of record CM075689.1, read on the forward strand.
TCATTTTCCAATTTCCATCCTTCGCTTTCCCTCCCAACTCTAATTACACCAAGACACACATAAGGATTTCGTTTAATTAATATCTTATATTTGTATTCATCCTTTCCTATAATACAAAGTGTTTTATTAAAATGTTAATATAAATAGGTAATATACAATTTAATCCATATAATAATCAATATTAATTTAATAACAATAATATCAATATTTATTTAATCCATAAGACCTGTTGATAGTTGACAAAGTAAATTCAGTATCCTTTTGGGATTTTTTCCCTACACTTCCGTAATATTGTTCCTCACCCCACTTTATACCTTAAAAGTTTAATCCAAAGCAAAAATGCATCTCCAGAATCGGGTGTAGGATAAATTCAGAGGTGCAAAGGAGAAATTGTCCTTGGGTTATTTGGGCAGCCCTATTCATCTTGGTCCCTTCAACAGGGTTGTACTAGCTCATTGAAGCCGTAATACACTCGCAATTTGTTCAGTTTAGAGAGATTTTTTATTTTTAGTTTTCAAATTTATAAAAATATAAACTAATTTTTGTTTTAAGTTTATAAAATTTTGAAAACAACATTGTTTTGATTTTCAGTTTTATAATATTGTCGTCAAATTTTAATTATAATAGAATCATTTCTTCTCGGAGATAGATCAATGACCCCTGAAAGTTGGAGGTGATAATCGATGACCGATGGTTAAATGTGGTGACATATAATAAGTAGTTAGAGCTGCCAATTGATAATTAAAGACCGAAAATTGATGATCGGTCATTGATGGTCAACAATAGGAGGTGATAGTAGTGACTAGTGGTCAAAGGTGGTGGTTGATGATTGACAATTAAAAGTGACAGCTAGTGATTGAAGGTTAGAGGTGGCAGCCAGTGACGACACGTGGTGATTGGTGACTAATGACAAATAATCGAGTTAGTAATTTGTAACTAAAGGCTAGAGGTGATAGCCAATGACTAGTAGTCAAAAGTAGTGGTTGATAAGTAGATTTGTATTCAGTGGTCAGTGGTGAAGTTTGACCTAAAAATTTGGGGGTGCTAAAATAAATTTAATTTATATATCTATTATATAAATTTTTTATTTTAATATAATTTTGATTTTTCTATTTAAAATTAGAGATTTTATTTCTCTTCAAAATTTATAGTTTTACTTCCCTAATTTTAAAATCTATTATCTAGATTTGTATGTCTCGATTTTTATTGTTATTGTCGAAAGTCTACAAATAGAAAATATAAGTGTGGTATAAACAAGGACAAGTATTTTAAAAATTAAAATGTAGGGATTTGCTAGCTTATACCAATTTACTTTTTAGAGTAAATAAATTAACAAGTTATAACTATAAAATTTTTAAAATACATCAAATATGTGTAACTTGCCAATTTACTTTTCTAAAGTTTAAGAGAGTGTAAATTAGTAAATTTTTTTAATTATTGAGTTTGCAAACTTACATCCATTTATATTTTAGAAAAAGTAAGTTAGCAAACTATATTTATAAATTTAGCTGAATACACTCAAGGTGTAATTTACTAACTTATTTATTCTAAAAAATAAGTAGGTGTAACTTAATAAAACTCTTGAAATGTAATATTTTTATTAATTATATTATTATTTAATATCTTAATATATGTAATTGTAAAAAAAAAACTTATGTTCAATCACAAATATTCATTTATATAAATTTTAAAGTATTAATTGGTAAAGTCAATAATCATACCATAGATGAATGATTGTGATTCAATACTAGTGTGAAACCTTTTACGTTGAAAGTGCATAAGTATTTTTCACTGTAATTTAATTTTAATGTTATTAGTGTATATTTTTCATGAAGGTTTTTTTTAAACTTTCCTTGTTTTAAGTTTTTTTTTTAATGCTTAAACCTTCTTCACAATTAGCATGTAAAAATTTTAAATTGCTTTATATAAAACCTAAATTTTATTTGAATTTTTTTATGTTTCTTAATTAACAATTTTAGCCCTCTATTTAGTTCATATATATAAAAATTAATAATTTTAATAATTTTATTTTAACATTTGCAAATTTAGTTATATTATTTCAATCAATAATTCAAAATGAATGAAGAAATTCTTGACCATAACATGACTGCAGCACCAATAACCAAAATAATGTAATGCAGTTTATAGTTTTACAATTTAAACATCCAATATACATCCAAATACAACTTAAAATTCAAAATAATCTAAATGTATTCTCATGCTAATTTTTAAAACAGAAAACTTAACAAACTAAGATTGCTAGCAATAATCCTATTACATCCAAAAGAGAAATAGTAACACTTATTCATCACTTAGTTAAAAAGAACAAAAGTAAATATAAAATAATCTAACAATGAACACATTTATTCATGTAGATAAGAAAATTAAAATAGAGAGATCAACAATATCCATAACAAAAGGTTAACAAAAAGTAAAAAATAAAAATAATAACCACATCGTTGTATTATAAATCACATATATGTGGAAGGCACACTGAAAAATAAATTGTATTAAGGTTCGCACACAACAGTGTTGAACATCTCACAAAGATGTGGCAGAAAAAAAAAGAAAGTGCATCCATAATTGACTCACAGCTGTGTGAATATGACCACAATAGTGTGGAAAAGAGCTACAAGAAAAAATAAATTTTAACTTTATTTTTAATTACACTTGAATCAAGGTTATTTAATATATTTTGAGATAAAAATAAAGATTTTTTTAAGAGATGTTGCTTTTTCTTAAGAAATCAAAGAAGTTTTGCGAATAATGAAATCATATCAACCACGTCTTCTCAAAAATCTAAAATTGTTGTAAACTTTGAGTCATAATGAAAATGCAACTATATAACAAATTTGAATCCTCTCTTGTAACTCCATATCCAACACTATTTTAACAATTAGATATTGGATTGTAAATGAAAATAGAGTTTATTATGTCCCATGCAATCTTGGTACTAAATTAGTATTTCTATTTAATAATTTATTTATATAATTAATATTTTGTTTGGTTTTAGTTGTTTTTTTCAAGAAATAATATTAATTGAGTGATGTTATAAGACTAATGACATACCCTAATGAAGTAAAGTTAGTAGTCCTATAACGATAGACATCTTAATGATGTGATAAATTATTGAACTACTAAGATAACTATTGTTATACATTAATTAACATTATTTCTTACAAAAACGACTACAATCAAACAAAATATTAATTATATAAAATAAATTAATAAATAATAATACTAATTTAGTATCCAAACTACAGGTGACATAATCACTTCTATTTTCAAAAATTATAATCAAACTATTAAAATAGTATTGGAGAAGACCCGAAAGAATAGTTGAAGAAGAGGATCCACATACACATTATAAATGATGTTGAACACTTTTTAATTACACACACTCTATTAACACCGTCTTTTTTATCTCTCTTTTTCTGTCACTTATATTATACTTACATTTTTCTTTCCTATTTCTTAATTTGACAAGGTGTCAAAGCATAACAATAAGGTATTGGCAAATAATTTTTGTTATACATGTGTTTACAGACAAAATATATTAAACAAAATTTAATATATATTTAACTGTTTCTCATCGATCTACTTTTATATCTAAATAATGTTACTTTTCAGTTACCAACCAATCCAAACGAAACTAGACAACCGAACTTCACCTATAATTTGTAGAGTATACAGAAGCATTCGTAAGTAGATAATTTGTAGATAATTTGCTAGACTGTAATTCATAAGTAGATAATTTGTAGAGTATACAGAAGCATTCGTACTACTGACAAAGCATTTGTATACCGAAGCTTTTCTACTTTTCTTACATATCACATTGTATTATTAAAAAGAAGTTTCTGTAGGCTTTGGACTCATGTTAAGAAATGAAACTCCAGCATTTGGTTTAATTCTTTAATGGAAGGAAGGATTTGGATTCATTGTACATGTTAAGAAATCAAAGTCCAATTTTCTTAAATGTTGTCTTTGCACGTATCAATCTTCACCCTAAACATTCATCAAGTAGAGCGACACGACAAACAAGTTATACAACTAGTGTACATAAGCCAGTTTGCACTATGTATGGCACCATGCACTGTTATGAATTATGATAAACTCAAAAATGCATCGAGTTCCCTTGCTTAGAAAGAGCAGATAATTTTTTTTATGGCAGGTCCAATCAAGGTTAAAAAAATGAAGCCAGCTTTTCGACTGAGAGAAACACATGCATAACATCGGGGTTTCATCTTGATGATTACACAAATTCTTAAGAAAAATGGAAAAGTTGAGAACCACTTTGCTCATACCTTCTAAGTTCTAACACAAGCTATTTGCACTTTAGAAATACCGCACCACCAACCAGGAAGCAACATAACACAGGCCTAACAAGTCCAGCTTCAAAATGAGAAATCAAGATGAATAGTTTTACACAGCATAGATAACGGAGTACAAATTAATATCAATATTCAAAACTCTAATTCAATAATGACCAATAATAGATGACTTCATAAGAATAACAATAATTGTTAAAATAGATTTTAATACAGCACCAACATACTAAAAATAATTGTCTATTTAGCGCAACAAGCATCATCCAGCAGACTTACACAAGGGAACAGCACCCTCCAAAATACTTTTGTTTTATAAGCACCCTCCACCATACTAATATATACCACAAACATGATACCCTAAATCACATCACAACCAACATACTGACGCAGCTTAACACTACAGATAGCGGTTACACAAGCTGTTAAAATTCAATTCAGTATATGTCTCCTTTAAGCAGATCAGTGGTCCAACAATCTGGTAAAAATATCACTTTAAGCTGCTGAATATAGCTCACATCCAACACCATGAGTTCAGTTGAATTTCTTCAAGCAACAGGTTCAATACAGCATAAAACTAAAAAACCAGCCTTCACAAATATAAACATCGACACATTCAGAAACATAAAAAGCGACCACTGCCAAGCATAATTTTGTATGTACAAAGTTTGTTAAATTAAAGCACACTCTACATGGTCTCTGCAACCCCTTCTGGCCTGTCCAAACCCACAATTCAGCTTAATATGTATAAGCATCATATTAATCACAACCATATCAGTGTTGATATTTTCTACTCAGTAGCAAGATTATTTAACTAATATCAGCATAGCGTTTAGTTTGAGTACCATAACCTCCATCGGAAAGGATAACCTCTAAAAAACACGTCCACTAAATTAGCTTATTTTTTGTGGTGTGAGGGGACTTGTTGTGAATGAGGCAAACGACAAAGGTGTCTTGAAGGTGATTGGGAAAACACAGAATGGAAGAAAAAATAAAATCAATAATGAATACTGGAAACAGGACATTGACCATAAATTTCTACAAGTCAATTCGTGAGAGACTTGCAACAAGAGCAAAATTACAATAAAACATTTATTTGTGGGTTCCTTGTTGACTTCCCAAGTCTTCCCAGACGTTTCCTCCTTAATTTTATCTCTCACTTGATAATATCATTGCATTGCCATTTCTGAAGCACTGCTGCATTTTATTTTGTGGGTTAAAACTTGGAAGATGACTGAGGCAGTTCTTGAAGTTGTGCTTGAAAAGTTGAGCTCTCTCATTGGAAAAGAGCTGGGATTATTTCTGGGTTTCGATAGAGACATGAAAAAGCTTTGCAGCATGTTCACTGCAATCAAGGCTACCCTTCAAGATGCAGCAGAGAAACAACTCTCAAACAAAGCTATCAAGGATTGGTCGCGAAAGCTAAAAGATGCAACCTATGAGATGGATGACATCTTGGAGGAGTGTGCCTATGAAGCATTGGGATTGGAGTACCAAGGAGGCAAGTCTGGTCAATCACACAAGGTACGCTCTTGCTTATCGTCCTTTCATCCCATGCATATTGTTTTCCGTTATAAAATTGCCAAGAGGATGAAAAGGATAAGTGAGAGATTAGATGAAATTGCTGAAGAAAGACAGAAGTTTCATTTGACTGAGATGACTCCAAAGAGAAGTGGAGTCACTGAACGGCACCAAACCAGCTCAATCATCACTGAACAACAAGTTTATGGAAGAAAAGAAGATACAAAAAAAATTCTAGACTTTTTGATGGCTGGTGCTTCTCATTCCAAGAATCTATCGGTGTATCCAATTGTAGGCCTAGGTGGCATTGGAAAAACAACTCTTGCCCAACTCATCTTCAACCATGAGATGGTAGTCAACATGTTTGAGCCACGAATTTGGTTATCTGTTTCCGAAGATTTTAGTTTGAAAAGAATGACAAAAGCTATAATTGAAGCAATATCTAGCCAGGTTTGCGAGAATTTGGATCTAGAGCTGCTGCAAAGAAAACTAAAAGATCTACTTCGAGGAAAAAAATATTTGCTTGTTTTGGATGATGTGTGGGATAATATACTGGATAATTGGCAGAAGTTGGAAGGTGTATTGGCTTCTGGGGCAAAGGGTGCTTCTATTTTGGTTACTACTCGTCTTCCAAAGGTTGCAGCAATTATGGGAACAATGCCTCCTCATGAAGTAGCAATGTTATCCGAGGATGATAGTTGGGAATTGTTCAAAAACCAGGCCTTCGGATCAAATGAGGAAGAACAGGTGGAGCTTGTGGTCATAGGAAAGGAGATAATAAAGAAGTGTAGGGGGGTGCCTCTTGTAGCAAAAGCGATAGGAGGTCATTTACGCTTCAAAAGAAAGGAAAATGAGTGGCTTTATGTTAAGGAAAGCAACCTTTGGAGTTTACCACACAATGAAAACTCCATAATGTCTGCCTTGAGATTAAGTTACATGGATTTACCATTAAAACTCAAACAATGTTTTGCTTATTGTGCAATATTTCCCAAAGATAAAATAATAATAAAGCAGTGTTTAATTGAACTTTGGATGGTTAATGGATTCATTTCATCTAATGAAATATTAGATGCTGAGGATGCTGGCGATGGTGTGTGGAATGAATTATATTGGAGATCATTTTTTCAGGATATTGTAATAGATGAATTTGGCAAAGTTACAAGTTTCAAAATGCATGATCTTGTTCATGATCTTGCACAATCTGTTGCAGAAGATGTTTGTTGCATTACAAAAGACAATCTTGCAACTACTTTTTCTGAAAGAATTTACCATATCTCAAATCTTATTGGGGAAGCCATTAATCCAATCCAGTTGCATAAAGTCAAATATTTGAGGACCTATATAGGTTGGTATAATACTAGCCAATTATGTTCTCATATATTTAAATGTTATTCTTTAAGGGTGCTTTGGTTAGGACAAAGGGAAGAAGTGTTATCTTCAATTGGAGAATTAAAACATCTAAGGTACTTGAATCTTTGTGGTGGACGTTTCATAACTCTTCCAGAATCATTGTGTAGGTTGTGGAATTTGCAGATATTGAAACTAGACCACTGCTATCAGCTGGAAAAGTTGCCTAACAATTTGATACGATTAAAGGCTCTCCAACACCTATCTTTGAATAACTGCTGGAAACTATCAACCTTGCCGCCTCAGACAGGGAAGTTGACTTCCCTAAGGAATTTATCGACTTACTACGTTGGCAATAAAAGAGGGTTCCTTTTGGAAGAATTGGGACCATTGAAGCTGAAAGGAAGTCTTCACATTAAGCATTTGGGGAAAGTGAAAAGTGTAAAGGATGCCAAAGAGGCCAATATGTCAAGAAAGCAACTGAGCTGGTTATCGTTGTCGTGGGACACGAATGAAGAGTCTGAATCACAAGAAAATACTATAGAGATTCTTGAAGCACTTCAACCTGATACCCAGCAACTTCAGACTTTGAGCGTGTTGGGATATAAAGGAGCTTATTTCCCACAATGGATGTCTTCTAGTCTTTCTCTCAAAAAATTAATAATTGTGGGATGTCTTAAGTTCAATATGTCGGCAGGTTCTAAGTGCCTAACTTGTCTTAGCCATTTGACAATTCATGATTGTACAGAGGTGGAAGGTTTGCTTGAGGCTTTCCAACACATGACTGCCTTGAAGGAGTTAGAATTATCTGATCTTCCAAATCTTGAATCCTTACCTGATTGCTTTGAAAACCTTCTCTTCCTTCACAAAATGACCATTGCAAACTGTCCCAAGTTGAAATGTCTTCCATTGAGCCTAAACCTTAGTAGTATAGAAAGTTTGACAACCGAAGATTGTCCTGAGTTAAAGAAGCAGTTTAAGAATGAAACAAGATAGAATTGACCAAAAATAGCTCACATTCCCCATATTAAACCGTGGTGGTGAATAATATAGTGCAACTATACAGTCGATCATATTCCTTCCACGAGGGACTTTTAATATCTTTTTGCAAACTGTACATAGCAAGTGTAGTTACAGAACAATAGATTATAGTTTTCAACTTTGTAAGAATAAATTTTGTTATTGTCATCAAATGTTAAAATTTTATATTTTCAAACAAAGACAAATAATTTCTCCTATGTTTCATTCCCCATTGTATGTCGTATTTCTTTCTATTTTGATACCTCCTGAGTCCTAATATCCAAGACTAGTTTAAACTAGATGGTGGGAATGGCATCATCTTCATGCAGAGGGCTGTTTGAGAAGAGGCTACCTTGTTTATTCGTTGTATTTCAGACTTCACAGGCAGTTGCAACCTGGTAAACAAGTAACCTTTGCCAGTTGTACTGATTGCAGCTTGCAGGTTCATCCTTTGATCATGGTCATCATAGGTTCACCTCAGCTTACAGGCTCATCAGAGTAGTTGTGGTCGCCAGAGGTGGGTAAGAGGAAGCAAACGAGGGTGGGTGTTATGAATGAGGCAAATGATAAATGTGTAACGAAGGTGAGTGGCAACACAAAATGGAAGAAAAAATATCAAGGAACCATATGAAAACAACGCTGTTTTAGGCATTTTGGGGGGCATATATCTGCTATTCTCGTAGACTAGCTAACTTGTTAGCACAATCATGATTTTCACTGACTCTATGTGAGTTTGCCAAGTTTGATCCTGTCTTAGTTTCCAAGCGAGTTGACTAATTTTTTCACCACGGAATCTTTTAACTTGTTTGAGTTAGAGTCAACTTATTAGCTCGACTACAATGATAGAATTTCAGTATTGTCAAGTTGTTATAATATATTATATTTCACTTCGAGAAGTATCTGATATGCAGCGCCTCTGGTCTCACTGGAGACATTTCTCCCTTTCAATCCTTGAAACTCTATTACTCTTGTATACACTCTATTTTTTTGTAGTAACCCTTATGACTTAAACACATCAAATTCTCATGTCTAACTTTGCTACTGGGTGTCAAATACTACTCTCAAGTATCTGACTCACTCTAGTTGAGTAGATATCTTGACATATCCATGTTTCTTAATTAAGCAGCATTTCACTGCTAGTAGTATGGTTCTTTTCCGTTTTCTTTGTTTTGTTCTGAATTGTGATTGCCAGAATGTGTTATTTTGTTAAATTTCATCATAGTGGTGGTACTAATTTGTTTTCAGCTTACAGTTACCTGGAAATTATTCAAGAAGCTTCTTGTTCCAAATCCAAAGCAATCTCAATCTTCGATGATGGAAAGTCAATCTGCTTCATAAGAGCTGAAATGGTCTTTTGCTGCTGGTACAAATTTGGTATCCCAGCTTTGAATGATGATTCAGAGACAATTTAAACGAAAGCTCAATGAGTATGCTCGGGAATTGGAGCCATTTCCTAGTACTGATATGTCAGGTATGCTGACTGGAATCGCTGGATTGGTAATTCGATAAGTGAAAAATATATTTTCAGTTATCTTATATGCTTCAAATTCAATAATGAGGATTCTTCGTGGATAATTTTTCACCATTTGTGGACGGAATTTGATCCATTTTTCATGAATACCATAATTTTTAAAGGCTGATCTAGTTTATATTGCTCTTCCCTTAATCTATACCATCCTTCCAACTGAATGTTCGTGTCTCTTCAATTTGTTTTCTTTATTTCAATTTATTTCTTTTCAAACTTTTAGGAATTGATTTTATTTCTAAATGATTTCCCCCAAAAATTTATGAGAAATAAAAACTTAATTGATTTTGAAATCTTTTGATTTTTATCAATCTAAAAATCTACTCATTTTTTATTGGATTTGATTTCATTTTAGTTTTAATTAGTTGATTGACAATCTTGCTCCTATTATTTTTGGAAAAAACTTCTCTAATCTACTAATAGTATTAGTCTACTAATAGTATTAGTCTACTAATAGTGCTAGTCTACTAGTGGAGCGAGTCTATTAGTAGAGCTAGTATACTAGAGCTATGTTGGAACCAAAGACATTGTATTGAAGTTTTGGTTTTGTGTTTTCTTTCCTTGTTTTTGCTCTTAAATCAATTTTATGGTACCAAACACGTTTATAGGTGTGGTACTTGTTTTGTGTGTTTAGATAGACTTGAGAATGTGTTTGGAATGGTTTTGGATGGATTACATAGGTTGAGTTGTGCTGGAAAAGCTTCAAAAATGGGATTTTGTGTGTGGTAATCGATTACCTAAAAACAGTTATCGATTACCCTACAAGAATTTTGAGAACAGGAATTGATGCTATTTGTGGTAATTGATTACCTGAAATCAATAATCGATTACTCTGAGAACAAGCCTTTTGGACAAGATATCAGGTAATCAAGTGAGTAATCGATTACCATGCACCAAAACTAATATAAAAACATTTTTGAAAATAGATTTTACAACTTTTGATCAATCCAATCAAGTGTTGTCTTCTCTTATACGTTTTCTGAGAATTCTCTCCAAGATTCATACCCATTTTTTATGATTTGAAAGTGCTTCAATTTCAAGATTCAAGGAAGAGACTCTATTGAGTTTTGATTTTTCTGTTTGGGTATTTTTCACTTCAGGTGATATTGTTCTGTACCATTCTTTGTGTTTTTGCACGAGTTTAACAATTTCTTGAGGTGTTCTTGAGATTGTTGGAAAATCTTGCAGTGTGGTGTTGCAAGTGAGACATTGTGAGTGGTGAGGTGTCACGGTGTAGAAAACTCTTGTGGGGTGCAAGAGGAAGCCTCTTCTTTTGTGATTTAATCTTTTTGGGATTAAAATCTGTATGTGTAGTGTGCATGTACTGAGATTCTAGTGGAAAGCAAATTAGCAGAAGGCTAAGTCTGTAAACTGGATGTAGGTCAGTGAATTGAACCAGTATAAATCATTGTTCAAATTCTCTCTTCCTTACACTCTTTAATTTCAGTCTTTATTGAATTCTTGGAGTACTAACAATTGAATTTTTGCAGTTGTATTTGATTCATTAAGTTTTCTTATTGTGGATCAAATTCTTTTTATTCATTTGCTTGATTTTAAATTTGGGTTTTAGCCCATATTTTTGTGGGTTTGAATTTCATTCTTTCTACCCTTTCCATTTGATTCTGAATTACTTGAAATAGAATTCTTGCTAAGTTTTTCTTCTATTTCATTTAAAATTATTATTGGAGGAATTGAATTGATTGGTGTTTTGCCTTAAGGGTTGAATTCTTGAAAAACCATTTTTGAAAAATGAGGTAGATTTTGAAATTTTCTAAAATGGGTTGTTTTTTAAAATACTCTGATACAGTTGAATAGAAAAGTTTTTGAAAAATAATTTAGTGAATTTATTCAACCCGCCCTATAGATTCTCCCCTGGTACCAAAAATTGGCATCAAGAGTGGGATCTTGAGAAATATTCAAGATTATATTGATCCATATGTTTTCTTTGAAAATGTCGGGGAATCAATTACCTTTTAGTGAGAGTGTCTCTATTAACAGACCACCATTATTCGTTAGTGAAAATTATACTTTTTGGAAAGTAAGAATGAGAATTTTTATGGAGTTTGTAAACAGAGCCATATGGCAAGTTGTAGTAACCGATTATAAAATTCTCACCTATATGCTTGAACATTAAATAGTTGAAAAGCCATATGAATTGTGGACCATTGATGAAATAAAATGTGCTGAGAATGATTCAAAAGCTTTAAATATTTTACATTCTTCCTTGAATAGTGATGATCTTTTCAGGGTATCATCATGCATTACAGCCAAGGAAGCGTGGAATCTAATTCAAGTCACCTACGAAAGTACACCTGATGTAAGACGTGCTAACAAGCTAATTAGTCAACTAATAGAGCTAGTCTACTAGTAAAGCTAGCCTACTAGTAGAGCAAGCCTATTAGTAGAGCTAACCTACTAGTACAACTAGTTTACTGGTAGAGCTACCTACTAGTAGTGCTAGTCTACTAATAAAGCTGGTATACTATTAGAGCTAATATACAAGTAGTACTCGTCTAGTAGGAGTGTTAGTCTACTAATAGAGCTAGTCTACTAGTAGAGTCAGTCTACTAGTAGTGTTAGTCTACTGATATAGCTAGTCTACTATTAGAGCTAATCTACTAGTAGTACTCGTCTACTAGTAGTGCTAGTCTACTATTAGTCTACTAGTAGAGTTGATCTACTAGTAGAGCTAATCTACTAGTAGTGTTACTCTACTAGTAGTGCTAATCTACTATTAGTCTACTAGTAGAGTTGGTCTACTAGTAGTGCTACTCTACTAGTAGTGCTAGTCTACTAATAGAGCTAGTCTACTATTAGACCTAATCTACTAGTAATACTAGTCTATTACTAGTCTACTAGTAGAGTTGGTCTTTTAGTAGAGCTAGTCTACAAGTAATGTTAGTCTTCTGATAGAGCTAGTCTACTACTAGTATACTAATAGAAGTGGTCTACAAGTAGAGTTAGTCTACAAGTAATGATAATCTACTAGTAGAGTTAGTCTACTAGCAAAGCAAGTTTACTGTTAGTACTAGTTTACTAGTGGAGCTAGTCTACTAGTAGAGTTAGTCTACTGGTAGTGCTAGTAGTGCTAGTCTACTTACTAGTAGAGCTAGTCTACGAATAGTGTTACTCTACTAGTAGTGTTAGTCTACTAGTAGAGCTAGTCTACTAGTAGAGCATGTCTACTAGTAGTGCTAGTTTACTAGTAGAGGTAGTCGATTAGTAGAGCTAATCTACTACAAGTGCTAGTCTACTAGTAGAGCTAGTCTACTAGTAGAGTTAGTCTACTGGTAGAGCTAGTATACTATTAGAGATTGTCTACTAGTAGGCGTGGTATATTAGTAGAGTTGGTCTACTTATAGAGTTAGTCCACTAGTAGTGTTGGTCTACTAGTAGTGCTAGTTTACTAGTAGAGTTAGTGTACTAGTAGAGCTTATCTACTAGTAATGCTAGTCTACTAGTAGAGCTAGTCTAATAGTAGTCTATTAGTAGAACTAGTTTACTAGTAAAGCTAGTCTACTAATACTGTTGGTCTACTAGTAGTGCTAGTCTACTAGTAGTGCTAGTCCACTACTAGAGCTAGTCTACTAGTATTACTATTCTACTAATAGTGCTAGTCTACTAGTAGAGCTAGCCTACTAGTAAAGCTACTCAACTAGTACTCCTAGTCTACCAGTAGAGTTAGTCTAGTAGTAGTGATAGTCTACTAGTAAAGCTAGTCTATTAATAGAGTTAGTCTACTAGTACTGTTAGTCTACTAGTACTGCTAGTCTACTAAAGGATCTAGTGTACTAGTAGAGCTAGTCTACTAGTAAGGCTAGTTTACTAGTAAAACTAGTCAACTGGTAGAGCTAGTCTACTAGAAAAGCTTGTGTACCAATAGTGGTAGTCTACTTGTAGAGATAGTCTACTAGTAGTGCTAGTCTGCTAGTAGTGCTAGTCTACTAGTAGAGCTAGTCTAGTCTACTAGTAGAGCTAGTTTACTGGTAATGCTAGTCTATTAATAGAGCTAGTCTACTAGTAGATCTAATCTACTAATACAAGTAGTGCTAGTTTACTAGTAAAGCTAGTCTACTAGTAGAGCTTGTCTACTTGTAGTGCTACTCTACTTGTTGAGCTAGTCTACTAGTAGAGTTGGTCTACTAGAATTGCCAGTCTAATAGTAGTAATATTCTACTAGTAGTGCTAGTCAGTAGAGCTAGTCAACTAGTAGTGCTAATTTACTAGTAGAGCTAGTCTACTGATAGTGCTAGTCTACTAGTACCATTAGTGCTAGTTTTTCTGGTAGAGCTAGTCTACTAGTAGAGCTAGTCTAGTTGTGAAGTTTGTCTACTAGTAGTGCTAATCTACTGGTATAGCTAGTCTACAAGTAGAGAGGATCTACTAGAAAAGTTAGTCTATTAGTAGTGCTACTTTACTAGTAGAGCTACTCTACTCGCGGATTTAGTTTACTAGTAGAGCTAGTCTACTAGCTGTGCTAGAGCAGTTTGGCACCTCACGAACAAAATTCGAAGAATTTGAAAGGTCTAGGAAATTAAAAAAGGTGTCTAACGAAACAATTAAGTTCCTCAAGAAGCTAAATAGATAGAATGCCTAAAGTGTTAGATTCAGGGATTAGAACTATTACTTTGAATATCTTAATTATGAGTTATCCGATTCTCTTTTGGGTTAAAATTTGTTTGTTAACTTCCTTTTGTATAAGACATCCTTTTGTATCTACCATTTTTCTTTTGAATCAATAAATATTTCCATCTTTACCTATCAATCATTGTTGCATTTTTTCATTTCATATATTAAGAATGAAGCATGTAATGATCTTAAATGTATTATAATTGCCACAAAGAACCTTAAAGATTAAACGAAATACGACAATTTCTTAATCAAATTTGTCAAAGGTACCAATGAAGTATTAGTTAAGAGGCACCTCCCTCTTTTTACTATTCGCACCCTTTTTATATCATGACCCATTTTATTGTTTCCACCTATGTTTATTGTTCGCAACACTGGTTTTGCTAAACGCACTTCCTTCATTTTAAAGTCCAAACTGCATTATTTTTAGTCTTTTGTGAGTATAAATTGGAAAGTTTTTATTTTGTCATTTTCTTTTATTTACTTTATTTTTTTTAGCTAACATATTGTTACGAATACTTGAAATAGCGAATACTAAAATTTTGATTAAACCTAGTAACAATAATCATGATAATAATATTAATTTAAAAATAATAATTTAGTAATAATATTTTACATGGTTTTTAACCTTAAAAATCATACAACTTTTAGTTTATATAATTATCATTGTGAAAGAAAAATTTAATAATGGTCACTTTAGATGCACTTCTAATTTAACTATTACGAAAATTAAAAGAACTACTTTAGATGCCCTTCTGATTTGGTTCCTTCTATAAAATTTTGGTTATTATATTATTATTAGGTTATTTAAAAGAAATAATAGTTACTTTGGATACACTTCTAATGTGACTATTATAATTTATAGAAAGATTTATTACGATCACTTTGGATGCACTTCCAATTTGATTATCGTTAAATCCTTTAAAATTATTTTTTAAATAAATCATAAAACGTAAAGCTTTAATTATGACTACTTCAAAAGCTATCATAATTTAGTAATTGTCACTTCAGATTTGACGGTTACGCTAAATAATTATCGTAACCACTTTAGATGCACTTCTAATTTGGTTGCAATAATAATATTCAAAATAAACCCAAGAATATTGAAAAATTAATTACTAACATAAAAAACCTAATAAATTAATCATTTCAAGAACTACGTATACTTTGATTCTCCATTACACATGGAGATACGTAGGAGCAGGAAACTTACTCCTGTCAAGCCTCAAAAAATAAAAAGAAAATAAGTTAATTAAAATTAAAATAAGTTAATTTCTTTTTGTAAAAAGAAATTTTCCAATAATAATTTTTTCATTAAAATGTTAAAAAAAATAAAATAAAATTATTTGTTATATTTCAAGTATTTTAAGAGAGAAATAAATATTTTTAAAGTTATCTAGTTTTGCACATTTAATTAGAAGTAATTGTCCTTAAGACAGACACTCTAGGATGCTAATTCCTTTCCTACGTATAATAAACCTCGAACTCAAAATTTGGTTTTATAGACCACCTTTTTTTAAAGATTCCTTTTAATGTTTTTCTAAATAAATATTGATGACAATTTCTCTGATTTTCAAAAATCAATTTTTCACCGTCCTATCGAAACCCTAGGTGTTGACACACTGAGATAGGAAAAAAATTATATCATTTGTAACAAGGGAGTGACTGCTTTTTTTTTTTGTATATAGGCAAGAAAGTGACTGCAATTAACTACCAGTAACTTCACACTATTTTTTTTTTGTCCATCTAAAATAAACATTTTCTTAGGAAACCGATTGTATTATTTGCAATAAATAGTTGAAAAATTTATTATAAGAGGTAAAGTTTTATATTTACAAAATATATATATATATATATATATATATATATATATATATATATATATATGGAACGTATTATATGAGAACAATGTTTTTATACAAAAATATTAAAAATATTTTGTAATAATCTAAATTTAAATAAAATATTTAGATTAAAATAACTTATTTAAAATATCACATGCATCCTCTACGATATCATTTCATTTATAAGTAATATTTTTCTTTTACTACATCGTCGTCACCACCCATCACCATCATCACTATATTTTTAAATAAAGTGTTTTAGTATAAATATTTTATTTACATCTAGATAATTACAAAATATTCTTACTTTTCTTATATAAAAACACTATTATTATATATATATATATATATATATATATATTCTCGTCCTTAAGTAAGTAAGTAAGATTATAATTGAATTATGAGTAATAAAACGGTTTTCTTATCGTGTGTGCAAGACAGGTTTTAACATTGATTAAAATCTGATTTTCAACACAAAATTTTAATGTATTTATTTATATTTAAAATGTAATAAATTTTATTTTTTTATTATTAATTTATTTTTATTTTTAACTATGTATTTTTTACTTTTTTATTTTATTTTTACCACATCATTATTATTATTACTACAAGAACTATTATCAATATCGTTATTAATATGGTTGTCACCATCATCAACAATAATGAAAAAATGAAAAAAAAAATATAAAAGTAAAAATAAAAATAAATTAATATTAAAAATCATATTTAAGTTGTTTAAATTTAGTTATTCTCTTATATAATAAATACATTAATACGTTAACGCTGGAAACGTGTTCTTGGCACACAACTGAAAAACCGGTAATAAAATTATCTTAAGTCGTTGAAATAATATTGTACAAGTTTACTCACATGTTATGTAGAATAAAATAATTATTGCAATAGTTCTGTATCAAAACATTAATAAATAAATAAATAAATAAATAAATAAGCTTTAATTCCAGGCTTCAAATCACCGAAAAGAGAGAAGAGAGTAGGCACGGAGGAAGCAATGAATTTTCGAAATTTCCATTTTCTTTTTCCACTGTTCTTCGCCATAATTCCCTTTGGCGCTTTAGGGCAGCAAACGTAAGCTCCAATTTCTCTCAGTCTCTCTGAATGTATGGTTTTGTATAAAGAGCGCATCTTCAGTTCCTGATTGATGATCCATAAAATTGCTTTCATCTAGTTTACCTTAAAGTTGTAATCTTTTGTTCCTTGTTTGAACTGGGCTGGGATTGGAACAGCGAAGAGATTCGACATGGAAATGGATTTCCCCGCAGAGTTCTTATGAGTTTCAAAGAAAAACCCTCAGGAAGTAACATTACCTTTGAATGTTCTCCTTCGGGTCCCTGTGTCCCCTGCCTCTACTCTGAAAAGGTTCCCTTTTTTTCACCTCTCAATTTGGGTATTATTGTTATTATTACTTCTTCTTGTTTTGTAATTTCTGGTTGCATTTTGGATTTGAATGATAAAGTATTTGATTATTTGTTGTGTTAGTGCTGTAATTGAAAGAGAATTGAACGGTGTAAATGTAGTCATTCCATCTTTCTGCCAGCTAGATCATCAAGCTTTGTTAGTGTGAGAGTGATAGTTATGAGATATATGAACGGTCTGTGAATATAGATCTCACTCCAGTTTCTGTTGTATACTAATGAGTTGTTGATTTAGGAAGACAAATGTTACTTATAAAACAAATAATACAACTAAGAGAGAGGAAGAGATGTTATAAATAATGTGATGGGAAGAGAAAGAAAATGTTGTTTGAATAATCCATTTTTTATTTCGAAAAGCTTAAATTTTTTAATAAAGAGTGGAATTGAGCAAAAAGATTACTTTAACTTATGGGATTTGAGGAGATTATATATCTTTATACAGATTGTTTAAGAAGCCTTGCTTTCAAACATGTTTATTGATGTGGTGTCAAAGGTCTAAAGAATGGATAGGTTTGTGTTCGTTAATGAAATGGGATACATGTTCATAATAGAGTTTTCCAAATCCAAAAATGTTTTGTTAACTTTTTAAAAGATTTAGAGCTCTTTTTATCTCTATGTTTCAATTGCACTCATAAGCTCTTTGTTCCAGGTTTGCTTCGGTATTTCTTATTTTTTGTGATCTACGTCATATGTTGTTTTCTGCCTAGTTGTTTATTCATGGACCTCTTTATTTTTATCTGCGAGTTTTTTCTCGTAGGGTGATGAGAAATATCGATGCAGTGAGACTGGCTATCGAATTCCATTCAAATGTGTAGAGATTAAAGATTCAACAAATGATGCAAAGAAAACAAAGTCTCAAAAAGGTCGGTTGTTTTTGGAAGTTTCTGATGGTATTGCAGAATCTCATAAAGTGTCACATGTTGCTGGAGAGATCAATCCTTCACAATCACATAGAAGATTGGTAGACGATTCATCGTCTTCAGATAATACTTCACAGGCTTACATCACTTATAGAAGCTGTATAACCCCAGTTAATGAAGAGAAGTTGTCGGTGCTTAATTTTGAGGTAATCTTCAGTTTTTAGCCTACTCTATCTTACAGTTGACTGGTAGCTTCTGAACTTGGTTGGTTGGAAAAATAAAATCCTACAGTGAGCATTTTATTATGCTGTTGAACTAATATATCCACATTATAGGATTAAGTAGTATTGTAGCTTCTGTTAAGTATTTTGGTTCTCTAAATTTCTGGGAATATTATGTATTTGCAAACCATGTATCTGACATTAATCAAAGGATGGCTGAATGCATAAGGCTCCCACCCAATGGTGTCTCAAGTGGTTGATGTATGCAGCCTTATCCCTGCAAGTAGTGAGGCTGCTTCTAGGATTGTATCTCCGACCTCCACAAGGCAAAGCCTCAGAATAGTGCCTGCCAAGGTTCACTGTTTTACGTCTGACATTAATATGCATAATAAATTAAGAAATAATTACCATTATCTCGGGTTGAATGCTGGAAAAGGTTCCTCTAGAAAATAATTTGGACTAGTAAAGAAATAGAAAAACACTTATACACTGTCAGTGTGTTTTACACGAACAATTAATCACAGTCTTTTATATATGGTAAATTTGTTGACTTTACCAATTAATAGTTTAAAAGTCATGTAAACGAAGGGTTATGATTAACCGTCAGTATAAAACTCTTTTACACTGGCTGTGTATAGGTATTAAACTCGTAAAGAAAAGTGCTATTAAGTAGATCCTGAGCCACATTCTTTAGATTCTTCTAGAAAATAGTTTCCCATCAGCATGCAGTAAGTTTTTCCATGTGTTTATGAGCTGCATGCACTAGAGTAATAATGCAATATGCTTAAAAAATGTCCAGTTGGGTTTGCAAATTAATACGAAGCATTAACATTTATTAACAGTCACTAGGTATATATTGGAGCCCATGATGATGTTCCATGTGCTGTGCCATAAGATTTAATCTTCATCTCATTATATTAGCTATCCATCCTACTTGAATTGGCATTATAAGGAGACTAAGTGCTTCATAAGTTCATATTGTTCTTGTTCTTTCATCTAGCTTTTTGCTTTATAATACTGTTAGTTTGTTGGTATCAGAACTAGTCCTCTCTCATTGAATTTTCTCGTAAGTCAGCCTTTGCTGCATATTTCTTTATGCATATATTTATTTACTACCAAATCGCCTCAGAAATGGGGTATCAAGTCACAATGTAAATGAAATAACTTTACTGGGTCATGTGCAGATAGTGTTCGAGATTGTTACTGCCTTTGTTAGTTCTTAGATAATCAATGACGTTAGTAATAACTAATTTCTGAAGAGTTATTGTAATGATGGATTCAAACACTAGTTTGTGCATACATGGATGTGACAATATGTAATGTAACCAGTGTCCAAATTTGGAGAAAGCATGTGATTATTTCTGTTTTTGACCGCCTTGACCTCTATGTAGATGTTGTGATTTGTGAGGCATTGAATTGTATAACGTTACTTAATTTACATTTAACAAGTTGAACAGCATGTGATAAACAAGGTTTTTATTAAAATATTCATGTTCTTATGTGCAACACTTTGTACAGGGGTTGGTGATTTTTTTGTTACTAATTAGTGGATCAATCATGTACTTGAGAAAAAGGAAGGCGGCATCCATGTCTGGATATGTAGCAGGAAGGGGTCAGAACAACTCTCGATTTTGAAATCTAAGGCTAATGAATGATGAGATATTTACTCCATAAGGCCTAATGTTGGGATTTAGTGGTCTCCTTTGTATTTTTTATGGTGATGTAATGTAATATAGTTTTCTTGCCTTGGCCATCTTTCCACTTATCAAGTCAGACGGACCACAGTAGTCAAGTTTTTATTCGTTGCACTTTGAGGCCACATAGTTTTGCTACTTTATATTGGAATACATGATTTTTAGGATTTTATTTTTCTTCAACAATTTAGTAACTCTTCTTGAAACAGTTATATATATATATATATATATATACATATATTATTCTTATCAAACTATTGCTAAAATTAAGTCCATTCCAATTTAAATTAAAATTTTAATTTTGCTACCATATCAAATTAATAGACATAAGTGTGATTAAGTCTTCAATCGAGATAATTTGATTATTGTTAATTAAAAAAATAAACATAAAAAGTTATACTCTTATATAATAAAATTGAGTAAATGGTGGATGTATTAACAATGTAACAATGTCATTTAATCGCAGATTTTCTTTTAAATTGTTTATTTGGGAATTTTAAAATTCTGTATAACAATGAACTTTTATTTACAAAGTAATCTTTATTTACCCAATGAGGATCGTTTATTGATAGACACGCGTTGAGTTTCTAGATAAGGACCTAAGTTTGATTTGAAAGGGGTGAGAAGTTTTAAGGGTTACTAAATTTTGAGCTGAATGATTATGTTTATTGTTAGTAAAAAAAATATTTTTTTTTTTATATTGGTAAGGTATAAAGACAACTTAAATTTTATTTTTTATGTTTAATATTATTTTTTAAATTTAGTCTTCGTATATTGTTTTTGCAAACTTTTATCTTAAACAGTTGAAAGTTTCATAATTACTATATCCCATTTTTATTTTAACGCTCGTGTAAAATTGTATTATTCAATCTTCTGATTGTAAATAATTATGTGTAATTAAGATAATTATTATAAAAACTAAAAAACTTATAATACATAATTATTTGTTATTAGATAACATTTTTGTCATGTAAATTTTACTCTATTGATCAATTAAAAATTATGTTAGATATAACTTTATAATACTTACTACAAAACATCATATACATTTGCCTCTAAAAAATGTGAATATATAATTAGATAATGGTGTGAAAACTTATTTGTGTAATTTAATTAAATTCTTAAAATATCTATGTAATATATAACCAATTTACTAATTTATTTTTTTATAGCTTGTGAGTAATTTTTTACTTATTATATCAAATTAATTTTCTTATCTCTTTAATTTTTTATTCCATCAAAATGATTTTTACTTAATTATTTTAATCAATACTCAATTTTTTTAATCAACACTCAAGTTTTTTAATCAGCAATAAGTATACTAATTTGGTCAGTGTAGGAGTTTGCCTGCTTGACAAATGATTAGATGCTAATGGACCAAGAGGGAATAGAAAAACATGCACGATGCTGAAAAATATAAATGGACCACACACACACGATCTTTCTTTTCCATCTAAAAAAAAAAAAGAATTCTAAAAAAAATTTACATCAATATTCATGATATTTTTTCAAATTTTACACTGATACCTTAATTTTTTTGAAGTCCTACATTGACAACATTTTTATATTGCAAATACACCTTAAATTTTAAAATCTTACTAAAAAATAGAAATAATGGACAAATTTTAAATTAATCCTCAAGGATTGTATTTTAATTTTTAAATTAATATTCCGGTATATTTTAAATTTTTTCCAATCCAAAATGACACTTATTTGAATTTTTTTATGCAGAACAACAATAAAAATAAAGTAAAAAGAAATTAAAATAAACACTAAAGATTTTTAAGAACTAAAAGGTTTAAATGTTTAATTGTTCATTTTCAAAGACTAATTTAAAAATTATTGGACACGGGAAATGGAGAGGACAACATTGTCAGAAAGCAACTTCAATCATCCAGTTTCTTTTATGGCCTTCTGCTCTATCTTTATGACCTTTTCTTTTCGACATTATAATTTTTAAAAATCACTTCTCATGCATAATATAATGAGTTTTCATAGCTTTTTATGAAAAAGTTAATAATTAATTAGGGCTGTGATAATCCTCTTTTTAGTGATAATAACACACTAACACATTCTTTTTAGTGATAATAATTAAGTTAATAATTAATATTTAGTTTATTTTTTTATAAACTAAATATTAAATACTAATTATTAATTATTAATGTATTAATTTTTATTAATGAAAATATTTGAACTTTAAGACATCTTTCCTTTTCTCCCACACATAAACTTTATCACAAAACTAACATTATAACTCTCAAAACCACTCACTCAGCCGAACATAGCCTGAGCCATATTCCATAACCATGCTGCCCTCACCTGATATAGATATTTTAAGTAAACTTTAACCAATCATAACAACTATATTTTAAAAAAAATCGCAAAATGTATTATTGATATTTCTCTATTTCCTTTGAAAAGTTTCAAATGTAGGTTCACATCAACAGTTTACCAGGTAATTCAGAAATGTTTAACATTTCATTTTTGACATGTTTAACATTTCCTTTTTTTCAGAAAGAAAAATAATAGTAAAACATTATGACTAAAGTTTATTTAAAATTTCAGTCCTGTAAGAGTTTAATCACAATGCATAATAAAGTTTTACATTGATATTCAATTACATTAATATTCAATCACAACTCTTCATTTATAGTAAATTTGTTTGAATTGAATATCAATATAAAATTTTTTACACTGTCAATACATACTAATTAAACTCTAACAAAAAAAATTGCAATAAAGAATTAGTTGCACTAAAATCTCAGTTGTTTTTCAAAACAAATTTTACCAAAAAATAAGTAAATAAAGTAAATTAAAAAGAATTAGTTGCATTAAATAAGTTTATTTAAAATGTGTGTGTGTATAAATGTGTAAGATAAACGTATGACTTCTCATAAAACTATTTCATTAAGTTTCAACCAAACAGCTATTTTCTATATTCAACTACCAATAAAATGTGATCAAGAAAAAAGGGGAGAAAAAAAAGCAAAAGCTTAGCTCCCTATTTCTCGAGGCAACTGTTTCCACTCAACCCTCTAAGTCTGATATCATATTATCATTCAATTACGAAAAAAATAAATAACACCTGCATTAATCACCATCAACGGTCCCAAATGAACATGATGGTCAGAACCCAAAAATCTGCTCACTAACTTGAGATTTAATTTAAGAAAAAATTACAGCACAGGATATACCATGTTATTGCTGCTTCCTCCTATAAAAAATATACAACACCAATTGTGTCAATTCTATTTGTTTCTTGTCCAAATAAGACGGCAGCAGCAGCAGCAGCAGACAAACTCCAAAAGAAAGAATTATGTTGATGATAACCGTCCACTTAAACAGTGAAACTCCTCTCCTTAAAGACACATCTACAGTAACAGCAGAAACAGTAACTACAAGCAAAGGGATATATGAAGTTACAAAAAATAATCTGGAGTCTTTCGTGTAGTGTCAGGCTCAATTTGTCTCGGTGCTGGATCAAACTGCAGAAAATTCTGATCCATATTCTCTCCAATTTCCAGTATGGCAGCCATATTCCCACATCGGTAACAGTAATTAGGTGCACTAAAAACAGTCACCACATTCTTGTCCTTAAAGATTCATCAAAATAACAGTCAATATCAATACATAGAATGTAATGGTAACATTAAAATGAAAGAAACCAATACTTGTAACGAGTCAAAATATTAGATCAGTCAGTCACCTGGCACCAATTGTATCCTTCCATGACAAGCTGGTGAGCTCTAGATATCAGGGAGAGACCATTGGTATGATTGAACTGAGCAGCTATATCCTGCCCAAATGTATATCCAGCACCACGTGGAGATATTCCCCAACCACAACGATCATCTGGATCAGACCACAAGAGGTCACACATTGGTCCTTCGTGTGGAACCTACATTGCACAGTTATGGTTGTCACTTGTCAGGCAAGAAATCCAATTAATTTGGTCAATATAGTTTTAGAGAAGACATGTATACAGAAATGAAATTCCATGACGGAACAAAATATGAGACATCCTAAAAGCCAAAAACACCCTAGCAAGGCTCAAATGAACACCAGCTAAATAGAAATAGAAAGCAGACATCATTGTAAACCGACAAAATGAAACATTTCCAAAGAAAAATGCGTACTACACACTACAATAATACAATTTCAACAACAAACAATTTATTAAGCTACTTCTAAAACCACATTTAAAAAATATTTTTAACTTAAAAAGAGCATGTTTTTGCATAAATATGTTCTTCATACCAAATAATTCATAATGCAAGAGCTTGCAATAACAATATAAAAACACACAAACCTCCTGTATGCGATCCAAGGCTCGGATATTATCTAGTGTATCCAAAGATGGCGAGAGACCTCCATGCAAGCAGAAAATCTGTAATATACAAGGATGTTAGAACATTACAATATGCAAAGTTGTCAGAGAAACATCCCTGCAACATATATAACTCAAACCTGACTCTCAATGAGGGCAGTCAGAGGCAAATAATCAAACAAGTCGGTAAAGAATTTCCAGACATTCGCATTTCCATACTTTCTCAAGCATTCATCGTAGAAGCCATACCTGAAAGCAGGTGAAAGATAGAGACAACGAGGTAAGCAAATAAAAAAAAAAACTAATTTTAAAATAAATTCCTTGTATTTCTTCTGTCCAAAGAAATTTTCCTGATTATTACATTCCTTCGCATTTGCAAACCACTAATAAATTGGTATTCTCATTCTCGAGTGTAAAACCATGTAATTCATGTCTAATCATTCATTTAGATGCATGTTACAAGCTAGCTGTAACATTTCACCTAAATTAACCTTGGCATCCAATCCAAGCACCAGGTCCTTTTCAGTTTGAGTGTAATTTCATCATCCATTCACCATGTGCTTCACAACTATTTACATATATAGTAAAAAATAAAATGTGGAAGCACATTAGCAACAAAATACATTTTTTTTACAGGCCAAAATACATTTATTTGCATACTAAGTCATTATATGTCCTAATACTAAGAAAATATGGCAGAACAAAATGGTGAGAGAAAAATGAAAAGAATATGATATTATTACAAAATCAAGCTGTTCCTCCTAAGTTAACCACTAGCAAATGTTGAGATATATGGACACAATGATCAGACTTTAAGCAGAATATCTACTAAAATTTTGTATATAGACAAATTAGTATTACAAATTAAGTTGTTTTTTTTATTTTTTTACTAAAATATGATGAAAAGAAAATGTTCTTACACTTGAGTGATTTGACGGCTCTCGTGATTTCCCCTAAGGATTGTAATTCTATCTCTATAACGGACTTTCAAAGCCACCAAAAGAGTAACAGTCTCCACTGAATAGTAGCCACGATCTGCATAATGTTTGCCAATATTGTTAAGGAATAATAGCAGTTCACACATATGCAAAGAGTATAATTTCAACATCATTAAAAGCAGCAAGACAAAAAAAAAGGGAAAGAGAAAAGATGATAGTGGCTCAAAACTGGCACCTTATTATTTCTAAAACTATAACATCCTCAAAAGACACATTATAACAAAATCTAGAATCGATGCCTTAATACAAACAGATCAATTAATCACTTGTGCTACTTTCTATACTCCCAGTAAGGTTTGTTAAAGGACTGGCTTATTGAAAACATTGTGTACCTTCACTTCTCACCAACATTCAATCCTATAAAATCCTTTTACACAAATTTCAATTTCATTTGTCCATGCACAGTTCAATGAGTAATTTTTCCCCTCTGCCGTCAGACTTCTAACATACAATCATAAAAGTATTAAGAATATCACAAAAGAAAGATCATATATAATTTATTCAATAATCAATAATGCTCAGACTAACATCTCCTCATTACTTCATTGTGTTGCACCACCCTACACCACATAGTGCGTTAGAAACTACACTTCAATAACAAAATCCAAAACTACCTTTCCAAATCCAAACCAGCCCTCAGCAAAGCAGCAAGACAAATGCCAATCATCCTAGCAGAAAAACAAAGGGACATGAAAAAACAAGCTTCACCTAACAAATCTACTTTCAACAAAAAGATGGGTTGGCACATAGCCAAAACAAGGACCACGAAAACAAATGTTTATATAAACTATTACAACAGTGGAATGAATGTTAAATCCAAAAATAAAAACAGACATATACAAAAATAACCCAGTATTTTCACAGTTTACACAACAAATAATTCAAGCATAAACCTACTAGTTTAATAAGTATTAAACCTTCAAAAACTAACAACCATGACATCATAGAAGAGCCTTATTAAATAAAACCTATTCAAAGTAGCTGATGACAGCACATCCCTCAAAAAATACACATGTAACCAACTAGTAGTTTTTTTTTTTTTTTCAATTCACCCCAACCAACCAAGCAATCAATCAATCCGGCAGCAGTTCTTTCGGAACCGATAAACCAGCTGAAGGAAACATCAACAAAAGCAAAACTCTACTCAAACTCTCAAACACATAAAAACGGCATAAAAATAACGAAACAACAACCGGGCATAAACTTTAAAAAAAAAAAGGACGTTCCGTTCAGTTCCATCTCAAAATCCAAATCCACGCCATAACATAAATTCAATTAAAACACAACACGAAGCATATTTGTTTATAACGAAACAAAACGAAACCCAAGTTAGATCAAATTAAGGTCATGAAAATAATTAATTAAAGAAAAGAAAAGGAAAATAGAGAGAGAGAATTTGAGGAGAGGAAACTGACCTACATAATCGCCCATAAAGAGATAATTAGTATCAGGAGCGTTTCCTCCTATCCGAAAGAGCTCGATGAGATCGTAGAACTGGCCGTGAATGTCGCCGCAGACGGTGACGGGGCACTTCACCGGCTGAACGTTCCACTCTTCGACGAGAATCGCTCGGGCCTGATCGCAGAGAGCCTTGACCTCAGCCTCCGGCAGAGGCTTGCACTCCATGAGATGCTCGATCTGCCGGTCCAGATCCGCGTGAGACGGCATCGTTTCTCTCGCTCAGATCCAAGATCCGAGGTTCGTAACGGATCGGCGGTGCTCTGTTACCGGAGATTCGCCGACGGCGACCGGAGCAGCGGCGCGGAAGAGACGGTTCCGATGCGAAGCGAGGAGTGGAAAACGAACCGTTTCGAGGACGATGGGGTTTGGCTCTTTTTTTCCTTCGCTCTCTTCTCAATCATTTCATTTGCTTCCGCGCTCCGTGTTTCTGTCCCTTTTCTTTCCTTCTATGTTTCGCTCGGTTTTTTCAATTTTGTGCAAACAGAGACCTAAACAAAAAAAAAATTATTAAAAAAACACTTTTTAATTTTTATTGTTTTATTTCAATTTAATTTATTTTTTAATTATTAATCTGTGAATGGGAGTAAGGAGGAAGAGGAAATTACCGCGAAGGTGGGGGAGCCTGCCATCCAGAACCTAACAAAATGAAACTCAAACGCAAATAAAATGACATGAAATTTGGTAAACAAAATTATATTGAATGAGTGTTTTCCTTTTTTTATATTTCATTTACAATGTAATGATTTTCTTTTTGTGTGGATTTACAGTTTCAATTTATAGATCCAATAAACCATTTTAATAATCATTAATTAGCTTTTCAAGTAATTTTGTTAATATTGTCTAAATGTATATGTAAAATATTTTACTAATTATAATAATATATAAAAATTAAACTTATTTTATTATAAAAAAATACATAATATAATTTATTTTGTGTATATAACAAAACAATTGGTGAAGTGAGAGAAAAGGTTAAGAATTTACATTGTTAAAAATTTAACAATTAGATTAAAAATATTGTTTATGAATACCATTAATATTAGATTAAAATAAATAAACTTTATTTGAAAAATATTTTCATTTTTAAATAAATCTGTGCAACGTGACGAGTATGACTGTGTTTGTGTATAATATACCAATAGAAATTGGCCTTATGTTGTAACGGAGGCCGATTGCCAACTCGCTGGAAAGATAATTCATAAATTAAAAATGTGACAATTACAATGTAGTTGATATAAAAAAAAACAGAAACCATACACTACACTTTTGATATTAGCCGAAAGGCCGAGAAACCATATGACCAATTCAACTTTGTTTCTCGGTCAAAAACAAAATTCAACTTTATTTCGGTAACGTCATTGTAATTAAATTGAAACTTTTTTGTAAATGGCTAACCGTATGAAATTCTTCTTTCTTTCCCTAATTATATATATATATATATATTAATTACGTATTAGCTTTTGTTTTTTTTTAAAAAAAAAAACTGAAACTTTTGTTAAAATTTTGATTCTAAATTAATCAATAAATTTTTCTTTATGTTTTTATTCATCAAATTAGGGTCTATTTTTTTTAGTTCTGAGTAAAAATTAGTTTTTATCCATTACACTCAATAAGTACTCTTTTTAATCTTTCAGCAAGAATTTGAAAAACTCAAAAACGTAATTTTTTATTTATGATAAGGAAGAAAAAATAATTATTTAAATTTGAACTACTAAAAATTACACTTTTATTCAAAAATTAAAAAATTCCTTAATTTGACAGAGTAAAAATATAATAAAGATTTTTTCCTGAAATTAGCAATAACATTAAGAAAATATATTAACAATATTTTAATGTTATTTTCATTCTTTAATTAGTTTTTAAATTATTTCTTACATCAATAAAAATTATTTCTACTAACCAGGAACAGTGAAGTTTTATCAATAAAAATTCAAGAAATTTTCTCAATTTTTGCGGTTAAATGTTCTCCTTATTATCTCTTACATGAATTAATTGAAATTTTTAATTGTTTGATAAATTTAGAATGAAAAATTCACATTGCATAAATTATATACATTATTAAACCCTAGTTGTCCTACGGGCGACCCATTTGTATATCGTGGTTAAATGTCGACAACCTATTATTAAACCTTTACGGGTATAATTTGACCGAGTATCGTAACTCCCTAATCACCGTTTTTCATATCTTATCTAAATCTTCCCATGATATCTTTATCTTATCAAAATCTTTTTAGATTTGTATCCTCAACCATCTCGTTATATTTGAATATCTCATTCCTCATATCTTATTTAAATCCCACACATATGTGTATCTTTATCTTATCTAAATATCACTCACATTTGTATTTTTAACAACCTAATCATATTAGAATATTTATATTTCATAAATCTTGGGATACTCACTCCTACAATACCTATAAATACCCTCACACACATGAAGTGAGGAGGGACGAATAATCATTGCTTAAACTTGATGTTCTCAATCTAGGTATACTTACACTAGGGTTTACTTGATTCGAGAACATTTGGCACCCACCGTGGGGTGACAATAAACACATTACATGTGTCCTCATTGCTCAAACTCTCTCATCCTAGGGAATGGTGCAAGTAGCCCACCATTGTTCTACCACTCACAACGATGACGAACACGCCACCATGGAGCAGATCCTAATAGAACTCACCACACTAAGAAATCAGAATGAAGAAGCCATCGCCAAACTAAGGAGTCAGAATGAAGTCACCTCTAGGGCCGATGCAGCACAGGTAAAACTCCGAGCCCAAATCATCATCCTCAAATGACTAGAAAGACAAAAAACGGTTGAGATCCTGAGGGACTTCTTGTTGTTCTCAATTGACATCCTTGAAACTCTTATTCCCCTACACTACCATGTCCAAAAATCGACCTCAGGTACTCTTTTTCCTTACCAGATTTTTTAATGAGGTCTGACCACCTTTCATTCAATACAAAATCAACAAAATCAAAGAAGCATAAATTATTTAACACAATAAAGGCGTAAAAGGCTCCTAGATGAGCCATACCATTCTACACTACAATTGGAGGCATAAGTGGATCCTAGACGAGCCTTGTCGCTCTGCACTGCAATCATTGTCGTATGTGGCTCCTAAATGAGCCTTGTCATTGTACACTATAGTTGGAGGCGTAAAAGCCTCCTAGATGAGTCCCACCATTCTACACTGCAACGAAGGTGTAAGAGGCTCCTAGATGAGTCATGTCGTTCTACACTGCAACAGAGGCGTAAGAGACTCCTAGATAAGTCTCATCGTTCTACACTGCGATTAAGGTCTAATAAGCCTTCATAAGGGTCTTGTCAATCTCTCAATAGTTATCCAGTTAAGTCATTTATTCAATAAATCACATAGTCATGGGAACCAATTACCTTACAAGATAGAAAAACGCCAAAACTAACTTATTCGATAGATCACTTAAAACCACGTCGCTGTACAAGTTAGTAAATATATGCCAAAACCAACTAAGTTATGAAATATTATTATACTTGTCCCCATTTAGTAACAGACCCTTGAAATATCATTTGACTCGATAGTCGACCCCTTATAATGAAATCATGATAATATCAACTAAGTGACGAAATATAATTCTGCTCAGTAATTAACCTCTTATAATTCGACGAAATCATGGTAAAAACATGTGAGTTACGAAATATCAAAGTTACTAATTTAGCCTCGATAAATGACCTCTTATAAGTCAATTGAATTATTTAAGTCTCCTTGGCAGTGACCGCATAGAAGTCAATTGAATTTCTCTAAAATTGTTGGGTTAAGGCACAAAGTCTTCAATTATTTAATAAATTAAGTCGCTAATAATGTTATAAATCATTACGATTACCAATTTACCACGTCTCAGCACCAATCACCCATTCATAAAATCTTGAGCTAATAAGTTGTTCGCTATTAAGTTATATTTAATCACCAACGAGACCTTCAACTTAGCCACTCCTTGCTTTTAAGTCCTCAAGGCTAAGGGGCTATATACCCCTAGTCGCCTTTCGACCAATCCCTTGATCTTCAAAGTCACTTCTTGCTCTTAAGCACTTGTGACTTGGGGACTATGTATCTCTAGTTGCCCTCCAACTGACTCCTTGATCTTCAAAGCCACTTCTTGCTCATAAGACTCATGGCTTGTGGGGCTATGTACCCCTAGTTGCCCTCCAACCGACCCCATCTGCATACCTGCACTCAACTACCGATCGATTTATTATTAAACCTTCACGGATATACTCCGATCGAGTATTGTAACTTCCTAACCACCGTTTTCCATATCTTATCTAAATCTACCTAGATTTGTATCCCTAACTACCTCATCATATTTGAATATCTCATTCCCCATATCTTATCTAAATTTTTCTTAAATCTATATCTTTTTCTTATCTAAATATCCCCCAGATTTGTATTTCCAACAACCTAATCATATTAGAATATTTATATTCCATGGATCTCGGGATACTCACTCCTACAATACCTACCCTCACACCCACGAAGTTAGGGGGGACAAATACTCACTTATTAAATACATCAACAATTTTCAATTGCGTGGAGCAGCTCAAATATGCCAAGCATTGACCCGACTTTCATTTGTTACAAGCTCGCAATATACCATCACACCAAGCCCTTTGCCCAAAGACGACGAAACCTCGACGAGGAAAAACAACTCGCAACCAAACAAGAGGCTGAGAAACTCAAGGTTGTCGACTTCATTCAATAAGTCACCTACTTTACCTAGTTAGCCAATATAGTCATGGTAAGAAAGTCATCCTGGAAAATGGCGAATGTGTGTGAACTACACAAACCTAAACAATGCTTGCCCCAAGGATGCTTATCCCCTCTCTAGCATTGATCAACTTATAGATGATACCTCAGGGCACAAAATCCTTAGCTTTCAGGATGCTTACTTAGGATATAATCAAATAATGATACATGTCCTAGATTAGGAGAAAACAACTTTTATCACTGATGATGCCAACTACTGTTATAGAGTCATGCCTTTTGGACTAAAAAATATGGGAGCTACTTACTAAAGACTAATGGACAAAGTCTCTAAGTACCAGATAGGTCGAATAATAGGGGCTTATGTGGACGATATGGTACTCAAATAAAAAAACCTGTCGCACCATATAGCCAACCTAGCATAGGTGTTTAGGTAGCTATGCAAGCACAACACACGCCTCAACCCTGAAAAATGTGTGTTCGGAGTTGAAGGGGGCAAGTTCCTATGTTTCATGCTTTCGAGAAAAGGCATAGAAGCCAATCCTGATAAGTGTCAAGCTATGATTGATATGCGTAGCCCAACCTCGAAGAAGGATGTGCAAAAACTAATAGGACACCTAACATCACTGTCGAGATTCCTACCTTGCATGATGAGCAAATCCAAACCCTTTTTCCAGTTAGTGAAGAAGACAAAGAACTTCAGGTGCACAGAAGAATGTGAACCATCCTTCCAAGAATTCAAGACTTTCCTGGCAACCCCTCCAATCTTATCTTGACTGGTCCTGGAAACCAACCTCTTCATATATCTTTCAATGGTCGAATACACCATTAACATGACTTTAGTACAAGAAGAGGGAGCCCAACAACCCATCAACTTTATAAGTAGAGTGTTGCATGATGCAGAATGGTGGTATCAGCTAATCGAAAAGCTCACCCTTCCACTCGTCACCATAGCTCGGCAACTGCATCCTTACTTTCAAAACAATCAGATCATCATCAACACTGATCATCCCATCCAAAAAATCCTTAGAAAACCCGAGCTAGTAGGGAGAATGATCGTGTGGTTTGTTAAACTGTCGGAATACTGCCTACGTTATGAATCTTGAGGACCAATGAAGTCCCAATACCTCTCCAACTTCATCACCGAGCTTACTCCATGACTTAAAGACCAAGGGACAGATGAATGAACTATCTTCATTGACAAGTCGTGCAACAAAAAATGGGAAGATGTAGGAATCCTGCTAAAGGGTCCAGATAACCTCATTATCAAACAGTCAGTACATTTAAGTTCCCAACCTCGAACAACCAGGTCGAATATAAAACCATCATCGCAGAGTTAAAACTAGTCATAGAGGTGGGAGCGATGTAGCACAAATGAAAAAGCAACTTACAGCTAATCATAGGACAAGTGAGTGGAGACTACCAAGCATGGGACAACCAACTCCTTAAATACTACCACGTGGTAAAAAACTTGATTGAAGAATTCCACGAGTTTGAGATCAGTCACATTGCTAGAGAGGATAATTCACGAGCTGACCTCTTATCAAAGCTCACCAGTACTAAAAATTAAGAGCAACATCGCACCATAATCCAGGAAACTCTCAATCAGCCTTATCTGGGGATATTACCAATTCAATAGCGAGAGCTCATGTGGATGACACCCATACATGCTTATCTATCACAAGAAGTTCTACCTGACGACCCAATTGAGGCTAAAAAGCTGCAAAGAAAGGCAGGTAACTTTTTACTATTAGTAGATAAACTTTTCAGACAAAGCACAACCCGACCACTGTTGAAGTCCTTGAATCCAGTGGAATCTGACTATGTCCTCCGCAAGATACACGGGGGAATATGTGGATTTCATAGTGAAGCCTGATCTATGGTAGCCAAAGTCCTCAGAGCAGGATTCTACTGACCCACTATGCTCAGCGATTATAAAGAATTTATTCGTAAGTGCAGCAAATGTCAAGAATTCATGAACCTACCTCATCGACCTCTAAAAGCCATGCATACTTTAATCTCCCCATGACCCTTTGGAATACGGGGAATAGACATTTTGTGACCTCTCTCACAGGCCTGAGGCTAAGCCAAATTCCTAGTAGTCGCTATTGACTATTTCACTAAGTGGATTGAAATAAAGAAAGTAGCTTGCATAACAGGTCGGTGCATTAAAAAATTTCTTTGGCAACAACTAATTTGCAGGTATAGGATCCCAAACACAGTAATCTCCGACAATAGGAAATAATTCATAGACTCCAACATAAAACCTTACTATGAGAACTTAGTATCATGCATTTTACAACATCCATTGAGCAACCCCAGACCAACAGCCAGGTCAAAGCAACAAACAAAGTCATCTTGAATGAACTCAATAAGAGATTGGGAATTGCTAAAACACTATGGGTAGAGGAACTTTTGAGCATCATATGGGCTTATCATTGTTCCCCTCACTCTACCACACAAGAAACACCATACAACCTCATCTATAGCTCTAAAGCCATGATTCCAGTTGAGGTCGGTGAACCCATCCGCGGCTAACTCATTTTAACCAGCAAGCCAACGAGAGCATACTACGTGAAGACCTCAACCTTGTTGACGAAATCTGCAACCTAACCAAAGTCAAGGCAGCAACGTGCAAACTTAGAGCAAAAAGAAGATACAATAGCAAGCTCAGTGCAAGATCTTTTCAACTAGGTGACCTTGTATGAAGAATGACTGGATAAACAAGAAGAAATCCAACACATGGGAAATTTGAAGCACCTTGGGAAGGACCATTTCGAATCATTGAGAATCTGCAGAACAATGCCTACAAATTATAGGAACTCAACAACAAAAACATCTCCAGAACTTGGAATGCATCCCATTTAAAATTCTACTTTAGCTAATGCAACTGTATAGGGTACTCTTTCCTACTCCAGTCATTTTTCCCCCAAAAAAGAAGTAAAAGGGTTTTTTGGACTAGAAAGGTTTTAATGAGCCCCACAACATTAATAAAAGTACAGTTTTTAATGCTATAATCCTCAAACTTTTCATTATGTCCACAAACTACAACATGAGCATCCGAAAGCACGAGTAGAACATGAACTTGTAAGGGTCAAACGCGAGTTCCTAAAGCACGAATCGAACGTAACTTGTAAGGGTCGAATGCGAGCCCCCTAAAGCACGAGTCAAACACGACCCTCCACCTCGAACCACGAGTCAAACGCAAACTCGTATGGGCCAAATGCAAACCCCCTCTCGAAGCACGAGTCAAACACAAACTCATGAAAACCAAACATTAACTC
Source organism: Psophocarpus tetragonolobus (assembly GCA_037954015.1). Taxonomy (NCBI): domain Eukaryota; kingdom Viridiplantae; phylum Streptophyta; class Magnoliopsida; order Fabales; family Fabaceae; genus Psophocarpus; species Psophocarpus tetragonolobus. The sequence goes on from CM075689.1 coordinate 84,341,622, forward strand.
GAGGAAACCAAACATAAATACATCAACTCATACACTTAGAAACAAGTAACACAACACAAAGAAGGCAAGACAAGAAAACTTGCAACAAACCAAAAGTTTATTCTTGCATAAACATAATTAACAAAAGTCTTTCTTAACAATTATACAACAAAAAGCAAAAAGTACAAAGGCCATCTACTCGGTCGTTACCCCATTTCCCTCAACCCCCTCCACAACATTTCCTTCCCAACCTCTTCAACAACATTTTCTTCCTTATCCTCATTATCATCTTCTTCCCCGTCCACAAGCTAGCCAACCTTCACCTCTTTATTAATGTCAAAGCGGGACTTGTCAACACCAGTAAAAGGACGACCTATTTCACTGCTTTCTCAAACCCATTCGTATGCTCGACATAAATGCTCTTCTGGACTTCAACAAGGACGACCTTCAACAATTTTTTTCTCTTTTTTGACCTAATTGTTGCTGCAAATATGTCATCGTAATCTCTAACCTCAAAATTTTAGCACTTGAAGACCTTTGAGTTTCAGCAACATTAGCAATAAAGAGACTCAAGAGTTAGCTAATAGCTTGATACCTCGTCATACCCTTGGAAAAAGTGACCAACACCCCTAGAAAGCGAGCCTGCAACTCCGCTTGTTGAGCTTGAGGCACAACCATCTTCGAGCTCATCTCCTTATTAGAAGTCTGCAAGATAGCAATCTTCCCAACAATAGCTTCCCACTTATGCCTCCAATAACCAAGGACACATTGAGATCTCTCTAACATCACCAAGGTAGAGTTAAAGCTCTCAACAACACTGACCCTCTCCAAAATAACCACATTAGCATAGGTGACATCCTCTGGCTTGAAGCAACTGACAACCTCCATATCCATACTCCAAAGTGAGCTCACATCCTTGGAGACTGACACATGCTCCAACTTGTCCATTTGATTTTGATCCCTTTCCCTTGGAAAGCATCTATACACAATCTTCTCCTGAGTTGTATGAGAGAAGGCCCTAATCATATCCAAAGGGAATGACGAAGGAGTCAAACTGCACACCAACACGCTACACAACCCAGAAGTAAAGGAAGGAATGACTATGGGGGAGGGCATGGTAGTGTCTTCTCAAGCAAGGGAAGTCATCCGTAAAGGAGAGCTAACCTCTTCGACCACCATATGACCCTCCGAGACGACAGTAGCAACTACCCTACTCGCAGTCCCAACAACCTCGCTCGTCATGCTTTCTCTTACGACCTCTCCATGTGGTCACCCCAACTTTTTCCTTCGTTAAATCAAACTTAGTCTTCAAGGACTTCCAGTTCTGCTTTCTCCTCATATCTGCAAAAGAAAAACCACGACATACTAACAACTAGAAGACAACAAAAATATCACTTCAAAGAAAAAATACGCACTTTTGAGCTCCTGCTCAACATCACGAGCATAACACAGATGGAGGACGGTCTGAACAGTCATAGGTTGGGGAAGGGATGCCAACTTGGCGATGACAACCTCCTCCTCGATCGTGACCACTCTCCCCCGGATCCCTTTAAACTTACGTGACCTCTTTTGTTAGTAAAAAGGAAACTTCGCCTTCTCGTCCATCTTGAAGAGGATGTTATTATACTCGGGACTTCGATCTACCGAGTTCACCCTCATGAACTCATTCTTAAACTTGTAAGAATTCGAATACAAAGAAAACAACCCTCTGTTAACTCCATTCAAATACACCCACCCTATAGGAATACCTAACTTCAACTGGTAGAAATGGAGAAACTTATTCAAAGAAACATCAACCCCTAAACATGAGCACAAAACTTGAAAAGCCCTAACAAAGGCCCAATTATTAGGGTGTAACTGTGAAGGTGCCACATTTATGTATCAGAGGAACTCACACTCAAACTCAGAGAAGGGTAGTGTCACTCCGAGGTTAAGAAATGAGGTCTTATACACATAAGTAGAAGACACCTCCAAAGCCCCCCATTTATAGACAAACTCATCCATCACACAAGATTGAAATAGAAACAAGTTCACCTTAAATGGAACAGACATGAAACCACCCTGCAATAGGGCATTAATCGCCGACTCACCGAGCCTGCTGCAAAACTCAACAACATCACTACGAACCTAGGTGTACTTCGAAACGTCTAACGATAATAACTCCTTTCTTCAACACATGTGATGTTGTTATTAAAGTGAAGTGGGGAATACAATGTATTGACCCCACAATGAGCACCATTGGGAATTATAAAAAGGATAAATTTGGCACATTTAAGGAACATAAGCAAGGAACGCATTAGGCAAACAATCTTGCCTTAGAAACATGTCACCTTTGTAAACCACATCTTAACTGTTAGGCTCGGGAAGTTAAACAAAGGCATATTGAAGGCACTAAGGGCACATTTTATGACCTTATGGGAAGCATTTTTGTGTCAACATCTCACAAGCTTCAATGACTATGACCCTCGCACATCAAAGGCAAGCAAAATCAGAGACCCAGTGTTATGCATCATGCATGACTAGATTTCTAGTTCTATTCATACTCACTTTCAGAGCCCCGACACAGTGATGTCTCACGAGCTATTGCTATTGTCGGCAATGATTAATAGATGTCAGTGCAATGTTAGTCTTATGTTGTTCCACACTATCGTGATAATGGAAAACAATTGTCTAGAGGTCATCAAACCCACCTAATGAATGACTTATTTATCACTCGCTTAGCCTGACACTTTGGGTTTCAAGAGCTTGCTAACAACCCCAAAGCTATTCCCATGGACCCCATTGGTTCAACCACACTAGTGGGCATCAACATACTGAGATGCCAAGGACACAGTTGCGCCCTTATGGACACACCCTCTTTGAACCAGGCAGCAGAAGAAGAGGATGAGCACCAACCACATATGGAGGATGATCCTCAACAAAAGGACCCAATTGCACAATATCAACAACTACCCATGAGAGCTTTTGATATGCATGCCTTACTTCAGCGCTTGGATTCTTTTAAGACCTACATGACCAGCCGCCTTGATGCTCATGATGCTCTTTTCGAGCAACACCACTAGTATGTCATAGACAACTTTATAGCTACTATTGCTTCCCTCCAACAGCTCCAAGGTTACTTCCTGGGCAATCCTCCTCCTCAACCTTGAGGGCCATTATAGGGTTTTTCTTTCATTTTCTTAGTTTATTGTTTTCCTTCATTTTATTATACATTTGCTTTCCTTATGTCCCTTGTCAAGTTTTGTTATTTTATTTTATTTAATTTTTAAGCATATGAGACATTTCTACTTTAAGTGTGAGGAGGGAATCTAAGGATTATATAAAAAAATATAAATAAATAAATAATATTGTCTCCTCACAATGGATATAAATGTGTCTGAATTGTTCTTACCATTGCCTTTAGTTGATAATGAATATTCTCATGGAGAAAAAATGATTAGTAAATTAGGAGTCTTTCTATAAAGAAGTAGAGTAATTAACATAACTTAAGATGTAGTTTTTCTACCATATTAACCATAGAAATAATGAGGTTTGAGCCGTAACGGGATTACATTACAAACAACCTTTTGATTTCTAAAGTATAAATATCTCTAAGCTTGGCGACCTTTGAGTATTGTGTTGAAGTTTGTGTCTTATGATCTACTTCTATGCTTATCAATATTTTTGGGGTATTTTGTAGGTTTTATTTCAAGTCACTACCTAATTAAACATAATGGTCCTTAGTTGCATATGCTGAGCCTATAAAAGTATTTATTTGTCATCTAATTTTCCGTTACATATATTTAATGTGTGACTCATTATTATCACCATGGAACAACCTCTAAAAAGGAAAAATTAATGGCAAAAGTGAAAGGAAATTTAAACATGCCCTCACAAAAAAAAAGGAAAACCAACTCGCTCCCTTTCAACAAAAATATATTTACATATAAAAAAATAAGAAAAGAAAAGAAATAAAAAAAAGAAGAGAGAACAAAAAGAGTATATATATTCAAATCAAGAGTCATTTAAAAGTTATAAAAGTGGGAAGGTTGATTTTTAGAATTCTTAGGGTCCTTAAGATTTAACTATAATTTTTTTCATATTTTTTTTAGCCCTTTGCATTTTTTCATTTCCTTTTATTTTTCCATACCTGACATAACCACCCTGGCCCCATTACATCCTTGTAAAATCCCATAATTTCTTGTTTTGAGGTGAATTTATTTGACATGGATAATATACAATTGTCCTAAATAACCTTGCTTGAATTGATCTTTGAGTGCCGAAATTTTCTTGTCCTTAAACACCCGAATGTGGTGAGATGAACACCTCTTGGCAATTAACTACATTTTTTTTGACTCAAAGTCTAATTAGGGTTTCTATGAGAATACTCCTTTTTGAAAAACGATCTAATAAATGTTTTCTTCAGATAAATTAAATTACTTGAGGGCAAGTAATGTCCAAGTGTAGGGAGGTTGATAAACTAATTTTTACACGTATTTTTATCATATTTAATATTTGTTTGTAAGGAAAGAATTGTACATTTATTGGAAAAACTCACTTTTTAATGTTTATTCTCACTTTAGTAAGGTACTTGAGAAATGAGAAAAAAGGGACAAAATCAAGTATTTTTAGAGCAATTATTGAAGATCCATGTTAGCATGGTTGTGATCCATCTCATCACGGTCGTGCTAAATCAACATAGCTCAAAACTCAGCTAGAAGAGGCATAACCATGATCAATTTAGTACGACCAATACTGAGACCTCTCAACTATGAGCACAACTGTGCTTAAAAGCAACATGACCGTGCTGTAGTTGCAAATCCTCAAGAAAGACAGAAAAAAAGCTTAAACCCTTCTTATAAATGCTAGAATATGAGAAACAAAATGGACCCACTTTGACTTGGAAGAAGAGACATATCTGTGACCTAAGAGGTAAAGAACGGGGAGGAAGCTTTGAGATTGAGGCAATTCAGAGTGCTTTATACAATAACTATTTATTTATTTTATGTACTCTACTGTTATAAAGATGTTTGGTTGTGCATTGCCCATATCTAACTAAACCCGTTTCTAGGATTGTAGTGTAACTCTTTGTGATTCCCCTTTGCACTTGCATGATTATTCAATGTCGTTCAATGATAAATTTACTTTTCTATTTTATTAGTTACACCTTAATTGTTTAAATAGTCATGATCATTGATGTTTGAACAATCAGTCTGGAAAGTAAGTAGGTTATTGATTCGATAGAATTAACCAAATTTATCGGGCAAACTTTCAATTGGATAAAAAGAAACCGATCTTAATTTGAAATTTTGCATGATCAAACTGGATAACAAATTATAATTATAGTATGATGTGAATAACTAAACTTACCACAACAACGTAGTAATTTATTGGTAATCATTGAATGACAAACAATGAAATTGCTTAGTAAATAGAGAGTAAGAACATTGTAGTGAAAATGACCACCCAATGTGTTAACTCATTGAATTCTAAAATCAATTCTCTCTCTTATTTTACACATTACTCTAAATCTAAATAATCATAATTCACTCATTAAATCATCACTTGCTAGGGTTCACTTGCCCTTAACGGTTGTATTTTATGCATTATGATATGATGGTGTTTTCACCTAGACATTCCACAAATCTTGCGATCTTTGTGAGACAACTACATGCCCAGCGTGACAATGCCGAGGGATACAATGTTTGGGCAAAGCTCTGTCTAATCTTGCTAATTGGGCGGTATTTTCAAGTTCCATTGCACGAATGGGTGTTTTAATGGCCTTGGAGGTTGTGTGGAATGCGGGATTTCGGAGAGTACAACTTGAATATGGGACTTAAAACTAGCTGTTCAATTTGTTACTCGGGGTTCAATGATTCCATCCTAATCACACTATGGTTGATACCACTAGGAATCTAATACATAGGGAGCTATTACTTTCTCCCAAGCTTTTTTCGTGAAGCTAATATGGTGGTCGACTACCTTGTTTCTAATATGCCTTTTTTAGAGCCCACCACGGAGGTGACATTATGAGATCTTTCTCTCCTAGAGTTGTGACTCTCTAATCTTTTTCTTTTCTCAAACTTTTAGCCCTTCACTGAAAGTACCAATCAAATGTGTGAGCTGTTGAATAAAAATAAAGAGTGACAGATTGATTTTATTTTATCCTTCTATTCTTATATTGAATGTATATAATTTCTCTGTTTTTGTGTGTGACAATGTATGTTAGAGAGGGAAGAGATAATGTACATGAGGATTACAAAGTCTAGAGTGTTTACAATGTTTGAGTAGTCTTTTTATGTTAAAAAAAAAAAGGAAAAAAAGCTAAAGAATGTTGAAAAAAATGTACGATTATTAAAAAAACAATTTTGGTTATTCAATATTTTTATTTTATCTTAATTTTTAATCAAAATTATATATTATATTTTTGCAAAAGTTTTTATTATCCCGTGTCCTCAAACTTGTTACTTTTTTTTATTTTTATTCTTGTAATTTTTATATTTTTAATTTTTATAGTAAAAATGATGTAACACTTTCTGTTTCCATGTCATTATGTTGATCTGACATGTTCTAACATTAAAGTTATGTTATTTATATTGAAGTGAGATATGATGACTTCAATAATTTAACAATGACTTAATATAATTTGGTGATAAGGATAAAAAAAAATAAAAGGTTTAAAAATTATATGGACTAATTTCATTTTTTACAAAATAAAAATTGAAAAGAGTTAGGACTAAAATATTATTTAAGTTTTTAAATATTATTTAACTGATTAGTTATTTTATTGGTAATATATGTTAATATGCAAGAACATAAAATGTTCATTTTTTATTTTAAAAAATATTTTTTAACAAAATGTTATTTGAATGATGATTAATTTGCAAATATAAGTTTTATGCTTACTGTTAGGTGAATAATTTTTTTAGTACATTTAATCATTTTAAGAAGTTTTTAATTTTATTTAATCAATATTAAGTAGAATTATAAATCACATAATTCAAATGATATTTTTAATTAATTTAATTTTTAATATTTTCAAAATAAAAAATCAAACACTCTTGATCTTATGTAGTATTAATTAATTTTATTACTAATAAGTAATTATATTATTTTAAAAATCATTTGCTAGTTTGAAAATATATTACGCGTACAAAGTTTTGTCTCAAATTTATTTTTATGTTTCATGGTAAAAACTTTAGCTGCTCTAGAGCAAAATTGAAGCTTCAAACTGGGCTTGGGCCTTTCCACTTTCATTAGAGTAGTACGACGGCTAAGCTTGGATATCATCAATTCAGTCCCTATATATTTTCATTAAATTAATCTATTCAAGATTAAATATGTCACCTTAGTTTCCTAAATAACTCAACAAATTATATAGAATAAAAGAGTCAACATTATTGAAGTTTTATTTTTATCTGATCTTGCATGGGCTTTTAAAAGATCAATTTTCGACTAAAAAAACATTCCACATTCGTTAATATTATACGAGTCGTTATTATTATAAGTAATTATCCAAATAAATCAACAGTACTAAAACATTAACAGTTTTTATAAGAAGAAAGAAGTACTTTATGGGCTTAATTAATATGAGCAGATAACAATATACCCGTTATTAACCTTAAGTTGTAAGTGTTGTTTTGTAAATTTGTAATGAAAGAACATGTTACGTGTATACAGCTTTGAGCAAATTTACAGTAAAGTTTTTTGCGATCTTTCTTAAAATATTCTTTTAAGAAGTATTAAGAAGATAGACTGCATTAAAAACTATTTTAAAACAAGTTTACAAATAAATTTTTATAAAACTTTTATAAGTTAAAAACAATGTTGTAATAGAAGATGCAACAAAATATTTTTATAATATTTCATTTCAAAGCTACATTCAACTCTTTTCGAAACAACTTTTAGAAGATTCTATTATATATCAAGTAATTTAAAATTACAAAATATTATGATAAGTATTCTCATTATGACTATATCTTACAATAAATACAGTAACCACTCATGGATCATAATTCTATACTTAAATTTCTCTTCAGTTTAAACCAAACATTCTTTTACTACTAAATTATTCTTAATTTTCACGAGTATTATCTAAAATATCAAGTAACGCTTGCCTTACAACTCAAAGTTTACATAGAAAGAATATATATTATACAAAATAACTCTCACGAGACATAATAGAATATTGTGCTAAAAAAATAACTTCATTTTTAATGAAGAATATACAATATAAGTTCACTAAGAGACGGTCTTAAACTAAGACGGTCTAATGCAAACTAATGGTTGCCTTTCTCTTAGATTGAGTATGAATGAGACTTTATCTTAGAATACTGTTCTTGAATTCGTCCTTTTGTCTATTTGTCAATCGATCTTCATGCACATGCTTGCTTTTTATATACATGTTAAAAACATATAGTCGTTGTGGGGAAGCTTCTAGGTGTCATATTCAGCAAATAAATTTTCGGTACAATTGTTGTGTACATTAAGTTGCTTTTTTTTTAGCTTTCATCCTGTTTTGACTTTCTTTATTTACTCTGCTGACTTCCAAGCACATAATAAAGATTTTAATGTTAGGTTTTATTTGACATGTTCGAATGGATGAATCGAAATGGAAATATGAGTTGTCTTAACTTGATAAAATGTCATCTTTTGATAAATAATATGATTGAATATTCTGCAAATAAGTTACTACAAATAGAAGATTTTATATAATATCACTATTAGAAGACTTTTACCATTAATATGCCTAATAGGTCAAACAATCTTATTTATCATAAGATGACACTTATGATAAAATGATTATGTTTACTTGGATGCTTTGGTAGCTAATCATGTAGACACTTCTCATACTTCTTATATAAACGTTTTGATGATATAATATGTGGTTCTCAATTTTGTTATATTATATGATTGATTTAATCGCTTTAAGTTCATTATAACTTTGTTTCTTAATATATGTACATATTTTATTCTCAACGTTGGATAATCAATCTTAATCTTATTTGTTATTATCAAAATTATTAAGTTAAACATAATATCATCTAATTATTTGGACCTTCTAAAATTAACATGTAATGGATTGACAATTTGTCTAAAAAGCTTATCTAATTTTTAATTTTTAAATATTTGGATTATAGTTGCAACTTGTAAATTATCACGATCAAAACTTGTATGCTTATTTTTGTTTGATTTTTCATTATTTCCTAATTCTATATTCAACTACACATTGTTGTTGCAAGTGTAGAAAAATTCATTCAAATTAATCCATAGCAACAATAAGATATTCCTTTTTCATATTATTGGATATTAACGAGGGCCAATAGTTAAAAACTTAAAATATATAGATTTATCTATCGTTAAAAATTTGAGATATTTTTCATTTTAAATAAACAAGATATTTATATAATTTTTTTCTCAATTTCGTAGCTTGTTTTCACTTTAAAAAATCAATAGTTTTTTTAATAAACCTAACATTTGAGTTTTTAGATGTTTAATTCTTAGAAAATTTCTTTTATAAAAATCCTTAGAACAATTAGGGTATTTGCAGGATGGTTCAAGTTAAGTTCAATCAAATCTACTCAATACAATCAAATTTTTATAGGTTATGTAAGATTGGTTTTAAAAAAATATATGATACATAATCAAAACTACTTGTCAAGAGGGGTCTAGCTCAGTTGATTAAACAAAGTGTTGAGTTGTTGTAAATCTCGTAACACTATCTTTAACTCCTATAAAAAAGATCAATAAAAAAATTCATACTTATTGGATCAACAAGTCAAAACACTTACATAATTCCTAGATATTAAATCAACAAATTAATCCATACTGTAATTGCATATATAATATATATATATATATATATATATATATATATATATAAACTCAATTGATCTCACTTCATGTTGATGATTTAATAACTTACCAAGTCAATTTGTAATAAAAAAAAGCATAGGGTCTTGTTAGATATTTTACAACTTCAATTATTCTAGTTAAAACTTGTAAAATAATAATTTATAATGTTTATCAATTTGTAATTTTAAGTTTGATTATTAAACTAACATTCAATTTAAAAAATAAAAATGTGAAAATAAGATTTGATTACAAGGAAATGGAAACAAATGTTGAGAACAATTTGTTTACCTTATTTCTCTGTTATCCTTTAATTCTTTACAAATGGTTCTTATGTCTTGTTTTTATCGAATTCATTGAGTCATTCAAAGTTAATCAATTAACATATCCTATCTTAATAACCAATTCCTTTTGATTATCAAGTTAACCTTGCACTCTCTTCTCATTTTCATTCTTCTTTCCCTTTAATGATCTCCTTTGGTCCCTTTTAATTTTTCCTTTTATATAAGTTAATTCAAAACAGAGTATGACTTAATTAAGTGATTAATGTTGCTTAACCCTTTCCGATTTTGCTTAGAAAAATGAAAATTCTTCATCTTGAAGAAAACTATTTTATTGAGCCCTTTTAGATTTGACTTAACTGATCTTCGAGCTCCAATTTGCTATTTTTCTCAAGTAGATTGATATAAGTACAATAACCGCTTGGTATTGCTACTGTTCCAAACATAGGTTCAAGTAGTGCTATGTATCTATTTTGCTCCTTATTTGACACACTTTGTGTTCCAAGGATCTATATAATATATTCAGTTTTGCCTTAAAAAAATAGATCTTTCAGCACAAAGTTTCTTTTTGTATATCCAATTTTGCTTAGTCATGTCTAATTTAACTTTATGAAATGTGGGAAATAGTTCTCTATTTTTTTTTTCATTTCATTAAGTGTAGTTCAATCGACTTACACTTTCCTAAGTTTTTGAGACCTTAAATTCTTCACAAAATAGTAAATTTACAAACCCTTTTTAGTGTGTTTAGATAGAAAATTTTAAGAGGGAGATTCATTTTATTTGAGAATTTTCAAATGATTTGTGATGAAATACATTGGTTGGATGAGAAATTTTAAAAGTGTGTTTAGATAAGAGAATTAAACTAGAAAAAATAATTTTTCAAGGATTTTAAAATTCTTTAATTTGAAATCTATTGTTTGGATATATCATCAAGTAGAATTTAAATTTTTGGAAATTTTAAAAAGGAATTTCAAACAACTAAAATGTGAGAATTCTAATTTCCTTCTAAAATAAGAGAATTTAAAGAATTCTTAGAAGTTGGAAAGAAACTTACTCATATCTCATTCTCACTTTGACTCATGTCTCACTTGTCACTTGGACAACTGGATGGACTCTATCACTGCTGCCACGACACCCTCATATGGCACGCAATGCTGATTTCCCCTTCCCCTCCGATCTTGACCACCTTATTTTCCCTCCATCCACATCCACATCCTCATCGCTTCCCTTCCTTTTCCCCCTCCAACCAACTACCTCACCGTCGACTCCTCTTTCCTCAGAAACAGACACTGAGATCAACACCCACCCCCTTGTCAAAGCCTTCACGAGTTGTGCCTCCCTCACTAAGATCCAACGGGATCAGACTGCCAAATCCTAACCCGCCTCACTAAATTTGTGTCCCTAAACGATGGCTGCCCTTACTCCAAGTTCGCTCACTTTAAGAGTTCAGATACTCAAATGCACATACAAAAGAAGAAGATTTGATGGATCTAGCATTTTCATTGGAGACAAAATTTTACGTAGTTGAACGAATGGATAAACCCTTCCACTACAGAGAGAAGAACAAAATTGCAACATCCATCGAAAGAAAAAATCACACTTACTTGTTGCACTCTGGGAATCAGATGTTGGTCCCAGGAGAAATCTAGAAGGGGGGAGGGGGGTTGAATAGATTTACCAAATTATTTTTTCAAAATTTTTCTATTCAACTATTTTCAAAAACAACCCCTTTCATAAATTTCCAAAATCTACCTCATTTTACAAAAATGGGTTTTCACGAAGTCAACCCTTAAGGTAAAACACCAATCAATTTAATTCATTCAATAATGATTTCAAATTTAATAGAAGAAAAACTTAACAAGAGTTCTATTACAAGTAATTTAAAATCAAAAGGAAAGGGTAAAAAGAATGAAAATCAAACCCACAAAATATGGGTCAAAATCCAAATTTAATATTAAGCAAATGAATAAAAAGGATTTGATCTGCAACAAGAAAACTTAATAAATCAAATACAGCTGCAAAAACCAGTTGTTAGTATTCCAAGAATTCAATAAAGACTGAAATTAAAGAGTATAGAAGAGGGAATTTGCATAGTGATTTATACTGGTGCGGTCCACCTGACCTACATCTAGTTTACAGATTTAGTCTTCCGCTAATCTGCTTTCTACTAAACTTCAATGCAATGCCTTTGGTTCCAACATAAGAAAGTAGCATTGTGTAATTTAGCGATTAAATAGAAAATTTGTTGAAACTCCGCATTGATCCTTATCAATTTTCAGTCTTCTTCTATTCTTTACTGCAGTACTTAGTCTTACAAAGCCTTGAACAATGTTTGATCCTAATTCTAGAATTCCCTAAACAAAAAAAAATTATTAAATTTTTATATTTTAAAATTATTAAATATTAATATTTAATATTTATTTTTAAAAAATTAGTTATTAAAATATAAATTTTAAATAAAAATTTTAAACAAGTAAACAAACTAAGAATTTGAATAGAAGGAATTTAGATTTCCTTATCGAAACAAGATATTTAAACAAGGAAGGAAATTCAAATGCTATGAATTTTAAATTCCTTGAATTGTTAAAATACTATATCCAAACACACTCTAAAAAAATTTAAAATTCTAGTCATTTGGGAAAGAATTTGACTAGTTAAAATTATAGAATTTCAAATTTCTTAAAAAAAGTAAGAATTTGAAATTCTTCAAATCTATTTTTTTTATTGAAGTTGGCCAATGATATTGTTTGCTTGATATCAACTAAAAGTTTTTGGTTAACATCATCTGAGATTATTTTTCAGTTGATGTCGGTTAGTGTTATTTTTTCAGATGATTTTTGTCTTTTTTAGAATATGTTGATAAGATTTTTTACTAAGATCGGTAAAAAAATTTGATCGAAAATCATGATTAATCGATATTTTTTATTATTAAATATTTTTTAATATTCAAATATTTTTTGTTTACTTTTAATGGAAATCGAAATATATACTCTATCCAAATAAGAAAATTAAAATTCAATAAATTTAAATTATTTTATCCAAACAAAGCATTTAAAAAGTAAAACCATTTGAATTGAAAGCATTTTAAATTCAATATATTTTAAATTCCTCACATTTTCTAAATTTTTTTATCCAAACAAACGGTTCAATTTTTTTAATAAATTTAAGAGTTAAAAATAAATTTTCCTTTAAAACCTAAATGTTAAGAAAACTATATCCTCAGATCAAATTTAGATTTACCACTTCACATGCACACAAAATTAAAAAAAAAACAAACTAACATAGTACCATACTTTAAGACAAATTTAAAGGAAAAACATATTTACAATAAAAAGATGCATATTACACAAAACATGTGTCTTGAAATCACATTTGCTTTTGTCCAAGTCTTATCTTTGAAGCATGAGGGTTTGGTTTAGTCATTTGAATTGAAATTAGATATTGGACTTGTGCCTGTGACCTTTTGAACCTTGAATGAGATTATGAAGTTTTTTTTAATAAAAAAATTTGAGAAAGTTATATATGCACACATGCATACACTCTATTTTTAGTTAGAGTTATATATTAAAGACATAAAAACTAATATTTCTTATTTTAAATCATTTATATAAAAGATATTACATTCTTTTAATACTCAATTTTAAAAATTAAAAAATCTATTTTCTCTCCCTTTTTCCTTCCATTTATTGTGTATGAGTGCAATCTTATATTTCTAATATATTCCATCTTCTTCTTCTTCCTCTTTTATCATATTCTTCACCTAGTAAATCACATATTTTTCTTTCAATATTTATTTAAAGAATCAATATTTTACTTTAAGTATCATATAATTCATTGTTTATATGTGTTTAATGAGAGGTTAACTAAACTAATGTATAAATATTTTTTGACTTTCATAATTTTTGAAAAAAAAACTTATTCATAAATATGACTATGGAAGCGCATAAATTTGAAGAAGAAAATAACATTTTTTTAATTTTCAATTTAAATAGTTCAATATAAAAAAAATTAAAATGATAGAGGAAGAAAATAAAATATAATAGAAAATATAAGATTATTAATAATAAATGGGAGGAAAGAGGAGAGAAAAATATTTTTAAAAATTTTTAAAGTTGAGTATTAAAATACAATAATATACTTTGACATAAATTATTTAAGATATGAAATATTGATTTTCATATATAAACATTTTTTTATAATTTGTTAACATCTCCAACTAAGAATAGTGTCTGTGCGGTAACATTTTTTATATATTATTTCTTAATTGAGTTTTTTTCCTTGTTTCTCTATAATTTTTTCCTGTACATTCATATTTTTCAAAAATTCCAATAATAGTTTTAGGTAAAAAAGTAAAAATTTTGTTACTCTGCAAATTTTTACAAGTCTGGATAGTTAAATTTAGTGTAATTGCAATTTTTTTTACAAATTCATGCGAACTTGTAATTACATGAAGAATGAGATGATTTGGGAAGAAAGAGTTGTTATACTTGTAGAAGAACACCTGCAGACAGAATGAGATTTCCATAATCACACCATCCTCCACAATGGGGTACAAAAGTTCTTTACCAATGCTCAAGTTTGTTATAAATTTATAACTCTGAGAAGTTCAAAAACTAAAATTTAGACCGACACCTTAATTTTATGTGCAAGAATTGTCGGTCTTCTTTGTACTATAAGATTAGGAGTCATCTTTTTGCAAAGATTTTGAACCACATGACTATTGGTGATAAGCTCCATTTGGTGAAGGATCAACTACAGGTTTTTATATACCATGGTTAGCAATAAAGGGAAGCAAGAAGCTGATCTAGGCGGTGACGATATGGGTTCAATGACAACTGTTGAAGGCGAACATCATGTTGCTGGAACCGGTGGCTGCATTACTGGACCTAGACGGAGTTCAGAGACGGAAAAGGTGCGCCACAAAGAGGTGTGCGTGCGCTTGGAGATGTGTGTTCAGACTCAAAGCAACTAAGGTCGAACGAGTGAAGAGAGATGCAGGGAAAGAGAAGTTTTATGTTTTTTTTATCACAGAGTATTTTAGAGATTTAATAGAGTTATAAAGGTGTTGGAATAATTATGGAGGGATAGGAAGAAAAACTTTTCTTAATTTTATGCATTTGCATGAATAAGTCAATAGTCTACAAATCAAAACGTGTGGCCCAATCTATAATTTTAACAAATTTGAACATGTTAAATTGGATTTCAACTCAAATGGTATAAATTGGTTTAAGAAATAACCACTCGTGTCTTTTAACACCCTTAACACCTATATAATTAATGGTTACTTTGCCACAAGCTATCGGTCATGTTTGCAATTGGGGTCGGTCACGACCATAGCCCGAAGAAGAAGACCCTTATTCATAAAGTAAACCTTTCTTGGGACTATGAGCATTATATAAGCTATACCTTTTTTGTACATAATTTCTTTAAACACGGAAAGAAAAAATGGTGGGGCACTAATGGAGGTAGCTGTTTACCTATCTTAAATATCAAGAAAAAAAAGCACGAGTTCAAAATTATTTATCCTTTTTTCCCTTTTTGGTAAATGTCCCAATTTGAATCTCACTTGCTTTGCCTCTCAATCCAATCAAAACAAAACAACAGGAGAAAAAGCAGAACACCATAAAAATGCCGAGTTCAGGGCATCCTTTAATTTCACTTTAAAACATTGAAGAGCGTTTGTTTGTTTCCTCTTTTTTCATTTTCATTTTATAATCCTATTCTTTTGTTACCACTTCTGATTGCCACGAGATAATAGGAATCTAATACAGTTTAAAATGTTTGAATGGACCGAAGACCAATCAGTTTCACCACCCCCACCAAAGAATCTAGTGAAAAAGACTAACACAAGATGCAAACACCCTTCTTTTACAGGTGCGCCAACACCTTTAAATGGTGGAATTTACTTTTACTTTAGGAACTCATGGCTAATCTTTACAATAAATAACAATAAAAAAAATAAAAACAGAAATCTCAAACTTAGTAGTGAGCAAACCAAAGCCAAGACCCTTTGTTTTTTCTCCCAACAAGATTTGTATAGTCCTCCAAAAGCATGCATGGCTGCTGCTGTTGCTACAACATCTTGTACATACATCTTTCTGGCTTTTAAACTTTAAAGGTACGTTAATTGCTTTACATGCAAGCACTGATCTCCATTCCATTGAAATTTGTGACACTGCCCCCCCACCCTCTCTTATCACAATAAGTTCAAAAACAAAAACACTCACTAAATTGCTGTTTCTGTAGAAACTGATCAAACTATCTTTTGAGTTTATTTTCATGTGGGACAAGCTTCCTTTCTTTTTTACCTCTTTAGGCCTCAAACAACTCTTTCCATAACAAATTAATTTCCGCAAGTTAGAGATTAGCCCTTGCTTGCAAGCTAGAATTCTAAGAAGCTCAGGGTCAGGCATATATATATCAAGTTACTCTCAGTTCTCACAAGTACATGGCTAATTAACACGTGTCATCTTCTGCAAGGTTGCTGAAGCTTGTCTATCTCCCTTGTTACTAAGCTTGGCCAGGAGGTCGACCAGAGTTTCCAGCTCTCCTGAACACAATTATCAAACAATATTCTAAGCAAAATAAACCTTAGACCTTAACTGAATAATAATAATAGACGCTAATTAATACAATTCATAGTAGAAAATGCATGGACAAGAAACCAATATTTACCAGATAGTTTCATAATTCATAGTAATAGGTATGTCTCACCCCATGCATGCTTATGTATTGTGCTAAAAGAAATAAAGAAAGACAACCAAGAAAAAGGTAAAAAGTTTCTTAGTGAAGAGAACCGAATGACATGAATAACTTTAGTTACTCATGATTAATTAGGAAGTCGAATAAAGTTGTTAGCTATACAGATCACTTTATCTTTTGTTTATGGCTTTATGTATTAATCTATTATAGTGAAGTATGCATGTTGAAAGAATTTTAAATTAACAATTCAATGTAACAGTTAAAAGCGTGGTAATCAACCCTCACAGTTGGCTTTTCATTCTTTTAAGCTTCCTTAAACAGGAAGCACTCAACATGAAATTGTTAAGGCTTCTTTCCCGTAAGAGACATAAAACATGTTTTAAAAGAAATCACATCTAAAATGAGAAAGTTATAATTATTTAACGTGAAGCCAATGCAAAATTTAGATTGAGTTGGGGTAAAGATAAAATTTAGCCAAGTAACGGGTGATATCATATCCATGATAAAAACAGGGGAGCCAAAAACGCTCCAAACATTTATTATATATTGTTATGGTCCTTACTTAGTACGTTGTACATTCCTTTCTCTTGGACACATGAATATCCAACAATATAATATGATCATATTCTAAAATTACTAAATATATACGTAGTATGGCTTGTTATTAAAAGTAATGCATGTCATGGTGGCAGAAAACGTTGAACAAACGTAATATGCATCTAATTAGTTAATGAACAGTAACATAAATTGAAATTAAAAGGCACACATGCGCGAGAAAGAAAATATATAATTTGTGTATCGTATGGGGGAGGAGAAAAGAAAAGGTAGAGAAACCTGTTGTGAATAGGATCTGGTCCATTGGGAACTCTTCTTTTACTCATGTAGTTGAAGTCCAATTGTGCACGATCGACAGGGTTATCACTAGCAACCACTCGGTCATGCTTGACCCTTTCTTGAGACCATTGTGTGGTTGGATGTGTTGCTCCTTCACCACTACCTAAGCTTCCCAAAACAAGAAGAGAAAGAAGCCCCACCACAGCAAGTGCTCGAAAGAAGGTAGGAAGGAAAAAACTACTACAAGAAGTACTAGTACCCATATGCAAGTGTTTTGGTGGTGTATATTTTTATGTCATAGGAGGAAGGTGTGAGGGGAAGATAAAAGAGAAAGAGAAACAGAAAAGGCTATGATTGCATGATGATTGAATGGAGTGGAAATGGGTAAGAAGACAAGAGAAGGAAGGAATATAGAGGGAGAGAGGGGAAGGGAAGAACTTTTTTTACTGCGAAGGATTAAGGGAGTGGTTGGTTTTCTTTATAGGTTGGAGGGATTATGTTGCACTTTCTCGAACTGAGAGAGAGGGGCTTAGCTGGTTTGGAATCGAGCGTGACATGGAGGCAACCCCTTTGCTTTATACGGAGAAAGGTCCCAATACGACACAATTCTTTTGCTTTCATGTGTGAGTGTGTATTTTCATGCAACTACGGTGCCTAAAGACCCCTTATCCTGTCATTCTTTACGTACAATGGTGTAAAAGGAAAATAATAGGTTGCCTTGCCTCTACTGTTATACTCCCACTATCAGAATCCACAACTAAGGTAAGGGGAAAGCATATATATATATATATATATATATATATATTTCGAATCAATTTTTTAGTTCTTCTACAATAATATCAAAATGCCAAATATCTATGTCATCCACGACATTCATCAAAGAATTTAAAACACAGTTTTTCTTTTTCCAATCTCTTATTAATATATCACAATTTTAACTTATTTTCAACGTGAGTTTTAACTAAAAAGCTTTCTTATTGATTCGTTTGCTATTCCAAGAATACTAATCAGCGATGCCCTATAACTATTTCTAACGATATTAATTAGCAGTGCCTTATAACAAGTGTCAGCTTATATTGTTTTAGTTGAACAACGAATTTTAGACACTCCAATTTTTGATGGGTTCGATCATATTAACTTTTTAATAGATAAAAAGAATTTGGGTCAATGAAAAAAGAGTTAATTTGACTTGATTCGAGAAGCCAACAAATTTGTGATTCATGAAAAATGGTTGGTTTGATTCACATATTTCAAACTTTGATTTGTTGGACCAATTGATAGAACTACTCGATCATTTTCATAACTATATTTTTTAATGATCCATCAATAAGTGTTATTCTCTTTGGTTTTTTCATTTTATCATAATATATATCATGTCATGTCTATACTATTGTTTCTTTTATATCTTCTCACTAAGTGTTGAATAGTGTAAGAGTTTAAAAATAAGACTAATAAGGTCACCTAGTAGTTAAAAGCTAGTTGAGACAGAAGGAAAAATAAAGGTTCTAGATTCATGATCCATCAATTGAAAAAAATTAAGAATTAATAACTAAGATAAAAAAGTTTAAAAATTGTTTTCTACACAAAATTATTCTCCAAAGTATTGAATTATGTTAACAATTTATCCTATCAAATTATTTCTTTCCTTACAACTTGTTTTGATTACAAAGTTAAATAGAAAGAAAAGAAACAAGAAAAAAAAAGAAAGAAAGAACATAATTAAACAAAAGAGAAATAGTATAAACATGTATTATTTGAAATAATATAATTAAATAAGAAGAAAAAATAACTGTTTTCTTGATTAAAATTAAAAATTAAATTTTACTATATTATTTTTTAGCACAAATTGTTTATTATTTCTATGCTATAAAAATATTTATTTTGTGAATAAGTAAAAGAATCAAACGCAATAAATATATCTCCCACTTTTGGAGGAATTTATTTTATATATGAAACTTAAAAAATGTTATTTTTCTTTTAAACAGTAAAATAATGTATATTTTCATCTATCTTACATAAAATATTAAGACATTAAGTTTATATTAATCTATTATTTTATTTCATCTATATTTTCATCTATCTTACATAACATATTAAGACATTGAGTTTATATTAATCTATTATTTTATTTCTTTCCCTTTAGAAAACATAAAACAAAGAATATACCAAGCGTGTGGATTCACTAACAAGATAACTAACCAGGACTGTTGCAACTAGACACCTATAATTAAAAAAAAAACATAATATTTATTAGAAATGAAACTTTTGTCTTCATTTTCTCTTTAAAATTCTACTCTCACTCATACTTTAAAGAAGCACGTATCTATGCTATATGCATGTTTTGGGGCCCACTATTTTTTTTTTCTTAATCTTATATCCATATGTATGTGAGAGTTTAGAAGGAATAAAAAAAAAAAAAACACGATGGAGTTGTCACTTTCATGAGATTAATTATGTATGAGTAAAATTTGCAGTATTATTGGTGATGGACTGCTAAGCATAGCTAGTAACGAAGAACCTCACATATGACATGCCAATCAACGACAACTTTTTCCAAGTAAATACTATGTATATAGTAAAGGAAAGAATTTTGAATGCATAAATAGGAGGGAAAAAAGAAAAATCCTAATTACGAAAGCTGCAATTGGAATATTTGGTTCTCTCTTGGACTGAAGCTTGTTAGGCCACACGCCACAGCAAATACAACTACAATAACAAGTAACGTGTGATTGAAAAAGGAGCAATGAGTCTATACTAATTTGACCAATAAAGTAAAGCTACAAAAAATAAATTAAGAATAAAAAAGTACAGGAAACAAAGAAAATAAATTAGATCATACTGTAAACATGTTAGATTGTGTGGGCATTCGATATTCTTGTCCATGATTGCTATTGACAAAAGAGGACTAGGTTGCCTTCAACTTAACCCGTGCATTCAATATTGTACTTGTGCAAGTTTTTGTTTTAGCTTAATTTTAGGTAACCAATTCTTTCTAAAAGCTCATTCAAGAAGCTGAAAAAACACATCTCTTTAAAATAAGATGAAATTGGCATTGTTGGCTTTATAGGAATTCATGTTAGACAAAATAATAATATAAAATTGATGTTCATTGCAATACAACAGAAAATACTAATCTACAAGATTAGTAGATTGCCATTATAATATTAAATACTCTTTGGCGATTAAAGTCCACACAACAGAAAAAATTCTCTACTTTCTCTCAAATGACAAGTCTTCTCTCTCTCACTCTTCCTCGCTTTTCTCAAATCCTGTACTTTGAACACTAATTCATCAAAGTATGTTGCCATCTTTAATACCATATATGCTCACCTAACAGTGCCTGCCAGACTAATGGCCCACATACGTATATGCTTTAATATATATCTTGTTAACCACTCTTAGTTGCGGCTGCAAATTATATATCCGTTTATATGCTTTGTGATTTAACTACAAATTTTAATTTATATGATTTTTAGTTTGTCTTTTGGTGGTTTTTTATTTGAAATTTATAAAATAAAAATTATCTTTTATTAGAAGTTTTTAAAATAATCCCACTCAAATTCATTTTTTATTAAAAGAAGATCCACACAACGATGATTCAAAACCAATAATAATAGGAAAAATCTAATGATCAACTATTGATAACAACAACTATAATCTAGCAGTCAATGATGGTGGGTGACAACTAATAATGATAAAGATCAATAACAACAATAGACTACCAACGACTATCATAAATAATAATAAATAGTAATAAGTGATACTCTAGAGTGTGACAACAAATATTTAACTTAATAAAAGTAAAAAGTTTAAGATAAGATTACTATTTTTTTAAAAATAAATTTCAAAACAAAAATGGAAAACAATAAAACATCGCGTTTATTGTCATTATATATATTTTTGTACTCTGATTTCTGTTGGACGTAAAGGGTATTACCATAAGGAATATCTACCCTAAATTAAATAGGGAAAAGATGAACATATATATGCATCAGAAACTATAGAATATATAGATTGCAAACAGAAGCTGGTTCCTTTGAACGAGGGCTGTGATTAGGGGAATATATATAGCACGTCCCACATCTTCATACTCCTTATGGCCAAAGCATATGGCACATTTTGTCTTATCCATTATTATGCAAGATGAATCTTACAATAATGAAAAACCAAAAGCGATTTTTGTTGGAGAATCCAATGCTTTTTACTGTAATAGCTTCACGTTGAAGATACATGGTGGATATATATAACTTTGTTATTCATATGGCAGCAAGTGATCAGTGATGTATTACTAACAAGCTTTAGGAATTGATGCCTTGCCTATGGCACATGTTTGAGGTGTGGAATATTACATAAACATTATTATTTGACACTTTGACAGTGATTTTATACCTGCGGACATCTACCAAAGTTAATCAATTCGAGAGTTATAAGGCTAAGGTCCAGAGGCAAGCAAGCCGCCTTAAGCTCATTCGCTCATTGCAGACAACTTTTTGGAGTTGTCCCACAACAGATGGCTAAATTTCATATGGCTTGTCTGCTTTGCACGAATATTTATTAGTATACTGACTAATTATTCATCTAGAAGATGGGCATATAACACATGAGATATATTCTTTTTCAAAAGGTTTATCAATTTGAATTTTCACTAAAGGAATATTTATTTTAAAATCGGATAAACTAGATTTTCAATCATTATATAATAAAGAAATATACTACTAAGATTTGCTTGGTGATTAGAGACTTAGAGGTTTAAATAGTTTGTATAAAACCTTAAGTTCAAACTATTATTGTCAGTCATTGTACATCAAAATGTGAGTTTTTTTTCTTTTTTCTTGGATGTCAGATCTCAACCTTGCTCCTATTGAAACTCCACTAAACAAAACCTTCCATGACTTACCTACGTGTAAAACGTTAAACTAACTAGTGTGTTTGAAACAATATTCTCGCACCATATCCCATATAAAAATCATGTTAATTAGTGAATCCAATTTTATTTGATCCGTTATTAATTGGATTATATCACTAATTTTTTGTTTTACAAATTTGATTCAATCTAATTTTTTAATTTTATTTTATTCTAAATCCAATCCAATTTCTGTTACTTTTAGTAGACATGGGGAGGGAGTCGAGATGATCGTTGTTGATTTGGTTTGCAACGAATCCCCTGAATTTAGGCCTAGAAATAACTTAATTAGCGTCAAAGTTTTTGATTATCAATATTCAATCCTATTGCTGTAGATTTCAAGAAACAGAGACACATGGACCGTGTGACACTTGAGCTGGAAGGGACAGAGAGTGCATGTGTCCAAATTAATTTTATTTAACTAGAACTTATACCATGTTAGAAGAAATTGCTAAAAGAGCACTAAACCGAACGGTTTTTGATACAATATTTGGATTCTAAAATAGACAACGGGATCATTTTGAATTTAGAACCAATTAAGTCAAATAAACTTTTCAATTGACTAAATAATTCATTTTCCCATTTTCCGTATTCTGTCTATACGAATCTTCAGTGTATCTAATCTGTATATGTCAGTAGAGTTATAACCAAGGCTAATAGGTATGTTGGTCTAAAGGATAATGAATACGTAAGTTATTCGATTTGTTAATTTGAAATTTCAGGTGACATAAGGTTTTCTGAATAGTTTATATATATCTGATACACTTGTCTCCTACTCCTCACATATGATATATTTAGCTCTAGCTACCAGTTAAAGTCTAACGGGATTAAATGGCCTCAGGTATGCACATAATTAACTTTTATGTGATTATTTTCTGTGAGTTTGTAGTTACTAATTACCATCAAGGTTATAATGTCTGGTTAATAATTTGTTCACTAGAGTGAAGTAGTGAACGATTCAAACGAGTTAGAACTTCTGACAGAACATTTTGTTCACTAGTCTCATTCAATTTTAAAACCTGTTGAAAGCAGATAGGCATGTTTGTGGAATTGATATTATCTCTAATGCTGAAAGGCACATGGAACACCATAGTGTTAATCTTCATTACAAAAGTATTCTGTAAATTCATGTAGCAAAATATGAGCAAGAGAAATTAAAGAAACAAAGAATAACATGTCGACCACGAGACTATCCACGAAAAAAATGCATTAATATAAGTTTAGACGTATTTTTGTCTATACCAAAAAGCCAGAACTCTTAGAAATGTGAGTTGTGGATGTAATTTGAGCTAATGTTAGATTTTCGACACCCTCATTTAAAAACCGACTTTACAGGGTGAGTTAAATTCAAATCCAATTTGTAAGAGGAATAACCCACACGCGGTAATTTTTGTTGTGTAAGTACATTATTATTTACTTATTGCCCAATCAATAAAGTAATACCATATTACCACCAAAATCAAATCATACAGTTGAAACAAGTCGTGCAACTTAAACATAGCTATGCTTTTGATGAAGAGAATATATCCTGGAAATGGGTAATAGTAGATATTTAATGCATATCTCAGTTGGCAAACATATATAGACAACAGTGGAAGCAAAATATTATTTCTATTCTCTACGTTACTGGATTTTCCGTATCTTAGTGGATTTGTTATGAAAAGGCTAATCTTTTTGCATCTATGTCTGGATAGTGACATTGCTGAAGTGATAAGCCATTGCTTTCAATATTTCGAAGGTTGGATTCGATTTATGAAACAAAAAATATTCAGCTTCATATACTTTCATTTCGTGCAGGGGTTTTTAAATTTATAGTATTTTATGTATTTAGATTTTGGCTTTTTTGCATGCTGAGCTTGAAGGAACTATTGAAGAGCTGTATATATATGTATACTACACACATGCATACATCTTTGGTGTACACAATAATGGCATTGAAGATGGAGCTAAGTTTTCATACATTTATCCTAGCTCTTCACTTATTAGACTGACTCTGAAGGAATATGTACTTACATACATCCTCTGCTGACCCCTTTCTGAAACTAGAAAAGAAAAAATCTTTATTTCACGTGGGTATGTACTCGGTAGATGCTAAGTAATTTTTAAAAGTGGAGGAATTAATCTCAGTTGATAGCGGAAAATTTTAAAATTAATTACCAAACTTACCTTTTATTTAACTTTCAAATTGAATTTATCAAACACTCTTTATCTCTTTCTCACACTACCTCTCTCCTCAGATGCACTACTCTCCTCAAATACCCTCCAAACATCTAAAATATATATACATCTACAATTCAAGTTGAAATAATGCTGAAAATATTATTTATACGTACTATATCATATTTTAATATAATTAATTGATACAGTGGAATACAAAATACAAATACGCATGCGCAACACATTATGTGTTTTTGCTAGTACATATTATGTGAATTATATTAAAATTTTCCGTTGTTAATTTTCGCATGAATGACTGAAATTATCTATTTTCTGCTTACTCACTTTACTGATTCCCTCTTCTGTATTTAATTCAGTCACCTACGTCACAGTTTATCTATCTATATTTTGTTTCTGAGGAAAATTTATCCATCTATATGAAAATTGGAACTTAGTGTATCTGAATAATGTAGCAAATACTCTAAGATACTCTTTTAGGGATAAGTCTTAAAATCTCTCTGCTTTAGGGGCAGGACAAGATTGTTTAACAAAAAAAAGAAAAATACTCAAGTATGACAATAGTAATAACTCAGTATAACATAGATTTTGCCTCGCATGAATGTCGTCTTCTTTTATGGATTCGTACACTACAACTTTGTGAAATGCTCCCCTACAGTTAGATGTGATTAATAATTTTGTTCTGCAGTGCACGATTCCATGCAAAAGAACGAATAGATTTTTGGGTACAAAAGCATGCACTCAATCCTTAATCACGCTCCTAGCCCGTTACCCAAATATGCTTACAGTACTAAAGTGGCACTTGGAAACATCTTTCTCTTGCAAGCTTCTTTAATCACTGGTTCACCTTCCTTATACATACATTCAAACGCCGTTATGTAAACACTTCCCGTTATAAAATAATCATATGATTAATCAATTTTCCCTAAAAAGTATGATTAATCAATTAAGAAGGCATTTTTTACGTCAATCTTGATAATTAATAACTAACTTCTTTTACCAAAATAATTAAGTTGTTGATAAATAAGTGTAATCCATATGATATGTACTTTAACAGAAATTTAATTTGTAACACATTTGAGCCTTTAATTCTTAAAATATATTTTGTAACCCATTGGTCTCTATAGCTTCCATAGTTAAACAAGTTAATCCTTTTGTGAAAATCCATTTTGTAATGTTAAAAATAATTTTGTTAAACGTTGACGTTACACAATTTTTTTTATTAAAATTTCATTAATTAAAATAATATTTATGTTTTGACAAGAAAAAAAAAATGAGAAAATTTTCTCCTTGCCACTCTTCCGGATTAAGGAGGCGAGGGGGTGAGAAAGTCTCATCCTTGTTAAAGAAAAAAAATGTTATAATATGTTAAAACAGAAGGGATTCTGAGGTTAAGAAAAATGATGGAATGGCAAAGTTGGGTTGGAGGTAGGAGAGAAGCTCAGGATCCGTGTTGGAATGGTGTCGGAGTCAATAGTAATTGTGAGTGTGGGCATGAATTCATCGGCGATGCGAAGCCATGAGACGATAATGGTGAGAAATTGCTGCGGTTGTGGTGGCCGCAGAAAGAAAGAGAACAGCGAAAGGGTGAACAATTGTATCGGTTTCATAATGGTCTTTACATCACCACTTTTGTTTAAGAAAAATTGATTTGTGTTTTTTTTACTTGATTTATTATAATTTTTTAATGCTGCTCCATCTATCTAAGAAAGAAAGAAATGTACCCAAGTAAAGGAAAAAAAGTGAAATATATGGTGTGGCAATTTTTAATGAACATTGAATGGGCGTTTGGAATCACATTTCTTAACTTAAAATTACGTTTGTTAGACAAAATACGTAGAAGCTCGACTAATAACTTCTAGGTGACATAAAAATCTATATCCTAGCTTCCGAAACAAACACGCAGCAAGTGTGTCAAGTAAATATTTAAATTGTTTGACTGTTAGCGTTAACATTGTTGGTAGCAAACATTAACGAAATGCCTATCAACAATAAAGTGTAATGATTATTTTCCAGTAATTTTATAAAATTATTTTTAGTATTTTAATATTTAAAAATTAAAAAAATTTTTAAGTAGTATTTTTTAAAAATAGCTTTTAAAAACAGTTTTGAATTTTTAGTTTTTAAAAACTAAAAAACAGAAACAATTTAAAGTAATTTTGCTTTCAGGTTTTTATTTTTATTTTGAAAATTCAAAATACAATTAGAATATGTTGTTTTTTACTTTTAATTAATGAAAATTTAATAAATATGAACAAGTTTTTCTATTTTTACATCTTTAAAACAGTTTTCAAATAACACTTATCAAATAAGTTTTTTTTTCTTTTTTTCCCGAAAACAGTTTTTGATAACTATTCTTGAGTTTTTTTTTTCAAAAACTAAAAAACAAAAACTCTTTTCAATAACATGCTACAAAATTTCTTTTAAGATGCTACAATGGCCAAATCATTTGGTTTTAGTTTTTAATTTTAAAACATTATTATTAAATCTTTCTTTCTTCTACCATAACTAGTAGTAACTAGAAACCAATGGTTGAAAACCAATGATCAATAGTGGCAGCTAGTGGCCATTAGCTAAAGATGACAATCAATGATGTTGGTTGGAGGTGTTGATCAGTAGTTAACAGTGACAACCAGAGAACAATGACTAGTGAATGACTATCAAAGGTTGGTGATCAAAGGCTAATGATTAGTGATGAGGTCAGTGATTGATGACTAGAAGTGATGGTTGATGATTCGGAGTTGGAGGTGATGGTCAGAATTAGAAGTCAATGACTAATAATAAAAAATAGTAGGTGACAACAAATGACAAACTTAAGTAAAAGCAAAAAAGAAATCTCAAAACCAAAATTTACTATTTTTAACGTGAAGTAGAAACTATTTTAAAAATAATAAAAAATCAAATTATAACCATTTTTGTCAATATTTATATTTTCAAAATATATTTCAAAACTATAAACCAGAAACTAAAAACCACTTGAAACATTGATAAACATAACAAAATGCAAGTTAAACTTTCAAACCCATCTCTAAAAAGTTGATACAAATTTGTTTTTATTAGAAAAATATGCTAACACTTTAATAGTCCTTAAAGATGTTGTAAAATAATGTATATATTACAAAAGCTAAAGACCCACATTCGTCGAATTAGTTACATGAGAAGTGTTTATATAGAAACAAATAAACAAGGCTGGGTAAAGAGACTTGCAAGAGTGAAAAGTCTCTTGCGCATGAACTTGCGCATAAACAAATAATTTGTCCCCGATCTGTACGCGATTAATCGCTGTTGGACTTGATTTTTCCGTTGTGTGTCATTAAATACAATTAATTATTTTAAACGTGTCATTTATTGTCAATTGCTACTCTAACTAATTTTTTGAGCCTGAAGGTGCTACCTGAGCACTATAAATAGTGTCTTAGGTTCTCACTCTAAAAGACACCTCCTAACTCTCTCTTTTCTCTCTACTTGAGGTTTCTGTTGTATCTTGGGAAACTTGGGAGGATACCTTGATAAGTCTTTAAGGACAGTGCCAAGCACACCTCAGGAAGTTCGCTTTTGCACCAGAGCACCAACAATCTAAAAGACTTATAGCTGACAAAACAACTCCATTGTTGCACCTCTTGCCAAACCACTGTCAAACGTCTCCAAAATTGAAGTCCTTTCTAGACAAAATTTTCGTCGCTGGCAGGAGCGCATCCACACTTTTTTGGATATGCATGCAGTTGCGTATGCTCTTACTGATCTGAAATGGGCTAAACTTACGTCCCAAAGGACATTGAAGATTAGACATATGCTAATAAGGTATGTCGTCACACCCTACTTAGTGTATCGTCTAACAACCTCTTTGATGTCTACTGCTCCTACAAGAAATGAAAGGACATTTGGGACTCCCTCATTCTTAAATACATTGCTGACGACGTGGTTAAACAAAGGTTCATAATAGGGAGCTTCTATTGTTGGACCATGAACAAAGAAAAAGACATCAACGTACAAATTAATGAATATCACAAATTGCTTGAAGACCTTAAGACAAAAAACTTCTCTCTCCCTGATGAGTTCATATTCAAGTTGCTGATTGAAAAACTTTCGAAGTCTTGGAGCAACTACAAACAACAATGGATATATAAGAAAAAGCATATGTCCTTTTTTACCTCATCACACATGTCATAATTGAAGATACAAACAGAAAGGAATCTGATGTTGTCAAAGCCAAAGCTTTATTTGCCAAGGCCAATGTGCTACAAGAGAAACTTGCTAAAAAAAGGTACGTAAAACCTGATCACAAAAACAAAATTAATAAAAGGATAATGCCCCACGCAATAAAAATTCAAATATCTCCTTCAAGAAAAAAGGAAACTTCTTTGTCTATGGAAAGCCAGGGAATTTTGCATCATAATGCACATACCGAGTTACGAGACATGATGATCCTCCTAAAGCTAACCTAGTTGAAGGAGATGACATAATTTCTGCGGTCATTTCTCAAGTAAACGTTGTGACCAATGTGAGCAAATGAGTGGTAGACTCTAGGGATACTAGGCACATATGTGCTGATAGAAATGCGTTTACCTGCTACAATACTGTAAGGGATGGAGAAGAATAAGTGTTCCTTGGTGATTCTAGTATTACTGACCAAAAACAATGTATTTTTGGGAAATGGTTATTGTGATCAGGTTTCTATGTACTCAATATCTCTGAAGTTATTAATGAGAATAAGACATATGCTTCTTCTACATATATGATTGATTCGTATGATATATGACATGCTAGATTAGGACATGTAAATTCTTCATATGTTATTAATTTACAACGGTTAGGCATAATCCACATGCATGATAAACAAGTTAAGAAATGTGAGACATGTGTAGAATCTAAGTTAACTAAAACCTCATGCTTGTCTTTACAACGTGAAACTGAACCTCTTAGTCTTATTCATCTTGATCTTGCTAATTTGAAACAATGTATGTCTAGGGGAGGTAAAATTTATTTTGTAACATTTATTGATGATTTCTCTAGATATACAAAAGTTTATTTGATTAGACATAAAGATGAAGCTTTTAAGATGTTTTTATCCTATAAAGCTGAAGTTGAAAACTAATTAAGTAGAAAGATAAAAAGCATAAGATCAAATAGGGGTGGTGAATACACTTTGTTTAATGATTTTTGTCAGAAAGAAGGTATTATACATGAACTAACCACACCTTATTCCCTTGAGTCTGATGGAATAGTTGAGAGGAAAAATAGAACCCTTAAGGAAATGATGAATGTTTTACTTGTTAATTCATTTGTACCTGACAACCTTTGGGGAGAAGCCCTTCTAACTGTTTGTTTCTTACAGAATAGGATCCTTCATAATAAAGAAAACACCCTATGAGTTATGGAAAGGTTATACACCTAACCTAAAATACCTTAGAGTGTGGGGGTGCCTAGCTAAGGTTATGATCTGATTGCATGTTTATTGGTTATGTTGAACATAGTGCAACCTATAGGTTTCTTATTATTAAGAGTAGTATACTTGATTGCAATACTATCATAGAGACTAAGAATATTGAATTCTTTGATGACATTTTCTCTTTGAAATCTAGTATATCTGCTACCTCTAGTGATAATACTACAGTTAAACAATCAATTGAAACCTATAGTGAACTTATGCTTGAGGACTTAAGGTGTAGTAAGAGACAAAGGATAAAAAATATTGTTTTGATGATTTTTACACATATCTAGTTGATGATGATCCTTTGAGTTTTTCTCAAGCTATTAATTCATCAGATGCACATATTTGGGAACAAGCTATTAAGATTGAGATTGATATAAATAAGAATTATACTTGGAGCTTAGAAGACTTACCTAAGGATGCAAAACCAATTGGTTGTAAATGGATCTTTAAGAGAAAGTATAATCCTGATGGATCTATAGATAAATATAAGGCTAGATTACTAGATAAAGGGTTTAATCAAAAGGAGAACATAGATTATTTTGATACCTTTGCGCTTGTTACCAAGATTTCCTCTATTAGAATTTAGCATTAACATCTATTTACAAATTAGTACTTCATCAGATAGATTTAAAACAACTTTCTTGAATGGTGATTTAGAGGAAGAGATTTATATTACTCAACCTGAGGGATGTGTGATTTCTGGTCAAGAGAACAAAATGTGTAAACTCTTAAAATCCTTATATGGTTTAAAACAGACACCTAAACAATGACATGAAAAATTTAATGAGACTGTAATTGCTTATGACTTTTGTTCTAGTGATGCTGATAAATATATGTACGCTAAACTTATGAATGATGAATGTCTCATTATATATTTGTATGTGGATGACATGTTAATCTTTGCTACATGCAATTATATAGTTTTTAAAACTAAATCCTTTTTAGTATCCAAATTTGATATGAAAGACATGGGAGAGACAAGTGTAATTGTAGGAGTTAAAGTCATAAGGAATGGAGATAGTATAATTCTATCCCAAGAACTTTATGTGGAGAAACTTCTTAGGAAGTTTAATTATTATGATTATAAACCTATGAGTAACCTTTATGACGCTAACTCTCAACTAATGAAAAATAGAGGAGAACCAATTTTTGAAACTCAATATGCCCAGATTATTAGGAGCTTAATGCACTTAATGAATTTCTCAAGATCAAATATAGCCTATGAAGTATGTAGATTGGGTAGATACACTCATAATCCTAATAAGAATAACTGAGAAGCATTTTCTAAACTCATGAGATATTTGAGAGGTACCATGAACTTTGGTATTGAATACAATGGATTTCCCTCTATACTAGAATGATACATTGATGATAACTTGATCTCTGATTCATATGAAGCAAAATCCACTAGTGACAATGTATTTACACTTGGTGGTGGTGCAATTACATGGAGATCAGCCAGACAAACAATAAAAGTTAGATCAACTATGGAATATGAGTTTGTTGCTCTAGAAATGGCTGAAACTAAGACTAAGTGGTTGAAAAACTTCTTGGCTAACATTCCTTTGGGAATGAAACCAACACCATCAATATCTATACATTGTGATTCATAATCAGCAATTGCTATAGCAAAAAATAAAACTTACAATGGTAAGAATAAACATATACAATTGATACACAATGTGGTAAAGTAGCTGCCAAAAAATGGAATAATTTCCATACATTTTGTGAAGTCAGAAGGAAACTTAGCATATCCTCTAATGAAACTCCTAGGAAGAAAAATGATATTAGAAACATTAGGAGAATGAGACTTAAGCCACTCAAAAGCAGACAATGATGGTAACTCAACCTTTGTAATTGAAGATCCTATAATAAGGTTCATATGGGTAAGAACAAGTTATTTTTCAGTTCTACTAGCACTAAAATTGATATTTATCAACTTACTTTAATCTCTTCTTATGATGTGAGAAAGGGCTAGAATTTGCATTAATTTGAGGCTGAACTTTATAATTAAGCTTTATGAGAAAGCTTAGCATTTTATAAAGCTTTTAATGAATTTCATATCCCTTATGGGTGGTGTCAACTATATGAGTGTCAATTGGGACTGCTTGCATGAGATCTTGGCAAATCTCTAGAGCACTCATGAATACCAAGCAAGGCGCATGACCTAAACGCACAACACAACGAAAACAACAAATGATTGCGGGAGTATATTGTGACTAGTAGACCACTATCATATGCCACGTGTTTTTGGTTCATATAACTTCACTACACCAACTGCATTGTGTGATAAATACTATTAGTTTAGGTCTGATTCATATATCATAGCTACACCTGGTCCGATGCAATATATCTTATTTGAGAACCTAGCCAGAGAATTCTTGTTTTTAAAAGGTTACTTTGACTTTTGTAATATGTGAGGTATTGTTGTAAAATAGTGCATATATTACAAAAGTAAAAATCTCACATTGGTCAGATTAACTACATGAGAAGTGTTTATATAGAAACAAATAAATAAGGCTTGGTAAAAAGGTTTGCAAGAGGGAGAAGTCTCACGCGCATGAATTTAGGCCTCATGGGCCAGTGACAGTGCAAAATTGTTGATTTGCACCCAATTAAACGGGTTTTGTGAATCTTTTGTGAAAATTGATTTTTATACTGGAGCACCAAGAAAAAATGTCAATACTATTTTTTTTTAAAAAAAAATTCCTAGTCAACATGGTTTTTTTAATAATATTTTTACCTTTTTATATCATCATTAATTTATAACGTACACCAAACAATTACTAATAGCTCCAAACAGATATTGAAGTTTAGTGATGCTTACAAATCATATACAGTATGTTGTAAATATAATATATTAACAAGACATATTGATTACTTACCAGCAATAATTTGGAAGATTTATTTTGCCATTTACTATTAATCTTAATTATTATAGAGTAGTTGCCTATACAGGCATATACTCAAGATTGTATTTAAAAACAAGCAACACCTATATAGTTGTTGAATTGGTCAATGCAGCTTAAAAACATGTTGCAAGTATAAATATCCTATTTAATATTATAAGCAAGTCATAACGCCAACGCATACATCAAATCCTGTTTTTTGAGTAGATAGTATCTCAGTTAATCAAATAAAAAATGTTATTGTACAATAAAAATGTATAAATTAATTTTATAATTATGATTTCTGACAGAGTACACTGGCTTCCATTTTCACTCATTCAATTTAATAAGGCAATTCAAGTCGTGAAAGCAAGAGATCGAATCCTCACGATAATCAATTATAAAATTCCCACGATAATTAGTTATGACTGCAGGAAAGTGACTCGACAAGGTGTAACTTAAAAAAAAAAGTAGCAAATAGTTATTTAATATTATGATTTATAATGAGATAAGGCGAGGAAGATTGAGAGAATTTTTTGTTTTTTTTTTTTTTTACGGAAAGATATCTAATGCTTATAATTCAAAATAGCATATTGAATACGGTTTAGAATAATTTGCAAAATTTCCTTATATTATTTGGACATCAGTACCTTTTTATTGCGCAGCATTGTAAGTCATACTATATTTTTTTAAAGTCAAAATCTCAGGCATAACTCTTTAGTCTACTTTGGTTCCACGGCCAATCCTTAATTGCTAGGTGAATTTTGTCCGACCTCTCAGGTTGTTGCTCTATAAAATCTTTTCAAAAGGGATGACTGAAAGATTAGGAAAAATTTCTTCCAAAAGGTTATTGACGAATGTCAGTGTCTTTCTCACGAGTAGCATTTCTTGCACACATCTGTTATTACAAATGAAGTTTCAGATGAGGCAAAAAGAAAGAAAAAAAATCTGTAAAACTTGGATTGAATGGGTCAAGGCGGGTTTAACCTCAAACAAAATATATGTACTAGTGAATGGATCACTTATTGCAGAATTCCAATCATCAAAAGGTCTTAGGTGAGGTAACCCATTGGCACTGTTATTATACATGGTAGTAACTAAAGGTTTAAGTGGATTAGTCAAACAAACTGTAACAAAGGATTTGTATAAACCATATATGGTGCGAAAGGAAAAGGTACCAATGGCAATCCTACAATACGTAGATGACACATTGTTCCTTGGAGAGGGTACAACACAAAATGTTTTGGCTATCAAGGCAATTCTCAGATGGTTTGAGTTATGTTCGGGACTAAAAGTTAACTGTCATAAAAACAATTGTGGGGGAACGTCTTTATCAGCTATGCAAGTGGAGAGGTACGCAATGATCTTAAACTGCAAAATCATGACTATTCCATTCCCTTATCTCAGTATTCCAATTGGTGCAAATCCTAGAAAAGTGGCAACTTGGTCACCCTTGATCAATAGACTTCACAAAAAATTGGTTAGCTGAAAACACAAGAATTTGTCTTATGTTGGAAGAATGTGTCTAATTAAGGTTGTCATGTCAGTAGTACCCCTATTCTTCCTCTCCTTTTTTAAAGCACTTGTCCAGATTGGAAATATCATTCATGGTTTACAGTTAAAGTTCCTTTGGGGGAACAATCAGGGAAGTAGGAAATCATCTTAGGTGAGTTGGAAAAATATGTGTGAACCAAAGGAAATAGGGGGATTGAGTTTCAAGAATGTCTTTACTTTTAATGAATCCTTACTTGGAAAATGGAGATGGATGTTACTTACTTATCAGGATTAGTTGTAGCAATGTGTCCTCCATTCCAAGTATAATGGTTTCTTGAGGAATCAGATACTAGCAATATGTTAATTTGGTGGCCAGATCTCAAGAAAATTTGTGGTTCCAACAATATCCATAAATGGTTTGATGAGATGCTTTAGTGTAATGTTGGTAATGGAAATTCATTGCTCTTCTGGAAAGACGTATAGTTAGGAGATGTGTGTTTGTCGACAAAATATAATAGGTTGTTCCTAAACTCAGTACAAAAAGAAGATAAAATTAGTGAAGTGGGTAATTAGGTGGATGGTAGGTAGGCCTGAAGTTTGGAGTGGAGAAGGGAAATATTTGCTTGGGAAGAAAGTTTATTAAGACAACTTGAGGGGGAGTTAGACAGTGTAAACATTCAGATAGGAACATTAGATTCTTGGTCTTGGATCTCAAATCAATTAGGCTTGTATTCTATTTCATCTACTTTTGTAGCTTTACATGTACAAAGATCAGTTTCAAATCCATTTGAATTGCTCATTCGCTTCTGGAAGATGAAGGCTCCTCCAAAGCCTATGTTTTTTGGTTGAGATTGTTCAGGGATTGTCTCCCAACAAGGTTCAATTTACATGCCAAAGGAATTCTCAAGTAAGATGATGTGACATGCCCCTTTTGTCATAGCCACTTGGAAACTGCTAATCATGTTCTATTTACATGCTCACTCTCATCTTAGGCATGGTTAGTCTGGTATAAAAAATGTAGAATTCTTACTATTCTTCTCGAATTTATTTCTTCACACTATTGGCAACATCTCTCTTGGCATGATCTGCATAGCTCATCTTAACTTTGGAAAGTCACTTAGTTAGCCATTGCTTTGATCATTTGGAATATGAGCAATAAATTGCTTTTTTCGGAATCATTCTTTTGATCTCTCTGCTCTTTCTCATCAAATTCTTGCTTGTGCTAGGAATTGGTCTAGAAGTTTCAATCCAAATTGAGGCTATTTTTTTGTTGATTGGATGAATAGTCTTGCTGCTTGTCTTGGAATTTAGATGGACTAAAGCTATGTCCATCTTGTTACTATCTTCATTTCACTTCATTTTGGATGTTTCCATAAGTTCATTTTGTCATAATCTCTACATTACATCAGATTTATATTTTGTGAAATTTGGGGTTGTATCCTTCCTATGCTAACACAAATTTGCACAAGTTGGAAGGTTATAACCATACTTAGGGTTGCCTTAATTGTTTGTGTCATGTTTGGGTTGATGGTTCTTGAGGTGTTCCTATTTACCTAAATAACTTTTAACCTTTGCTCATGTATTATTTTATCTTCCTTTATAATTGTATCATCTTTTTGCACCACTAATGCGTTTAATATATATCAATTGCTTAAAAAAAGGTATAACTTTTAAATCCACCTTAAAACCCTGGAGGTAGGAGTGTTCACGGATTGGATCGGATTTAGAGTAAAATAAAATTTGATCTGGTCAAATTTAATTAGATTAGATCATATAAGATTTGTTAAAAAAAATTAGTAATTTGATTGATCCAATTAGGATTTGCAGATTGCAAAGAAAAATTTTTACAATTATTTTGTTTTTTATAGAAATGAAATAGTAAACATAAAAATTTGTAAATAAAATATTAAAATATACATTGCTTCTAGGGGTGTTTACATTGGATTGGATTGAATTTAGAGTTAAATGAAATTCGATCCAATCAAATTTAATCAGATTAGATCAGATCAAATTTGAAAAAAAAATATTTAAAGATCTATCTGGATCCAATTTGATTAAGAATGAATAGGATTGAATTGGATCCATGAATTATAAAGAGTTTTTTTAGATTTATTTGGTTTTCTATAAAACATAGGAAATAAATTAGGAAACATACATATTTGTAAACAAAATATTAAGACATATATTGTTTCTTCAAAATAACATATTAGTAAAATTATATATAAAAGTAGTCTATAAACGATCAAATGTAAATCCTAAAACACTAAAATAAATAAAATTTAATAACTCACAATCTTCAATATCGTACTACTTAATGCATTCCTTTTTCAACTTTAAATCTTCCATCTGTAAATAATATTTAAACTTTAAATTGTATTGTCAATTTCTATTTACACCTTTTTTAAATATATATATATATATATATATATGTATATATATAATAAAATATTAAACTTTAAAAATGAACGGATTGATCCACGGATCTACAAATTTTCAAAGTTCAAATTCGTGATCTGATCCGTCTATGGTTGAATTTAATAAGATTTGATTTGATTACGTCTAGATCGGTTCACAAATTTAATTGGATCAGTTTGGATTCATGCATCAAGCCAGATTCATGAACACTAGAGTTGTCAAAATGGATTTAATCCGTTAGGCCCGCCGTGGGCCTCGAAAATAGGTTAAACTAGACTCTAAAAAGTGAGGCTAAAATAAAAACAAGTTTTTTTGGCTTGGTCCATTTAGCCTGACTATGTAAATGAACTTGGGTCGGTCTGACCGGTAGGTCACAAGCCAGCCCAAATACAAATATAAATACATAAATTTTAAAAACATATATTAAAATATATATAATATATTGTTAAAAAATATTAAATAAAAAATGTACACATAAAAATATGTTTGATGTGAAGTCAATTTATACATATTATTATACATACAAAAATTACGTATAAAAGCATATTTGATATTATTTAATAATATATTTGTAACAAATAAAAGTTATTTTTCTTTCTAAAATGTATATTAAGTTAATATATATATATATATATATATATATATATATATGTTGATGTTATTTTAGACTTTTTCATGGTGTGTTTAGGATTGATTTAGTGTTTCTTTAACAACAATTTTATAAAACTGTTTTCAGTATTTTATTATTTAAAAACTAAAAAACTCATTTGGGTAGTGTTTTCTGAAAACAGTTTTCGAAAACCGTTCTGGTTTTTTAGTTTTTAAAAACTAAAAAATAGAAACACGTAAATGTATTTCAGTTTTCTATTTTTGTTTTGAAAACTCAAAATACAATCAGAATATGTTATTTTTTGCTTTTCATTAATGAAATTTTAATAAATATGGACAAGTTTTTCCATTTTTACATCTTCAAAACAGTTTTCAAATAAAATGTACCAAACAAGTTTTTTTTTCTTTTCTTTTCGAAAACAATTTTTGAAAACTATTCTTGAAAATTTTTTGCAAAAACTAAAAAACAAAACGAAACTAATCAAGCCCATTAGTGTGTTGGTTTGAATTGGTTTGGACTTGTAATATAAAATAAGTTTTATTTTTAATAAAAATTTGAATTTTGATTTTTGTTTTCAAAAGGTCTATTTTGGCCCAGTAGCCTAATACAGAGTCAAACTGGATTTAGAAATATGTAACCCAATTAAAATATGGGTCAACCCGACCCATATTTTTGTAAAAGCTCAACAGGTTGGGCCAACCCACCCAAATGGTAAACTCTAATGAACACCCCTAATTATTTGTTCAAAATAACGTAAAATTAGTCTATAAATGATAAAATGTAAATCCTAAAAGACTAATAATAATAAAATTTAATAATTCATAATCTCTATCACCATAATACTTAAGACATTTCTTTCCAAACTTTAAGGGTTTGATTAGTTTGATTTTGTTTTTTAGTTTTTGAAAAGAGTTTTTAAGAATATTTTTTAAAAATTGTTTCCGGAAAGAAAAGATAAAACTTGTTTGGTAAATGTTATTTGAAAACTGTTTTGAAGATATAAAAATGGAATACTTGTTTATATTTATTAAAATTTCATTAATGAAAAGCAAAAGATAACATATTCTAATTATATTTTGAGTTTTTAGAAAGAAAAAAGAAAACTGAAAAGCAAAACTACTTCCAGATGTTCCTGTTTTTTAGTTTTTAAAACCTAAAAAATCAGAACTATTTTCGAAAACTGTTTTCAGAAAACACTACCCAAACGAACTTTTTAATACTAAAATACTGAAAACAGTTTTATAAAATTATTGCTAAACAAATACTAAATCTCTAATTTATAAATAATATTTAAACTTTAAATTATATTGTCAATTTTCTATTTACACTTTTTTATTTATATATATATATATATAAAATAAAAATATTAAATTTTAAATTATATCATGAATTTTGTTTTTATACTCTTTTTTTATATATATAACTTTAAATTAATCTGATTCAACCAATTTTCAAAGTTTAGATAAATGATAGGATACATTAATAATTAAATTAGACTTAATTCAATTACGTTATATGAATCAATTTACAAATTTAATTGAATTGATTTGGATTTAAAGAATACTTGATATGAACACGGTGCCCGGGAATCTCAAGCGTCTGGCTTCCTTAATAATACTTTGGTTGTGGTACTCCATAATTTCATTGAATATGAACTTTGGCGAATTTCTCAAGATGATATCCGATACATATGTCAATTCTAAAACAACATTAATTTCTGAATACAGCAGCATCAATATTCATTTTTAAAGAGTGTGCATTTGATGAACGCCACTGTTGGTTAGTATGTTTTGTGAAGTGAGATTGTTGCTGCATAATATATTGCCGTGCATGCTGATGTGTCCATTCAAAAAATATTGATCAGTGAAGGAAAAAGAAGACATCACTCATCGCACCATGCCCAAGATAAGTACATATTCTCCCTTTTCCTCACTCACACATTGATAATAAGCTTGTTCCGCTAAGAACAACATGGTATGTCCATTGTCCAACGCCTCCCAGATCTTTTGGTTTTTCTGCCCAAAGGGTCAAAACCAATGTTTTCTTCATTTTAATTTCTAGTGTTTAAAATAATAAAATGTTCACATTGTCATTACTGAGAGTGGAAATTGAATTAATGCACATACAGTACTATTATGTGTTCTTTCTTATTTTTGTTATTTTAATGATTCTTGAGATTTATTTATATCATAAAATCCAAATTAATTAAACACTATCTCATTTAAAGTAGTTTTTAATTATTATTAATAGAAATTTTAACATCCAGCTTTTATAAAATATTGAGAGATGTTTCATTAAACACTCGCTAATGCTGATGTATTTCATGAATTCTCAATACATAACCACTAGATTTTAAACAAGCACAGGTTGGTTGAAATTAATTATTAGTTTTATTATTTTTATTTTTTCAAGTATATATATAATTTATTTAACAAACATTATAATATGATAAGTATTGCAACATTTAGTTTAGAAGAATTAAAAATATCCTCTTTTAATGTTTGGTAAACAAACATAGTTAGATTTTTTTACTAACAGAGGTGTATTTTTTGAAAAAATATAACGGTGTTCAATGAAAAAATTATAGACATGATATAGTTTAACTAATGTCAAATACATCAAACAAAACAACGTATTTCAAAAAATTATGTTACTTGAATCAAATACGCCATATTAATTAACTAATTTGAAGAATTTTGTCTGACACAAAAAGGCAAATACATCAAAGTAAATGAGTATTTAGAAGATTTGAAATCATTATTAATTTATTAGGTTTCATTCAAAATATAACAATAAATATTATATTATTAAAATGTGTGTTATTAATACGTTAAAAGTTATACAATAGCAAAAGTTATTATATTTATTATAACAGTAAAAAATATTTTTCAATTGAAAATAGGGTGTTATTATAACAATAAAAGTTATGAATATACAAGTATATTTATTATAATATAATTAAAAAAAGTTATGAACTTTTTTTGACTTATATTATACTTTCGTTCCAGTTATGGGTTTTTTTTATTCTAAAATAATAAATATACTTTTGTTTCAGTTATGATTTTTTTTTTAATTTATATTATACTTTTATTCTGGTTATGAACTTTTTTTTATTCTAAAATAATAAATATACTTTCGTTTAAGTTATGAACTTTTTTTTTCATTAATATTATATTTTCTATTTTAAATATTATGAATTCGATTATTATTATGTTAGAATTATTTATAACAAAAATTATTTAAATATAAATTTTATTATTTTATATTGTAAACTAAAAACTTATAAAAAAATATTAGAAAAAAAAAGAAAAATCAATATAAAAAAATGGAGCAACCTCCCTATCTGTTATATGTATATGATATATGAAATTCACATCAAAAAATAAAATACCGTTTTCTCTTAGAAATTGTAATAACTTTTTTTCATAAAATCTTGCCTACTTACTATAGTTCTATTTGAACACGAAAAAAAAAGATACATTTAATTAAATAGAATTATTTAATTAAATGTATCTGGATTTATTATCTCATGTTTGCTTTTCGTGAAAAAATAGCAAAGGAAGTGGGGGGTTTCTTCAAACAACAAGGGTTTGAGTCAATTATTCAATCAAATGATATTGAGCATGTTTCTCATCTCTTCTTGAGAAACAAACGGACTATTTCTTTGCAAAATTGTGCTCAATTTCATGTGGCAATTCCATCAAGATCTCTTCATTAGTTGGGGAAGAGTCTACACGAATCAGATTTTTTACTTTCATTTTAGTTGTGAACTTTTTTTTTCTAAAATAATAAATATACTTTAGTTCCAATTATGAATTTTTTTTTAATTTATATTATATTTTCGTTCCAGTTATGAACTTTTTTATTTCCATTAACATTACACTCAATATTAAAGCATACATCAAAACAATTTCAAAGTTCAATACTAAGTATACAATGATACATAGTCTTATAGCTCATACAAAATAGATACATAACATGTTATTTCCCATTAAAACTTATCTATTACACAACTCATATGAAACATAACTCCAACCACAAAACTTAGTCATTCTTAGTAAATATTATACATACTTAG
This sequence comes from Psophocarpus tetragonolobus, assembly GCA_037954015.1. Lineage (NCBI taxonomy): Eukaryota > Viridiplantae > Streptophyta > Magnoliopsida > Fabales > Fabaceae > Psophocarpus > Psophocarpus tetragonolobus. The sequence continues at coordinate 84,383,246 of CM075689.1, forward strand.
AATATAAGTACTAGTTTTAGTCAATCCATACATTTAGTTTTCTCAAAGGCCTAATTTATATACATATACATGTTTTCCTACATAACTTAAACTAATTTCTACACAGAACAAGTAACTTCGCTACTTTCATTGATCCATCACCAATCTTACTAATTCTGATCTCCACTAGTATCTCCTCCCGTGCAAAGCATGATCATCACAATCATACAGAATACATAAACATAGCAAGGGTAAGCAAAATAACATGTAAAATTTACAATGTAAATAACTTAAATGTCACAAATACATCAATAAAGTCAAACACACTTATATTCCAATGAATACAATTTTCCACACAACAACATATAGAAACTCAACACCTTCCAGAATATCTACATTGAGTTCAGACTATAAGGCAGCTTAAGACCCCTTTCAATTGGTGACAAGTGTCCAACTTGCACTGTGTTACCACCAATTTAAGTTTAAGCAATACTCGTCTGACAACCACAAACTGATGTCTAATGTCTATCTAACACCCTGTGCACACAGTTGTTGTCTAAGTATGTACTTTAGGCATCCCCTTGCATATATGGTACTAGGACCACAATGTAAATCACAAGAATATCCATTGCATATCTGATATTCTAGATTACATTGACCCCAGTTGTGTTCCTAACACCAATGTACCCCATCAAATATAGGTTGATTGACCTAAGTGAGTTCTTTTTAAAAAATAATTACCTCAATGGGTTTGTGTTAAAAAAAATTATCAAGGTGGGTCTATTTTGTGGTTTCACTTGGTCAAACCACAATTTGCAATTGCAATTTTAGTGTCACGTCAATTGTGTACTTACATGGTATCCAAGAGGGCAGAAAAGTTTCACTAAATATGCACCTTGCAATTGCGATTTGACCAATTAACCTTAAAATCGCAACTCGCAATTATGGTTTGAGTGGTCTTTGACTAGGACTTTATCTCTGTCCAATGGTCATTGATTTGTGCTCATTCCCAACACAATAAAATTGCAATTTCAAGTTGAAGTTTGTCTATTTTTTTTTTACCCCATGCATTCTCAACACAATAAAAATGCAACTTGAAGTTGCAGTTTGTGTGGATTTTCATTACAGCTAATATGATCAGAGGGGTATGTGACATGTGATTTTTGCTACAACATATATGAATCCATAAAGTTAAAGGTTCAAAATCTCCAAAATAATGCTTTCACTCTTCACTTCATGCCCCTTTCACAATTTCTAATCATTTTACATAGATAAACATAAAAATATTAATCCTTATAATTATTTTTATCCATTTATTCAATAAAAATAAAATATTATTCATTTATCTTAACACTTAACAGTACTTTAGATTATTATACTAATATTTTATAGGTTAAATAATTATTTTTATATTAATAAAATAAGTAGCTTTACTAAAGCTAAATAAAACATTTATAGATGAAAAAAAGTCTTCTTCGATAACTTAGTGTAATTATATAAAGATTTAAATTTAAAATTACTAATTATATAAAGTCTTCATGCTTGTGGTGTAAGTTTATCTCCTGGTACATGTATATAATATATATATATATATATCTATATATATATATAAATTATGTATATTTAGGTTAGCACAGTATTATAATGAGATTCATTTAGTAATTTGGTTTATTTATAACTTTATATTAATTAACTCAAATTTTTTATATGAAAATATATGATAATAATTCCGCACAAACCGCAACTGAGAGTTGTAGTTTTACATGTGTAAAGGTCTGTGCCAACAACCATTGGGTAAAGCATGAGATCGAGAAAAAAAAAATAAAATAGACAAACCGCAACTCGCAGTTGTGATTTGATTGTGTCGGGAATGCGCACCGTCAGTGACCATTGGACAAAGATAAGACATTAGTGAAAGACTAGTCAAACTCCAACGTGAGTTGCGATTTTATAGTTGACTGGTCAAACTGCAACTGCGAGTTGCGTATTTAGTGAAACTTTTCTACCCACCTGGATGTCATGTAAGCACACAGTTGGCAGCACACTAAAACTGAATTGCGATTGCGGTTTGATCAAGTCAAACTACAAAACAAACTCACCCTGGTAACTTTTTATAAAACAGACTGATTGAAGTAATTATTTTTTAAAAAGGACCCACTTAGGTCTATCAGCCTCAAACATATCATCCAAGACTAAGTTATCCTACTGTAATTGCTTGCAACCAACATCTATAAATATATTCTTCAGCATACATTTCAACAATATGTATTATATCACAAATCCAAATATATCAACATCATTCTAATAAATTCAATTTCAATCATAGAGAGTCAATTCAATCAAAGCTAAGTTAGCTACTGTAACCGCCACATCCAAACTATCCAATAAATCATCCAATTCAAGATCAAACATCACTTCCATAATAATCATCAACTACATAACACATCATATATCCTAATCCATTATCATTAATTTTCAAGAACCATAATTCATTTCAATCACAGTCAATGCATTATTTTTCATTCCACACCTTTTGTTAAATTCAAATAAACAACAATTATTCGTTTCCAATCACATACTCATATTAAATATCATTAATAATAACAAATTATATCAAAATATATCATTAATCACATTTTAATCTAATATCAAAGTATTTCATTTCTACACCTATAATCAAATCCCAACAACAACAGCTAACAATTTCTAATCACATACTTATTTTAAATATCAAGAATAACTATGAAACATCAACACATATACTTCTCAGTTACACATAAAATAAAAATATTTATCCATTCCATAGTTACAATAAGCATTAAGCAATCTCCCTACATGACAATTAACAAAATTTCAACTCAAAACACTAAATTTGCTCTCGAGTGCGTCAACCACAACTCTGTGGAATGTTCCATGGTGCTATGGGTGAAGTCCTGAGGCATAATTCTTCCTAGTGAGTTGCTCACACCCCTCTAGGGTTTACCATAGCTATGTGGTGTCAACCTGCACAATCATTCACAATTTTCCAACTACATGCAATCCCTCCTTACTTCATCAAATCATTCACAAGTAATTACAAACTTTCTCAATCAATAATACAATCTCAAATACTCATCATCCAACATTAATTTCAAAGAGTAAACATTCCAAATCATTAATTCCACCAAACATCCATAACTAAAAATATTCCAAATTACAAATCAATCAATTCAATCATAACTCATTTCAAGAATAAAACTCAAATCCTCAATCACAGAAAACACCCAATTTTTGCATAACACTCAAATTATAATTAAAGGCTCAGTTGCCCAAAATCAATTAACTTCTCAACTATTAAATCATAATATCTCAAATTAAAATCAAAGATTTAACTTCCCTTATCTATTTCTCTTTTTCAAAGCTAACTCAAAAGAAAATAGAGAAATCCACTCGAAGAAATTTTACAAGAATCTGAAAAAAATTCCAAATTAAACAGGAACCTTAGCAATAAAGATTTTCAAAGAAAATCCCTTTTTATCAGGAACGAAAGGATCAAAAACGATAAAAAAAATTGTGATTCAAGATCAAACTTACCTATAATAGAGATCACTTAACAACAAAGCTATGGAAAAGACTACGTCAAAATATGTCAAACAGAGGCTAACCATGCAAAGAAATAAAAATTTGATCATAGAGAGAGAAATGAAGCAGCGGTTGGAAGAAGAAATAATTGAAGAAAAAGAAAGAAAGTGGGGTGAACTTCGTGAGTTCCGACTTGCTATTTGCACCCATACCTAAATAAATTTCTGAAAACACCTTGAAACTCAATAAAAAATTTCTGAAACCAAGGAATAATAATTATATTTAACTTTCCACCTCCCAACTATTTTATCAAAATTAATTAACTAATATTGATATTATAAATAAACTTAGTTATTCTCCCCTTACTATATTAATATAAGATAATTAAACATTTCATTTCCCGTAATATTCATTTCTTTTCCACTAATAATATATCAATTAAACTGGTCCTTACATTTAGCGAGGGGTTTTAACTAGAGTTAGTAAAACTATCAACAGTGTATACATTTTACGGGGTTTTAGAAACCCCAGTTATTTACCCATGATTTTATGTTCAACGACAAGTAAATTATTAATTTTTCATTTTTAAACTTTAACTATCTCTAAAACTATTATTTTCCCATACTTACTTTTTTATTTCCTTTTTTTTAGTTTCCCTTCTTGTTAATAACTCATACGTACATTAGAGAGTGAAAAGAAGAGAGGACTATATGATGAAGTGCAAAGTTTTCTACATTACTTTTGACAAGTGCACCAGTCATATGTAGCAACTAATAAATATATTTGGTCGATCCACAAGGACTTATTCATACTTAGAAATGTCAATACTTTCTGCTTATACAAACAAAAGATAGAAATAAACTAAAACTATCGAACATAAAATAAATAAAGCAGAAAACAAATAAAAGTGGTTGTTACGCGTATGCGATTCAGTTGAGTTTGACTCACTAAACCATCCCTAAAATGTACAATTGAATTCAAAATCATTGTTCACTATCGATGTTCCCAATCACCCATAAAATATCCTTTCACCTGGATCCCTCACAAGCAAGGAATTAAGCTATTTGAGTATTAGACTATCGCTCTCACGCATAATCTAAAGTCAAATAACTCGCATTAAAAAAAGAAGCTTAAGATGGTCAATGAGTTTTACTCTCTCTTGAATAATAAAACCCATTGGAAACTATTCCGTTTTACAAGTGAAAATCCTCTCTCGAGCTTATTCAATAAGTAAAACCCACGAAATATTTGAAAATAAAGCATGAAGTAAAGAAGAACTCCAATATTGGAAAGTAAACTTAGATTAAGAGAACAAAAATACAAATGAGTTTAGGTAAAGCTACATCAAATCCCAACTAAATAAAAAAACCTAGCTAAGCATCAGGATTGATGAAGATGGGTCTGGAGTGTGCCATCGGCAAGCAAGTGTGTAACCCCGAGTCAAGAGAGAGTGTGAAACCCCCAGATGAAAGCCTTATACTAAATGAAACTCGACCTTTTATTTTTAAGTTTCACAATACCAGCGCCCAACGGTCAAAACATGGCCATTGGGCGCCATAAGACTCTTTAACGAGTAAGTTTCCTGAGTGTTGGGCGGCAGCAAAAGTGGGCGTTAGGTGCTCGGCTATAAACTTAGGCACTTTGAGTGATGGGTGTTAGCGGGTGGTAATCATGGTCATTGGAGACTTGCCATTAGATATAGGTGCTCTCCTGATAAGGGTTAGGCGCCCACTACTCTGCCGATGGACGTTCTTATGCAAACGCTCAACCAAAATTTCTGACTTTTCCTCGCTTCTTTGATGCTTTCTAAAACTTGACTGAAAACAACTAAAAACAAGTAAATAAACATAAAACATGCATAAAAGTAAATCTAAACCTAAATTACTAACTAAATCTAACTTTAACCAAAATAAGAGGAAAACAAGGCCTTAAATAAGAAAGAATTATAATAATTGCTATATTTTACCTATGTAAAAATAGGTAAATTAGGCAGTTATCACTATAGTTAAAATCAAAATCCCTAAATCACCTTCGCTCACCATCAAGCCCACACACATGACAAAGAGAAAACATTAAAGGTCACCACACCCGTTCTTCATACCAAGTCATCAGGCACTCAATCAATTGTCGCAATAGGCCTATTCGGACTAGGCCATAATAATGGGTGAAGCTACGATCTTGCACAAGAGTTGTGTTCTAAGAAGTCTCTTTTTCAGTCTTTCATTCACATTGTGTTAACTAAGGTAAGTAAATCCTCTCTCTTTGCCTTCAAAATTCACAATTTTGTTTTCCATCTCTAAAATTCTTTCAATTGCTTATATTTTTCTCATGTATTATTTGATGAAATTTTTATTCCCCAAACCCTTTATCCATCATATATTTGTTGTATTGCATATTTTTCTGTGTGTTTTAAATTTTTTGGTTGATGGTATCTAAAAGTATATGTTAATTCAGTATTAAAATTTTGTCCACCATGTATTTGATAAAATATCCCAATGAAAACTAAGATGGTACTTTGAGATATGAGATGCAATGGTATGAATTAAGTAGTTTTTTGCTTTGTCGTTTATATATCCATCATATATTTGTTGTATTGCATATTTTTCTGTGCGTTTTAAATTTTTTGGTTGATGGTATCTAAAATTATATGTTAATTCAGTATTAAAATTTTGTCCATCATGTATTTGATAAAATATCCCAATGAAAACTAAGATGGTACTTTGAGATATGAGATGCAATGGTATGAATTAAGTAGTTGTTTTGCTTTGTCGTTTATATATCCAAGATTTTTTATTTTTTATAAAGAAGTATCGAGAATAGAATATAAAACTTGTATCCTTGGAAGAGACATATTTTCACTCAGATTAGGATGTATATAGTGTCACTTGTGGGCAAGATGAAGAAATTACAAAGCAACTTAGATGATTAGTTTGTTGAGAATTTTAAATATTATCTTATTTTAATATTATATTATCTTGTTTTAAACATAGTAGGTAAAAATAATATCTTTGAGATTATAGAGAATCATATATTTTATATTCATGTATAACCCGTGAAATAAAGTTATAAATAGATTCATCCTATGGATATTCACACACATAACTTCATTCCAATATTCCTATCCATTTTTGCTAATTTTAACATGGTATCAGAGCTAGTTAAAGGAATACTAACTACGGTAGAGAAAGTTATTTGCATGGGAGATAGAGATGGTAGTGGAACTATGGAATAGTTTGGGTCCAATTCTCTGGACATATGATATGCCAGATAGGTGGAGGTGGTCAATAAAAGGATCAGGAGTCTACTCAGTCTCTTCCGCTTACAAGCTTTTGACATTTGATCCATAAGTCAATAACAAGATTCTTTTTTCAAGAACACTTGGGTAAAAAGGGTACTCCTAAAGGTACAATTACTAGTTTGTCAATTAGATATTGATACATTACCAACAAAGGAAAATCTAGTGAAGTGTAGGATAGTCAATAGTAAGGATGTCAGGTGCATGTTGTGTGATGCAAAGTTACAATCAAGCACATGACTATTTCTATCTTGCTCGATGTCTACTAATGTTTGGGTGAAACTATGCACTTGATGGGGGTCTCTACGATGCCAGGGACTACAATTCTTGGGGTTGATAAGTAGAAACAAGGAAACTTGGTAGATATGGATTTTGGTGTGGTTGGCAAGTTTTTGCCACCTTTGAAAGACACAAAATACCTTTGTTTTCAATAATAAAATGCCAGAAGTATCTGAAATAGTCCTTGCAATTCAACTTAGTATTTGAGAATTGAGTTAGGTTACGAAGTTAACAATACATAGTTTTACAAAATGGGTGATGAACCTAATCTTGTGTGTTGCAAGGGCGGGGGGCTAAATCTATTACTCTATGTGAGGACAGTGTGTTTTTCCTAGTTTTCACTATCTTGCATTTTTGTTTATCTCTTTGTACTTAGTTTAGAATGCATGTTTTGTGCTTTCTTATATTATTAATTATAATATTATTGTTTGACTTATAAAAAAGATCTTGATTTGTTAGTTTAAAATTTGTCGTGTAATTCATTTGAGTAACCAATAACCATCTTACTTAAAATAAATGGAAAATTATAATTTGTACAAAATCATCTTCGAATAATATTAACACAAATGTGTATGCATTTAGAGAAATTATTAGATGGTCCTAGATCACCACATCATTCATAGTCCCAACCAATAAACATATAATATATAATTAATTAATTAGCTTATATCGTAAATTGTATTAATTAAATAATTATATATCAGATCCTAATTAGTTAAAATCATGAATAACATGTGGTTAAGTGTTGATGTATTTCGTGTGATAACTCTCCTTGTTGCTATACGGCAGCGCTGTTAAAAATCTTTTTCACATCATATGTTTAATTTGGTAATTCTTCTTAATTTAAGAATGACATTTTTATTTTTGTCTAGTGACAAAAGTCAAATGTGACCTATGAGAATAAGAGATTGGAATGGGTGGTGGGTTCTAATCCCTTAAATTAAAAAAAAAAAAATTAGCATATTAATAATTAATCTTTGACTTATAAAAAATATTTTTATTTTTATCTAATCATATTATAATTATTTAAATATGATTTAAATTATTCATTCAATCTTGTTATTTCTTTGTATATTTGTAGAAGTAAAATTTTATGTTAGATGAAGCTTATATAAAATTGTGTGAAACGGAGTGATGTCAGGCTTCCTCCAAAAAATAGTAAACACAAAGTCAATTGTTGTTTAAGTCAATAGCGCATGCATGACCCACCTTTGTCATTCACCTTAGCTCCTTCATTCATTGCCATTGCCCACAAAGAAAGAAAAGCATAAAATTTGAGACATTAATCTCCCAACGACTTCACTTTTATATAGATTTCTAGCACAATATCATAAGCATGGCGGAAAGTGACGTGAGTACTCCGTCCTCTTTCAGGCTCCGTTGGGACGTGTTCCTGAGCTTCAGGGGCACGGACACGCGCCACACCTTCACAATCAGTCTCTACCACGCGCTCCAATCCAACGGCGTGCGCGTGTTCCGCGACGACGATGGGTTGGAGCGCGGGGAAGAGATCCAGAAGAAACTTCTGGAAGCCATAGAGGACTCAGCGGCCTCAGTGATAGTGTTGTCTCCGGATTACGCGTCTTCTCACTGGTGTCTGGATGAGTTGGCAAAGATTTGGGAGTGTGGAAGGCTAATCCTTCCGGTGTTCTATTGGGTCGACCCTTCTCATGTCAGAAAGCAAAAGGGTCCCTTCGAGGAGCCTTTCGTGTCCCATGCAAAGAGGTTTTCCAAAGACACTCTCCACAAATGGAGGAATGCCATGAACAAAGTCGGTGGACTCGCTGGCTTTGTTTTGCATCAAAACAGGTCCTGCTCCCTTGATTATAATTAAATATCACTTTAATTGAATATTTTCACTTTTAACATTGTTATATAAAAACAAAACAACTTATTCCTACTGTTTCTGTTCATCTTTAATCAAATCTAATTACAATTTTATTTTTCGGATAAAACTTTAAATTTGATTGGAGAATAATACAGTAATATATATGGTATAATTTTTCATAAGTAATAGTTTGTGATCGAATAACTGTTATCTTATGTTATCCTTACATAATTTTTTTCTCATAATTAATGTCATTACCTAATTCTTTTCTTCAAATTTTACATTCTAAATTAATTACAAACAATGGTTACAATAAGATTTTTTAATTATTATGAAACTAACAGTTGTTTTTAACAGAATAACAATTTTATTAATTATAATTTTGATTCGACGAGGATATGAAAATGTTTTATACTGTGAATATATAATGTTTTTCATTTTATGTTTAAGTTTGATCGGCTTCTGCTTTTGTCATGATTATATGGTTTTAGAGAATCTCTGTGAAGTACTTATATTAAGATGTGTAGTCTATGGTTCATCGATTCTTTTTACTGTGTAAGTCAACTGATTAAGCATTTAGGACAATTGATTCATCATTGCTTAACAAATTCTTCTCTTTTTAATTAGATCATATCTTCTTTTGCAACTAATTAAAAAAAGAGACAATAAATTAAGAAAAGTTATGTATATATATATATATATAATATGAGCGATGAGATGAAAAAAATACAAAAAAAAAGAAGAGTAAATGTCAAGGAGTTTAGCTTAACTGATTAAATTATGGCAAAAAGATTGTCCTGTAATTAAATTAAAACAATTAAAGTCGCAAACTCTAGTTCTGTTAGTTGAAAAAATAGGTGAATTATTGGAGTTCGGTTAGTTAAAATTGAGAAAGTGACTACGAAATAAAAATAATATGACTTTTTTTTTTCCAGTGCCAAGGAGAAAAGTGATGAACTGATTCAGGTTTTGGTGCAAACACTTATGAAGCAAATGAGGAACACACCCTTGCATGTGGCTCCACACACAGTTGGGCTCAACGAGAAAGTTGAAGTGTTGAAAAAGATGTTGGATGTAAAATCCAACGATGTAAGGATTTTGGGGTTGTATGGAATGGGTGGGGTTGGTAAAACAACCCTAGCCAAGAGCCTCTTCAATAGCCTTGTCGTTCATAATTTTGAGCGACGCAGCTTCATTCCAAATATTAGATCACAAAGCTCAAAACACAATGGTTTGCTTTCTCTCCAAAGCACAATTTGTGATGAACTTTCTGGTAGGAAAGAAGACCCAATGATTGATGTTAATGATGGGATTTCTGCCATCGAAAGAATAGTACAACAGAATCGAGTTTTATTGATCTTAGATGATGTTGATAGCATGCAACAACTTAACTATTTGATGGGTAGGAGGGAGTGGTTTTTCAAAGGAAGCCGTGTTGTAATAACCACAAGGGACAGAGAAGTTTTACATGAAAGTTATTGTGATATGCAGTATGAAGTGAAGGAATTGGAATTTAGTCCAGCGATGGAGTTGTTTAGTCACCATTCAATGAGAAGAAAGGAACCTGCAGAGGGTTTTGGGGACCTTTCAAAACAGATTGTGGAGAAGACAGGAGGGTTGCCTTTGGCTTTGGAAGTTGTTGGCTCTTTTCTGTTTGACAAGAGAACAATAAAGGAATGGAAAGATGCTGTGGAGAAGTTGAAACAGATTCGTCCTTCAAGTCTTCATGATGTGCTGAAAATAAGTTATGATGCATTGGATAAACAAGAGCAGTGTGTGTTTCTTGACATAGCTTGTTTGTTTGTGCAAATGGAAATGAAGAGGGGTGATGTTGTTGATGTATTGAATGGATGCAATTTCAGAGCAGAGATAGCACTCACTGTGCTCAGTGCAAGATGTCTAATTAAAATCACAGGTGATGATAAACTGTGGATGCATGATCAGGTAAGAGACATGGGGAGGCAAATTGTGAATACTGAAAGCATAGAAGATGCTGGTTTACGTAGCAGGCTTTGGGATCGTGATGAAATCTTCACTGTCTTAACGAGTAGCAAGGTAAAGGTTATAAACACTGTGGCAGAATTTGTTTTTATCATGTTATATGGAATGGCAAAGTAAAGACAAACAAGTGAAAAGGCAAAAAATCTAAATAATGAAACCTATAACAGGGGGCCTACTTACTATGGTTTTTTTTGTTGGGTTAAAAGCCTACTTACTTCAAGCATATTTATGAGAGAATCTCTGTATAAAAACTAAAATAGAAAATAAAAAAAATGAAAAATTAATATTTAAATATATTTTGATTAATTTTTTCCTTCATATTTAATTTCTCTATTTTTTTATATATTTCACCCTTATTTTTACATTGAATATGCTTTTGGATTTTGAAATTCTAGCTTCCATTCTATAAGTAAGAAACAAATTAATACCTAATTCATCAAAGTCAATAAAAGTGGTTATCCATCCTTTCCAAAATTACTATTGCATTTGAAAAAAAATATTAGTGTCGACTTAATTTTTCAATCCAATATTAATTTTTTTCAACTAATATCCTAATATATCATCCTAATTTTTAATAATATTAATATTAAGATTAATTTGATAAATTATTAATTTTGTTTATCTATTTATTAAATTTTCTCAATTTTATTCCATGACTATCCCTGCTATTAAATGATCTAAGATGTGATTATTTTTTAAAAAGGTATTTTTTCAACTAATGAATCTATCTTATAGTTCTATAATTTTATATTCATCCACTTTCTTGATAAGGTGACTCTCTATCATTAATAGATCTCATAATTAATATTAGATAAGTAAGAATGAAATTGAACAATAGATACACTTAAAATAGTTATGTAATTTTTATAATTGGGACCAAGAAAATATTATCTTTTATGTTTTTTTATCTCTAATAATTCTTTTCTTTGACTTTTGAAATGTTAATAATTTTTCATATTTTATTTTTACTTTATTTTTCTAATGTGTATCATTATTTATCTCAAGTGAGACCACCTTCTGATTTTACATTTCTTAAGTATATAATACAATTTGTATCATTATTTTTCAATAAGCTTGATGAGCTTTGTTGCATTATCCATTTTTAGTTAGTTGCAACTTCTTCCTAGCTTATATGATATATAGAAACATTTCATATTTGATAAATGTTAAAAAGTGGCCTACTAATACAAGTTCTATATTCTTCCTTCATTTTCTTAAATAAAAAATCCCCAAGTTTCTTCAAAAACACATACAACCAAAGAGTTACCCAAGAATATTTTTCTATTTGAAATAAGTTGGCGTTGTATAATATTAAGAAACCTAAACACATTGCATGCCCATAAAACCTAGAAATTCGATCTACTTACATGACAAAGCATGTCACAATATAAAGACTATTACATGTTGTGATTAAATTTATTATAGCTCTTGTCCATTTTATTTGCTGAAAATTCTAACAATAATGAATAATACGTGCAGGGAACAAGAAAAGTTCAGGGGATTGTCCTAGATTGTGTTAAGAGAAGATTGTCTACTCCTAGAGATCGCACTGCAGATGAAATTGCATGGGAAAAGTTTCAACGTAAGCCAAATTGTAAATCTGCATTGGAATATGTTAAAGAGAGGTATAAAAGGTATTTGGTTGATAGAGAAGAGAAAGCAAAAGAGGTTATACTTCTGACAAAGCACTTTGAACAAATGGTTTCCTTAAGACTGCTTCAAATTAATTATTCGAGGTTGGAAGGACAATTCAGATACCTTCCCCAAGGGCTGAAGTGGTTACAATGGAAGCAATGTCCACTTAGGTATATGCCTTCAAGCTATCATCCTTTGGAACTTGCTGTCATGGATCTCTCTGAAAGTAAGATTCAAACTCTGTGGGGTGGATACGGTAACAAGGTTTGCTTTCTTAATTCTTCTTACCTAATGAACATTTTATTTGTTTAAAAAGATTTTTTTTTCATCAATGAAACAGGCTCTTTTCTATTTATTTCAGTTGCATGGTATTTTTTGCTTATAAACTAAAGCTCGTTTTTTCTTTCTTATACCTCGAGTTAATTTGGTCTCCAGATTAAATTAATATTAAAAATAAATTGTTTTAACATCTCTTAAAACTTCATATAATTATATAAATAATTTTTTAATTATTACATTCATCTTTCTTATAAAGGTTGTTAATATAAGATTTTTTTTACCCCTTAATATAAGATTTAAGAGATATAATGGTAATATTTTTAAACATATAAAAAAATATAATTAATTTAATATTTTTAATTTAAAAAGAGTTAATGTAAAAAAATAAAAATAAATGAAATTATATATAAAAATCCTTTATGTATAAAATTGTCCATACATATGTTTAGAAGATTTTGGGTGGCGTTTGTTTTGCATGTTTTCTGTTTTTATTTTCAGAAAAAATAAAAAATAATAATAAAAATATATTTGTTTACAATTTAGAAAATATTTTCATGGAAAACATTTTTAGAAAACAACAGAAAATAGAAAAAAATTGTTTTCAGTATTTTCAAAAGTTAATATAAAAACTTAATAACATTGTAATTATATAAAAAATAATATATAAAATTTATTAAATTTAACAATATTATGTTTTAAAAATGGAAATATCAAGTAAAAATAAATATATTTTTTGAATGTTGAAAATTTGAAAATGAAAACAGTTTTTAAAAAATAAAAAAAAGAAAACATTCATGTTGTTTACTACTATCCTGGGAGAATGTAAATTGATATAAAAAATTATAATTGAGAACTAAATTGATGTTAATTTCTATGAAAGATCAAATTAAGGTAACTTTTTTATAATTGAGATTAAATTAAGAAAATTAACAGATAGTATGAAAAAGTGACCTTAATTTGGTTTATTTTCTAATTATTTGCTCAGTATGAAAGATCAAATTAAGTTCAATTCAAAGAATACTTTTGGTTTATTTTCTAACTAGTCCTTTCTCCCATAATGACAGGCATTCACTACAACATAATGCCAACTTTTTCAACCAAGAAATTGAGTTGTTTTTTTAACGATGAAATTGAGTGTGTTTATATATCTTTCAAAACTAAAGTGGGTGTTTATAATTTTATATATATTTATGAACGATGATGTTTGTTTGTCAGGTGGCTAAGCACTTAATTGTTTTAAACCTCTCGAGTTGCCACCATTTGATAGCAACTCCTGATTTAAATGGGTATCTATCGCTTCAAAAAATTATCTTGGAAGAATGCTCCCATTTAACCAGGATTCACGAATCACTTGGAAATCTAAGTTCCTTAGTTCATTTGAACTTGCGTGGCTGCTATGAACTTACTGAGCTACCTTCTGATGTCTCTGGGCTGAAACATCTTGAGGACCTTATTCTTTCTCACTGCTGGAAATTGAAAGCATTACCAAAAGATTTAAGCTGCATGGTTTCTTTAAGACAGCTTCTTCTTGATAGCACTGCTGTAACTGAGCTTCCTGAGTCCATCTTCCACCTCACAAAACTTGAAAATCTGAGTGCAAATGGTTGCCAATCTTTGAAGAGGTTACCAACCTGCATTGGAAAACTCTGCTCCCTGCAGGAATTATCACTCAACCATACAGCAATAGAGGAATTGCCAGATTCAGTTGGTTCTTTGGAAAAACTTGACAAGCTTAGTTTGATGGGATGCAAGTCACTCTCACTGGTTCCTAATTCTATTGGGAAATTAATTTCATTGAATCAATTATTTTTTGACGTCAGTGGAATTATAGAATTGCCTACTTCTATTGGTTCTTTATCATATTTAAGGAAATTGTCTGTAGGAAGCTGTAATTTTCTAGACAAATTGCCTGAGTCAATAGGAGCATTAGTTTCTATTGTTGAGCTTCAGTTAGATAGGATAAAAGTTGCCAACTTGCCAGATCAAATGTTTGTGGCCATGCAAATGCTAGAAAAGCTTGAGATGAGACAATGTCAGCACCTCAGGTTTCTACCAGTGTCATTTGGCTGCCTGTCAGCTCTTACAAGTTTGGACATGTACGAGGCAAACATTACTGAGTTGCCAGAATCAATTGGAATGTTGGAAAATCTCATTTGGTTGAGATTAGACATGTGCAAACAGCTCCAAAGGCTTCCAACTTCCTTTGGAAATTTGAAATCTCTGCGATGGTTAAAGATGAAGGAAACAGCACTTAAAAATCTACCTGACAGCTTTGGGATGCTTACAAGCTTGGTAACCATAGACATGGAAAGAAGGTCATATCTCAATGGGGCTGAAAACATGCCTACTGGGGTTATAGTCCCTGACAAAGAAGAACCCAACTCAGAGTCAATATTAACTTCTTTTTGCAATCTAACCTTGCTGGAAGACTTAAATGCTCATGGATGGGGAATATGTGGAAAGATTCCAGATGACTTTGAAAAACTATCATCATTACAAACTTTAAGTTTAGGTCACAACAATATTTGCTGTCTTCCAGCCAGCATGACTGGTCTCTCCTATCTCAAAAAGCTTTTGTTGTCAGATTGCAGGGAGCTCATGTTTATGCCTCCTCTTCCCTCTAGCCTAGAAGAGCTTAATCTTTCAAACTGTATTGTAGTAAAGTACATACATGATATTTCAAACTTGGAGCACTTAGTGGAGTTGAACCTTACAAATTGTGAAGAGGTGGTAGATATACCAGGTCTTGAACATTTGAAGTCCTTAAGAAGGCTGTACTTGAGTGGTTGTATTAGATGCTCCCTTCCCGTAAAGAGAAGATTTTCCAAGGTTTGTCATTTTTCTGTCTTTAAAGTTAATGCTTTTTGAGGAGTGCTGGAAACACGTTATCTGATACACTCATTCAAACAAACTCTCTCTGACGGGTTAATTAAAACTTATAAAAAAACTATAAAAAATCGAGAGACCCACAAAGTTTGTTTCATTTTTAATAAATTTCGACCAAGATATTGTACTTGTTGAAAAGAATAGGTAAGAGAGTATGTTTCTAACATTTTCCAATTTCCATGCATTTATCCTTCCTCTCCAAACCATTTTTCTATTCTCTGGGTTTCATTATTCTCATTTCCTCTAATAGCAAACTATTCTCACTTATCATTTTCTCTATATATCACTCACCATAGAAATTTTCCCAGGTTCTACTTAAAAAATTAGAGATATTGATTATGCCTGGAAGTAGTGTCCCAGATTGGTTTACAGCAGAACCAATTGTCTTTTCCAAGAGAAGAAACCGTGAGCTTAAGAGTATTATTTGTTCAGGTGTTCTCTCTTTCAACAACATACCTGAAAACAGAAGGGAAAGACTGCAGTTAGAGGACGTTCAAGGAAAAATCTTTAATTTGACAGATAATGTATTTAGCACAACTTTTCGCCTACTAGGAGTACCAAGGACAAACGAAGATCACATATTTTTGCGCAGATTTGGAGCTCGGTCTTCGTTAGTTTTCCAGTTAAAAGATAAATATAGTTTACATTTGCAAAGGCGAAACCCACCTGGTGTTGAGGGGCTAGAACTGAAGAACTGCAGAATTCAGTTAGTTTTTGAAGGTGATGATGATTATGAGGGAGAAGAAGGATCACTAGATGAAAGTCAATACTCTGTTTCACAAAAATTAGCCAAGTTCTTCAACTCTGGTGCAGATGAGGCATGTGTGTGAATAAATATGCAAGTTGCATAAACAGGTCAGCACTCACCATGCGTTTTGACTAGTTGAAATGAATGTTTTTGAATAGTTTTAGAACGTCTTGGCAAGAACTATCACGTAATGGACCAATTAGATCATTAAAAATTGCGGCTGTGACACGCCCTGCTATTTGCTTTAGCTGCCCTGCTATTTGCTTTAGCAAACTTTCCGTCACTACACCAAAGGAGAAGTATTCTGGACATTATTCACTTCAACACGACTCTAATACTCTGCATGTACTCCGAAAGTAAATAGTAATTCCATATTTATAAACACTTCTAAATAAGAAAATAAAAAAGTAAAATAAAATAAATTTTCTATAAGTTAAAATTAGTTTATTCCTGCACATGCTCATTTTTTTCATAACTTATGAAATAAAGAAAATAACATGGTCCTCCACCAATTTTTCATATGTTTGATTTTCATTGGAAAAATTTATAATTGATTATTGATCCAGAAGTTGAAATAATTTAGAATAAAATTTACATTAAACCAAAAAATTTATACTAAGTTTTACTTTTTAACTTGCTTTTATAATAAAATACTCAAACATAAATCACATAATTTTAAAATCAATTTTAACTAAAACCAATTTTGTAAAATTAATTTAATTCAAAATTAATTTTGTCAACACTCATCCTAACACAATTATAAAAGTGACAAAATTTATATTCAATTTTTTTTAATGACATAAGTAGATTTCCTAACAAAATTAACATACAATTTTACAATAATATGTTATTTTTAATACATATAAAGACATTTTATATGACTTTTAAAGTATTAATAATAACGTTAATAAATTTATCATATATAATTAACTGTTAGTGTAACATTTTTTACATTAACACCATATAAATATTTTTCTCTTTTTCTTTGAATTTAACATATAAAAGAATTTTACATATAAAAGGTTGTAATTAACTATCAATTTTTTTTATGACATAAGTAGATTTCCTAACAAAATTAACATACAATTTTACAATAATATGTTATTTTTAATACATATAAAAACATTTTATATGATTTTTAAAGTATTAATAATAACGTTAATAAATTTATCATATATAATTAACTATTAGTGTAATATTTTTTACACTAACACCATATAAATGTTTTTCTCTTTTTCTTTGAATTTAACATATAAAAGAATTTTATATATAAAAGGTTGTAATTAACTACTAATATAAAACCTTTTACTGATATATAAGTATTTTTTCCTTTTTCTTTTTAGAAACCAATTATATATTTTATATGAGTTACAAACATACTTAACCCAAACTCTTAATTGTTGTATATTTAAAATCTCTATATTTACAGAAGAACTACATATTTAATCCCTGATGAATGACTAAAATCACATCATTTTAAGTGATATAGGATTTAAATAGCATGCATGATCATAAATTCTAACTTCAGTGCCACCACGGTAAAAAGGAAATTTCATTACTTATAGTGAATGTAGAGACAACGTAGTAAATTTTTGGAGGGACTAGGAAACAATATTTTGAAATATTCCGAGGGATCAAAATTATTTTTTATCCAGAAAATATTATAAAAACTGAAAATAAGTTCATACAACCTCTAAATTTAAAAGAATTCCTCACTTCCTACAAATTGTAGATATACATCTGAAACATTAGAAAACCTTCTATACTTCCCTCAAGAAACAATTGGCAATGAGGGAAGATTGACTCTCAAAATATACCTTGATGAAAACTACCAATAATTAATATGGCACATGCTAATTTTACAAATCTAAGGATGGCTCTCAAAACAAAAGACCAAAACTAAAGTAAATATACAATCATCCTACTCCAAATTACTTTATTTTTTGTTTGAACAAAATTATTTTTCTTGTCCAATCTTCAGCCGAGATCTCATGCTAGCTCGCCTTACTACATCCCATGCCTTTTGTGGGGAATATCCAAGCTGTGCAGCAAAAAAGGATTCATAACCAGGTGAATCAAAAGCAAACCCGGTGTGCTTTGATACCTCATGTGGGAGTTGAGATATGGCATGGCTCCTAGCCTCAGCTGGAGTAAGCTGGTTTCCTATCTCTAGAAATTGTGCCCTGCTGGTGTCAGCAATATCATGTCTATGCTTTTCTTGAATAATTTGATAATCGTAGGGGAAGAACCATCTCTGAACCCTAAAACCAGTAAACTGAATAAATTAAGGCAAAAGTCCCGCAATAGGAACAAAAACAGAGACCCCTGGAACACGATTATCAGTTATCAATAAATTTCAATTTTTACACCCTCCCAAATTGTCTGTTTTTTCCATACATGCAATTGACATTTGACACAAAATTCTGATCGGGTCACATGTCCATAAAATAAATTGATTATGGTGCCGAAGTGTAAAACAAATGATGACCGTGAAAGATCATAATCCAGTTCTGAGTTCTGTAACTAATTAATCCAGAAATGAACTCCAATTACATGTGCCCCTATTTAACTGCGCAACAAACAGCCTGTAGTTTACCAACTAACTCAATTTCCTTTTGTTCACATGTTTAAAGTTTAGATGTCCCAACCTCACTAGGTTGGGTCCTAACAAGTCGACAACCAAAACAGGACTCAATTTGGATATTTTAATAAAAGGCTTTTATGTTAATGTGAATGAAAAAATTCCACGCTAAAGTGGTTCCTCTTTGTGTATCCTGGTCTATTGTTTTGTAACTAGATTTATGCAGCCCAAAATCTTAACATCTCCATCAATAACAAGCATAGACAGAATCATGAGTTCTTCACATTTAAACCTTACCCTTCGTAAACAAAGTCACCAAAAAGTGCCGCAACAGGAACAAGAACTAATGTGAGGTAGAAATATAATGTACTCATCAGAACATATATGACAAAATACAGATTCTCCTGCAAGTAAAAATGTAATAGAACTAAAGTTAATTAGTATTTCTAAGGGGCAATAAGTACCGAACTTTATTTTGAGATGGAGAGAATTTCTCACCTGTCGATCGATTGGTGTGCTGACCCCAGAATATATAAAGACAAAAATAAACCATGTTAATATACTTCCACCAACACTAATATAGTGCCATCTTGTGATTGAATTACACATCATAAGAAGTCGCAAGTTAACAGTTACTACAACACATGTGAAGGCCATTGTACTGACATCCCAGAGTCCGAACATCTTTCCTGCTGAAGTTTTAGCACTTAAACTTGATGAACTCACAAAATAGAAGAATATAAGCGACTGGTAGATGGAAAAAAAGGCCCATATAGCTACAACTCTCCATTTGAAAAAGACATTTCTTATTCCCTCTCTGTATAGTTCAGGATACTTCTTGGATAGAGATGCACTGACATCCTAGCAAAGATACAAGGAAATGATAAGAAAATGTAATCATCTGAAATTTAAAATAAAATAAAAACTACTGTGACTAGCTAAGAAAACAAAGCCAATCAATACAAGCTAATGGTTCGTGCACTATAGAAGAAAAAAATTTGCCACTGCCCCCCCCCCCCCCCTCCAAAAAAAAAAAATGCAATCGCAGATGATTGAAGAGAATGTCATACCTTATCAAATAGTCCAACAATGATCACAGGAAGTGCAGTGAAGATAACATTATATAATGACTGAAACCAATCATCGTAGAATCTCTGGCCAGAAAATCCAGTTTGAAAGGTAAACCAAAATTGAGTAAGAGTGAATGTGAGGTTCTTGCAAAAGAAGTATGTCACCACCTGTAATAAACAAATTTTAAGGATACTACTAAAAAAAAACCTACAGAAACAATCGCATGGTTCAGAATAATACGACACCTTGCATATTCGAAGATATGACCACCGGCCATGAACCAGAAGTAAATCTGCAAGGTAACGAAACTGTGCAATGGCAAAATCACTAGCCATCACGGCTTGCATCCCTTCCAAACCACTTATGCCAATGCCAACATGAGCAGCTTGAATCATGCTAACATCATTGGCTCCATCACCAATGCTAAGTGTTATTTTCTGTGCACCCTTCTTAACCAAACTTGTGACCTATATGCATAGTCATAAGACAAAAAACCACACGATCATTCACCAGGAAAGTAACTCAAGCACTCATAAATCTCTTACTGTAAAGGTTAGCAGAAATATAATGTTATTTCCCTTGAAGCATGAGTTTTACCTGTGCTTTCTGCAAAGGAGAAACTCGGCAGCAAACAACAGCATGGCAGTTCATGCTCAAATTCAGTAGCATGACTCTCAAACTGGGATCCAATGCATACATTAGACATTTTCCATCAATTACAAGTGCTAGTTTTGGTCCAGTTAGAGAGCTAAAATAGCTCTGCGCTTCTTCAAGGCACTTCTTCAGTTCTTTCTTCACTTCTTCTTTGATAAATTGTGCAATTTCTACTTGGTCCCCCTTAGAAAATTACAAAACAAAAGAATTGTAAGAGTAAGAATTATAAGAAGAATTACATTAGCAAAAATATAGAAGCTAAAATGAGCTTACCCTGTCTTCAACTTCTCTAATAGCATCTGTTTCTGAACTAATAATAAATTGCTTCATCTCGTTGTTTATTAAATTGCATGCTGTAGGCAGAGAATTGGAAACACAAATATAAAATGATTAATGACTACATTTTTTTAGGCATAATGTTATCAATATACAGAAAAACTATCTCCAACCAAAAACAGACTCACCGTAGGCTATATTAATTGCTGTTTCAACCTTGTCCCCTGTAAGCACCCAAATTTTAATGCCAGCTCTTTGAAGAGTTTCTATGCAGGTTGGCACTCCCTCTTGAAGCTTGTCTTCTATAGCAGTGCTACCAATCAAAATGAGATCATTTTCTATAAGCTCTGCCACCTAATTATTTCCATGGGTATCAGTAAGAATACAGCATTAACGCACAAGGAAACTGAAATTTCTTCGCCAATAATTTATGATTTAGGGCATAGCTTTTGTTTTGATATGCAGTTCAAGAAAGGAAACATTAGAATGAAAATATAGTTGTAGAGAAAAGTAGGAAAGGCTGAAACTAATGAGGTTGGTTTATTTAGGATCCCTCTGGATGTGACATGCTATCTTGTGAACAATGAGATGTATATATTATTATCAATTAGGAAACTGACACAAATCCATAAGTTAAAATATAGTATAAGCTGCATCTTTTCGCTGCATTTTTTTTTTTTGTAATTCTTAATGTTTTTAATTGTTATTAGTGTATTTTTACGTCAATTTTAGAGGAATCAATCAGAAATTGCATGACTTGTTAAAGTGGAAACAATGATGAACAAAGGACTATTTCGTGCCCTACTGATATTTAACATATATGTATGGGATTCAATCAAGTTTGGGAGGACGCTTACAACATGATTTTGAATTTTCATGCTGTTTGAACTGGCTGAAACAGTACAGTTATTTTTATCTAATCTTTAGACTGCATTGCTCCAGCAAGGCTTGGTCACAAATAAAAATATAAAGCAGAGATTAGCAAATCAGAAGAACACTTGTGTCTTTCCAATCTCTAGCCTTCGGTAGAAGTTTAACCTTTTTATTTGTGGTTTATTTAAGGTGAAAAGTTCTGTTGAAAATCAGACTATAATATTTTGATTTAGTAATAATAGTGGTTCATAGGTACATTATCTTTTATTTAAAGGAAACAAAATATTCTCTTTTTATTTACAATTCAGTCCGTTATTTTCTGATTTTATTCAAACATCATTTACATAAAATTTAGATGCAAAGCTTAAATAATCTTCATATGAGCTGGTCCTATGCAAAATCCCACTAATTTTAAAGACAATACTCAGATAAAGCTCGTTAGGTTCAAATGATGTTTTCCAACATTCAAAAAAAAAATGAGAACTTCAAAAAGGAAGATGAGTAAGATGGCTAAAAAATAATACATGTTTTCATTTGAACACACTGTTCATGACAGCATGTCAAAAACAAGCACATATGGAACTCGATTTTGTCATATTTTTAATTGTATTCTACCCCATAATACCACTCAAGTTCCTACAAGTTGGAAAGGAAATTTCTTTCAATGTTCAAAAGTTCTTAACCCATCCAATCCAGCTAAAAAAAATCTCTAAAATGCAATGCAATAAATACTAATAGTCCTTCATCAATACAACAAGTCAACAACAAAACCTTATCCCACTGGTTGAGATCAACTACATGGAGCACACAACGTCATTCTTAACCTGAGATCTCCCTTCAAAATTTCCTCCAAAGTCCCTTTTTGTCTACCTCTTCTCTACAAAAGACTATAAATCACACAATCTACTCTTCTAATCAGTGCCTGCTTTGACCTTCTTTATACATGTCCAAACTACCTTAATCAATTTTCTATCATCTTTCTTGAAACCAGTCTTACCCTAATATTTTTTCAAATATGATCAATTTGTAGTCTGTCCTTTCTTGTCTACTCAAACATCCTCCTTAACATCAGCATCTATCCTACTCCCACTTTTTTTATCATGCTTTCCTTTATAGTGCAACATTCGCTACCATATAGAACTGTTGAGCATATAGCATAGTTGTAAGATAACACTTGTCTTTGAGTTTCATTGGTACCTTACGATTACAAATAACTTTCAAAGGCTGACTGCATCAGTGCATCCTGTATGACTATATATAAGGAGGAAGGGTCAAATATGCTTATTAGAATATTAATGAATTTGTTAGTCCGTTAGAGGGGTTTATTACTATAAATAGGGGTAGCAAGATAAGTGGCATTCGGATTTGTTATGATTGTAAATTGTAAATTAAGCATTGGCTCTTTGTAAAAGGACTAAAGGAGAAATCCTTCGTGAAGGGGAAAACAGATATTTTTATTGAATAGCAAGAAAAAAATAGAAAATAGGAGAGCTCTCTCCTCCAAGGATTTCTCCCTTACAAACGATTACTTCTTTCACAAAGATTCAATGCTCAATTTACACTAACAATCACAATCTATCTCTCTCATACCCTTCTTCCCCTATTTATAGCTAATAAACCCTTCTAACTAAGTAACTAATTCATTAAAATTCTAATAAACGTATCTAACTCTCCCTCCTCCTCATATCCTAACAGTGACATCCTCATTAATTTATCCATCATTTTGTATGATTAACAGTGTCTTTCACCAATAAGGCAATATATCTACAAGAGCAAATCATTTGGCTCCAGTACCAGACTTCAATTTATAATTTTCAATACATTAATATTTAATATCAAGAAATGAAGAAACTGCTACAAAATTCAGCAGAAGTTATAGAAGCCAATTTAATCAATCAGTCAACACTAGCAGTTGGCACAACAAGAATTCTAATTATTAGTATTAACTTATTTTGTTGGTCAAAGTCGTAACAAATACATTAGAAAGGCTACTTCCTAAAATCTTTTATATCTTGATTTTCCTCCTTAGTTTAGATCTGTTTCCAAAATTAAGGAGCTTTTTATTTCTCTAATTTTATGAATTGAAATGTCCAAAGAACAACACCTCCACAAAATAACATCGCATTGGGAAATAGATTGGACTAGCAATGCAAACTAGCCATGTAAGTTGAATTTTTTTTACAAAGAATGGTTAATAATTCACTTAAAAGACACCTGAATAGGATAAAAAGTACCTCATCTAACTTCTTTTCTCGATCATGTAGAGAAGATTTGGCTTTGATGAACTTCTCATTCCAGCTTTCATAAACATTGGGAAGCAATTCTTTGTAAGCCAGACATAATGTGCGTAGTCCAGCAGACCCAAACTGCTCCAAATGTTCCCTAGTAACTTTTTTTATATCATTATAACCATCATCTAATCTCTCATATATGACAGTATCAGCTCCCTGCGAAAAGCAAGTTCCTTGGACAATATTATCTTCTTAGTCAAAGTCATGGAATTTCAATCTTGCGAGTCTAGTCTCATGAAACTATTACCTTGCAGTACAGCACAAGCCTTCCATCTGGATAGCGACATACAACAGACTGACGCTTCCTTGTACTATTAAGGAATAAATATTTCAAGTGATGTCCATGACCTTGAAACTAAGTACCAGAAAGGAGGACAAACGGTTACCTGTTAAACTCAAGCACATTTAAAATCTCATATGATACATCTTGAATTTTACCCATCTTCTCAACATGAGATTCTCGAATATATATCATTGTAGGAGTGCGTCTGGCAAGGAATAATGTTGATTAGGATCAACTCAAAGTCTCAAACTAAAATTACCTCAAAACCTATTAGCTCTGTTAACAAACTAGTAGCACAAGAATTTGATTTCTAATTGAGAAAACCAATCAATTAACTGAGTATGACAGCTCATTTCATTCAAATGTCCTAAATGAAGCACAAGAATTTGATTGCATATATATTTAAACTTGATGACATTTCTTTACAGCAGCACCTCAGGAAGATGGACTGCAAGTCTACCATAAATATGTATTTAGATTGAATAAAATTTAGAAGAGTCATGTGAAGGGATAATTGGGAAGCTTGGAAACCAATTCATGGGACAGCAGTCAAAACATAAAATTGAGAAAGAGGATTTCCCTCTGATTAAAAGGTGGAAACTGAAACTGAAACTGAAACATCAGTATTTACATTCCATATCAGATTACCCATAAAAGTTTTATATGATTTACGTGTATGACAATGTGACACAACAATTATGAAGAAAACTAGAACATAATCAAGAAGTCTGAACCTGAAAAAGAAAAAACCAAAGTTCTTTGCAGCAATAACCAAAGCAGCCTCATCAGGTGATGCAGCTTGATATTTGATCTTCTCGGGGGTCTCATCACCCTCAGGAAGCACAGTATGGCATATAGCAAGGCATCTGAAGAATTCCTATATAGGCAATTAAACAAATGCTACTTTGTCTCATAACAAACTAAATGATAGAACAAAGTTGGAAACTACACAATACCCCACTGAAACTGCACACCAATAAATATAAGAAATAGAACCACATAAATGTTGGCATTAACAATACATTATGAAGTTATTAAAATCTAAAATCCTACATCCACATACAAAATTCTAAGAACATACAGATTTCGAAGCACACAGTGCAGTCATACAAGTCTTGCATTGAACTTAAACATGTAGTGACAATTCATAATATAGTTAGGCAAGAAAAGACCGTCAACCGATTGACCAAGATAAATTTAAGAAAAGTACATCGATGATATAAGAGAAAGATCCTTTTTACTAATTAAGGATCAAATTATGAACCATAAAAAACCAGCTAGACTGAAATCATAAATATACTGCTGCCACTTATTCAAGAAAAATTATTTACCTTGCAGCTATCAGGATTCAGCTCATTCCTCCAAGCTCCTCTCATAAGCCTAGAATCATCAAAATTAAAACCCCTCTCTCGTGATGCATTGAGTGATATATTTTCCTGAAGAGAAAGAAATAATTCATTAATAATCAACTGTTGAGTGTTGACTCCTTCCATTCAATGAAATGTGTATTACCTCAAGTTTTAAGCCGCTACGCTCTGCTATTCCCTTCTCAATTTCAGTCACACCTTTTCCATAGACCTCTCCTCCAATTGAACACTTAAAGAACTCCATTAAGTTTCTTGTCAGAGTCCCAGTTTTGTCAGTGAAGAGGTATTCCACCTGTTCAAATCAGTGAGTAAAACTACCAATGCTACTTAGCAATGAGGCAAAAGATAATACCAATGCTACTTAGCAATGAGTAAAACTACCAATGCTACTTAGCAATGAGGCAAAAGATAATACACAGGCATTTGTAAACTTTAAGAGATTTCAATAACATCTTCTAGAAATATACTACTCCCTCCTGTCCTTTTTATAATACCTAAATTAGAAGTTTGGGTTAGTCCTTTTTATAAGATCTAATCTAAAATGTCTCCTGCAGTAATTATTTTTCACAAAAATACCCTTAGTGATGAGTTATTCTTCTGACTTCAATAAATACACCAATGTCTTAGGCTTTTTGGGAGTCTTAACTTTGTCTTATAAAGAGCATTTTGGGAACCTCAATCTGATTATTCAGAAATAGCTAATAAAAATGAAAGCAATAAATATATTAATGATGAAAATTAAAGGAATTAAAACTAACAAAACTATCTAAAAATATTAAAGTATGTATCATTAATATTAAGTATAATTTTGAAAAAAAAAATATAACTTTAAGACATTTAATATTACTAAGTAGATTAAATAATCTCCTTAATCTCAAAGAATTAGTTAATTAGGCCTTGTAAAGAGGACAGAAGGCGTTATAATCTTTTATTTAAAATAAATGACTAATTCTGGAGAATAATCATTTTTTCTTCAAAATCTCTAAAAAGTTGAGATAAATAACAATTATTCCTCCAAAATAAGTTGAACCAAACACACTAAATATTTAGCCTTATTTATGTTTAAAAAAACTAAAGCAAATTAGTGGGGAAAGAGGAAAAATAAAAGGTGAGAGGAGAAAAAAGAAAGAAAAAAGCATAGCTATTCCAAACCACCAAAGTTAGAAACTAGGTAGTAATTATAAGGAAAGGATAATTTGGAGAGCACAAGATTATCTGCTAAAAGGAAGACACCTTAGGATGAGTAAGAAAATCCCTTAGGAAGAAATCATATATATTATGTTTTTAGGCAATGATATCTAACAACATTTAGATTCATTGCAGTTAAAGTCAGTCAATACCTCAGGAAAAGATATTTTGAATAAAAAACTAAGGTGGAAAAGGATCTTTATTTAAAACTACCGCAAGTATGGAGCATAAAAGATGTAGATCAGAGGAAAAATTCCTTTTAGAGCTGACCAAAAAAATCTGAAATCAGCTGATGCTGTGCTAAAAAAATAAACTATTTTGAATAAAAAACTAAACTGAATTATTCTTTAGTTCAGTTTTTAAAAAATGAACTGTTAGAACTGAAATGTAATTTATGAGATTAAAAACATGTTTGCTGAGAACAATTCAAAGAGCATTCAGAGCAGTTTGGACAGTTCAAAGCAATTCAGTTAAGTTCGTCTGTACATTTAATTGTTCTGCAGTCAGTTCAATTCACTTAAATTTTTACACAGTTCATTTCAATTCGCTTAAACCTCTTTTACAGTTCACTCCAGTTCTATGGCAATTCAGTTCAATTCAGCAATTTTGTCAACCCTTAATTTCTTTGCTCGCCAATCAAGTTTTTAGATAGCTTTTGTTAAGTAAGTTTTGAAAGGGTAATAGGGTATATATATCATAGACATTAAGGGAATTTCTTTGTTATTTCAGAATGTTAAATCTTTGAGAAAGTTCACTGGTTATGGCCTTATGGGCAAGCTGTGCTTAAATTTGTTGGGATGTGACTGTTCACTATATAAAACAACTATGTGCTCTTGGTTTCTGAGAGTCCTCAGGGATACTCATAGTAGGCCTCACAAGGAGGGGAAGGGAATGGAAAAAGGGATAACATGCATTGCAGGAATTTCAACTACCATGCAATCCTTGCATGTCCCACATCTCTATCAATTGAGTTGTCTCAAATCTCAACTGTCTCTCTAGAAAAGAAAATGAGGTACCCACTTACCTGCCCGAGTTCTTCATTCAAATTTGAAGTTCTGGCCAATGCAGGGGTATTAGTTTCCTGATGGTACATGTGCAAGTCCTTGTTAATGAATTGAGTGGACTGGATAAATTTGACCATCTGGTACAAAAAAAAAAAAACTTTATCAAGAAAATGGCATTTCTATTGAGCATATGAATGGCTAACAGACAAACCTCTATTGATACATAAAGTGAAATGGGAATGATTGTTGAGTATAAAGTGATGAGGGTCAACATCGTCAGAAGAAAAACCTGAAAACATTGTAAGCAAAACCAAAACCAATATACAATAATTAAAGAGGAAAAGAAAGAAAAGTGATTGGTATTCATTTTGATGTAGAAATATATAGTACCAAAAATCTGTTTCTTGGGTTGAACTGTCCTGAGCCCTCCTCTGATGATTCAAGACGTAAATAGAAATACTTCTTGTTTACAAAGATGGCACTGCAATATACTCAATCCAAGAATATTATTCATAAATAATAACAATAGTATCAGGAATAATAACAACAATAAATCTAAGGCAGAATTGCAGCTTGGAAATAAAGCTAGTCTCATCCCCTTCCCAGTAGCTTGCTAAGACAAGTACAGCCCATAAAATATTACCAGTAATGAGAGGAGGGATCATGTCAGGTGAACTAATAGTTTTTACTCACCTGCCAACAGCTCCAATGAAACACATCACAAAGAGCGTCCCAAAGAGTGCAAGTATGAGCTTGTCAAGCTTCTTCTCCAATGTACTTCTTTTGGAAGGAATATTCATAGCATTCATCATCACCTGCAATGTATTTATTCCAAATGTCTGTAAAGCAGTGTCCATGAACAATCACGGAAAGGAAAGAGATGCAACTGTTGGACTCAAGAAATAACACTTGATTCTGAATAATGGAATAAATGTAACTTAAACTGTACAAAAATGAAATAATGCATGTGCTTCATATTTTACACATGTTACAACACAAACATTTGGTATTATAATTTATAACCATATTTTTAAAAACATTAAATGCTAATGACAATTATGATAACATCAAATAAGTGAACAGCAATGGCAAAAGGTTGTTAGTTACACACTTTAGCATTCAATGCATCGCTGCAGTGTTTCTCCTACTTTTTCTCTAAATCTCTAAATGCTAGACCAGGGACTAGAATATTGCTAGAGTTATCCATGTATCATAATTAGGCATCATTTCACATTACAAACCTTTGTTTCATGTCCTGTAAAAATAACAACCCCAACAATATAATCTGTATTCCTGAGACTACATCCCTGAAAAGGCATGAAATTTCAATATGTCAACATCACTTTGGTGTCATAACGAGTAGACAAAACACCACTACCTGTCAATGGAAAAAAAAAAAAAAACAATATCTGATGTTTAAAAAGAAACCAACAAAGAAAATTAAAGTCATAAATCCTATCCTATCAACTGCAACTATAACTACTTTATGAAAGATCATAAAAATACACACAATGAGTGAGAAAAATGTAACATACTCGCAACAGAAGTTGGTTTGGACTGACAGGAAGTATTTGGTTTTGAATTATAAGATTTCCAGTGAAGGTATACAATGAATTGTTCGGTTGTTCACACTGAATTTCACCTGCAAGTTGGTAAAAATACTACAAGTCATTCATAATTAGGGGGGTGGGGGTGGGGGTGGAAGTCACAGATCAATTTTTTACAAAA
Organism: Psophocarpus tetragonolobus; assembly: GCA_037954015.1. Classification (NCBI taxonomy): domain Eukaryota; kingdom Viridiplantae; phylum Streptophyta; class Magnoliopsida; order Fabales; family Fabaceae; genus Psophocarpus; species Psophocarpus tetragonolobus. The sequence continues at coordinate 84,413,053 of CM075689.1, forward strand.
TCATGAGTATTGACAGCCCTTTATCAGATACTGACTGTGCTCAACAGTCAATGCACACTCTGAAATAATTCCCCTAAAGAAATTAAAAGTACATACATTTAAAAGCCAATCATATGATATGAAATTCTATGGACAATCATAATCCTGGAGTTTCAAAAATAAACAAGACAATGTATAATTAGTAGGAAAAAAAACTAGGATTTTGGTAGAAAATTCTTTCCAAAGGATTGGAGAGTAAATGCTCAGCTAATAGAAATGAAAGACAACATGGGAGAAAATTCCTAAAATTATGGGAAGTTACAACACAACTTAGATCTAAAAAAAAACAGGATGCAACTTCAAGATGCTTTCTATAACCATACATATAAAACAGTAGTATGATTAATCAAATTTATAGGTAATTCATAATAACTGTTAATATACAATGGACTGATTTAAAGGTAATCCTTGTACTCAATTGCAATGGATGAACCAAATAATGTTAGGCACAAGAAAATAGTTCTTGCTTATTATTGATATTATTGATTCTTTCTGCATTTAGGCAATAGCTATATTATAGGAAAGGTAGCAGTATTTTAGGAAAATCAGTATCATAACTCCTAGACTTTGGTAATTTCATTTTGTTTTTCATTGTTTTTAGTATTCTATATAACAATTTATCTCAGCATTGCTCAATAAACCAGTAATACACAATATTATCTAGTTTCATATTATAAAGTATAATATTTACTGCCCATGCTAATGGAAAAAGCCAAGTTAAACATTACCATATAGATTGTCATCAACTTCACAAGAACTTGAATAACAAATTAAATGTAAAATGTAGGTTCATAGCACATAATACCACATATAAAGGAGGTTGGTGGCACTAAAGAATCATAGGTCAATCAATAAAAAAATTAAACCTTTAAACTCAGATGCCTTCTCGGGAGTCAGGTAATCCCAAGTGTTTTCCAATGCTTTCCTAATCTTTAAATTGGTTTCACCATCCAAATTAGCAGTCTACCAACCAAAAATCTGGATTAATAACCAGCAGTAACTGCCAAAGAATGTCAAGACAATTATCATTTCAGATTGAAATGAAATGAATGAATAAACCTCAATGTAGCAGACACCATCTACATTCGTACTAGCCAGGAAAAGCAGATCTGCAGGAAAGAATCCATCCTGCTTAACCTGCAACAAAGAACAAAGTTGCACTTACAGTAAGTATCCACTTCGTAAACGGAAACAGCCACAATAAAACCATCACTAGCAGCTCAAGAAAACAAATCTCAGCGATCCGTGGATTACACACATCTATAAACCATAGCAAACTATCAAGTACAATTAAAAAGACTCAAATTCACAAAGAAAAGGGTAACATAAGAAAATTAGTTGATTTGCCCAGTCGGTTTCCTTAAGAATGATAAAAAGGAAAAGTACAAAACAATATTTCAGCTTAAAAGGTAAAATGTTTCATAAGAAAACTTCTATTCATTCAGAAACAATCACTTTGATATACAAATAAATACTGCATAAGAATATATTAACAAGACTCCCAACCACATTGCTCTATGAATCTCTATCTATACTGCTGCAATCACACTGACAGAACCACACCACAAAAAGCTAGCAAGCAATGCAGTGTCACCACTCACACCACTCATATACAGTTGATAGACATGGTGGAAGGCTCAGATAGCAGTTGATAAGAACTTTAGTAGAATCACACTACAAAAGCTAGCTCTTCTAGTTGGAGAGCCAATGGCCTTTTATAAATCCACATTAGAATCCCACACTTCTACTCAAGTTTCATACCTTGCAATTGGATCCTAAAACACACATTTACAGTGATAGACATGGTGGAAGGCTCAGATAGCAGTTGATAAGAACTTTAGGAGAATCACACTACAAAAGCTAGCTCTTCTAGTTGGAGAGCCAATGGCCTTTTATAAATCCACATTAGAATCCCACACTTTGACTCAAGTTTCATACCTTGCAATTGGATCCTAAAACACACATTCTCAAGAACATAGAAGAGAGATGAGAGAGAAAGAACATCATTCTTATTAATATGGAATCACACAAAGCAGGAAGAACCGTTGTTATCTAGCAATAGGTTAGTGATGATAAAAAGGGATTTGTCCTAAAGGTAATCAGAACTTTATCAAATGTAGGAAGGACAAATAGCATTTCTTTAACATGCGAAGGAAGACAGGGGGATATTGCAGTACAAAAACATGATAATCAACATAGGATTTGAAGCACCAGTTCAAAGTGTAAATTTGTTAAAACTAAATCTTGAAATATAACATACTTACCTTGACGACATCACCAACTTGCAACTTTTTCCAGGGTATAGATACCCACTTTTGATCTTGCAAAACATCTACTACATTGTTGTTTACAGCCTTATCATTTTGAAAACGCTTCTGTTGTACACAAGTTAAGCAATGAATCAATAACAGGAATAGGCACAATACTACTGCCATAATCAAATATAACAAGGTGAGCAGTACCCAATTAAGGATGCCATCAGATAAATTCAACAGTAGGATCATAACCACATTGATTTTTTATATAAAATAATAAATTCTTTAAGAGTTGGAACAACAAGGAATTTGGAGCATCAGGGATACTGCATAATGAAAAAAGGGAAAAAAACATGAGCAAAGCTGATCAATCCCTCTGCTTCAAGAGAGTTAAACCCATAATCTTAGACAAACTTCCAAGTAACTGCATAGTAAAATGCTTGCTTCTGCATGTTCGTCCATCAAAATTCTTCAATAAGATCCACATTTGAAATTTTCTAGCAAAAACAAGATCGCAACAGAATCCCCTAACCCCAAAAAAGACTTATAGAAAACGTATATAAAAAATAACACAATGTGCATGGAGAGTAAATAGAATTCTAACCCAGTCCTCAAAAGCTTCCTTAATAAGAGAGAGGAGAAGCACCAGAGACAGAGGAAGCACATTAGTTATTGGAGACACAGGGCTACAACATCAGAAAATATGTATTAGTAATTAGATTTATTCATCTTTTATCTTTAATACAATAATTAGAGTTATTCTGACTTGTGTAAAATTACAAATTTGCTGAAAAATTACATATAAACTACAACAAGCAGATCACATACATTTATTGATTATCACCTTCACACAATTAAATGAAGACAAGAAGACAACAAAGCATAAAGTAAGTCCAAGATAAACAGTACAATGTACTAAATCGTGTCATATGAGACAGTATCATAAATTCAATCAGCATGATACAATAAAAATAAATAAAATGCTAAAAGTTGTCAAGCTCAACTTGACATGAAAAAAGCCTTCACATGAATCATTTTGCCTTGCAGAACTGTCAGCTAGAATACTCAAGTGGCCATGTAATAAAAAAAAAAGAAGAAAATAGAAAAAAGACCAAATCAAATATGAAGTGTGTATATGATAAAAATAAAACCATTGATATAGGCAGTAGTACTGGCATCGAGAAAGCCCCAGTTTAAGGAAAAAGTGTCTAAAAATACAGCTTCTTTCTAATAAGAACTAACTAACTAGAGAAGCTACCACCAACTATGTCTGGCAAAAATCAGGTCACCTGAAGAAAAAAATTTGCTCCTGTTCTCTGGTCAGTATGCTCTTTTCTCACAACTAAGCTTGTGAGTAGCAAAATAATATTTTAACTATGGACTTATCTACCACCACTTATATACCTGATTGGTGTGGTTGACAAAATTGAGATTGAAAGGAAGTAGAGATTGGCAACCCGCCTAAACTGCAGCATAAACAGACATTTCTGGCTCATTGGCTCATCATATACAAACATGATTCACCATCAATCAGCAATATATTGATTTTAAGACAAAAAAAAAGCATTTAAAAATTATTCTGGGTACATATTGCTTGAACTTTCATATTTTAAAACAAGACACAAAAGCTATTTTCTTTGTGCATAAATAAATTAAAAAAGCCCTTTGACTCCACCAACATGATTTTGCACCAATAGTGATGGAAAGAATGTTAATTGAAGAGCAATGGATTATATAAAGGGATAGTATAACATTTAATAGTCAGCAATCTAGAGAATGCATTAAAAATCACTTATCCCAAAAGAAAAATGACACTCCTTCACTAAGATGGTATAGTTAGGGCAGACATCTACTTAGAAGTTAGAACCAACCAAACTGATTGAATTATTTATTTTTAAAAAAAAAAACATAATGAAAATTTTCAAAAGTGCTAAAACATATTATAAAGAAAAAGGTGTGTCATTTGCAAGAGTCGACGTAAGGACTTTGGAAATCTGGTGAGGAACGCAGCCTCCAAACAGTGCAACTTGCAACCTTTCATATAATGCCAGACAAAGCTTGTATTGTTTTGAGAAAATGGAAATCAAATGCATCTCACTAATTCTCAAGAATGAATAAAAAGCTTACAAGTAAACTCACCTGTTCAAACAATCCTTTTGGTAGAAAAGTGAAAACGTTGTACTTTGTAGTCGATATTGAATTTCCCTGACACAACGAATATTAACCAAGTATAATTTTCAAATCAAGGGTATGTGAATGTGATATATACAATATAGCATTACATAAAACATATGAAGAAGAAATACCCAATATCTTGAAGTTGCAAAGAGAATATTAATTTAGTTATTTCAAGGTGTGTATATTATATTAAAAACATAAAGTAAAAAAATTTAACTTGATAAGAAAACATGACACCACCTTCAACCCAAAACCATAAGACATTAGGTTATGGGTCTTTCTCACTTATATATTATTCAACTTCTCAATTTCTTACCAATGTGGGACTTCAACTCACACTTGTACTCCAACAAAATGTCTAGGCCATCAAAACAAATTCTGACAGTCTTTCAATGAACTTGTTTAATCCAAGATAACATGAACTGTTTGATGGACAGATAAGGAACACGATAGGATAACTTTTTCCTATCATATCTTATATCAAGTGTTTGTTAGACTAATATAATAGGATATACCATATCTTATCTTATCCTATCATTCAGTTTAATTTTTATCATGAAGGGGTGACACTAGGCTAGAAAGTAAAAAGATAGGATTATTTTTTACTTTTTCATTTGCCCTCACATCTTCTCTCTCAAGCTCAAATCTCCGTGCATTTACCCTTCCATTCTGAAAACAACATCTCTCAAAATCTCAGGTGAGTCTCTTCCCTCTCATTCTCTCGATGACCACGCGAACCCTTCCACCGTGAACATGCCCCCCTGCTCATGCTAGGGGAGCACGTTGTAGATCCTGCACAACAGCGTCATGGATCTCCATCAATGTGCCACGTCTGTCACACCTTGCCGCTCTAGCGCCTCCACTAGGATGTTTGCCCTCTTTCAAGACTCATCAAAGTCAAATTACGATGCGAAGGGTTCCACGGCAACAATGGCGATTCCTTCGGAGAGGGTGCAGGAAATTGAGAGAACAAGGATTGTGCAAGGAGTGAGGGTGCAACGAAGAAAGGGCTTATTTAATGTTGAAGGGAGGGTGATGGCGATGAAGGTAAGGTAGTGACGGTGAAGGTAGGATGGTGGAGGTGAAGGCAAGTTTGGAACAATTGTTGCCGCCATCTTCTTGTACTTTAGCAAAAGGTATCCAAACAAACGCAGACCCTAATTCTATAGAACTTGCTAACAATTTTATTTTTTGTAAAATAAATTTGAATATTTTTAATAAAAAATAAATTTTTATTTGTGAGTACTTATTGAAAAGCCAAAAAATAACTTAAAAATTAAATTTACTATAAAATTATATTTAAATTTGTAATAAGGTAATTTTGTCATTTTAATATTCTTTATATAGTATCCTATTATAATTTGTGCATCTCAAATGTAGGATGGGATAATATAATCATATTTGTCTTCTTATGCTGGTGTGCATCAAACATAGGATAGGATTAGAGTTTATCCTATTCTTATCCTATCCTATCTCTATCTAACTCTTCTATCCTATCATAGCATATCTTGTACACCAAACAAGTTAGAGAGGTTTCAAAGAGGTAGAAACCTTGGTACATTCTTAGGAAAATGAGAATTCAATCAGAAAATGAATACACGTTTTTATGCTTCACAAGATTGTAACAAGTTTCGTACCACTTTGCCACTTTATCAATCTGAGTTTAAAATTTTCATTAAAACCGATGAATGCACACTCCACAATACCTTTTTGTTAGACAGTGGCATCTACCCCGACTACCCGCCTTTTGGATAGATGTCATACATTTTATTTTTAATTTACTATTTAATTGGGGGGAAAATGGCTCCAATATAAAAGGAAAGAAGAAAGACATAATCAAGCAATCTTGTTTCGTTTTCTTTCCTTGTTACATTGTGTTGCAACTTGCAATGCTACAACAGAAGTAAATCCGTCCATATTCCTATGCACACTGTCTCAGATTATCTTCCTTCAAATGATAAGTTCAATGAAACGGAAAAATATAAAAACAAAAATAAATGTTTAATTTCTAGGAATTGTTGGCGTAAAAAATTTTCTACCGTAAACCAATCACTGATCATTCTAGGTATAACTTGTAAGACACTAAAAGTTTATTTAACAGTGCAAACTATTTGTGATAGAAGTTGTCTGATTCACATGCAATAGCAGCCTTTCATCCTCAAATATAATTATCAATTACTCTCTCGGTCTCAACTGTAAGTAAAAAAACAAGCATCAATATCATCTCCAAGATATCTTTTGTTTAATTGAGGTTTTAGTTCTAATGTCCTCCTTTTTTTTATATCAAGTTCGTGAAGGATAGTTTGAGAAAAAAAAATATTTGTTTTATAGATAATTTGTAAAATTAAGTTAAAAGTACTTTTTTTTTCTCTCATATATGGGGAAGGAATAATAATTAGCATGAACAGCATACTCCACTGAGAAAATCTTAAACTAAAGTAGTTCTGGCTAAGATTGCTCAATTTCAAACGATAAAATTATGCTTAAGTGCTATACTTCCTTGAAGAAGTAACGAAACTCTAGAAAACAGTTCGTGCATTGCTTCACGCTTCCAACGAAGCACAAAACGCAACCGAACTAAACGCAAACGCGAACCACTGAAAACGAAGCGCAAAACGCAACCGCACTTAGTTACTTGAGTTCCTAGAACTGAAATCCAGAACAGAAAAAAGGAAACGCGTGGGAGAAACTATCTAGAGTTGCAAACGCCGTTGGAGCAACGAAAACGGAAGAGATGACGGAAACTGAAAAGTAAGAGTGAAGTGAACCTTGAAGCGAACGGGAAGGTTGGCTTGGCGATCGTTGCAGAAGATGGTGCGGTGACCGGGGACTTGAGGCTGAACTCGGCCGAGTCGAAGCGTTCGCGACGAAGCAACGCGCTCGCTCACTGTGTAACCGTACTTTCCCATGCGTTTTTTTACAATCCAAGCGCCACCGTCTCTATTCCGTTGCAAAGTTTTCAACTCCTCTTCTCTTCTTCTTGCTGATTTGCTTCGTTACGTGCTCCACTTAATTTTTTGTTCCAACTTTACCCTTTCGTTTCACTGCCCTTCGGAACGATACCGTTCGCTTTCGTGTTCGTTTTGCTTTTACGACCTTCATCGACTGCGAGCGTGCATGATACGCACGCCTTTCCACATTTATTCAATTTTTTTTTTTACATATTCAATTTCTTTCTAGAAAATGTTTATATTAATTTAAATATGTTTACTTGAAATATAATGAAAACACCCAAATTCGAACTTAAATATTATCATGTCTCAGGTTTCTTAACATAAAATAACTGTTAGGAGAAATTCGTAGAATAGTGGATTTCTTAAATACACAATATGTTCTTTATATAAAAATTATTTTTTAATATTAAAATCTATTTTTTCATCAGTTATCATTAACCATAATTAAATTATATTAAAAATATAAAAATTTGAGTGACATGGCAAACTACAAACACTATCATGAAAATTATAAAAATAATTCAAAAATTTTACTTAATTAAAACTTTCCTTTAAAGATACCTTACATATATTATATAATCTTCACTATTATACTACTATACTGATTTGATACTTGAAGAAATTCAAATTATGTTGATTAATAAAGAGAACTCATATGTGAAGAAAATTTATATGTGATTTTATATATAGTTTTGACATTATTTTTAATTATATTTATATTATTGACGATGTGTGTAATAGATACAACATAGATTTTTTATGAATAAATAAAATACAACATAGATTGCTAAAATGAAATTTAATTAATTCTTAATATAAAATAACATTAAAAGTACTTATGAAATTTTATTTTAAGTTTTATCTTTTATTAATGAGAAAAAATATTTATGGTTTCATTTGATCTAACTTATTTTTAGCTTAAAAGTTACTTTCAGATTAAAGTAAAAAACTAAAACTTAAAAAATAAATACAAATTATTTGTTTTTTTTTTTTTCAAAGCTCAAATATTAGCAACATTAATTTGATGAGGTGAGAATCGATCTTACAACATTTTCTTACATCCCTACTTCCTTAACCTAAGGAAACATGTTATATCTCCTTCAAATCTAATGTTGTAACTTGAAAATTTATTTTAAGTTAAAAGTTGATAAATTATTCTTTTTTATTTTTTATAAAAATATTTATAAAATAAAATTTTATATTATAAAATAATCTCCTAAAAATTTAAATATAACTACTATTTAATCTAATTTCTTCTTAAAAGTAACTGTTAGATAAAAAATAAATTATATCAACCAATAGTTTCATTATAGCTTTTTAGTATGGTTTCTAACTAAAATAATCATTTCATGCCATAATTTTGTAACAAGTTATTACATAGATATATTTATATGTTAGTATAGTTCATAAAAGAATATTGAATTATTCTCAAATAAAATAAAATCTATGAAGAATAAAAAATATTACCAACACACTCTTTGATATATTTTTTTTTACACACTTTTTATTATTAGTTAACATTTATTGAAAATTATAAATTTTATAATTTTTAATAAATTTTAATCAATAATAAAAAAAAAATAAAAAAAATGTGTAAAAAATGTAATGTTAGCATTTTTCGCAGAGATTCCTAACATATGATTCTAGTTAAAATCTGAAAGGGTATGAATGCTTATAGCTTCTTCTTAACTAGGCTGTGTAACAATTTATTTTTTGTTTGGATTGTGGAATTTGTGTAGATGAAGTGGGACCGAGTACATGGAAAAGGACGCGAGACGAAAGAGCGTGAAGAGTTGAAAATGGTTGCGATTTTGATTCATTATCAAAGTGCATAATTGAGAGGGCATATAAGACCGTGAGGGAAGATTGGAAGTGCTCCTCTTGTGCGTTAATTAATTGTTCTATTTTTACTTTTATTTATTACAATGGCAGTTATTATGATGTGACATTTTAAACTAAAAATAAGATAATATATATAAAAAATGAAGTGGTCGACAGATAAATGGCGCTGTGCGGGGTTAGCTGAGGAGTTGAAAAATATGAAGCCATAAATATTCTCTGGCGGTTTTAATAAGGCCGTTGCCCTTAGTGACTGTCACTATCCACCAACTAATGTTTGTTTTACTCTATCAACACACTCAACCATGGATAAATACTTCTAATTTGCTTTTGTGTATACCCATTCCGTCACACTCCCCGATATATATAAAAGTTTAATACAGTGCAAAAAAAGTTTATATTAATATTTAATTACAATATATTATTTATATCATATTTAAAATATTAATTTAATAAAATTAACAATATTTTCATATATATAAATGTAGATAGGTATTTTTTTCATATATATATATATATATAAATGATATTTAATTATTAATGTAAAACTTTTATACTTTATGTAGATAGGTATTTTTTTCTATATATATATATATAAATAGAGAAAAAAAGCTAACAAAAGCATCTTTAAATGTTCGATAAGAATTAATTTATGTGAAAAAAATTTTATATCTTTATTATCTATTAGCTAATGTGATTAAAGAAATATATTATTTAATTTTTAAAGTAAGAGCATTTAATTATTTTTGTTTTTTATAACTAGCAAAAAACAAGTATTGTCACGTCTGTGTATTTGCATTTCTTTTAACATGTAATAACAATTTTAGGATTTTAATTTAATATTTTTTGTAAAATTTTATATTTTGAAATATAAATTATTATCTTACATGCTTTGAAATATATCATTTTAATTTATATTTTTTGTTTATAATAACGTGATAAAAACATGTCAGATAATTAATGGATATCACGAATATACAATGAATATGAAAAAATGGAAAAAGAAGAGTTTGAATAAAACTCAAAACATTGTCACACCTATGTATTTGCATGTTTGTTAAAAATATTTATCATGAAATGTACGCATATATTAATTGGGAGGAGTTACAATTATGTATGTTGAATATTAATATTTTTCTTAACAGTTATAAGTTGGTCTAGTGGTAAAGTATATGTTTAGGAAATAAGAGGTACTATTAATAAAGACAATACCCCTTTTTTATGTCCACTTTTTAAAATATTTATTCTACCCCTACACCTATTTTAAAATTAAAAAAATAAATTAATTTGGTGTAAGAGGGACTTGAATCCATAACCTCTTATTTTCCAAACATATACTTTACCACTAGACTAACCTTATAACTTTAAGCAAAAAAATGCTTTAAAATATTGATATCCAACATACATAATTATCCAATTATATCTATAATGTATACTATATAATATTATATTATATTATATACTATATCTATACTATTAATAAAGACAATACCCCCTTTTGATATCCACTTTTCAAAATATTTATTCTACCCTTACACCTATTTTAAAATTAAAACAAAAAATTAATTTGTCATAAAAAGGACTTGAACTAATAGTATAAATATAGTATATAATATCATATATTATACATTATAGATATAATTGGACAATTATATGTGTTGGATATCAATAGTTTAAAGTAAGTTTTTGCTTAAAGTTATAAGGTTGGTCTAGTGGTAAAGTATATATTTGGGAAATAAGAGGTTATAGGTTTAAGTCCTTTTATGACAAATTAATTTATTATTTTAATTTTAAAATATGTGTAAGGGTAGAATAGGTATTTTAAAAAGTTGATATCAAAATGGGGTATTGCCTTTGTTAATAGTATAGAAGTATAGATATAGTATATAATATCATATACTATACATTATAGATATAATTGGACAATTATGTATGTTGGATATCAATATTTTAAAATAATTTTTTGTTTAAAATTACAAGGTTGGTTTAGTGGTAAAGTTTATGTTTAGGGAGTGAAATATTGTGGATTTGAGTCCCTTTTATGACAAAGTAATTTATTTTTTAATTTTAAAATAAATGGAAGGGCAGAATATGTATTTTCAAAAGTGAACGTCAAAAGGTGGTATTTCCTTTATTAATAGTACATATATAGTATATATTATAAATTATAGATATAGTTTGACAATTATGTATATTGGATATCAATATTTTAAAGTAATTTTTTGCTTAAAATTACAAGGTTGGTTTAGTGATAAAGTTTATGTTTAAGGAGTGAGATGTTGTGGGTTTAAGTCCATTTTATGACAAAGTAATTTATTTTTTAATTTTAACATAGATGGAATGGCAGAATATGTATTTTCAAAAGTAGATGTCAAAATGTGGTATTTCCTTTATTAATAGTACATATATAGTATATAATATCATATATTATAAATTATAAATATAGTTTGACAATTATGTATGTTGGATATCAATATTTTAAAGTAATATTTTGCTTAAAGTTATAAGGTTGGTCTAGTGGTAAAGTTTACGTTTAGAGAGTGAAATATTGTGGGTTTGAGTTCATATTTGAGTTTGTTGTGTTTACTAGGGGACTTGTAGAATGCCCTTATTTAAGAGGTTTAACGCACTTTAAAGAGGGCTATGAGCTACCCCCTCCCCCCGAAGGCCAAAGCTCGGTATATACCCACCACCGATCAGGGCTAAAAGATAGTATTAGTCTCTCCTGCTGACCACTTTACTAACACAGGAACCCTTAGATTGAACTGTAAGCTAAACAAGAGGAGAGAGGGAACCTCAGGTGAAGGGCCCTTTCGCTTCGTAGTGGTCAAGGAGCTTTCTTGTTCTGCCACCGGAGTAGCCCCTAAAAGGTGTACCGAGGGGGTCTCTCATGACAAAGTAATCTATTTTTTAATTTTAAACTAAGTGTAAGGGTATAATAGGTATTTTGAAAAGTGAACGTGTAAGTATTCCCTTTATTAATAGTATAACTATTTTAAATGATATAATGTTATTGGAAGATATAAAATATTATATAAAAATATTTATTTTAGAGATTTTTTTTACAACAACGTGTGTGTGTTTAAATTTGAAACTTACTTTCTTTGGAAGGTTTTAAACTTATTTTTTTTAAAAAAAAAAAACTTTTTAATGAAATAAGCACTTTATTATTTTTTTAATCAGTTTCTATTTTTTAAAAATAATTTTTACTTTTCTTAACAAACAAATTCTTTCCATTTTTTAAAAGATAGTTTTAAAAATATATTTTTGTAAAAAACATTTTTAAATATATATAAATATAAAAAATAAATAGATAGATTCCACTAATGAATATCTAGAGACACTAAATAAGAATAAAATTTTGTACGAAATTATCTTGTATTTTATTGTCTATGATCTAATGTCATTCAAAGTTAGGCTTCACACCACTAGATCAGCCCAACACTTTTTTATTCTATTCTAGATCCCTTATTTTCTATGTACTTGATTTAAATTGTATAATGTCTTCTATATTAATATAATTTTCTCTTGGTGGGTGTTTTCCTATTCCATTCACAATAAAAAAAATTCAAAGCGAGAATATTTAATTGTTTTCTCATCTTATAATAATTCATGCTTTACCACCATTATCAAAGTTGCCACCACTATAGCGATGATGGTGAAACATGAGTTATCTATATTATTAACAAAGGGAATACCCCATTTTGATGTCTACTTTTCAAAATAACTATTCTACCCTTACACCTATTTTAAACTTTAAAAAAAATTAAATTTTGTACGAAATTATCTTGTATTTTATTGTCTATGATCTAATGTCATTCAAAGTTAGGCTTCACACTAGATCAGCCCAACACTTTTTTATTCTATTCTAGATCCCTTATTTTCTGTGTACTTGATTTAAATTGTATAGTGTCTCTTATATTAATATAATTTTCTCTTGGTGGGTGTTTGCCTATTCCATTCACAATAAAAAAAAAATTCAAAGCAAGAATATTTAATTGTTTTTTCATCTTATAATAATTCATGTTTTACCACCATTATCAAAGTCGCCACCACTATAGCGATGATGGTGAAATATGAGTTATCTATACTATTAATAAAGGGAATACCCTCTTTTGATGTCTACTTTTCAAAATACCTATTTTACCCTTACACTTATTTTAAACTTAAAAAAAAAATTAATTTATCATAAGAGAGACTTGAACCCATAACCTCTTATTTCCCAAACATATACTTTACTACTAGAACAACTTATAACTTTAAAATTAAAATTACTTTAAAATATTGATATCGAACATACATAATTATACATTTATATTCACAATGTATAATAGATGATATTATATTATTTTCTATATCTATACTATTAATCAAGTAAATATCCCGTTTTGATGTCTACTTTTCAAAATACCTATTATACCCTTACACCTATTTTAAAATTAAAAAAATAAACTAAATTGTCATAAAAGGGACTTGAAGCCATGACCTCTTATTTTCAAAATATATACTTTACCACTAGACCAACCTTATAACTTTAAGCAAAAAATTACTTTAAACTATTGATATCCAACATACATAATTGTCCAATTATATCTATAATGTATAATATATGATATTATATACCATATCTATACTATTAATAAAGATAATGCCCCTTTTTTATGTCCACTTTTCAAAATATCTATTCTACCCTTACACCTATTTTAAAATTAAAAAAATAAATTAATTTGGTTTTAACAATTTATATTTCAAAATATTAAAAATTACAAAAGATATTAAATTAAAACCCTACAATTGTTATAATATATTAAAATAGACATGTGAATACATAGGCGCGGTAACACATGTGTTTTCGCTAGTATTATATAATGAGAATATGATCTTTTGGTATCTATATTTTATGACTATTTTAACTTCTAAACATTTTATGATCGTTCCCACTTTCACAAATATAATTTCTCCTTATTAATATATGCACATTTTCACAATTTGTACCTTATCACAAATCAATCTTCCTTAAATATGATTAATATATGTATACATTTCATGATAAATATTGTTAATAAACATGCAAATACACAAGTACGACAATATTTTGAGTTCTATTCAAACTTTCTCCTCTTTCCATCTTTTTCATATTCATTGCATACTTGATATATTCATTGATGATCTGACATATTTTATCATGTTATCATAAACAAGAAATATAAAATTAACAAAATATATTTCAAAACATGTCACATAATAATTTATATTTCAAAATATAAAAATTTACAAAAGATATTAAATTAAAACCATAAAATTGTCATAACATATTAAAATAGAAATGCGAATACACAGGCGCGACAACACCTGTGTTTTCACTAGTTTGAAATAATTTATTTATTTCCATTAATCTATATACTTTCTAAAAGTATGAAAAGAAAAAAGTTAAAATACCCTCTAATATTTTTAATTATAAATGAAAAACCATATAATTTCGGAAATCTCCTAATTTTTTAAATTTGTGATTTTAACCAAAATTTTAAATTATGACATCTATTATTAATATATTAATATTGATTTTCCCATTACACATTTTAAGTGGATATTGTACTAAGATAATTTGTTTTTTAAGCCAATTAGGATTATTTTAACACTTAGGAATATCATATTTTCAAATTTGGTATAAGTTTTGACAAAATATTCCTAATAAGAATGACAAACAAGGCAAGTTAAACAATTAAATTGTCTTCATTTTGGCAGGGTAATGAGTATTGAGCCCACCAACTTGGAAGGCTATGGCGAGCGATGTTGAAACTCTTTCAAGCATACCAAAATCAACTATAATATAATAATTGCAAAGTAAGAGTATGGGTCCCATAAGAAATTATTTCAGTTAAAATTCAAAGTTATAATGCTTACTAAGTATATATATAGTAAATGGATTTGTTCATCATAGATTGACAGTAAAGTAAACTAAACTGCACAATAAGTATAAAAGAGTAACATACTAAATGATAAAGAAAATTTAGTGGGAAAAACTGGGATTGAATTTCATCTATCTCACTCTTTATATTCTGGATAAATATATATATATATATATATATATATATATATATATATATATATATATATAGCATTCAAAACTATTGATATTGATGCAACATACATAAAAATCATTTATACTGATTTCTCAAATATAAAATTCATAAGAAAATCTCTTAAATACTGATTCCTCAAATATTTGATAGAGTATCCAGAATTTAGATATCATTTTATAAAGCAATTAATATATTGAAATTTATTCCTAGCATTACAACATATCGAGTATTTTCATTCATAGTAAATTTCCAAAAATATTTTCCAGTTAGATCTAAAAATCGAATTCAAGAATCTATTGATCAGATAGGATCAAGCATAAATAACAGAACGAAAATACCAATATCAATAAAAACAAGATTTCTATATATAAAAATCATCAGAATACATTTAAGTTCGAATTGATTACATTCAATCCTAAGAAGGAAATTAGCTACTCATCATAGTTATGATACAATAAGGATTTGGAGAAGAATTGAAGAAAAATGGCTTTTACAGCTCTTCATTCGCTTCTCTTTGCCTTTCGTCCACTGTTTTTTTTTTTTTAAAAACTCTATTCTCTCCTAGAAAGTCATTCTGAAGCTTTTGTATCATTGGTTAAGTGACTTCTCACTTGAGCTAGTTGATTCTCACTCATGCGCGAAGTGTACTTCAGCATGAAGAAATGTCTTCTCTCTCAGGCTAGATTGTTCTTGCTTAAGCTAAAGTGTCCTTAAAATAACATCCATCTCTGGAAAATTCTCGCTCAAGTTAGACTATTCTTGCTTGAGCTAGAATGTCCCTGAAACATCCTTCTCTGGATAATTCTCACTCAAGCAAGAATAGTATAACTTGAGCGAGAATATGGCAGAAGCTTTTCTTGCTCTTTTCCTTAATTTCTTCATAAATCCTCCAATCTTTTCCTTCCTCTATCCTTCTTTACTTGAAATTTGTACAAAAAATGGAATTAAATATCTTCATTTATATCAAGACTTCGAAACATGCAATTGGATTCAATAATTCTTAAATTAGGGACAATTAATATCTAATAAATATATTTAAGACCAAAAGTGTCAAAATTCCATATGAAAAATCATTAAAAATTGACACTTATCAAGCTGGTCATTTTTTTTTTTGAAAAATTATATTATGTATATAAATTAATAAAATAATTATAATAATTAAAGCATAAAATAAATCATCAAGTAAAATTTTAAAAATAAATTTGTTAAGAAAATAAAATGAAATTTTGCATCACTTTGTTATTTATTCTTTTGTAAAATTATAACATTATCAAGAAAATAAAATCAATGATGCAATATTTACTTTTATAACTTTTTCATTTATTTTTTAAAACCATGAATTTCTTTATAGGTCAAATTTTAGTTGTTGATGTGTTAATTTTTGTTAATAGAGATTCAAACTCACAACATCTCCCTCTCTACTTCTCCACACATATAAACTTTATCATTAGACCAATTTTACAACTATCGTAAAATCATGATTTTGTTGAGAAAATAAAAATGTGTTATTAAAATTAAAGTTTATATTTTATATTATTTAAAAAGTAAAAACAAAAATTTTTTCTCAAATTTAATAAGTCAACCTACTTAATGGCAAGGGGTACCAAATTATTCCCAAATATAATTGATTCCTAAGAATCAAATACATACATTGTTTATTATTCCCATGAAAAATTGTGGATATACGAGATTCTCATAGGAATAGAAGTTATTTTTACAACAACTATTTATGCCCACTTCATACTCCTAAAAATTTTTTCACTCTTTATTTTTAATTAAATAAATTTTAATTTTTCAAAATTACAATTGTCAAACAAAC
Source organism: Psophocarpus tetragonolobus (assembly GCA_037954015.1). Lineage (NCBI taxonomy): Eukaryota > Viridiplantae > Streptophyta > Magnoliopsida > Fabales > Fabaceae > Psophocarpus > Psophocarpus tetragonolobus. Next base: position 84,430,220 of record CM075689.1, read on the forward strand.
ATCTAACATCATCAATAAAGCATTAAGAGATGAGAAATTTTCAATAAATCTAGACTGCAACTTATGTCATGATCGTCTACATTTGCAAATCCTCCTAATATCTCATCTATAGTGGCCTTAATACCCCCACTAGGAGACATGGTCCTGATACCATTGGCTCATTGGCTTGCTCCTCCATAAGTTGTGAGCTATCTTGAATTCGCACTTATTGGAATCTAAGTCAGCTATGTCCATGCAAATTATTTTCCAATTAGGAAGAAAGAGAAAAAAGGAAAGTACAAAGTAAAATCAATGAATTTTTTTTTAAAAGGAAAAAAAGAAAGTCTTTACTATATGACTTGCAATATCTTTGTTCTTCAAATATATAAAATATATAATCTTATTTAATATACACCAAGTCTTTACTTACTACTTACATATGATAATGATAGATTTTAAGTGATGAAACAAATCTAAAATACGAATAAATTTTTTCAAACATAATGTTAAAAAAAGTTTATTTTTAATTTTACTTATGTATAATTTATGTTCAATTTGAAATGTATGAGAATGAGTGGTTATGCTATTGGAACTTTTGCCCAACCTTCAAATGAACAAATTGAAAATTTTGTAAAGGAGTTAGAAACCAGAGAAGTAAACAACTCAAATATTATTACCTAAATCAATAATTATGTTTCCTAATTGATAGGGATACAACTTGCAAAGTATGATTTTGTCAAGGTTGTTCAAATCATTTAAAAAGGTTGTATGAACAATCTAATTTTGAAAAACACAACCAATTAGAAATTGATATTCGAGTTCTTAACCTAAATAACATGAGCATACGAGAATTGTAGTTTGCTATCTCTAGTTTGTGGATCAATTGACTCTTAATGAACTTGCAAATTTGCAAGTGCTTTCGGTGCATATTTATTTTAGAGAAAAACAACATTTGGTTCAGTTCTTAATGGCTCTATAGGATTTTGAGGAGCTTTATGTAATGATTTTACATCGTTCTCCCTTTCCAAATGTTGATGATGTGTGATAGAAAGCTAAAATTTATACATTAGTCTACTCCTAAGAAAATATCCAAAAGTTAAAGATAAAATACTAATTTCATTTTTTTCTCCCTTTATAAACCAATGAGAGGTAAATATATAATTCCAATGATTACTAAAAACAATACAATAACCTATTTGGGCTAAGCCCATCCCCTCAAAATGACATTGTCCTCAAGTTTCTTGAGAAAAAAAATTGGATGTAATTTTCTAAAACCCGTCTCCCCCATAATCAACCTTTCCCCTTCAAGAATCAACAGCCACGACCACCCCAACACCAAGTTTGTAGCTCATCTGATGTCCCTCATTTCACAATATGGTACCTTTAACATCACCAGCCAAATCGACATCCCCATCAATGGCCTCAACCTTTGGTACGAGTATGCCTTCTGTAAACAATGAGGATCAATGTCATCTACCAGAATCACTGCATCGTTGTTGTCCAAGTCTACAACTCCCTCATCCAGCCTAATGCCAAATGCAACATCATTGATGCCTTCGAGTGGCATTAAGCTCCTATACAAGATTCAGCTCTTCAACGCATTGCAGTGTGTGCCCGTCACACATTTCCTTTATGGTGCTAACATGGTGCCAACAATGTTGGCATATGTGTTTTCAGCGAACAAGATCACGACCCTTGCAATTTATTGGACACACATGATAGGTTCAATCAAGCTATACATGAGCATAAGTACCTCGATGATGGAGAACCCAACTGCTTCAAAGACAAGGAGCTTTACGAAATGGATGTTGATGTCGTTGTGGACGGGCTTATAGGGCAAGACAACAACATGAATGAGAGTGCAAAGGGAGACAAAATCGTTGTGCATGGGGTCCTAGTAGATGTTGGCGACGAAGCATAAGTGTTTGTGAAGGAGGAAGATGATGTTGAATGGTTCTTGTTAGTTTCAACTGTTATAATGGAGGTTTTTGATTCAATATTTTGTTTGACAAAATTTGTTGATGGTTAGGATTAGGTTCAAATGTTTGTAAATTTGATTGAGGTTTTTAGTTTTTCTATAAGGGTTTGTAAGGTGTCCTTTGTAGATATAGGGTTTTGGTTTTGAAAGGGGTAAGAACATTCTGTTGGTTTGCAATTTTGAAAATGGTGTGGGTGGATACTCAAGGGGAAATGAACTCTAAGAAAGTTACCATAGGTATAGAAAATATTTTATCGGAGAAGGTTGTTGGGGCTGCAAAATATTTGATGGAGGTAGAGAGATGATCAATGTTTCTAGCCATTGTGGTGAAGGCCAAGACGATGACAATGATTGTTGTGGTGAAGGGTAATGCTGGGATTGAAAGGAAAACAATGAGTCTTGCAAAGGAGGTTGTGGTGGTTGCATTGTGGTATGGCGATGGTAGGCAAATTGTCCATAGATGTTGTGGTGGTAGAAGGGGAAAAATGTTTTAGGGTGTTTTGGTGGACAAGCAAGCCATTGATAGACAGCTAAAATTTCTACATTAGTATACTCTTGAGAAAATAACTAAAAGTCAAAGATAAAATACTGATTTTATTTTCCCACCCTCTTTAAACCAATGAGAGATACAATATATAATTTCAATGATTATTAAAAACTATACAATAACCTATTTGGGCTAAGCTCATCCTATCATGTGGTTAATGAGTTGTTGGAAGAAAAAATATGAACGAAGTTCAACTTTATTTATAGTAAAGGAATTCTCTCTGCTGCCCATAAGTGTTTACTGCTCCTTTTGCTAAAAGTAAATCTTAGGAAAATGTTGGTTATGATGGGTGCAACTATTATAAAGAGAAGGTTCGTTAGAAAGCATGATGTCCAAAATTATTGAAGTCCCAACAATAATCTCAATGGCATCCTCCTTCCAATTAGTCAAACTAGATATATTTTTTTGCTCCATCATCACATATGTTATTGGTGTTGGATCCATTTCAACTACTAAGATCACCTCTAAAGTTGTTCATCTTGCATAATAGCTCCAAAAATTTCTTGCTACTTAGTCACATCCTTGTCCGCATCCTCCCTAAAAGGTTTGTCTTCATCTAGTTCATTAGGTATATCTTCATTGATATGGATTATTTATTATGGATCATTACATCACATGTCATATGATCCTAAGTTTTTTGTGTTTTTAAATGTTATGTCATCTAGACTTATCATGACTATTAATGGTACCCCAATGCCATTAGCAGGCACTGTATCTGTGTCCACATCTAAATTGATCCTTTTATATGTTTATTATATTCCTAACATTCACTTTGAATCTTGTCTCTGTTGGTCAATTATGTGATTCTGGTTACTTAATGTTTTTTTCTTCCACTAATTATTATGTACAGATCCATAATCTAGAAGGCTGATTGGGATAAGAAAGAATAGTAATAAAGTGAGGTGAGGGTGGGTTTATCCTCTATGCCCCACCCTCAACACCTCATATTATCTTCACCCCCAATCCCTGTTAGGGTAAAAACATTTTACCTACCCCGATCTACACATAAGCAAAGAAAAAATATGCACACTGACAAGTTCCATAGGGATGTGTGATTGGCCACAACATTGTGTCTATAGAACTGGCCTTATTACTAGTCACAATGTATCTTTGATAGTATCGTAGTGTCATCCACAGTGTTATGGTTCTCGCACATGCGTGATTGAATAGTCCACAAGACTGTGGGTTTATGCACAAACTTGTGGGATTGTAAATATATGTGTATGGGTGTAATTTTGTTTGAGGTAGAAGTGAGATGAGGTAAGGGGAAAAACCAACATACCTATCCTCGCCCGCAAATTTTTAAAGCCATGAAAACCTAAACCTAAACCCAATCAATGCAGGTTTTTCCCATCAAAGTCAAGACAGGGACAAGTGGGTACCCATAGTGATGTAATCCCATCTAACATGGAACTTAATCAGGACAATAAAGGAAGACTTAGCAAAGATGAAACTCATTGAAGACCTTAGGCCATAGTGTTGAGTTTAATTTGCTTGTAAATATTTAAATCCATGTTAGAATTAAGGGCGTGAACTTAGTTTTCTCCTTAGGCCATGTATTTCAACCATTTACATTAGTTTATTACATAAAGGTCCTTTAGTTAGATTGTGGAGTGTATGTAGTAGGTGGACTTTTAGCTTGTGGACATTAGGCTTCTCTCCACACCCCCTAGGTTTGCTTTGACACCTCCCTTCTTGATTAGCTTATGCATGTTGATTAAGGAATATAAGTCTTGATTAATTAGCTTTAAGAGCTAATTAAGTCAAGTTTCACATTGCCTAATAGTTCACGCCTAAGCTCTCCCTCCCCCTATATATAGCCCTTATACCTCATGTATTCTTCACACTTGAATTTGGAATTGATATAAGAATCTTTAGAGCATTCTTATATAGTAAAGTGTCATTAGATTTCCTCTCTTTTGAGGAGACTCTTATAGTTGGATATTTATCAAGAGTCGTCTCCCTTGTGACAAACCTTCATTTGGCTTATATTCTTCCAAGAAGTGGCGTTTCACCTCTATTCCTTGCCTCTTTATCAACAATTTCTTAGTACTTGGAACCTTTGGAGAAAGATCAAAGGGAATGCAAAAAAAATTTTTGCATCACACAAGAGTGGGTGTGATTGTCATCCCTAGGGACAAGCCATAGATAGGGGAGACTTTATACCTTGGGCAAGTTGAAGGTTTCGGATCTTGTAGTGTCCATTGTTGACCTTTCATCTTTTCATTTAAATTTAGCATCATCAAGTTTTTACTTGTGGCATTTCCACCCGAGACATGTTTCTTCTTCTCGATTAAAATATTTGATTTTCTAATAGAGCTTTAGTAAAGTTACAAACTAATTATATTTCTAATTTTTGTGGTTGTAAACTTGCTAAATTTACTTCTTTGCCTTTTAGTAAGAGTGTTTCAACTTCTCATGCACCTTTTGACTTAACCCATTCTAATGTATGGGATTCATCATCGACTCTTACCAAAGGTGGATCTTGATATTATGTATCTTTTAGTAATGATTTTACTCATTATTGTTGGGTTTATCTTATAAAACATCATTCTAATTTTTTTGACATTTACCATCTATTTCGTGCTTTGGTTTGAAACCCAACATAATGCTATTATTAAGTTCTTTCATTGAAATTTAGGTGAAAAGTACACTTCTAATAAATTCTCTACATTACTTGCTTCTGATGGTAATATTCATCACACTTCATATATTGATACTCCTCAATAAAATGACATTGCTAAAAACAAAAACACTATCATATTATTGGGAATGCTTGTTCCTTTTATTGTCTACTTCAGTTCCAAATTAGATTTGCGATGAAATTGTTTTTATTTTTATCCTTGCAATTAACATAATTTCATCTTTTGTTATTTCAGGTTTGTCTCCATACCAAAATTTGTATGGTTTTGTTCTTGTTGCTCATCTTTAAAGATTTTTTAGTCTACTTGTTTTTCCCTTCATCCAAAAGTAAAAAAAGTAAATTGTCTTCTTATTCTACCATAAGTGTCTTTCTTGGTTACGAGAATGGTAAGAAGGCTTATTATTGTTATTATCCCACTGATAAAAAACTTTATGTTTCCTATTATGTTGTATTTTTTTAGCACATACAAATTTTATTCATTTTTCTTCTCGTCCTCATAATCCTACAAGGTTTAACCTCACTCGTATTGATCCTTTTTTTCATGGATATTGGTGATTTCAGTAACTTTGAGGTTGACGATTGCAGGGTTGATATTGGTCCTATCAAGATTCCCCTAAGACCCCTCAAGAACTTCATGTAGTTGTTGATCCTACTCTTCTTCGTTATCCTCCACGTGTTCATAAGTCCACTCAAACACCTGATTTCATTTATCCCCTTTATTATGCTTCTTTTGTTCTTTCCTATCCACCATTGATAGTTTGTATAAGTTCTCTTCTTATAAAGAGGTTATTCTTAATCTCTTTGGTAACAAGTTATGGTAGAAGAACTTTTTTCCTTACACAAGACAACTACTTAGGACCTTGTTTTTCGTCCACCATGAAAACATGCTATTAGGTAGCACTAGATCTACAAGATTGAAACTAAATATGATGAACTCTCTTTTGTTCGTAAGTCCACTCAAACACTTGATTTTCATTTATCCGATTTATTATGCTTCTTTTGTTCTTTCCTAACCACCATTCATAGTTTGTATGAGTTCTCTTCCTATAAAGAGGTTATTCTTAATCTCTTTGGTAACAAGTTATGGTAGAAGAACTTTCTGCCTTACACAAGACAACTACTTGGGACTTGGTTTTTCGTCCACCATGAAAACATGCTAGTAGGTACTGCTAGATCTACAAGATTGAAACTAAATATGATGAGCTGACTAAGTGTAATAAAGGTGCCTTGTTGCTAAAGACCTTTTTCTCATGGTTGTGTTATACTCTCCCTATATGATGATGACATTATTATTATTGGAATGATGTACATGAGATTAAAAATTTAAAATTGTAGTTAGCCAAACAATTTGAGATGAAGGATTTATGTCATTTGTGCTATTTCTTAGGGATTGAAGTTACATACTCTCCTAAAGTTTATCTTCTTTCTCAATATAAGTATTTGCAATTATTCTTAAAGGATCACACTTTTCTTATACTAGATTGACCGACATTCCTCTTGAGCTTAATGCAAAATATCTCTTTTCTGACAGTGTCCATTTACTTTATCCCACTTAATGTCATACATTGGTTGGAAACTTGATGTATCTCACCATTACTAGACCTACTATTATTGATGTTGTTAGTCAATTTTTTTGGATCTTCTACTATAGTGCATTGGGTAACTCTTCTTTGCATTCTTAAATATTTCTAAGGCACTCAATTTTAGAGTCTTTTATATTCCCCATCTTCTTCGGTGGAATTTATCCATACTTTGATTCTAACTGAGCTAGTATCGCTATCAATCGTCACTTATCTCTTGGAAGAGCAAGAAACAAGATATTATTTCTAATTTTGCTATAGAACTTGAATATCGTGTCATGACTTCTAGTTAGGAGTGTTCAAAACAAATTCAAACGAATTAAAAAAATGAAAATGGAATCGAGCAAATTGAAAATCACAAAAAATCAATTTAATTTTGGGTAATTTGATTTTCGTAATTTCCAAACCATGCGATTCAATTTGGTTTGTGGTTTGACATGTTCAAACTACACCAAACCACTCACCCTTAGTTGTTTTAAAAAAATCTTTAGTTAATATTTTAACAACATTATTTATTTAATTTTATTAGATACAATTTAACAATAAATAATATGTAATATTTAAATAAATTGATTGTTTGTTTATACTTTAACTTTATCTGTTGCTACTTTATATAATTTTGTTGGAAGCGAATAAATTTTTATAATATTTTGGAAATATAATATTTTAATGTATTTTTTTAATACTTAATAATAGAATTTTTAAATAAAATCAAATCAAACCTAATCGCACAATATTGTTTTGGTTTGTTCAGATTTTAAAATTAATTTAAATTGAATCAAACCACATTACACTTATTTTTTATTTGGTTTGGACTAATTTTAGACTCAAAACTACACCTTTAAAACCCATATTTCTACTGCTGCAAAGATTGTTTCTTTATGTTGGCTAATTTTTTATACAAGTATTTCTCTCTAAGGACCACCCCTATGTATTATGACAACAAGAGTATCATCCACATCGCCCACAACTTAGTCTTTCAAGAGCACACAAAGCACATTGACATTGATTATTATCTCACATTCAATCATCTTCAACATGACACCATTAATTTACCTTTTGTTACTTCCTCTATGAAGATTGTTGACTTGTTTACAAAATTGTATTCTACTACTCATTTTCATTTTCTAATTGAAAAACTCTCAATGCTTCATTCTGATGCATGAGTTTGAGAATGGATGTTAGATAATATTAGATATTTAGTGAAGAGTAATTTAGTCATATATATTACTTTTTTATGCTGTTGATACATTATTCTATTTTTCTCAATGAAATACTAGTCTTGTTTCTTCTTTATCATTATGTTTGTTATCTTCTCAATATTAACATGTTTTGGCTTAATTACATATATTTTTTATTAAAGCAATCATGTTTGAGTCTTATAAGACTATTATGAGTGACAAACTATCCCTTCGAATATTCAAAATCTCTGAATAAGCTGAAATAATGCTATCAATTGATCTAAGCACTTGATGTTGAGTTAATTATAGTTTTATACCCAATATTCAAACTTATTCTACAATTTTATATTTGTCAAACTAGTGAGTACAATTTAGTCAAGTGTTTTCTTGCTATGATAATTTTTTTGTCACGATGAGATGGAAATCCTTTTTGCAAATTCATGTTTCATTCGCTATGCCGCTAATCAATAAACGCCACGTTATTTAATAAATTTACTTTTATAAATTTTTTTCTATCTTATATAATTCATTAAATGACATGACATTTCATGATTTTCTTTTACAAATTTGTGTCTCATTTTTTGTCTCACCATCAATGTGGAAATCCTCTCCCAAATTCATGTCTCATTTCCTGTTCCCACCACTCAATAAACATTACATAATTTAATGAATTCTTTTATAAATTTATTTTTGTCCTATATAACTCACTAAATGACATGATATTTATTAATTGGTTAAAATAAGACACAAACTTGTGGCAGAGAATTTTCATTTATCATGAGATGCATTTAATATAAAATATAAAATCTAATATAATCTAGTTTTTGGGAAATGAAGAACAATTTTCCTCTTGATCACGTGTCTGGGCTGGGCTGGGCTAGGCTAACATTCATGAAGCCCACTTTTCAAAGGCCCAAAATTCCAATGACAATGCACGAAAAGCACAAGCCGAGGTTAAGGTTGTGTGTTTCTGTTCTGTTGTGCTCTTGCTCTAAACGATAATAATCAAATATTAAAAAAAGAACCTCTATGTTCTGTCTCCAATGGCAGGGGCAACTGCAACTGCAACACCATTAGTCAATCTCACTCGCCCCCCACACTTCTCCAAGCTTCACCGCTTCTCTGCAAACAATGTTCCCTTTTCTAACCAACCTTTCTATTCCGGATTCTACCACAACCACCACCGTTTAAAGGCCATAATCACCAATTGCAATGGCAAGGTATATATATCAAAACATTGTGATATGATATGACATGTCATGTGAAATTGTGAATAGTGACTCAATTTTATTTCACACTTGATTCACTTTTTTTTCTGGGTTGTGAAGCTGAATAGCTCGGGAGGGGGAGAGCCATATGTGATGGATGAAGCTGGTTTTGATGACTTTGATGGAGTTGAAGATGAGAGTGATGAGGATGATGCAGAGAGTAGCGTTGATTTATTGATCAGATTCTTACAGAGCATGTTTAAGAAAGTGTCTAAGCGAGCCAAGAAGGCATCTCGCTCTGTTTTGCCCACAGTAATATCGCCTCAGCTCGTGAGTGCCCCTTTTCTTCTCTGCTTTAGAATCATCTTCTTCTTTTTTTTTTTTAAATTGTAGATACCATATTAGTGAATCATGGTTCTGGTTAGTGCATTAGAGATCATGCATACTTAAGTATGTATATCCCCTTTTATGTGTATAATCAATGGTTGAGTATTGCTTTTAGGCTCTAGCTGTAGCTTCAGATTTCCTTCTTCCCCAACCCCAGTTACTTGCTCTATGGTATTGTTTAAGGACAAAAATTAGATGTAATTAATTACTAGGTGTTTGTGGTATTATTTTCTGATAAGAATTAGAGTTTTACCTTGTGATAACTGATAACTTATGCTAGTGTTATTTAATAGAACCTTTTATTACACATGTTACTGATGTCAACCTTCAATTCTAAATGAAGAACAATACTAAAAACACTGAAGAAAATGTATTTAAGTGTTGGCCTTAAAGTAATTTAACTGGTCTTGTTACTTTACAAGTTTCAATTTTCAGATGAATTTTTTGGATTAGTTCATTTTGGGTCAAAAACTGGTCAGTAATAAAAAAATAAACATGATTATTTTATTCCCTAAAATTTAAGCTAAACCAAACATGCATTGAACCTTATGTCCTTGTTTTCTTTTGATTTCTAGGCATTAGGCAAGCTAGTATTTGAATGTGGAACTAATCTATGAATTAATCTTTTACTGCTTTCTCTTTTTATTTCCATGTGAATGTGGAAATTCAGGTTTCTTTTGCAGTTGATGGAACTCTGCTACTTGCTTCGCTTTCTGTTATCAAAGCACTGCTTGAGGTATTGCTTTCCAATTACTGTATGGCTTAATCGGGAGTTTATGACTGGTCGAAGTCAAAACCTCAGTTTGTTTTACTTTACCTTTCCAATTATCATCCCCAGCATTTCACCCGTTATAAATACTGCCTGATTTGAATTAATTCTTCTCCTGATGTGTAAATAAGAGATGTGAAGAAAAGTTTGAAATATAGGGTGTGCCAATAATACCTCCCTTACAGTAGCTAGTAGAAAATAAGCATTCCACTTGTTATACAACTTACAACTCATTTTTGCAGAAATCTTGTATTGGAATGTTATTTGCACACTCTATAATGCACATTGCAGCATTCCATTGCTCCTCTTCTTGTGTACACTGTTGAATAACTACAAACTGTGATGAATATGAGTGACCTATAGGGAGAGTTTGCTTTAGATTATTGTGTTTTAACGTGTGAAGAGTTGACTAAAATGACATGAAATGCTAACTCGTAAATTTGTCATCATAGAATCTAGACATACACAAAGGATTGATTATGGTTGGTGCATATTTCAGTACTTCCTCTTTTCTATATCAATTGGACAATGTATTATCAAGTAGGAGCTAGCGGTCGTAGGTAATATTTCTCCATGAATTATAGGTCCTTTGCACTCTTGGAGGCACCGTATTTGCAGCAATTCTGGTTCTGCGAGTGATTTGGGCAGCAGTTTCTTACTTCCAGTCAAGTGGGAATAGCTTCAATCAAGGGGGGAATTCCTTTGGTGCTGTAGCCTAAAGGCCCTAACCTTTCTTCAACTTTTAGCAAAAGATGGCATGTGTAAGTTTTTTTAGTCCACAATTAGTTCTGAACTTCTGATCTTGTATAAATTATTTAAATTTCTTATTCACTTGCCCAGTGCACTTATCAAATCAAGGTTAGTTTTATCATTGATGGTAGTTTGCATATGCAGGAGAAGCAGAATTTTTTAGTGTATATATTTTATTTGATTATCTTGATGATAAATGGTTTATGTATTTATTCAGATGAATTCAGGCATTCTTGGGTAAAAATTTTTTGGAGATTGCTACACGTAATGATTGGATGTAATTATTATGTTCATTTCCCAATGATGTAATTCTAATTTCTCTGATTATTGATCTGGAAAGACTGCTTTCTGAAGCAATGATTAGATTTTCAGTGCTACAGTTTCTTTTTTTTTTAATTTGTAGAAATCAAAGACATGTATAATGCTTTATAATACTTACCGCTTACTCAGTTAAACTATTCTTATTTAATAATATTAATAATAGCTAAGTGTTAGTAATTACAAAAATGATTGCAGTCATCTAATTTTGTCTAATTCAATTGACATTTGATGATACTACCACTATTGATAGTTTGTTCCGATATGCGTTGGCAGAGCCAAAACAGACATTCAAGCTAATCTATTGAGACCCATTTTCTCATTTAACTGACTTGTATAAATAAATAATAGATAATGCTAATATATTTCTTATTAAAAACTTTTGTGTATCTCTAACGGTGAACATGATTGTCACGATAGTAAGAACGTCAGTAATTTCGTAGTACAATTCTTTAAAAGTTTAACATAAGTTTTATAACTCGAGTTTGAAGTTTTTAATTTCTAGTTTTGAAATTTATAAAAATAAAAACTAGTTTTAGTTTTAAGTCTTTAAAATTTTAAAAATAACATTGTTTTTGTTTTTAAATTTAAAATATTATTTTTAAATCTTAACTAAAATATTGTTGGAGTAATTATGAAGACATTCGTTGAAGGTGACTGTCGGTGATTAGCGATTAACGGTGGAGTGTTGGTGATTGGTGGTTGAAGGTAACGGTCGGTGATCAAAGGTGGTGGTCGATTATCGTCGATCGAAGGTGTTGATCAATAACAGCTGGTTGGAGGTGACAACTAGTGATCGCCGGTCAGAGATGGTGACTAGTGACCACCAATCAGAAGTGATAGTCGGTGACCGTCGATTAAAGGTGACGACTGGTGACTTCCGGTAAGAGGCAGCTAGTGATTGCTGGTCAGAGGTGACAGCCGATCGGAGGTGGTGATCGATGAATTTCAGTCAGAGGTGGTAGTCAGTAACCACCGATCAGAAGTGATGGTCAATATTAATAAATGATGTCAAATAATAAACTTAAATAAAAATAAAATTTTATTATTTTTAAAATTAAATAAAAACTGTTTAAAAAATAAGTAAAAAACCAAATAAAACTATTTTTCTAAACATGTTTCTGTTATCAAAATATATTTAAAAAAAACAACAAATTAGCTATCATCTTTATATTTTTTAAAATAAACCTAATAAGTTGCTTAAGTATGTTATAATAATTAAAAACCAAATCTCATAAAACAATTTTTCGCATGTGACATCCAAACTTCTGACAGTAAACCCACCTAACGATTCTAAACTTTAAGAACAAACTTTTTGGTATAGAGTTGCCTCTCGTGTCATCATGTGCGTGCATGAATTGTGAAAATTATATGACTTTGGGTCTGCCAGTTTTGCTTTTATGTTATTTTGCTCATCATTTCTAGCATTTAAAGTAGATGTGACGTGTGCATGTATATATCGGGAAAGTTAGACAACCTTTCACCGCTTGAATTTATGAAAATAGATTTCCTGCTGTAACAGCAGGAACTGAGCGAAATCATACCCATAAAAAACCTCAACCAAAAAAATATCATAACCATAAAAAATAAGTACATAAGATAAATAAGAAAAAAACCATAATTAGAAAATATTTGAACTCTTAGATGATGACTGCAGAGTTATCATAAGATTTTTAAAATCAGTTCCTAAGATCAGACTTTGTCCCAAGGATTTTAATATCTTCTTATGGCCTAACAATGTCTAGTTAACACGTAAAAATAGTCGTGGCACTTGCCTATAATGTGTTCGGCCACCAAATGGACGAAGTCCATCTTATGGGTATATTCTGTGAAGTACCTTGTCAAATACCAAATAGTTTCCAATTAAAACAACACAGTTAAAACGAAGATATTAAATTTTTGCAATTCATTTATTCTGCACAAAAGATAAAATTCCAATTTTGATATATAAACTATAAAAAAACATTTTAGATATCGTACCCAAGTTTTCAGATATCGTACCTAAGTTGTCTCTAGTGAGCTTTCCATAAAATGACCAATAGTGTTTCCATTCAATCCTAAATTGTAGTATTTGGCAGTCAATAAATAAAAGATTTCATTGGTAAACTCTAAGCTGTTAAGATCTTTGTATGCGCTCAAAGGGACAAAACAATAAAGTTAACAAAATCACATGGGCTTAATTTATTCAACATAACTTCACAGGCAAACAACAATGTTGACACTATTACACAATATGTAAGCCTTTATGTATTCAGGACAAGCAGCATTCTTTTACAAGAATAATAATCACATTAAAGGTTATGAAGTGTATCAGCATAGAAAGCCTATATAGTCCGCTAAACTACATATTGGATAAATGAATTCATTTTCCAACACACTAACAAATGGACTTGCTTAAGTACTAACTGAAGCGATCATGTGGAAACAAATGACAGCTCCATGCCTTGTAGAAAATGGGAATGTTGTGTCCATTGGACATTTGGACTTAACACCACCACCTTGAGTATATGATTTATGGGAGCTCTGATGGAGAAACTAGGGATCCTATATGCATTTATTTTCAGGTGATGGGATTTCAAAGACTACCTTGATCCTTCAAAACCACTTCCCACCTGCATATGTAACCAGTCCGGTGATGAACCTCGGCTATACTCTCTTGTAGCTTGAGAAGTGAACGGCATGCCAGTTGTATCAAATGTTTGTTGATCAAACTGGAACAGCAATATCACATAAGAATGAAGATTTTGCAACAAGGATGACAAATTTAACTACAGTAATTCTGAATCTTTTGGAACCAGATTTTAGTTTCAATGCGGCTACTTTCTACACACTCGTTTATTTACCCTTTTATTACATAGAACAACGTTTCCTACCAGCTGCTACCATGTATCATATTCATATATCCCTTAACTTTCCAATCATAAAAGGAACCATGAAATATCTCATTTCATCTATTTGAGGAGGAAGCAATTGAAGATTTCACCAACAATTTGCAAAGTGCCCAATTAACAACAAATATAAATGTCGTACCTACTACATAACTTCAGTTATATGCCTCACACAACGTTATCGTTATTCAGCTTGTCTAAAAAACTGAATTTTACCATTCAGTGCTTGTTTTTCAAGTGAGAAAAAGATAACACCTCAGCAAGTTAAAAAACAAAGCCAATTAAAAACACTTCTCGATTTATATTTTTCAGAAAGACAAAACACTTTTACACTTGAAAACACAAAGAGCGAGTATAAAAGAAGCTTCTACCCAAAGAGACATCCTTTATTGGGTCAGTTAAACTCGTAACCCACCAAAAGACACAGTTTAAAATAAGGGGCTTAGAACCGGCTTTGAAATTATTTAGATTAAAAATAAAGTTTCATACAAAGATGCTGCTTAATACTTACATCTTTAGGAGGAAACATTTCAATTCCGGGGGGCACTCTAGAATTTACAGCTTCAAGCTTCATTGACAAAAACTGACATACAAGCAAAATTAAGGCTAAAAACCAAACAATAAAGCATATAAAAGTTTTACAAAGAATACCAACACGATTCACACCTCTACTTGCCGCTGAAGCGACTGGATATAATTAATTATCTCATCGAGGACCAATGCTTTCCCAATAACCTGAAACAAAGAAAGTACTTGGCTTTATAATTTCCTTGAAAACACAGCATAGCATCAACCACGAGGATCAATTTTCAGACATACTACGAACAAGGTCGTCTTACCAGAGAGTTCAGAGACGTACATACACAATTAACCACAGAATACGGATAACTTTGTTCTTTTTCTTTTAATCTGACAAGTAGCATTCTTTTTTCCTTCGTTTAAGCTTTATATTTTCTTTTTTAATATTACATATGTACCAAGAACAGAGAAAAAAGTCAACATGCTATAAAACCATACCTTATTACAACCCGGGACTAAATCCTGAAGAATTTTCATCCTCTCACTAATTTTTTCCCGTCTTGCCTGTCCAATAACATTCCGATACAAAACTAAGTCAACAACTGTAATAGCAAAAGACCCAATAATTCCATACTTCCATAAATTCCCCAAAAGACACAATCAGCATGACAGTTTCACTATTTTTTAAACCAACTTTTTCAGGTAACAGAAATGCCATACGACACAAGATATCCCTCCGTGAAGTAAATTATTCACCCTTAATCGTATAGTTTTCTTCCATTTTTTGTTTGAGATAAATAAATTAAAATACACAATCTCATATAGTCACGTATGTTAAATTTGTTATCCGTTACAATAGTTTTGTAGTAAAGTCAAACTAAACTATTTTTTTTTTTTTTTGTTTAGAAAAGGAATCAAATTTGATACTAGAAAAATTATAACAACTTATGCAAACTCCTCAATCAAATGAGGTTGACTCTCTTGATAAAAATAAATAAATTATTTTTTATGGATTGATGATATAATTATTCCTTTTTTTATGTTTTATCCAATCATTTAATGACATAATAAGTTGGTTAACTTTTAAAAATAAGAATTTAATTGGAATAAAACAGGGTAGGAGTGTAAAACTAAGAATAAATCATAATATGACTTAAAAAATAAGTATTTATTATCATAAAAATGAATGCATGATAGTATAAAATTTCTTTATACTATTTATTTACTCTTTATAACAATTTTGTTACAAGGCATGGGAAAATGATTTGTGGATAAGGTAAGACTGTAAAACTGTTGGGGAATGATTTTATTAAGCTCTGATAAAAATGAAAAGTGGGGGATTAAAAAGAAATTAAGAAAAGAGTGTTGGAAGGAAGGAGGAAAATGACAGACTCTTTCTGCAAGACTGTGGCTATCAGTGGCTTGACCCCTTCTGGCTCGAACATGAATGTAGTCTTGCTTGGGAGGCTCCGAAGGTGGCTTACCACTTTGCTCCGCAGGCTTTCCTGAACTGCTTTCTCCTTCGCCTTTTCCATTCTCACTCTTACTCGTCTTAACCCGTTTCCCATCACCAGCGTCGTTCTGCACAAATCCCAACAGAAACAAACTAGTACCAAGTGAAAAAAAAAGCAAACAGATCCGTCAATTGTACTTGTTATGTTGTTTTAGTTGAGGGAGGTACCACGCCATTGGTGGTGGAGACGCCCTTAGCCGATTCCTCCTGGGGCTCGCGTCTCTTGTGGCCAATGCTGGGCGGGGCGAAGTCCCCGAACTGAGGCCTCCTGAGGGCGACGGCATCCGCTGCGGCGGGAGGCGGGAACTGCCAGATCTCTGAGAGGTGAAACGACGCGCCGTTCATTATGGCGGCTGGATCCATCCTCTGCTTTGGAAATGGAAATTGGTCCCCAGTCTCAAATCTCTATAGGAAAGGAAAGGAAGAAGATTGGCATTGAAGAAGGAGAGAGAGAGAGAGAGATTGTGATCTCGTTTAGATTAAGAGTCTTTCTCTGTCCACCATTACTATCACTCACCTCGGGACTCCCCAACCCAACTCACTTCTTCTCTTTTTCTTTTCACCCTTTTATATATTCTTCTCATTTAATCCCCTTTCAAATCTATTTCGCTTTTTTTATTGGATACTATTTACATATCCCATAATTAACTAAACATTTCGTTAGCTTATATAAACTGTATTTTCACTATTTTCTGAAAACTAACCACTCTTTGTTTTACTTTCAAAATCAACTACTCCCCTACTTCACTTCTTTTCTTGTAAATAAATCTCTAGTGTTAATTTATACCAAATTTTTAACTGGGTAACCACAAAATATTAATTCAAGAAAAATAGATAAAAAATAGTTCAAATATATTTATTGCGATTTTTAAAGTTAATTTATTTTAAATTTATTAACCAATGTTGTAAAAGTAACGTTAGCAATACTTTGACATTTAATTATATTTAATCTTGTGTAATTAATTTTGCCAAAAGTAACCCTGAAACAAGCACAACTTGACACCTTGTTGGCTGGCTGCCTCCACCACTTTCAACCACAGAGATCAATGTTGATGGAAGCTCCTTTGGAAATTCGGAAAAGGAATGATTTGGGTCAATGGATATCTGGGTTTTCTGGTTCATGTAACGTATATTGGTTTTTCATCCTTGCTTTTCCCTAATCTCTGCTATTAGAAATTATTTAGCCTTACAGTGGAATGTGAAGTTGCAGCATACTCATACTCTGTGTGAAGCCAACCCATTGTTATCATCGCTTCAGTTTAAGCCTATCTGAGAATGTTAGCCTAGAGCTGTAATTATTGTAATATTACAGATGATAACGGATATTAGAGAGTTGAACCCCTATCATTGTTACCGGTGCTTCCATCTAAAATGATTGAGATTGTTACCATTGCTACCCTGCGTCCCAATTATTGTGATCGTTATAACTGCTAGAGTTTCAACTCTGTACCTTAAAAAAAACCGTAGTCTATGTGACAATGACAATTATTATGGACACTGGTATTAAAACTGTACAGTTCAAGCTATCGATATGATGGTTTAACGATTGAATTGGATAATTAGTAATTAAATCAATTAAACTAGTTTATATATATTAAAAAATTAAAAATAATATACTTAATATAATTTCATACTTTAAAATTTAAAAGTTAATAATATATTATTATAACAGTTTAACATTTATATATTAGTTTTACACTTATAGTTTATCACAACTCTTTATTTACATGATTTTTTAAGTATTAATTGGTAAAATCAACAAAATTATAATATATAAAAAGTTGTGATTAATAGTTACTATAAAATTTGTTAGACAGACAATGTATAAGTGTTTTTCTCTTGTTAAAAATATAAAATACTAATATCCCAAAATAAAAATTAAACTAAAGTTTAAAAACAAAGTTTATAAGCAATAACTAAATGATACAATTTCTTAAACAAGTTTATAAGTTATTAATATTTGAATACTATAATTTAATTATTTCAAACAATCAAATCTTATATTTGAATTATAATTAAGTGTTTCTTCTCTAGATTTAATTCCTAATCCACAAAGTGATACACCATAAAAATAACACTATTTTTTTTAATTCACTAAAATAATGTTGTTTCAAAATAAAAAAAAAAAAATAGTAAATCGGTTCAGTTCAACCAGTTTCTTAACAAAATCAACTGATTTGATCCAATTTGACTGCATAACCAAATTGCAAATCGAACCAAACCGGTGACCTATTCGATTCTTGATTCGATCGGTTCAACCGTCAGTTTAGTCCAGTTTCATAACTATGATTATAGGTGTGATTACCACTTTTTTTTTCATAATCATTATTATATTGGAGGATTGTTACTTATTATTAATAATGACATTATTACCATAATTAAAATTTTAATTAGTATTGCATTAACATAATTCTTTCCTTAAGTTTATTATCTTCTCATATCTCAAGAATATGTCATCATTGGAAGACTGTGCCTTAAGACTAATATCAATCTATGTTGATAGTCAGTGTAAACTCGTAGAAGTTCTATAAATTCGACTTGTAAACTTATAAAAGTTTCCTTCACATAAAAATTAATAATTAAATACTTATAAATATCATATATAATGATCAATTTAACATTTTAACAAAGCAAATATAGCATAATAGAATTTAGTCTCCCTCTAAAAATATTCAAGCCAATTATTCAGTGCCAAAAGTCCCTATAAATTCTGAATTTAGTCCCCAACAGACCAATAATTTAGAATAACAAATTCATAAACAAGCCAATCAAGTTATTTCATTCATCGTTCTAATTTATTACTAATTCATATCCAGATTACTTCATTAAAAATAGTACTTTATCAAACAAGCAATTCCCAACAGAATGAACAGAACAATTGGGCAACGAAGCTATTACTGGAGAAAGTGAGACTCAATTAGGATAACAAAGAAAAGTATTCCTAAAGCAAAGTATTATTAATCTTGGCTAAAAACGTTTTTTTTCAAACTCCTAGCACTTTTAGGTGATTTTTAAGGGTCATATATCTTGTATTGGCCCCTTACACCTAACCTCCCTATTTATTGTAAACAAGAAATTCTCCACCATTATCTGTTTCTGCAAAAGAGTTTGATATATGTAATCAGCAAAACCAATAGAATAAATAGGGAAAAAAACCTGCTAGATAAGCATGACACAAAACATACTTTCATAACTAAAGCAACAAAAATTCATAACTACTTTAGGGTTATCAAATATTAATATTTATGTCCAATAATCATCCATTTAAAAAAAGAAATATAAATTAGGGCAAGAAGGGGTATTAAGTCGTGCATATCATACAAAATTTTGTAGCCAAGACCAACAATACTTGGTCTAATACAGAGTTGTCACCGGAATCTCAAAGTGTCATTACTGGAATTACAGGACTTAAAAAGCAAGGTTGAAATAAAAAATGGAGTTGTTGTTGCCTTGCGGGAATCTCCGAAAGTGAGGTTCTCACTGGAATCGACAACGATGCTTTGTCAAAAATTGACAACGGAGCTTTGTCAGAGAACAAACGCAACAAGCAATGGTGGAATTGAAAACAAGGTCGCAACTTGGGAGGTTCTCTACCTTTCTTCTCATGCAAAACCTAAGGCAGGGCATAGGTGCGAAAAACAACTTAGAAAGCTCTAAGCTCATGTTAAAAAACAATACTTTTTAATTCCCAAATTGGCATAGCGTGATCTCGTAAAATCAAGAGAGATCCCGCGATACCACACAATATTACCAATCTCAGTCAAGTTTACTCCAAAATCAAGTTTAAATACAATTTAATTCGATATGGGTGAGTAAACTCATAAAATCGTACGATTTTATGAGTTATCACACGATATTGATAACCTTGCTAACCTTGTTATATGTCTGATAAAAGTTAGAGTTTCTATCACAATTATTATTATTATTGTGATTAACATCGTTTATCATACATTGTATACTTGTTAATTATTACATTCCTTCCTAAAGTCTAAAGTGAGGAGGAATTTTTATCGATACCCATTACCTGATGATCAAGTAGTTTCACCCTTTCTAATTAGAATTTTAATTATCATAATTTTTTTTATTATTGGCACCAACAACATTTTTTACACAAATTTAGGGCTTGACTGGTTTAGTTTTGTTTTTTAGTTTTTGAAAAGAGTTTTCAAGAATAGTTTTCAAAAACTGTTTTTGGAAAGAAAAGAAAAAAAAAACTTGTTTGACAAGTTTTATTTGAAAACTGTTTTGAAGATGTAAAAATGGAAAAAAAAATTGTTCATATTTATTAGAATTCATTAATAAAAAGCAAAAAATAATATATTATGATTTTATTTTTGAGTTTTCAAAAAAAAAATAGAAAACTGAAAAGCAAAACTACTTTCAATTATTCTTGTTTTTTAGTTTTTAAAAACTAAAAAATCAGAACTGCTTTCGAAAACTGTTTTCAGAAAACATTACCCAAACAAGTTTTTTAGTTTTTAAAATCTAAAATACTGAAAATAGTTTTATAAAACTGTTGTCAAACAATAACTTATCATCTTCACCTTTGCTACTTACGAACATGCCGTTGTTGGGAAACTACACCTTAAAACTAATATTTTTGTCTCTTTACTGTGAACATTACAATTGATATCAAGGAGTTTCCACTATGTGCACCTTAAAAAAGTTAGAGTTTCTGTCACAATTATTATGGTTGTGATTACCATTTTTCAAGGGTTTTAAAATCGAACAACTAAAGGCATGAATTTACATGTTATTGTTTTTTTAACATTACAAAAAGGCAAAGTCTCACATTACCTATAATAGCTCTTGGAAAGGTGTTTATATTTTAAATTATAATTTAGACTTAATAAAAAGTCTATCAAGTGAGAAAAGTCTTGTATTAGGAATGACAAATAAACCCGTTCCTGTTGGTAATCCTCAAACTCACCCCGAAGTTGACGGGGAATCATTGATTTGACTGGCATGAGTACGAGTATGAGGATATACATACCTATACCTATCTTACCTCACTATTATTTTAATAACTAAAATATTCATTTATCTTATAAAAAAAGAAAAGTTTAAAATTTAATTAACAAATTACAAACTTTGTGATTATTAGATAACTTTTGAATTAATATAATTACATTCAAAGAAAATATTTTTTATTAAAATATTATTATAATTTTTTTAATGGGTATGGGACGGGTATAGGTATATCCGATACCCAACAAAGATGGGGATGAGGACGTAAATGTTATACCCATTGGGTATGGGGATATGAATGAGGATGAGTTTTGAAAGTGAGGATAGGGATGGAAATGTTATACTTGTCTCTGTCCCACCCCATTGTCATGCCTATCTTGTACACATAAACTTAAGCTTCATGGAGTGTAGTAGCATAAAACCCACTATCTTCCATGTTTTAAAATGCCCCCCCTCTTTTTTCTTAAAAAAAACTAAGGCCACCCCTTTGAAGTGGTTGGTTCTTAGCCAGTGGTTTTGAACTGGTTCTCCAATTCGCTCCCATCGATTTTTAGGAACAAACAAACCAAACAAATAAAAAGTTTATCAAGTGGGAAAAGTCTTGTACATATAAACTTAAGCCTTATAGAGTATAGTAGCATAAAAACCACTATCTTCTATGTTTTAAAATTTCCTCCCTCTTTTTTCTTAAAAAAAACTAAGGCCGCCCCTTTGAATCGGCTGATTCTTAGTCGGTGTTTTTGAACTAGTTCCCTAGTTCACTCTCATCAATTTTTAGGAACAAACAAACTAAACATTTTCTCTGTTTCTGGTCTAATAAGTTGAAATACTACTTGATCCAATTTTTAAAATTATGTCATTTTCTTCACAATCATTATTACATTTGATGTTCGTTACTTATTATTAATATATCATTCTTATAATAATTTTAATTATGATAAACCTTTGTCATTACTACTAGCGCCAACATCATTTTTTACATAAATTTATTATCTCACCACTATTACTTATGACTCATGAACATATTGACATTGGAAGATCACGCCTTTAAACTAATATCAATCTTTGTGCCATAATTATTGTTATTGTTACAATTGATATCAAAGAGTTTTTTTCCACTTTGCCCCTTTAAAAAAGTCAAGTTTCTGTCACAATTATTATTAAGAATGGTGGCAACAAAGTTGATATGAGTAGTGGTTACTCCTACTCAGCTTCTTCAAATTGATCCGTGAATCTATGAATTTAAACGGATCCAATTATATCTCTGAACCGATCAGACATAATAAGATAAAATTCAATCCAATTTGATTAAATCCGATTATAGATGGACTAGATCACAAATTTAAACTTTGGAAATTCGTAAATTCGCGAACAGATCAATTTAATTTAAAGTTTAATAATTTTATTTTATATATATTTACAAGTATGTGAATAGAAAATTTTCAATGTAACCAATGAGAAAGTGTGACCCATTTGCCTAATTCAATCCATAATCACATTTCTTAACTCGTCATTTCCATTTAACTCATTACTCATGCCTTGTTTAATCTTTAGTTGTTCATTTCTTCTTCCTGCCTTCGTGTAAAACCAAGCAACTCTACGGTCTATGACTTCATCCAAAACCTAGTAACATTAAGTGTTGTAGTGATAAAGATTATGAGTTATTAAATTTTATTGTTTTTACCTTTTTAAAATTTACATTTTATCATATATAGACTATTTTTGTATGTAATTTTACTTTTATGTTATTTAAAAAAATGTATATTTTATTTACAAACTTTTATGTTTATTATTTTATTTCCTATGTTTTATAAAAAAACAAATAACTCTAAAATATTTTATTTGAAATCTATGAATTCAATTCAATCCGATCAAAGAACGGATTATTAGATAAGATTTTATTGCTATTTTTTTGTATAATTATGATTCAATCAAATTCGATTAAATTTGATCGAATCAAATTTCATTTTACCTCAAATCCAATCCAATCCAATTCATAAACATCTTTACTGACTTGTCAAAGAAAACCTTCAAGTGTCGAGCAGCCATTTAAAAAATAACCGAGGATATTTTAAAAGATAGTATTAAATTTTATAAAAAATTTATTTATTTGATATAAAATCTAAAAAATATACATTTTTTTACAAATTTAATTCAATATATATATATATACACAAAAATATTTAATATAAATAAAATTTTTATTTTATATTACCGACATTTTTATAAAAATAATTCTATCAATATTTTCATTAAAAAATTGATAACTATGAAATTTTATAATTAATTAATATTCCAATCTGATTCATTTTACAAAAATATCTTCATCAAATAAAATAACTTTAATATTTTAATTTTAGAAGTAACAATTACTCACGAACCGATAATATGATACGAGAGTTAAAAAAAGTAGGTAGAAATGATACTCACTTAAATTTTTCATGCATAGTTTATAAGTTTTATCCCGCACGAACTTCTTTATATCCCTAATTATTATTAAGATTATACTTACCATTTTTTTCATGATTATTATTGTAATTATTATATTAAATAGTTGTAATTATAATTTGAATTGTCATAAACTTTCTTTATTGCTATTTAGACCAACATTATTTTATACAGAAATTTGGTATCTTCACTGCTGTGATTCAAGAACATGGCAAGATGCTACAATACAATGTTGGCTGCTTGAGATTCAGATTCGTTGCAAGATGAGACTGCACTATGATCAACGGAACCACAACCACGATGGTGAATCCCTAGTTAGATCAACTATTTTTGCCATTCTACACAAATGTTTTGTTAATGTATTTGTTAAATGTAACAAATAAGTCCATCAAGTTCTTAAAAAAATAAAAACAACTCCAACAAGAAAGGGAGAAAAAATAAACCAAAGAAATTTGTAAGGTTGCAATACACATTAATGTGTTTAGTGGTTCAACCTAGAAATTGTCAGTTTTTAAATATATTTTACGGATACTGTTCTTTCTTCTCACTGGTGCATCTGGGTCCACTGTAGAAACCGCACTATTATGTAACCATTCGTCCATTCTCTCTCACCATTACGTGATCAATTTGAATTTTAAATTCTCAATTAAAATAAAAAACTGAAAACCAAACAATTTTGAAACTAAAAAATATGTAAAACAGAAAATTAATTTTTATAATTAAAATTTTCTAAAACTTTAAACAATAGTCATACCAAACAAGACCTCAGCTAAGTAAGCAATCACTGCTAATTCACATACTCAACAATGATGAATTAATGATTATTATTATGATAACTCCCACCTTAACAGAAAATTAATATATATATATATATATTAATTTGGATGATTTTAATAATTTATATTTTAAATTTCATAACAAATGTTGTCAAAATAGTGTTAGCTAGCATTAGCAACACTTTTGATTGTTTAATTATATTTAACCTTGTGTAATTAACTAAGATTTTGAGGAAAAACTACTCGATTTTATACTTTAATCAACAATACCATAAAAATTATCCAATAAGTCGTCACATAACACTATCTATTTAATCTTCTCTAAATTATTATTACTATAAGCACAATTATAAGTTTAAGTATTTGCATAAGTTATCAATTTGAGATTCTATATATTTATTAATATTTTAAAAATGCCATATTTGATCAATATAAATTTATCAATCGGATATTTTATATATTTAAAATCATTACATATTAATATGATTTAAATAGTTTTAACAAATTTATTATTATATTATATTAAAATATGCAAATGAAAATATCTTTATAAATATTTTGATTAACACATATATATATATATATATATATATATAGTTATCAAAATCGCGAGTAAACTCGTAAAATCGTACGGGTTTACGAGTTTACAAGTCCCAGACGAGTTAAATCGCAGTAAAATCGAAAAAGTAGTAAACTCGGAGTAAACTCGGTAAAATTGGAGTAAACTCGTAAAATCGGAGTAAACTCGGTAAAATCGGAGTAAACTCGTGAACTAACTTCTTAGGTGATATTTTTCTATGTTGACCCTAATTTTAAGTGTTTTGAATATAATTTGTTCTTATATCTAAAAAATTTTTGAAATTTTAAGTATTTCTACTTTAATTTCTACTTATTTGGAGTCATTTAAATTTATTATGTGGATTTGAACTTATTATGTATTGAAAACTTTCAATTATTATGTGATTTATAGTTATATTTTTAATGAAATAAACTCTTACGATTTTACGAGTCGAGTTTACTACACTCTCACGAGTTTACTTAAACTCTAGATTTTAATAACCTTTATATATATATATATATATATATATATATATATATATATAATAATAATAATAATAATAAGTATTTTGGGTGGGTTTGTGGAGCTTCCTTAAAAAAATTTCTTTATAATAAATGTGCACCTTGTCTTGTGGAGTTTCGATCAAAACTTTAATTGATTATCATTATTATAATTAACATATAATTTATCAGAAAGTATTGAAATAAAGTACATAATTGTTGTTTAATTAGATTCTTGGACGTACAGGAGTGATAATTTATAGGACTATGCTTAAGTATTCTAACAATGACATTTAAGAATTTATAAAATATGATGATAAGACTTGATTAAGAGGTAGAATTTATAAAACATGATGATAAGACTTGATTAAGAGGTGGGTCTCGATTAGAATACCTCTAATAATATTACATAAAAGTTTATATTATAAACTTTTAAATTAAATAAATTATTTATGTTTGGATATACAAATTTAAAAATTTTTATATAAAAATAAAATATTTATATAAAAAGAGAGAGCAAGAAGAAGAGAGGGGAGATAGAGCACTAGAGAGAGAGAGCAAGAGAGAAAAAGAGAGAGACTCAGCAGTAAGTTTTAATCATAAAATAAAAAGATATAAAAATCAAAGAAATTACAAATTTTTAATAATTTTTTTTTCAGAAAAACTATTTTAAATAATTTATTCAAATAAATTTAAAATAATTTATGCACTCTTTATAAGTAATTTTATAAATTTATGTAAATACTTATATAATAAAATAAATTTAAAAGGGAATGATATTATATTTGAATTTATTTATGATTTGGATGCGTATTTGAGGCCCACCGTTTAACTAGTCGAGTATAGACCTTGTATGATATTGACAACCAAACTTGTCCACTTACGCTGATCCGTTGTACCCTCGATGTCCCCCTTTTCTATAATAATTGATGGTCCCATCTCATAATTCACATTTGTCATGCAAGTTATGAGAGGGAAAAAAAAAGGTAAACGGGAACAAAAAGTCAGTCTCTCATAATTTAAGGGATAAATTAGTAGATTTAGCAAGTAATTAAGGTCTAGTGATTAAAACGGATAATTAGGTTATTGTATTATTATTATTATTATTATTATTATTATTATTATTATACTATGATTTTCAACTTTAACGTTTGATGATTAAAATTATAAACCCATTCTAAAGCATTATAGTGAAATTTAAAATTATTATTGCTAAGTTTCTGATGTAAAAAGTAAAAAACAGTGACGTTACTTAAGCGCGTTTGGTTTAGGACATTAAATAGAGATAATATCATATGCTGTGCAGTTGCTGTGACCCAATTAGACATGAGCACGTGATGAAGAGCATCTAATAGGATTAATTAATATAAATATATTCAATTAATGATATTGCTCTGCTCCAAAGTGTGAACATTATTATGTTGGTTTGATTGCACTTAAACTTGGTAGAGGAAACGTAACCAGGAATGAATTATTTTTTTGTTGGGAGAGAACAAAAAGTTGCGCTTCAGAGTTCAGACACTTCTAAAGTTATGATGATTCATGCACTTGAGTTTTAAGAATTAAGATGAGGCCTTAGCCAAGGACACTATAGTATCAAGGGAAGTAGGAGTAACGGTGATGAGCTTCTGACTTTATAACATCTTCAACCCAATATTTTCCTCGAATTTTTAAATGGGTCCCACTTATATATTAATCATTATTTAAAAATAAGATAATTTTTCTTACATAATTTTAATTACTGCATAATATTTAATCATTTTTTACAATATAACATATTTATTAAAATTCATAAATAAAATATATTTATTCAATGTTGACATTTTATATAAATTTATTTGTATTAAAATATATTATTAATTAAAAATTATTAATAAATTATATATATATATATATATTAATAAATACACCCCACATTTTAATAAAATTACATATATATATATATATATGTTAAAATTTTATATTTTACATTTTTTAATTTTATATGTTTGAATTCCTCCATTATATTCTTGTAAATATTAATAGTTGCATCTTTTATTTTAATATTTATACCTTTTATTTTTATGTTTGAATCTATTATTGTTTTATTATATTTAATTTAAAAGTTTATTTTTGTCTTTTTCAGAAAAAACTTTTTTTATTATCGGACAAGCAAATATAACACTGCATCTCTAGAAACTTTAGCTAAAACCGTTATGCAAATAAATTAAGAGCCTAACCTACATACATAATGACATTTAATGATGATTTTTAATTTATGTGATTTTTAAAATAGTAGTGAGTAAAATTAATAAATTAATTATGAATGAAGGATAAGAGTGAAATGTTAATGTAAAAAAATAGTATATACTAATTAAATATATAATTATTTTTTAAACTTTTATTCTCATTCATAAGATGCATCTAACGGTTTCCTCAGATGCTTCAGAGATGCTCAAGAGAAACCTCGGCACAGAGCAGACGATCCAAATTTGAAATAGGAAAAGAAAAAACAATTCTTACCGATTAAGAAAGTTAATTAGTTGTATTTAATGTTAATAGTGTAAAACAGAATTTTTTCATTTTTTAAAATATCTTTTACATTAATTATATGATATTAAAAAAATAAAAAATAAAATTATGATTAAATTAAGAGTATTTTAGATATATTATTATTAAAAAGGCTAGTTAAATTTTTGTATATTTTAGTTAATACACATTGGTTTTTTATTGCGTACCTTCAATCTGTAGGGATTGTTTATTTTTATTTTTCCAATAATTTTTTATATAAATATCACAATTAACTTTACATTTTTGGAAGGTTAAAAATGCATTTTTTAAGTAAAAGAATTACATACACAAGATTTAGTTCATGTAGTGTAACTTAACTCATAAAAATGGTATTACTTAGTTAGACTAACAAAACATTTACGTGTTGAATGTATATGGTAGTCCCTTTTTAGTGTTTAAATTTCGTAGTTGGTTTTATTATTTTAAATTCATGTTGTATTGCATGATTGGCTCTAGTGCCTTTTCTAGTTCATGTTTCTACACTTTTAAGAAGATATACCTTATAACTTCTGTCTTTTTCTTAATAATTTCTTTAGCTTATAAAAAAAACTTGTTTCATAAACCAATCAAGCCTCTTTAGAAAATCAATTTTTTTTAAATTTTTTTTCAAATAGTCCAATTTCTAGTTTGCATGTGTGTTTTCACATAATAAGATAGGATAAACACTTAGAATGTTAGTTTGACAACGAGTCGAAACCTATACCTAATATTCTTTTAAACCCTAAGTGAGAAATTATTTTGGAATATGTATTGTTCACTTTGGAAATTCAGTGTCTTCGTCATAGTTTTGTCCTTAAAAAGACACCTTAGTGGGTTAATTGGAGAAAGTGTTTATAAACGACCTTTAGTCTCGACTCCTAAGTAATGTGAGACTTTGATGTATCAGAACCAAAATACTTTGTGAAACACGATCACAAGAATACTAAAAAATCTTATTCCAAAAACAAGTCACCTTGTGAAACTTATCACAACAATACTTTGGAAAACCTTATTCTAGAAAACAAACAAATTCAATTGTTAAGGAATGAGCAATCACACTTAGATTGTGCAAATGTTAAGAGTGAAGATCAAATTACAAAAGAAATCCAAATTGTGTTCTTGATCAAGGCTGCTCAAAAGAATTTTAAAGAGAAAGTGTGGGAGTAATCATGATTTTGATCACCTATGTTCCATTGTTATTGGATTGATGAGGATAAAGAATTTGTTAAAGGTTTAGGTGTGGCTCTTAGGGTTGTACAAATATTGTAAAAATGTAAAGAATGAAGTTTCAAAAATGTGTGTTGACCTAATTTTCAAAATAAAGTGCCTTTAAATAGAGAGAGAGAAAAAAAAACCGTGACCCAACATAAGTTGGTAATTTATTAACACACTAAGAAAGTATAATTTAGTTGAATTTTCCTCCATTTGAAGTATAACTAAAATTAATCATTTATGATTAAAATTCAAGATATCAAGGTGCGAAAGTTTTTTAAACCCTTGAAGAATATGACTTTGATAAACTAAGATTCAAGATCAATATTGTAGCTTGTGAAGTGAACTTCAGACTTAGAAAAATATAAAAATAACATGCAAACTGAAACTTGAAATTTAGTTGAATTTTCCTCCATTTGAAGTATAACTGAACTTAATCATTCATGATTAAAATTAAGATATCTTTGCTCAGTTCAAGGTGTGAAAGATTTTTAAACACTTGAAGAATAAGATCTTGATAAAAAAACTAAGATTCAAGATCAATGTTGTGGCTTGTGAAGTGAACTTAACACTTAGAAAGATATAAATAGAACATGCAAGCTTAAGTTCTAAAGCAACCAATGTCACCTTCATATATATTTGACATATTTGAAAAATAAAAATATAAATGCAAACACCAAAATCAAAATGTATAGGACAATGGTCTTGATGTCCAATTGATTTTTTTTTTCATTATCTTATGCTTATCGGGCTCTAGTGAAAATCATATCATTAAAGTCTCTCTAGTAAGTTTTTTGCATTATCTTATGCTTATTCGAATAGGCTCTAGTCAAAATCACATCATTAAAGTATTTCTATTAAGAGGTTCTTACATGAGTTACTTAACATTAATTAAAAATATTATTTTAATCATGTTATCAAACTAGGCACGGTTGAAGTAAGAGGTCATGGGTCAGAAGTCCACTCGGGGAGGTCAATAGTTAACTCGCATGACTCGATTTTGTAGTAATAAAATTTAAATAATTTATAACTTATATAATTTTATACTTTAAAAATTTATAAAGATAATTAAACTATTTAAATATATTTCAAATTAATTAAATAATTCATTTAATATTTATGTATATATAATAATTCAGATAAAAAAGAACAAAATCGTATGTCCCAACTTGGTATCTCATTCTTTATCACACTTAATCAATAAACATCATGTTAATGAGCTATATAAAATATATAAAAAAATTCATTAAATGATGTGACTTTTATTGATTGGTTGAGACAGACTAAAAATTTATAAAAGAAAATTCATCAAATGATGTGACTTTGATTGATTAGTTGAGATAGAGAATGAGATACTAGTTTGGGATAAAATATTTTTCATTATATATAGAGTTTAACTGGTATACACGGTCAATGTAAAGATTTTTACACACATTCAATCACAACTTTTCATTCATGGCAAGTTCGTTGGTTTTACTAATTAGTACTTTGAAAGTCATATAAATGAAACGTAATGATTGGACATCAGTATAAAAATCTTTTACACGTATACCAATTAAACTCATATATATATATATATTATTTTTCATTATAATATCAAAATAAAAGGTTGGTTCATTGGTGTTTCTCCTCCAAAATATCTAATAAACCAAGGTCGTAACCTGCGTGTTACAGGCTGCTTGTGGGGAAAATGAGTATTATATTGAAATTAATTTTTATCTTGTTGTTACATAATAATCAAACTAACACGAAGAGGAATTTTGCTTCTCCTGTAAGTATCTCCACCATTCATTTCAACATTTTTTCTTTTGTTTAGATAAATGAGGTAGACTTGGGATGAAAGTGCTGGAAAGAAGTGCTGAAAAAATGAACGTTAGAGAAGAACACAGGAAACCCACCAATTAAGTCGCACAGGGGTCTGAACAAGTCTGACAGAGTCCCTGCAAACATCATAGTTGTAATTTATTAGCTCTATAAAAATTCCTTAGTTTTCTTCTATTAATCTTTGTTTAAATAGTATAATTTAATTTTTTATGGCATTAGTGCTGTGGGAGGGTTGTAATATTTGTGATAATTATTTTATTATTTTTGTAATGCGCAAATATTTTGCTATATCTTGTGACATAAAAGTGATTTGTTGCTGCTGAATAAAATTTGACTTTTAAAAAAAAAGTCCCACAAAAGATGTACTAATTTCTTCCTATCCTTTTGATTCGTTCAGCGACAGAGAATATTGAGTGCATGTCGAGTCAGCACAGACTAACATTTTTTGTTTTTTTGAGTTCTTTTACTTGATTTTGAGAATGGTCCATTTCCAAGTTCCAACCAATGATAATCTACGTATAGCCTGATCTATATAACACACGGCATCGACTAAAGTCTTACGTCTCAAATTTGCATAATATCATACTTTTTAGGTAGATTAATTGCATTTTTTTTTTCGTATCAAAATTTTTAACCTGCTTAAAAGTGCATCAATTTGAAAGAGAAAAAAAAAATCCTATAAAGCTGGCATTGGTGGTGGAAAATAAATTGAAAAACAAAATGCTTCACGTACTGCGTCGGAAAATCCTTATTCTTGTAATCCGGTATGGTCTTAAAGTTGATTTTAATGGATTAAAATTTTAGTTATATTGAATATTTTAAGAATGAATTTATATGTTAGACGTCAGATCATCTTAATGTCTTATTTAAAAATACAAGTTTTTGAACTATTGAATATATTAATAAAATTAAATAATTTTATTTACTACTTAATATTTTATATAACATAATATTATATTATTATAGTATTATTTATTTTAAAATTATATATTATAAAACATAATTTAATTTAAATTTTGTACTTATTTTATTCCATGCTTTAACTATATAATATATTGTAATGTTAAGTGTATTGTATAGTTAACCCTAAAAACTTAGGTTAATTTCATTTTCAGACATATATGCGCACAAGCGCACATATATGTGCTAAACTTTCTATATATACAAGGTTTAATTGGTATACACAATCAGTGTAAAATATTTTTACACTGACATTTAATTAAATGACTTTTTTATTTATTTGACTTTTAAAATAATAATAAAAAAAATAAATAAATTTACCATAAATAAAAAATTGTTATTAAATATTAGTGTAAAAATATTTTGAGTCATATAAATTTAAATAAATGATTCAAGTAAAATTTCCTGCGAAATAATAACAATTGTGTATTATTACAGATCTCAAGAGAATCAACGCTTTATATATATATATATATTACTGTAATAAAGAATGAAGAGTATACCTAGCTCTATACCAACAATGAAAAGGACAAGGCATACTTCTAAGTCAACATCTGAATCATCCTCTCCCAAAAAACCTACGCTCAACTTAAAGACACGTTTCTAATCTATCTTCCTTTTGAAATCTTCATTTATGTGTTATCCTTCCAAGGGTCCAATATAACAGTGGAATGCAGTTTTGGTTGCTCCCATCCTTTTTTCTATCCTTTTCTTTTTCCTTTTAATGTTCGTATCATTTAGTTTATAATCCATTATTGGACCTGACGTAATTTGGTGGCTCTAGATAAATGCAAAGCTACCGTTTATCAAAGTGCTGACATTGATTCATCTACTGGCCTTGCCAAACAGTACCTTTGCCATATCTGATATCAAATTCAGTTAGGCATAAAGAATGGCTAGAAAGTTGCCTTATTTCCTGCTTAATTTAGATAACACCCCACAAATTATACTCGTGCACTTAACCAGTTTCTTCACATGTACGTAGGTGACTGTGATTGCAATTAGTTCCATTTTAAGCACGTTTAGCTATATAGTTCTGTGTGCCTTTTAAGAACAATATGTGTAAATTAAAATGAATAACTTGTATGGGATAATTCGAATTTTACAGTGAGGACTGTCACCACTCACCATGAAGTTCCCCACGTGTTAATTTCCATCATATAGTAATTAAATAATAGTCACTACTACTGAGTCTCTCTACATATATATGATCAGTTTTGTTCTCATATATTTGCTTGATGAATTTTTTAAACTAGCCTGGTGTGTTTGCCCCATGTATTAATTTATTCCAATAAATAAAAGATAATGATTCCAACAGTCCAATAGTTGAAACCTGTAATAGATTTGAAGTACCTCACAGTTTATAGCTAGGCACCATCTATATTAAGCATTGAAGTGGAAGTTTCTCCAAAATGATCAAACAAATGGACAAACACCACATATATACAAATAAACTATGAAACAGTAGTTGTGGTAAGATTTTAAGAAAGTTGAAATTTCAACGTAATTCAAAAAAAAAAAAAAAAGAGAAAGTAATGGTGTAAGATTTTTTTAAAAACTGGGATGGTTACCGTAACAATCATCCCCAAATAATAAATAAAATGTGAATACCCAAATTGATATGGATGGGAAAGTGACGTGAAATAGTTTTAAAAATTTGATGTCCTTTGTACGTACAGTTGGGTAGAAGTGATGTCCTCACTTCTCAAATAACATTTTAGGCACTTCAAAGAAAGCTGTTGAACTGCCAATATGCCAGCCACTTATCGTCTTCAATGATAATGAACAAAATTTTCTGGGCTTTCACTTAGCTGGCAACTGCCCTACAAATTATAACTTCAGGGAGCACCAAGGATAAGTCAATTACAGGAGTGCCTTCAAGCTTTACAATCTTATTTAT
Organism: Psophocarpus tetragonolobus; assembly: GCA_037954015.1. Taxonomy (NCBI): domain Eukaryota; kingdom Viridiplantae; phylum Streptophyta; class Magnoliopsida; order Fabales; family Fabaceae; genus Psophocarpus; species Psophocarpus tetragonolobus. The sequence continues at coordinate 84,464,157 of CM075689.1, forward strand.
TAGTGTACTAATAGTAGACCCAAGATCATCTCGAACCTCGTCCAAGTCACACCTCGGCCCTAACATATTAGCATGCCGGATTATCTTAATCCCATAGTTAGCAAGGTTATTCACTATAAGAAAACTAGTTATTACAACAGAATTTTTTCAGTGGATTACAAAACTCATTATAATACAATGAGTTATTTATAGTGAGTTACGATACCCACTGTAATATAGTGGGTTAACCCACAATGATACAATCATATCTTCATAGTGGCTTAAATCTATTGTAAAGTAGTTTAGCTTATTGTAATAAAATCAAATATAACTTTTAAAATAGATTTAAAACTAGGAGAGATTACCATAAACTACATTACAGTGAGTGTTACCCACTAAAAATAAAATAAAAATTATAGTGGGCTTATTACAGTGGGTTAAACTACTATAAATTAACAATCACTTATAGTAGGTTTTATATAATGGGCTAACCCACTATAAATTAAACGTAATTACAATGGATTTATAGTGGGTATAACTTATTGTAATATAGTCACGCCTTTACAATAGGCTCAACCCACTATAATAAAATCAAATATAATTTTTTGAATAGGTGTAAAATTAAAAGAAGTTAATGTGGGGTACATTACAATGGGTTTTACCCATTAAAAGAGAAAAAAAATTATAGTAGGATTATAGTGGACTATGCCTACTGTAAATCAACAATTACTTATAGTGGATTTTATAGTGGGCTTATAATTTAAACACAATTATAGTGAGTTTACAGTGAATTAAACTTATTGTAATTACTTTACCAAAGTGTAAACTGATGACAACATTAAATTAGGAATTTAGAGTGGGCTAAGCCCACTGTAATTGCATTTTTATTTAAAAAAAATAATTTCAACGTAAACCCTAAGGACATCCTAAGTTTGAAGCTAAATGCACAAGGTTCTTGAAGCTCTTGGAGAAGAGGAGGTTTCAGCCAAGATGAATCTTTGGCTAGGACGACGCTCTAGTAAGGAAGATGCTTTAGTGAGAATCTTTACCGTACTGGTAGTTTCATGGTTGTTTCTTCCTTCCAGTTTCGTTCTCCTACGCTCCACAAGGCTACTTTTTTATTATTGTTGTATTTTGTTTACAAAAGGCATCTTTTCATTCTGTTAATATATTGTATGATAGATTGAGCAATGCTCATTAGGGTGTGAACCTATGGTGCTTACAGGATGCTAGTTGTGTGCTGGATATTGAAATGCATATGTTTTTTAATAGTTTGAGTTTTATTCATAATTTATTTATGTGGTCCATAAGCCATTATTCTTTTTTCCCTTTTGATAAGATGAGAACAATAGTGTAATTTTACCTTTTTTTGCATAGGCCGTTATTATTACTATGGCAATATAAATACATTCCATGTCTTTCTTCGCACGATTCATAGGGAGAAAAAATAAATCGAAACTTGGATGGATATGGTTTTCAAATTAACCTATTTATAGAGGCGTAACCGAGTATGGCGGCGCATCTAGGTTGTTCATTCCTGCACGCCCAAATGACAAACAACAAGCCACATGTCGCGTAATTACTTTAGAGAAATGTGACATTACCAATTCCTAGGTGATCTCAGCCAATGAGCGACCTCAGAGCCCAATCGACGCTCAACCTTTACCAACCACATTTAAGACTCATTTTTCAGCCTTGGGTCCTTAAGTGAGCTTGGAGGTCCTGTGTATTGATCGCAGACTTGAGGTCATCCCGGACCTCACCCATATCACACTTTGACTTTATATAACCATAACAGATTAGCATAGCAGATAAGCTTAATCCCATAATTAACGAGGCTAAAGATCATTAGTATGTCATTGGGTCTTCACTAATCATGCCTATGGATCCTAAGCCTTGGGTCCTTAAGTAGGTGTCATTGGTAAGTTTGTTGATATTTAATGCTTCTATACTTACTCTGATCCCATCTCTGTCATCTCTATTATGAGCATTGAAGTGACTTTTGTAGATCACTTCCTTGCTTAGGAAAAAGACATTTCAAATAAAGAAGAGAGCTGACAAACTCATTGGGAACGCACTAGACCTCATCTCTATCTATATTGTTCTCGATATAGGAACAATTAGTATTTTTAGTCATTTTTCAACTAAGTTATACATTAGTCCATTCCTTAAATTTATTATTTTTGATTTATTAATGTTTAAGGAAAAAGACTGGCATTGAAGTATGAAAGAGAGAGAAAGAAGGTTCAAATTTGGTTTGAGATTGTGAGCTGGTGGTATCTTAGAGTGAAGGATTTTTTTTAGCAGTGGGTGTATGTCTATATATATATATTGTTCTTACTAGAGAAAAAGGGTGATTCTCCAGGAAGTTCACAAGTGTTGTCACACCGGAGTACCTGTAAATAAGACTCTAACGCTCAAGTTAGAGAGTGAGTATGGTGAGAAAGAATGAAATGAGTGTTTATTGTACCAAGTGTGTCTATTTATAACTAGAGTGTTTTGCTTTTGAGTTTGTGATTGTGGAGATAAAGATTATTTGATTGCCTTATAGATGGAAATAGAGAAGATTAATATCACAAAAGATAATTAAGAAGATATGTTAAATAAGGAAAGATAATATATAGATTTATATATAGTAATGTGGTTTTTAAGTGATAAATGTCGTTGATTCTCTTTAGATATATATTGTTGATCGCCTTAAAGGTTTCCTATATTACGTGTTAGGATTTGCGCCTTGCTTGGGTTGTTTTCCGAGTTGTGCGTCGAGTATCAAGGCGGGGTAGTACACATACATGCACACACACATATGTATATGGCAACTCAAGTGAGAAAAAGAGTTACAGTGAGAAATGAGAAAACATAATAATAATCGTAGGATTTTAATAAAAGGTTCAGATTAAGTTGTTAATTAAACGAACTAACATGGTTCTCACACACAGAAACCTTCCCACAAACTCTTAACAAACCGCCCTCGTCACCCTGCAGAATCTTCTGCAAGGTTATCACCACCTTCACCCCACCACCACCATCGTTGACAATGGGGGTGGTGCTAGTGGTAATAGCGGCAATGATGATTGTTTTGTATCCTACAACAAAGAAGAGACAAAAGTGCGGTGTGTGATGTGAACTCAAATTGAAAACACTCTATAATTACAATAAAAAAACATGTGGTTCAAAAATGCAATTTGTTTTGTCCTCTTTTATCACCGATTTTTGCACCATTTTGTTTTTGTCTCCTTTCTCATGTACCAGTCTATATTTGTTAAAAATTCTTTCTCTTCTCAATTTCACACGTTTTTAAATTTGATTAGGGTTTCAAAACTGTAGAAGATTATGTATGTTTCACTCCACCACCGCCACTACCAACGGTGGCAGTGGTGGTATCGACGATGATGGCAAAGGGGTGGTGGTGGTGGTAGGGTGAAGGTGGTGGCGACATTGTAGAGGATTTCGCAAGGGTGACAAAAGCAACCTATTAAGAGTTTGTGTGAGAAAACCACGTGAGGTTGTTTAATTAACAACTCAATCTAAATCATTTATTGAAGTCTACAATTATTATTATGTTTTCTCATTTCTCAGTGTAACCATTTTTCTCACCTAAGTTGAAATAAAAAAAGTTACGATGAGAAATGAGAAAACATAATAGTGACTACAGGATTTTAATAAAGGGTTCAAATTAAATTATTAATTAAATTAGCTCACATGATTCTCTCACACCATGACCTTTCCCATAAACGTTTCGCCGCCAGCATCGTTGCCATCGCTCACCACTAATGCCACCATTACGATCTCCAGTACCATAGTTGCTAGCATCGCCGACTGTCGTAGAGGCAACCATGTTTGGAACACATATGGATGGAGGAGTATACCCATGTTGAACCTTACGATGTGGAGGTGAAGAAAGAGAGGAGGCCTTGGGCTGATTCCCATGTGTGAAGCTATTTAGGTTCTAATTCGCCATTTTTCCATATGCGAAAGAAAAGGGAACGTGCCTAGGTGTGCTACAACTCTTTGACTTCATTCCTATGTTTAATAAAAATGGTATTGCGTTGTAAGGTTTCTTTTTTCATGTGATTTCAATTTTAAAATTCAATTCCTGTGATTTTTGTTACTAGTATAATATTAACAATAAGAATTTAATAAAAAGAGTCAAAAGTAGAAGGTCACGGGATATAGCTCCTGATTTTGGTGTGACAGTAACAATATTGACAGTTGGTGCAATTGTGGTGACAACGACAGTAGCAACACTGATAGTGATGGAGTGAGAGTGATGACAATTTTGCAAGAAATTTCGTAAGATAATTCAATATTTTTTTGCTTTAAATAAAATATTGATGACAACTTCATAAATTATATTTGCGTGAATGGGTGACGACATTATTTTGAAAACATTAATTTATATCTTATAATAAAAGAGTTCATTATTGTAAGAATATTAAATATTATATAAGATTTTTGACAAAAAAACTTGAATTTATATTTTAACTTGTAAAAATAAATCATCCATAATTATAATTTTAATTATTATAAACTTTAAACATTTTTTTACTATTGTCATCACTATTATTTTTTTTATAAACTCATTACCTTTGACACTAGTATGCAATAACATTTTCAATAGTAAAAAAAGTTAAGATGTCAACTTTAATATCTTAACAAATAGTAAATGATGTCTGTGATTTTTATACGTGATGTCAACTTTAAAATATTTATAAGTTAAAAAATTAAGAAATATATATTTTATATTTTTTATTTTCAATGAATTAAATTTAAAATAATATCATTAATTAATTGATGGCTGCTGAAAGAAAATTAATTTTAAAAAAATGTCTCTCGTGATATATATATATATATATATATATATATATATATACATTTTAATTTTTAAAAATTCACCGTATCACCTACATTTGTCTTCAATAAACTTTTTTTTAAGATATAAGACATTAAACTTAAACAAAACATAAGAAAACACAGTAAATGCTGTAACCCTTTAGCTAGATCTCAGCGAACAATACATTAGTTAAAATAATAAAACAAATTATAAATTAAAATTATATTTATTTTTATTTTAATGTTAATTTTAATAAAAAATATATTTTAAATTTTTAACGAACATTGTAAAAGTAATGTTAGCAACAAATTGATTTCTATACATGTTTAATTATATTTAACATTGTGTAATTAGTTTTAGCAAAAATAATCATGCTTCCGAGAAATATTTAAACTTATTATTCTTAAAGCTCTATTTCGAGGTGGGTATGACATTTTATTTTAAATATAATTTTAAAATAATCCGTGCTCATACTAAAATTAAATTAACTTGAATAAATAATATATATTTACTTTATTATTTTTTTACTTATACTAACATTTTAACTTTTTTAGATCTACATAAACATTTCTTTTGTTTAAAAATATATATTACATTTATATTTACAACACTTAATTAAGTAACTGCCCTATGTACTTATTTTATGAGTATAGAAGAACAATTATCTTAATTGTTTTTTATTTAAGTTTTTTTTTTCTTTTAGGTGTAAAATAGGTCTAATTAGGTATTTAGATTATGTATTTAATTTGATTTAGATATTACTTTTTTTTTTTTTTGCATATACATATGTAAGGTTGAAGTTGGATTGAAGTAAACTTAGTTGGATAAAAACTTAATAAGGAAAAGGTCACCACCCAGTGATCACAAAGTGAGTATGCACACCGGCAGACAGAGAACAAATACAAAAATAGTTGATCCATCACCACTCAACACTCACTTTGTGAGCAGCCAACGATGGTGGACAAATTTGGTTCCTGTTATGACTGTTGGGTTGTGGCATTCGAGTTGACAGACTATAAAAGGGTTTTTTCACATAGAAAAAGAAGGCTTCTCCTCCTTTAACCTTAGGGTGTCTCCACAGCTCAAGGCTTCTTCTCTAACCTCCATTTTTCATATTTTTTTCTTCCTTCATCTTTGGGGATGCTCTTCTCTTCCATGGGTGACTGAGCTTCTCCTTGGTTAGAGTTTGTTGTAATTAAACCTACTATTGTGTATATTTTAAGCTTTAATAAAAGTTTATCATTCAATATTTGTGTCTCTTCTTTTCTTTATGTTTTGTTTATTTTACAATTTGAATGCGATTAAAAAATGTATTTAACTCATTAAATGAGAAGACCACCCAATCAAGTTTATTATTAGGAATAAAATAAAATCCATTATTTATCTTAAAGTAAGCTACTTGATTTTAGATTATACAAGGAGTTGATAACTTAAATCTCAAATAAGCTTAGACCCTACTCTTAAAGATTAATTATTGTTCAGGTATTTTTATGAATGATAGAAACATAGTAATAAACAATAATTAGATGTTCATTATGTATACTTGGGTGAAGGTTTAGTGAAGTCAAATCCCAACCATTTCTTCGTATTTGAAAATCCCCATTTTATTTACTTATTTACACTTTTGTCTAATTTTTGTCTTACTAGTTTGTAGAAAAACTTCAATTCATTTATTACAAGTATAAAGTATTGAAATTTCCACCAAGTCCCTTGATGGGGGAAAAACACGGGATAGAAACAGAGGCGTGAACTAAGCAGTGGAAATAAATCCCCCTAAATTGGAAGAATCTATGAGGAGCAATAACAAATGCACAACAATAGGAAATCACCAAAATCACAAAATAAGACACTAAGATTTTAATGTGGAAAATCAATCTGATCCAATGGTGAATCAATTTGTAGTGGTAAATTTACAGTTGCAACTCATATCAACACCATTATCATCGGTATCAACTTTAACCGACTCCAACAACTTAGCATCCAAAACATCTTGTATCCAATGATACCTTACATCAATATGTTTGGACTTAGAATGGAAAGTTGAATTCTTACTAAGATGGATAATACTTTGACTATCAACAAGAAATGAAATAGTTATCTTCCACAAAACCAAACTCCCGTAAGAATTTCTTTAACTATAACAACTCTTTGCAAGCTTCACTAATTGCAATGAACTTTTCCTGAGTAGTAGACAAAGCCACACATTTTGCAACTTAGATTGCCAAGCCACAACTCCCCTTGCAAATTTAATCAAATGACCTGATATAAACCTTCTGGAATCAATGTCTCCACCCATATCTGAGTCTGAGTAGCCCACCAAAATAGGCTTATCACTTCCCAAGCAAAGCTTCTCATTAATAGTACGATAAAGATACCTCAAAATTCATTTCAGAGCTCTCCAATGCTCTTTGTCTGGGTTTGACAAAAACCTACTAATTATACCAACAACATGAGTAATATTAGTCTTGTACACACCATTGCATACATCAAACTACCCATTGTAGATGCATAAGGAACTCTTTCCATGTCTAAATTTTTAACTTCATTTGAAGGAATATTTAACACTCAGTTTAAAATGAATGGCAAGAGGAGTGCTCATAACCTTAGTTTTTTTCATCTAGAATCTCTACAACACCCTTTTTAATATAGTGCTCCTGTGACAACCATAACTTCTTTTTCTCTCTATCACGGATGATTCCTGTACCAAGAATTTGCTTAGCAACAACCAAATCTTTCATGAAAAATGGCTTGCCCAATTGCTTCTCCAACCTGTCAATCTTGGAAACATTTCTTCCCAACAATAAGCATGTCATCAACATACAATAACAAGATAATAAACTCATCGTCAGAAAACTTTATAACAATGACTCAATGATAAAAAATAGTCTTCTTGTAGCCTTGCTCACGCATAAAAGACTCAAATTTCTTATACCACTGTCTCAGAGCTTGTTGTAAATCATATAAACTCTTTTCCAGTCTACACATATAGATTTCCTTGCCTTTAACCTGAAAACCATTAGATTGCTTCATATAGATTTCTTCCTCCAAATCACCATGAAGGAAAGCAGTTTTCACATCCATTTGTTCTACCTCCAAATCAAGAGTAATAACCAAACTCAAAACTGCTTTAATGGATGACATCTTCACTATATGTGAGAAAATCTCATTAAAATCAACAACCTTTCTCTGTCTGAAGCTTTTCACCACTAATCTAGCTTTATACCTTGGAGACACAGAATTATTCTCATATTTCATCCTGAATATCCACCTATTTTCTAATGCTCTCTTTCCTTTGCACAATCTCACCAAGTCATAAGTATGATTATCATGCAAGGATTTTATCTAATCTTGCGTTGCATCTAGCCATTGTTGCTTTTCTTTACTCTCCAAAGCCTCTTCAAAACACTCAAGTTCTCCACCATAAGTCAAAATCACATATTCATCATAAGAATACCTGAGAGATGGTTGTTTCTGTCTATTAGACCTCTTGAGTTGGACTTGAGAAGATTCAAGTGCATCATAAATATTCTCATTATATGACTTTTCATGCTTCTCCTGGTCATCATTAATAAGAAAATCTAGTCCACCTCCAAGTTGCTGGTCAACACTAACATCTTATTGTTCACCATGTTCAACATTATCTAGATTGTGAATAGGTGATCACATAGGATCAACATCTATCAAATTTTTATCGTTTTCAAGTGTCGTCTTCTCCACCTTATCAATATTCTGAATGGTTTGGTCTTCCATGAACTGTACATCATGACTTCTAACAAGCTTCTTCTTAACAGGATCATAAAACTTGTAGCCAAATTCATCCTCACCATAACAAATGAACATGCACTGCTTTGTCTTCGCATCCAACTTGGATCTTTCATCCCTTGGAATATGAACAAATGATCATAGCTCATATTCTTCTCAACCCAAATTTTATTTGGCACTTCACTATCCAGAATAATAGTAGGAGTGAGATTAATAACATGCACTGCCATGTACAATGCCTCACCCCAAAAATGCTTAGATAATTTGGCATTTGAGAGCATACATCTCACTCTCTCAGGAAATGTCTTATTCATCCTCTCTGCTAAACCATTCAACTGAGGAGTTTTAGGAGAATTCTTCTCATGTGCAATACAATATTGCTTGCAAGGTCCACAATACTCATCATCATTGTCAATACTAATGCGTTTCAGCTTCTTGTCTAACTTTCTTTCAGCCAAAGCATGAAACTATTTAAATTTCTCTAGCATTTGGTTTTTTCTCTACAAAGCATAGACCCATAGTTTCCTAGAATAATCATTAATAAAGGTAACAAAATAAAGTACATCACTAAAGGATTTTACCTTGAATGGACCACAAACATTAGAATGTGTCAATTGCAACAACTCTAACTTCCTTAAGAGAAGATGCTTCTTGAAGGATACTCTAGTTTGCTTGCCCAACCATGCAATGAAAACATCTCCCAAATTATGCATTTTTTAGCCCTTGAAGAGCATATTTTTCAGCCCATTTTCACTGATATGTCTGAGCCTTCGGTATCACAAATATGCTTCCATATCTATGACATTCACATTGTCTTTAACAACCAAAGTTTTTATCCAATTCATCAGATAGTTCAACAAATACAATTTATTATTTCCTGATTTAGAAGCATACAAGGACTCAATCTTCTCCTACAACGTTCTCGCATGTGTCTTATAGCAATGTGTATGAACATTCTCTTCTACAAATTGCCAAATAAAACCACATACATGTTGATGTTCAAAATCACAGTCTTCTTCATATATTGAATTTGACTTCTGAGTAGCAAAAATAGGAATATGCATTTTCTTCACAAATAACAATTTTTTCATCTTGCACTTCCACAAGTGATAATTATTTCCATTCAAGGCAACTAATCTTGTATTTGCCTCCATCATTCAAGCAAGTCAAATAGTCTCAAAACCATAGTCAAAGAACTTTGATGCCACTCTGATGGGGGAAAAACACGGGATAGAAATAGAGGCGTGAACAAAGCAGCAAAAATAAATCCCCCTAACTTGCAAGAATCTATGAGGAGTAACAAAAAATGCACAACAATAGTAAATCATCAAAATCACAAAATAAGACACCAAGATTTTAACATGGAAAACCCCTCAAAGTAAGGATAAAAATCACGGATCGTTCAAATCAAAGAAATAGCTCCACTATTATCAATAAAGAGTACAAAAGAGTCTCAATCAAGTGTCATGATCAATGCCAACACTAACATCAAACACTAAAGCAATAAAGTTTACAATAGAGAACAAGGAAGATGAAAAACCCCAAAACACTGCAATAGTGTGAACTAAATATCTTCCAACTTAGAACCATTTTCTACAATCCGAATGGTCAAAATGAAGAACCATATGTTTCGAACCTGCTGTTCGAAAATCAGTCCGATTCAACGGTGAACGAATCTATAATAGCGAATTTACGATTGCAGTTCTGTGTAAAAAATGAAAATAACTGTCTCTCTTTTTTCTCTCAAACAATTGGGATATTTCTCTTACTAACGAGTTTCTTTTTGTCTACTCCTTTTTCAGAAGCACATTCTTTACTTAGGTTAAATGAGACATCAAGTTGACTTCTTAATTTTGGGTTTTTTCTCCCTATAGTAAAAGAACTCAATACCTTACATCTCTGTGCATATGACCTTGTACTATTCAACTGGTGTATGATTTATGGTTTAAGGTTTAGGATTTAATACTCAAAAAATTCATACTTTATAGTTGTAGTAGTGATCAGACAAATGAAGTTTATAATTTATTAAATTATGCGTATAGTGATTCAACGCCAGACCATGAGTAATATATGTTTTCATGAAATAGCTGGTGAAAAAGATAAGTAAATATTAAAAGATAATGCAGATCTTCTTCATCAATTCCTTCTCTAGCCTCTGTTTTTATTTATTTCTTTCTATATAATTTATCCATTTTTTTTTACTTTAGTATTTTTTTATGCCGGAGAGACAAAACGACGATTGTAGAGTCCAATTTGGTAAAGGAGATAGGAACTTACAAGTTACAAAGCACAAGTCTAATATATTAAAGTTGGGTTTCTTTACCCAGCAACGGGATGATGTACTGCACTACTGCATTAGATACGTGATTGTTTCTTTTCTTATGTCATTGTCCCGTATGCTCTATATTGCGTTGCATTAAGGATTTAAGTTTCTTGTTATAGTGTCATCACCGCTATGTTAAAATTAGTAGAGATCTTAATAATTTTAAATAGTTTAATAATTTCTTGTACTTGATATAATAATAACTAAAGGCAATGATGTATTAATTAAATGTGATTGGATTTATTATGGACTATGTTTCATTGTTTCTAAAACCAAATTAGTCATTCAATTGATTAAGATTGGATTGATTATGTATTTTTCTACGTAAAAAGTTAAAATTATGGTATTTTTTAATGATCAACTCTAAAATATGTTGGCTATCTTTTGGCCAATTATTGTCAATATTAGTTATTTTATTTATATAGATCAAATATTAGATCAATTCACTAATTTTCTAGCTAGTTTGACAAACTAATATGATTTAAAAAATTTCAACCAAAATCTAGCATGTTGATAAGCTAGTTAACAGATAAGTTTGGAACATATTTTATAAAAAAATTAATGAAATGAATTGAAGTTGTCTCAGTTGATTTTTTTTTTATCGTGTCAATTGATCTATCAATTAGCACAACATAATTCAAATTTTTTTTTAAATAAATTATATAGGAGAGACAAATAATATATTATGCTTAGTTTTTTTATAAAAGAAAGATAAATATAAAAAAATGTAAATTCCAACTCAATTCTCTTCTATTTCTTACCATTTTCTTTGATCAAACAACTTTTTTTCATTTTTATCTTTCTTCCTCTATTTCTATTCTTAAATGAAATAAAAGGTTAATTCTAGAAGTGATTGAATAAAGTTATAAAAAAATTTTGGATAATTTTTGTTGTAAAATTTTCTTAAGAAATTTAGTGAGAACCTTTAAAAAAGAACATTTTCTATTAACTAGACACAAGTAAAACATTTGATATAAAGAGTTTGTTCTGCTACACAAACACACATCGTGATGTATAGATATAGGTAAAACCAATTTTATAAAACATTGCAATAGAAGATAAATGACTAATAGACCTTCTACTTCTTCTAAAACAAGTTCGCAAATATAGTTGAATAGTTTGAAGTAAAGCCAGCAGGTTAAGATAATTGTTGTAATAGGAGACATAAGAGAAAGTTTGTATATTGGTTCACTCAACTTTAGTTCTCTTCAAAGCAATTCTTGTAAGGTTCCATTGACATATAAGATGAGTATTGTCACTTCTGGTTCTATACTTAGGCTCCCCTGAATTTAAGATTGAGTATATAAAGTGACTTCTAACTATTATCGAGTATTCTTTGAAACAATAAGTCACTCATGGCTTATAACTCAAAGATTACAAATGTTTGTATTATATAAGATAACTCTCACATAGAGGATATAAAATCTTGTTCTACAATAATAATTTCACTTAGTGAAAGATATATAATTTTCGCTCACTTATCAGATAGTCCTAACACTAGACTATCTTATGCAAACATAATGCTTGCTTTTCTTATATTAGAAGATGAATGAGTGAAGCAGGCTTTATCTTAGATTATTTTCTCTTAATTTTGTTTTTTGTCAATCTTTTCTTCATTTAAGAGCTTCCTTTATATAGGCATTGGAGACTTATAACCATTGAGAAGAATCTTCAAGCTGTCACATCAAGCAGGTTGCTTTTTCTGTGCTCAAACTAGGCTTTCTTTGTCCTGATTTCCTTCATTTGCATTGTTTACAATTAGGAATTTAAATAAATATTCGAATATTTGAGATTTATATGGAATATACCATTGATATGAATTGTCTTACATAGACAAGCTACCTTAACCTTATCAGAATGTCATATTTGATGGATAAAAGGTTTGGACATTTTGCAGAGATATTAGTGCTAATGGAAAATTCTATATATGAATAAATTAAAAGACAAAAATCTTCTTTATCATCATAGAAGACTTTTACTATGTGAAGCTTCTCGTGATTTACACATATAAAAGCTTTTGAGAGCAACTCCAATGGGAGCTTCTTCAAGAGTGCTTAAATTGAAGAATGAGTTTCTTACAAGAAATCCCTAGTGGAGTGAATCTATGTGGCACTAGAGTTTATTCTCCTTATTTTCAGGTTCTTTATATAAGGATTTGTTTCTTAGTAATAAAAAATTATTTTTTGTCATTATTCACTGTACTGTGATGGAGGGAAAGTGTCGACCGTGAACAAGAGGTGAAGAAAAGGAACAATTTGAAACTCTCAATATTAACATTTAGATTCCAGCAAATATAATTTCAATCTCACAACATCCAGATTCTAAATAGATTCAATATACAAGAACAAATTCAATCTAACAACAATAAAATCTAGAAGAATGCATATACAAAAATAACTTAAATACATCTCAAAATCATAAATAGAGAAAATGAGTAAATGGATCTACACTGAATATAAAGGGGGAGAAACATCAGATCGAAGGTTGATGACAGAGGTTGAGGCTGGCACTGGAAGAACGAAGATCAAGAGGAAATAACTAAACAAGAGGTTTTAAAGAGTGAATTTGGTTAAAGAAGAAAATGAATGAGGTGAAGAAAGAGAACTAGTAGTGAGGGAGACCATAAACTAAAAAAGAAAAACAATTAATGAGAGTGGTAGTGTGAATGAGAGGTCATGAATAGCAAAGAAAATATTATTGAGAGTGATAGCATAAATGAGGGTCATAAAATGAAAAAAAAATAATGAGCAGAAACATGAATATATTAGTTGTCATAACTAAAAATTAATTTCTTTTTGCAGAAATTCTATTTGAATTATCAACTCAAATTAAATAGTCATGCACATCAAAATTTAACACATTATTCTCCTTTATATACTTCTTCTTGTTTATTTTCTTGTCAAGGTAGTTCAAATGCATTCCCATCATTTTTAAACTTAATATTTTGATAAAAAGTGTTTAAAAAATTTAATTTAAAAAATATAAATTGAAATATAAATTACAAAGCGCTTAAAAAAATTAAAACAATGAAAAAATATACATAACATAAAATTAAAAATATAAATTAACTAAATTCATGAGTTAAAACAATATACATAAATAAAAAATAAATTTAAAAAAATTCAAAAAATTAACTAAATTTTTTTATATTTATTTTTTTAAATTATTTTAATTTATTTTTTATGTACGTATGTTTTTTTAAAGTATGATTTTAAAATTTTTTTAGTTAATTTGTATTTCATTTTATTTTAGTTTGCATTTTATTTTTGTGTTGTATATCTTTTCCATTTTTTTAATTTTTTGTAAATGTTTTGTAATTTATTTTTTAATTTAAATTTTTTAAATTAATATTTTTAAACCTAATATTTAAAATTATTTTGGTAAAAAAATTTAAAAATTAACTTAAAAAAGATAAAATGAAAAATAAATTACAAAGCATTTAAAAAAGATTAAAATAACGAAGAAAGATACACAAGATAAAAATAAAATATATAATAAAATAAAATATAAATTAACTAAAAAAATTTTAATTTTAAAATTCATGATTTGAAAAAATATACATAAATAAAAAACAAATTTAAAAAAATTTAATAATTGACTAAAAAAACAAATTTGAAAAAAAAAAACATGAATAAGTAAAATAGGTTATTTGGGTACATAATATGGGAGATAGGTCATTTGGGTAATTTTTTTGTATTTATAAAAAAGGCCTAAGTTTCATGTGTAAGAATTAATCATGTCACACTTAAAATGAATTATGTTCATACCAAAATTAAATTAAGATAATATGAGTAAATATATTAATATTTCTTGTTATTTTTCAAATTACACTAACACTTCAACATTTTTAGATCTACACATATGTCTCTTTTATCTTAGAAACATTACATTGATACCCTTTTTATGTTGTATAATATTGCTTAAGTTTTGAAAAAATTATACTTATATCTCCTAATAAATTATAGGTAAAAAAACAAATTATGTAAGTATAATCCAAAAAACCCTTAAGAAATACCATAGTAATTTATTCAAATTAATTTACCTAAAATAGCTATCTATCATCATTATCACTACTTCAATTATTATGACGGTCATTAAAGTGTTTATTGTCGTTACCAAATTTTATTATTGTAGTCATTATTATTACCATGATTAGTAATATCATTGTTATATTCAATTGTTAAAGTCTCTATAATTGTCATGAATCTTTTCTATTGGTGTTGACACTAGTGTTATTTTTCTCACAAATTCATTATCATCACAATTACTATATGATCATTCTTTGCTCTCACCAAACAAGACTTTGCACTGTGTTTAGTAAGAGGGACAAAAAAAAAATGAAAGTGTGAGAGATGAAACGGCATGAAAGAGAATGTAAAAAAAAAATTAACTTAATTTGTTTGATTGAGATGAAAGAGAGTGTAAATGAAACGAAAATGTTGAGTTAAAATACTAAATAAATAATATATTAAAAACCTATGTTTTTAAAACCAGACTGTTAACTAACGAAAGTACTTGTTTATAGTTCATTGGTTCAAGGTCATACTAAAATAATATATTTTATTATCAATGTATTATAAAAATTAAGATTATAAAAGAAAAAAATTTATGAAGAAGTTATTATAAAAGAAAAAAGTATTTTTACTAAGAGTTTAATTGGTATACACTGTCAGTGTAAAAGATTTCTACATTGACATTCAATCATACATTTATGTGACTTTTAAAGTAGTAATGAGTAAAGTCAACAAATTTATCATGAATGAAGGGTTGTGATTGAATATCAGTGTAAAAATCTTTAAAATAACAGTGTATACCAATAAAGCTTTTTTACTAAATACATTTTAATATTGTTAAGTTAACCCCTATTTTTATTAATTTTTTAAGTTAAAAAGGGGTGAAATTAGGAAAAAGAGAGGTGCATTTAGAAAAATCCAAAAAATTAAAAAAAAATTATGAACTGGTTCAATTGGTTGAACCACAGGTTTTCACTGATTTTACCAGTTCATGATCGATTTTCCGATTTTAAGCCGGTTCTTTGCTTGACCGGTTTTCTGCATTAACCGAACTGATTACTAGATCGATTCATAAGTTTTTTCAGTCGAACCGACCGATCTGATTTTCTAAACACAGTTAAAAACTAAACAAATGGATGAAATGTTCATATTACCCTATTTCAATCATATACATTTTGCCATATTACCCTAATTATGTGAACTATGGATAAAACCTCTAAAATGTATTATAACTCATTACCAGCCCCACAAATTTGTGGAGATACTCTACATCCATGTATGGATGGAAAAAAAATCTACATCTGCGGATACCTGCGGATAAAACCCATAAAATATCTATGTGGATAATTTAAATAGGTATCATTACCTGTGGGTACAAGTTTTTTCTTGCCCGCTTCATAACGGAAACGAGTACGACTATCATAGTACCTGTACCTGCGAATACCCGCTAAGTAAAAATACTGCACATATTTATTTTAAAAAAGATAATATTTTATGAAATAAATCAAGTTAAAATATTAATTGTCAAATTTTATTATTATCAAGGTTTTTTTTTATCAAAAGTACATAATTCATAGAATTATTTTTATAAAATATCTGTAATGAAAAACAAAGATTCTATATATATTAAATATTTTGTATATATATATATTATTAATATATTTTTAGATCCAATTAATCTTATGAAAATTAGTATAATTTTACTTTTAGATTTTTCAATAAACAAATTCTTTGTTTGATAAAACTTTATATAAAAAATAATATTTTTTAAAAAAATATTTTTTTAAAATATCTGTGGATACTCATGAATACTCGCGAATATTTTTATAGTAGTACCCGATGGGTTTTAAGCAAGTAGCGGTTACAAGTATTTTGTGGCGAGGCAGGTAGTGGGTAAGCACTACCCGTACTCACCCCAACCCGTTGCCACTCTTACGTCCATGTGATTTATATGTTGTGAAAATTTGTGTATTACAATAGACAAAATCCCACATGTCCTAGGATAGCTACTTGAGAGGAGTATATATTAAAGTTAGGCATGATAAAGAAGCTAAGTTGAGGAAGTCTTATGTTTATGACCTTGACTTCATAGGCTATTGAAATGCAAATCCACTAATTTGTCCCATGCATGCAATTAATGGGCTTATTAAATCTTTTGTGAAACTTATTTTGAGGTTTGGCTTCATGGCCAAACATATTTTCAGAACATAAAACTAAAAAATATTTTCTGAAACCACTAATTTGAAATGCAAATCCACTAATTTGTCTCGTGCATGCAATTAATGGGCATATTAAATCTTTTAAAATAAATTCAAAATAATTTTCACAAAAGATTTACTAGGCCATTAATTGCATGCACTGGGCAAATTAGTGGATTTGCATTTCAATAGGCTAATTGATATTTTTTATTTTCAAAAAATAATATTATTAAATTTAATCAATTTTATTAAAAATATTATAAAATATTTAAATGTATAATTTAAAATATACTTATATATATATTTTTTATAATTAAAATATTGTTGTGAAAGTTTTACATAGTTTTAGTTTTTGAAAACACTAAAAACAAGTTTTTTTTTCAGTTATTTTTTGAAAATTTTTTCAGAGAAAATATTTTCTAAATTGCAAAAAAACATACTTTCACTATTGTTTTATATTTTCTGTGAAAATTAAAACAAAAAACACCCAAAAGAAACACCACTATAGTTTCATGCATAACTTGGTGTGTGCAAACGAAAGCACTATGTATGGTGCCTCTTGTTTCCATTGTCAAATGCATTGAGCTCCCTTTAGTCTTCTTCCTCTTTGGATTCATAGCCTCAACTATCTGTGAAGTTCTTATGCGTCATGGAATTGATGAGCGCCTTTTGCAGTACAGTATTTGCCTAAGAATAATGATAGATCTTGACTAATAATTTTAGGGGGTCAAAATGATATATAATATTTATACATTCAAAATTTGTACTTTTATATATATATATATATATATATATATTATCACTGTCATTATGTGACAACAAAAATCTTTGTCAATGATGCAAAAATGAGTACATAATGAAATATAATTATAACTTTAAAAAAATCATATACATTTAAAATGTTTTCCTTTGTTCCTCTAAATCTTGAACTCATCAATAATTGAATCAAATATAAAGTTTTTAGCTATTTATTATTCAATGTATATGACAATATTGTTTGCAAGAAATTCATCTTCCCTTCTATTTGACAATCTTGTTTTGATGATCTTTATTATAGAAAATAATCTTTCTCTTGTGGAGGTAGAAATAGAAAGAGTTAAAATAAGATGAATTAATTGATCAATCAATGTTCTTTTAAAAAGGATTGACACAATTCAATCATGGTACATAAATTCCTCAAATCTGGATGGTTAGGAGCATCAACAATAAAATGCTAAAGTTGAAATGCTAGCCAACAAATTGTATGAATAGAGCTCTTGAACTGTAAATGATTCTTGCAAACTTGTTATGAGTTTTGAACATTTATAATGATCTTGATGTGTTAATTGATTCAACAAGTCTTCACAACCTTTCATTGCATTGTTATGTGCTAAGTAGGGACTATCTCCAATGTTGTTGAGAAATGCACAATTTTTTCTTGCATTAACCTTTCTCCATCATCTAAATATTTATTTACTAAACACATCTGAAATGGGATGACCACTTGATTTTATACTAAATAGATATCATGACAAATAATAAGCTTCATCACTAGTTAGGAAATACTATAATGAAGAAGGAAAAATTTTAAACCAAGTAGATTAGGAACTCTTTGGATGTATTTCTATGAAAAAATAATAGTTTTGAAGTTGTATTTTATATGAAATCATTTTAGATAAGCTCTTCTAATTTCACCTTTTTTTATTCATTGGTTATTCATATATTTGAGGATGTTTTCATGGGTCATATTCCAAATTTCAAAAAATTAATATCAAATTCATTAGTTGTAATTTTTGAATCTTGAAAAGGGGTTCTGTCTATTGAATAATTTGATCATCATTATCATGCTTTAAAATAGGTGAAAAGGTTGAACTTGTGTTGTTTTCATCCATTACTTTCCTTCAATTCAAATTCATTAGATTATTTTTCTAATTATAGAAATCCTAAAAACTAATAAAAGAGAACACATTTTTTACCCACTATAATTCCTCAAAAACGCAATTCTTCAAATATATCTAGGTGTTTAGTAAATAACAATATAATATGAATTTATCCATCCTCACTCATAGATGGTAGAAATTAGAAAGGGTAATCAACCTGAAAATGAATATAAACATTAAAAATACTAATTTTCAAATAACAAATACTAATAAAAATTTAAAACTATTGTGTAAAGAAAAAAGTAAAACCACTTACATTTACAGTGCCCACCCACCGACTAAGTTTGTAACTTGCAAATGACAAATGTTTTTCCTATCTCCAATAATGTGACGAGGCAGATGAGTGAAACTAAAGAATTTTTTCCCAACAAATGACAATACTCGCATGTCACAATAGCATTCTTCTTGAGTTCTTTTCATCTTATTGTGGACATTGCTGAATCAAAGTGAGTGGGAACAAAAACAATGTGTTATGTGTTGACTACCCCCAACTGCGAAAGTGGAACTGCCTCAGTTCTCACGTCTTCGAGCTTTCTTATTTTGCATACTGCCTCAACTTTCTTTTTATTTTTATTATATTTAATTTATGTTTTGATATTTATTAAAAATAAGTGAATTGTGTACCTAATATTTAATTTGGACTCATACAAACAACTTTCACATACCTAGTCCATATTATTTATTAGCAACTAAAACTTAACATAGCATTAAATTTAACTATCATAAAATTATTTGGGACAAAAATTATAGGTATACCAAGTCTTTGACTCCTTCCCACTCCAAAGATAATCAGCCATCAGAAAACAATGTAAACCACAAGTCTTTGACTTGATCCAGAGACTTGTGGGCAACATGCCAAGAGTAAATATTTTTCTAAAGCAACAAGACCTCCCACAATGGTTTTGTCTGGCTAAAATATAATTGTCTTTATTGAAAGATATCTAATAAAAAAAAAGTATAATAAGTTATAAAAGAAAAACTACACCTCCTTGTGGCCCTTTTCTATAAGCTTGTGATATTCATGATTATGGTGGAAATAGAATCTTCTTAAATCAATATATACAAGATTATAGTATGTATAGAGAATAAATAAATATATAAAAGATATAGGAAAGAAAATTTGTGTACTTCGTATATATTGAATTAGAACTTCTCACTCTTTATGAACAGAAACTCGATATGATTATTATAGAGATATGAGCTCAATAAGAACTTTTGAGGGTTTTGCTACCTACTTTCTAGGATATTATTGTAGAGAATGTGTATGTTAATTTATTTAATGGGATGACAAATTTATAATCCCTCAGGGTAGGCAGAACCCCTCAAATAGGCTTTTTATGATTGACTCAACCCATCACAGAGTCAATCTTACTATAACCTCATTCAAATAATTATAAAGATATGATAAGATATAATTATCATCATATCTTAAATTGATTAATACCAATCCACAATTATTTCCACCATTCTCTCACTTGGATAGTATTAATGAATAATACAAAGGTAAATCATTTAACTGGAATGACAATTATAGACAAATCTTATATTAGACAACAATATGAGAAATCTGAGCTACAAAATAATATCCGATAGGGATATATATCATGTGCGTTAAGAAATATTTCTTATAAAGTATATAGAATAAAGTAATTCAATAAAATTATACTACATGGTCCTAAGCATCCAAAAAAAAAATGCTAAGAGATATGTTACTAAAACAATATTATTTCACACATATCTCATAAGAGAGTTTTCATACTCCACTAATCTAAGACATCAAAACTTAACCAAACCATATGAGTTATAAAACTCCAATAGCTAAGTATTTGTCAGTGAATAAAAACATTTTATTAATATCATTTTTACTTGAGTTTAAAAAATTATAAAGGCGAGAAAACATAATTCACATGCATATAAGTACTCCTTATAGCCCAACAACAAATGTAATTACATATAGACACCTAGTTTATATAAAATGACACTCAGATTATTGTGTCCACAAAATGTCAATTGAGTACATACTTAGACAATTGGTCCAAACAAAAAATTCATAAGTACTTCAATAGTGCAAAATTGTACTCAATAAGAGTACTATCATCATAAGCACTTTTACAAAGTAGAAAATCATACTCGATAGGAGTATTGTATTTACAATATACTTATAGAATTTTGACCAAACAAAATGTGAAGTTTTAGGTAAAAGAAATGACAATACACAATTGCATGCCAAAAGGATTAATGTGCAATACCCAACAAAAAGTCCTTAACATCCATTAAAGATGTCTATTAAAATACAATGAATTTTATGTATCTTGATTAAAATAGGACAAAAATAAATAGTCAAGTCCTATAAAGTATGTCATATCATAATTAAATGTGCAAAAGAAAGTATGAGAATATAGATAGATAAGTCTCGTTACATAATATAAAATTATATACTTGTAAAATTTTGATAAATTAAAATATGAAATTTAGGTAAAAAAGATGCACAATACATAATTGTATGCCAAAAGAATTAATGTGCAGTACTCAACAAAATGACCTTAACATCTGTTAAAGATGTCAATAAAGCTACAATGAATTTTATGTATCTCAATAAAAAATAGGACAAAATTAAATAGAAAAGTCCTATAAAATATGTCATATCTTAATTAAATGTGCACATGAATATATGAAAATAAAAACGTATAAGTATCGAGAGATAATACAAATTTATATATACTCCCAATAATCTTTAATATATCAAAAAAATATTAGGATTATCATTAGGGTACACTAGTATTAAAAGTTCTAGTGATAGTGGGGTGCTGACTTTATAGGATAATAATAAAAGTGAATTAAAATTCACTATATTTCTCCTTAAGGAATTAGAAAGTAACAAAATAACAAATGATTGATGAGAGAAGTGATTAAATAACGAGAATATGAAACCTACAAATCCATCCATAAGAATAAATAATTCTCACAAAATGGTTTCATAATTAACCATATTAATCAATCCTTTAAAAAATATTGATCCCTACAAGGATCTTGAAAAGGTAATTACATGAGTGAGAAAAGGGATCTCTTGATAATTTTCCGTAGAATATGAGATCATAAGCAAGTTCTCAAGTAATCATAAAAAAATCAAGTATTACACTAAACAATATTCACACACACTTTATATTAAAGATATAATGTGATTATAGGCCGCGGAAGAATATGAAACCTATTCTTGCAAATATTAAAGATATAATAATGAAGTCTCTAATGTTCATCACAATTTATATTTGACATAAGTTTATTTATATATTCCAAAATAAAGCATATAGCTTTTACAAGAATACCATGAACAATATTATAAAACATGGCATGGAAAAAATTTATTTCTTCAAATTTGGGATTCCTATATTGTCCTTACAAAAATTGCATATTAATAGAAAGTTATTATATAAGAAAATATTCTGCAAGAGACTAATACAAAATCCTTAATATAAATCCTAACAAAGGGATCACAAATAATATGATAAGAAAAATAATTTTATAAAAAAAATTATTTTTGTACATGTATTATTAATTGGACATTTAAGGTAAAAATCTTATATCAAGACAATTTATTTTATAAGATATTAATTAAAATTCTAATATACAAAATTATTCCACTTGATAAAGAAAAAAATAGTTGACATAACAAAAAAATACCCAGTGGGCTAGATAAAATTAAACTATTTCTTTATTACACTAGAATTATGTCAAGTAATGTCATACCGATAGGGTAAGTCCACTACCTATATAATAGTAATATATATATATATATATATATATATATATATAAGTCCAATTAAAGGAAAATGATAGTCATTATGGAACAAAAGGAAAATGATAGTATAAATCTTGGTTCCATATAAATATAACTAAACATGAAAAAATTAGGGAAATAAACTGAATATCACAACAATAGGGAAACGTTATGTAATTCTAAAAGTTCAGTTAAAAGAGAATCCCTAAGCAAATTACAATATACTAGAACTTATATCAATAAAATCCTAGTACCAATAGGGTATAAAAAAGATCGTTAAGATAAGCAAAGAGACGTGGATTATACAATATAAAATTACATTGACAACAATATATCGATGAGGTATAATTATCATCAGTGCAATAAAAAATAAATATATATAATAAAATTCACATAAATGCATCCACGATAGGTGAAATTATAATTATGTAAATGAAAAGAGAAATTATACCTATTGTCCAATAAATTTGTATAATTTTAATCATATATATTATATGACAACATACAAAATTCACATTATAATTCTCATGCTAGGCAAGTAATAATAATTCAAATTAATAAAGAAAACCTTAAGTAATTTTAAAAATAATTTACCCAGTAATTGAATTAAAAAAAAAAACTAGGTCTTAAAGGGGTAACATTTAATGAGAAGTTTCAATATATACTTTATCCACATAAGAGTAATTGAATGAAATTTTAACATATTATTTTAATAATAACAAGTAGCGTAAACTCTCAATATTTTTTTTGTGCAAAAGATAATAGTAAACTATATTATAAAATTTCACTAATAAGACAAAAAATCTTCAATTCAAATTTAATAAAACAATCATAATATGTATCTGATTTGGCTCTTCATGAACAAAAACTCTTGAGGGTTTTACCTACCTTCTAGGGTATTATTGTAGAGAATATGTATGTTAATTTACTTAATGGATGACAAATTTATAATACCCAGAGTAGGCAGAGATCCCTCAAATGTTGACTCAACCTATCATAGAGTCAATCTTACTATAATTGCAAATAATCATAAGGATATTATAAGATATGATTATCACCATATCTTAAATTGATAAATAATGGTAAAAAATAATTGATTAATACTAATCTACTGTTATTTCCAAGAGATTATGTTTAAAGTATTCTTATAATTGGATTTAGAACTCATTTATAATATCATTTCATCTTGATTTTGCCGCATTTATTTTTCACATAGATTGAGATATATAACAATATTTTTCTCTATGACCCAAAAGTTTATAACGTGAAGAGTATAAATTGCAACGATAACAAATGGAAATTTTCTTATTTCTCTATGTTTTATTTTTTGTTTCACTAATTAAAGAAATATCTTGTTATTTAATAAATAATTTTTTTATAATTTTTTATCTTTTATATAACTCATTAATTGATAGATAACAATAACATATTATAGTATAATCAAATCCAAACTAATACATAGACATAAATAAATTAAAAAAAAAATCAATGTTTAAACTATTAATAAATAATAAATATTGAGAAGAAACGGACCATTCTAAAACAAGAAGAGGTAAACAACATTGTATTTTTTAAAGAATCACATTAAAAAGATCTAAATTGCATAAAGTGACTATTAAAGTCTTATTACCATAAATTGAATTTTCAAACAAAACAAGAAATTATTTTGTGTAGATTCACATGATTAATTTGGTCAATAAATTTTTTTTCTTTACTTCATCCTACTTTTTCACCAATTTCATCTTATTTTGTGGGGAAAATGAAAGTCCATGCGATTCATATAACTTCCACCAAATAATACAATTCACTTGTTTGATTGCAATAAATTATTTTTATAAATAAATAAAAATTAATTTTAATTTTAAGTTTTTAAAAACTTGCTTTAATCACAGTTAATGCTAAGGTCATGGTCGGTGACCCATTGTCAAAGAGGTGATGACACGTGATCAAAAGTTAGAAAAGACAGTTTGTGATTGACGATAAGAGGTGGTGATTGGTCATTGATGATTGACGAACGATCAGAGGTCATAACAGATAATCAGTGGTAAATGATGACTGTTGATGATGGGGAGATAAAAGCCTATATTCATTGGATGGATGGTGACGAATAACATAAAAGAACAAGATTGAATGAAGAGAGAAACGTAAATCTCAAATCATAATTAAAAAATCAAATGAGAATCATTATTTTTGGACCATGTCTTGCAAAATACATTTCAAAATTAAAAGTAAAAAACTTGTAATCACACAAGGGAACCTAAGTTAAAACTTAAAAGAAACAAAGTTCTTGTATGACCCTAGAGGGGTAGTTTGGCAAGTAGGAGACCCGAACTATAAAAGAGAGCAAATTTGAATTTCCCAGGAACAAAAAAAGGAAGCTGTGATGGAATTGCTGAAGCTTTCGAAGTTGAAGCTCCAACTACAAACACTCGTCGCCGAAGTTCGAGATCTCAGGGTAACGATATACGTCTCTTCTCACCATATCCGTTTCTTCTTCCACTAACCTTCGCCCTTTCAGGACAGGGAGCGCTCCGCCACGGAGCAGCAACACCTTCTAATCCAGGTTTTCAGTTCCCTTCAATTAGGTCACGTTTCTTAATTGCATAGCACTTCCCCTATTTTCATGCTCATTCGGTTTTCTATGTTCAAGAGCAGAAGCTGAAGCGGAACGAGGAAGAGTCTGGCAGAAAGATACAGGAATTGCAGTGCGAGTTGGTTTCTGTCAAAGAGGAGCGCCTGAAACTGGATAGAAAGGTTTTGGGGAATTCAATGTTTGTACGATTGTTGGAGTTTTTTCTACAGAAAATAAAAGGAAGAGAATTAGTTGATTTTTGTTCGTAATGCAGGTGAATTATCTAGAGCATGACAATGTGTTGCTTGAGAACAAGCAGAAAGAGTTGAAGGGGACACTGAATAATTTACTTCAGTCTAGGGAAAGCTTTGTGCATGCTTACGAGGTTATTGTGTTTGATTGGCTCTTTTATTTTCTGATACTATGTTACCATATAAAACCATGGTAAGTTGGGGAAAAAGATAATGCTGGTGACTAATGACAAAGGCCATATCTTCCTATAATATTTTTCTACTAATTCTCCTCCTACTTTATAAAGAAAGTATTAAATCAAAAGTAAACGGATATAATGTCATGGAAGCATAAAAAATAATCCATTACTTTCTTCATCTAATTAGTAGGAGGATTAGTAAGAAGATGTAGTAGGAAAATTTAGATTTATTCGATGCTAAATTTCTATGTGACGATATGTTTAACCTGCAGCGCCTATCCCTCAAAATGGAACACACACACACTCACTTGGTTAGCTTGAAAGGAAATTGTGTTACTTGTTACTAATAATCTAATACTATAGCATTCTTGAATCTTCCAAAGGGGACAACAGCTGGAAGCTTTCGGCATTTTATTTTGTTGTAGATTCTGTGACTCTCTTAATATAGCAATAACTTGTTCGTAATCCACAGTATAAACTCAATGAAGTCTCCTACTTTATGGGGGAACTAATAAACGTTGGAACTTGGAACTCGCCTAATATGCACTGTCATTGATGAAATAATGGGTTATACAGGAAGCTACTTCTCAAATGAAGCGTTCAATCGAAACCAAAGATAGGATGCTCAGTGTCCTTTCAGAGAAGATAAGCTCTTATCTAGCATTATTTGATTCGATAGAGAAGGAGGTGTTTTGTATCAAGCAAATTGTAGATAAAGTCCAGAACATGGTCCGTGATAGAGAGGAGGTTGGTAAGTAGTTTCCCAATTAGTACTGTCTCTCCAAAGTGTGTTCATTTGTGGATATTCATACAAAACATTGAAGTTTCATTGCTTATTCAATTATCTTCGTGTTTCCTTTATTCAGTGACCAGCTTGAAAAACAAAATGGATTGGGTCTCTGCATTTGAGAAATCATTTGTTGGTAATTTAGAAACCCTGTTAATTTGTTCTACATTTTAAAACATGTTAATATGATATATGTAATACTTATATATGTGCTTTGCTACATCTCATCTAAGTTTCATCAACTGAAAAAACTTTTCCCTTTTGTTACAGAAAGCATCTCTGATCTAAGAAATAAACTAGAAAACAACGAGGCTGAATTAAAAAGAAAGGATAGAATCATCTTAGAGCTTGAAGCAAAGCTGGATGTGACAAAACTTCACCACAATAATCAAGCTCAAATAGAAGATATATCCTTACCTGCATTGAATAGTTATCCGTATCAAAATACCAGAAAGTTTATTTTCATTATCATCTATTTATTCATTTTCGACATTTTCTTAACCAGTCTCACATTCAGAAAACTTTATCTGCAAAAGATGTAGAGATACAGCATTTAATATCAGACAAAAAGGTTTAATATTTAGTTTCTTTATTATGTTTGTGTCTTCTAATTGGAAGTCCTTATGATTTTAGTTTTTCTAAATAAAGGTATTACATTACGAAGTTGGAAGCTTAAGACTTGTCTTACAGAGGATTCAGGATACTGTCACAAATATGAATGAAGAGGTAAATGGAATTCATTAGTTAGGCAGAAGGATTTGATTTTTCAACAGAATCTCAGACTTGACTCCAATTTTCATAATGTGTACTTTGTCATCCTATATTTTGAACTTTATTTATCTATAGTAAATTTCCAATGTATATGAGGACAATAAGAAGTACTAGTTTTCTGGCACTGGAAGCACTTTTTCCTTTTTTTCACCTTGCACTTTGTTTGAGAGACTCAAGTATGTGTGTATCTATGAATCGTTGTAAAATTCTTCATACGCTTATAAAGTAGGGCTGTCTGCATAGTTGGATAGTTGATATTTTAGATTCACTATATAATTCTTATTCCACTGTTTTTAGACACCATCCAAGGAGCATATTCTATTTTGTTTATGTTATTATGATTATATCAGTACAATCTACGATGCATATTTTTGTTCCAGGATAAACAATTATTCTCATCAATTGTGCAACATAAAGAAGCAATTACAATGGATATGAAGATTGTAGATAATAGGTAAGGCTAGTTTATTCAACTGTTCATTTTAGGATGCAGTCGTAATTGAATTTTTTTATTGACAAATGTTAGTTATTAGCTTTGTCAAAGGGAGGGATTTGAATTTGCAACCTCTCCCTCCCTCCTTCTTCCTTCATCTTAGCTTTTACCGCTAGGTTACATTATAACTTCTATAGTGGTACTTGATAATGAATGAATATATGATAGTGATCAATCTTTCATTTCTAGACTTAAAGATAAACAGTTCAATTGTTTCATTCTTACTAAATTAATAACATCACTTACCTAGGATGGAAGATGTTCAAAAAATTGAAGAGAAGGCACAAGAACCTACTTGATTACTCTCTTAAAAGGTACAGGTTTCTTCAATCTTTCATTTGTTTGTAAACATTTTAGTCATGATTTGAGCTTTGACTATATCAACAACAACCCATAGTTATAAGAAAAAGGCTCATGCAAGGACAGTGTAAAAAGGTTTTACACTGTTATTCCATTACAACCCTTCATATATGGTAATTTGTTGATTTTATCCATCAATACTTTAAAAGTAATATAAATGGTGGGTTGCGATTGAATAACAGTGTAAAACTCCTTTACAATATTAGTGTATGAACATTAAACTCTATTGTTATAGTTCTTAACATGAGGAAAAGTAACTTGAACTGTGGCAAAGAGGACAACACATTTTCCTTGAAAAGAAAATTTTCTTAAACTTTCTTAACTTGATTACTCTCTTAAAAGGAACAGGTTTGTTCGTTCTTATAATTGTGAGGAATTAGTTGGTTAAACTGGTCTACAAATTAATAAACAGAGAAGAACCAAATGGATGTTTTCGCTATTGATCTTTGTGAACAAATTTCTTAGTTTAGCTGTTTAAGATTAGTTGTGTATTCTTCAATATATCAGAAGTAAAAGAATTAATGGAGAGAAGTTTATATGCTTATTATTGCTAAGTGAGTTCAGTTTCCTTGAGTCAATTCAATAACTGAAAAATTACAAAATGAACAGTATTCATGTGCCAAAGATAAGTGGACAATGCAGATTTATAAAAAAAAAATTAAGAGAAGCCATTATAAATAAATGAATAAAAGGTGAGGCTACTGGCAACCAAGTGCAAAATGTTCCTTTTTGAGTGTTGAGTGAGGACTGAGGAGTTTGAGGCTGGGCAATCAATATTGTTACTATAATTCATAGATCTTGTAATGGAGGATAGAAAAAAGTTTAATGACAGTGATTTGAAGGTCATTTAACATAGAATCTTCATGCATGGTTCAAATGGTAATTATTAATTAATGACTTCATTATGTATGGACAATATCTGTCATTAGATATTAAAATTTAGAGGTGCATCAATCCCAGTTTTGAAGTATTCTTCTGTATTCTGCTAGATCTTATTGCCCTCTTCCTTCTTTCTTTAAAATTTAGTTGTGGACATTTGATGTTTTGAAATGAAGCTTTAGCTTTTTTCAAGCTTGTTATTCATCAGTAATTTGCTCCAGGCAATGAGCACAATCTCTACTTTGAAGGCAAGTGCATATTCATTTGTTTTATTATGTAGAGAAAATGTTTTGGGATGAGAATGGATTTTGAGACCAAATGAGCAACAGAATGATTCACTGGCAGTGCGCATGTTTATTCTGCGGGTTTGTTCCAATCCATTGTTGGCAGCTTACAGTTGGCAGCTTACTGCTAAATGTCTCTGATACCTGGCAGACAGGTATGAGTTTCTTTCTGCTTCCACAGAATGTGCTAATAAATAATTTAGTTTTTGAGCATTTCAAAGTTCAAATAGTTATTCAACCTCTTCCACCAATGTCCGACCATATTCCTTAGTTTATGGGATAATTATGCAACAAATGTTGGTGTTCAACAATGCAAATAGGTGATTTACCTGATCGATATTTGTTTACTTAGACATCCTATTTTGATTAGGTAGGATATTTAGCTCAAGGGGGCGGAAGTATTAAAATGTACACATAATTCCATTTGAAACCATGGTTCTATTGTCAATTTTTTGTTCTCGTATAATCGGTGACATTGCTCACAAATTCCCTCTGTTTATTTTATGAAATAGGATAGCATGCAGTTAGAAATGCTCTGCTGTTCAATAATCAAACGGTTTTAAATTTAAGTAACTATACTTAATGGTAAAATAAATAAAATAATTTCTAAGGCTGAGATGTTGTGCAGTTGTATTTACGACTGTAGACTTTCATATTTTGCTTTCTTTGCCTTTTAGTAAGAAGAATAATTTAATTCTTCCTGCTTATTAAATGGAGAAAGTATTTAATGTATTTTATGTTTTTAATATATTAAATATATATATATATTATTTAGTGCATGATAAAATACTAACAACACATTTAACAGGCTGATTGACCCAAGTGAGTTTATTTTTTAAAAAAATTACCAGTATGGGTCTCTT
The DNA here is from genome assembly GCA_037954015.1 of Psophocarpus tetragonolobus. Lineage (NCBI taxonomy): Eukaryota > Viridiplantae > Streptophyta > Magnoliopsida > Fabales > Fabaceae > Psophocarpus > Psophocarpus tetragonolobus. The sequence goes on from CM075689.1 coordinate 84,494,402, forward strand.
TTGAAAAATATTACCAGCATAGGTCTGTTTTGGTAGTTGACTCGGTCAAACCGCAACTCCGAATTGCGGTTTCGTTGCCACGTCAGCAACGTGATTACGTGGAAGCCAGCGTGGAAAAACGAGTATGAAACCGCAAGTGGGAATTGCGGTTTGACTGGTCTTTGACCAGCACCGCCTTGTTGTCCAATGAATAAAAAAACACAGAAAACGATGCCTGTAAAACCGCAAGTCAGAGTTGCTGTTTTACTGGGGTTTAACCGACCCCACCTTTACCCGATGGTTGCAAAAAAAAATACAAATTTCTACTCACATAAAACTGCAAGTCGCATCTGCGGTTTAAATTAAATATTATTTTTACCATAAACCGCAAGTGCGAACTGCGGTTTATGTTAAATATATTAAAAAAAAAACCTGAATTACATAAATTATGAAAAGAAATTAAATTATGAAAAAAACAACACTTTATGTCGAGTCTCTTTGTACAACACTGCCACACCTGTGCATTTGTTGCTACTTTTACGCTTGCTCGTGCTAAAAAGAGATAATAAAAGAAGGAGAAGTAAAAAGCTTAAGAGGGGTTGGGTTAGATTGAGAGAAGCCCTAATTCGCGAATGGTGTGTTGTGTTGGGAGGCATGAGAGGGATTGTGCGGAGTGGGAAGGTGTTTGGGATTGGGAGGAAGTTGTTCCGTGAATGGAATCGGTCATACAGTTTGATCCCAATGGTGATTGAGCACTCCTCGCGAGGAAGTTTTTTTTTTTAATATATTTAACATAAACCGCAGTTCGCACTTGCGGTTTATGGTAAAAATAATATTTAATTCAAACCGCAGATGCGACTTGCGGTACCGTCGGGTAAAGGGGGGGTCGGTTAAACTCTAGCAAAACCTCAACTCTGACTTGTGGTTTTACAGACATCGTTTTCTATGTTTTTTTACCCATTGGACAACAAGGGCGGTGCTGGTCAAAGACCAGTCAAACCGCAATTCCCACTTGCGGTTTCATACTCGTTTTTCCATGCTGGCTTCCACGTAATCACGTTGCTGATGTGGCAACGAAACCGCAATTCAGAGTTGCGGTTTGACCGAGTCAACTACCAAAACAGACCCATACTGGTAATATTTTTCAAAAAAGACCCATACTGATAGTTTTTTTAAAAAATAAACCCACTTGGATCAATCAGCTCATTTAACAACTAATTTGTAACTGTCACCCTTTCATAAGTTGAGCTAGGGTGCAGTGCTGTCTTGCTTCGGAATTTTGTAATTGTCATCCGTTATACTTGACCATGGTTTACTTCAATAACTTTTATCCACTACTATTCAAACCACGGATCAATTTTCCAAAACAATTCAACACTATTGAACACGTTATTTGTGTGCAAAAAATTTAGTTTATCCCCTCAAACCATCAACAGCCAACAGGGAAAGATCTTTGGCACAAACCCCCCCTAAAATTTATTTTTCCTGATGTCAATTTATTTTACCGAAGACCTTTTTAGCCGGAGCCTAGGAACAGTCTATTAACTTGGGTATTCTCATTTTGCAAGTCTCAAATTTCTTCCTGCACCTTCTAAATTTTACATATCTGAAAAATACCCTATTGTTATTGAGAGTGAATTAAAAGTTCATTTCTGATTGACCAATTCGGAATGAAAAAAAAAATGTATTTGGTAGATCCGAAATGAAAAATATATGATGGAAAATATGTTCCGGATTGGAGAATCCAGAAGCCAATTTTGGTTGCAGGGGCGTGAGCACACGGCTTTTGAACGATTGCATGTATCCTGAATTGTCACACAAATGCATGGATAATTTCAATTTTTGTGAACCAGTTAACAACAAAATCTGATGGAAATCTTAGGCGAAATGCAAATACGAAATTGACGCAAGCTCCAGCAAGCATAATTACACATAATCGAATGCAATTTTAACAAACAATTGAAGCGTGTAGCTCTTTTGAACAGCGATTTAGTGTTGTAACCTAACTAGGTAACTGCCAATGTGTCATCTCCAACCTCTGGGGCAACCCAAGAATAAAAAAACTTTCATCATCCGCGAGCAATTTGGACAAAGCTGCAGGAAAAAACGACATTTGCAGGAGCCCTAACCTTCCAGGAGGAGAGGGGATAGGCGTTGACCTTGGCTCCCTGGGCATGGCGGGAACGAGTTTCATGGCTTCAGGTCATCTGGTATGAGAAGGCATGAGCATATATGCTCCGGATTGAATGATCTGTATTTGTGTGTGTTTTTTTATACCTAGTCCGGAATAGCTTTAAAAATTTAAAAGACCAAACTTGGAAATTTAATATTTTGGAAGTGCAGAAGACAAGTGAGAGGTGTGAAAAGAAAATGTCATTAACATGGGGTGTGGGCAATTGTTACTTCTTGATAGCTTTTGGATTGGACTGGAATGTAAAATTTCATTCTGGATCGGTTACTTTTTTACATTTCGAATCGGTCGAAAAGGTGCATGAAAATAATAAGGGTGCGGGGATTAATAGCCTGGTTGACTACCATGAAAGTTCCTTTTTTTTTTTTTTTTTTTTGAGGAAAATGTTTTATCTTGTTTTTGCATACATAGATAGTATGATATTTCTTCAAACTTGTGATTTATGAAACTAAACAGTCTTTCATCGCCAGTTTAATTCTGGAAGCTTATATTAAAGATTTCGTTGAGTGTAGGTAGGACCTATCATTTATATTTATATTTCAAAAGTGATTTGATTATATCATTTAATAGTTTTTTTAACATTAACTCTTACAAAAACAATTTTTAATGATTCAAATTTTAAATTAATTTTTTTCAATTATTTTGGACAATTTTATTGAATTTTTTTAAATTCAAAAACAAATAAATCAAAAGTATTGAATGAATTGGGTAATTATTTTTTTAAAGAATGGACTATTTCTTAGCCCAATTAACAGGGAAGTTCTAACTTGTAACCTATATACACTTCTAACAATCACAATAAACAAAATCTAACAATTGTGCTTTTTCAATTTTTGTTTTCACACGATGGAGCCTACCCTTTTTAGTTCGTTTCAGATTCATTCTTTTTTGAAATTGAACTAAATAAACTCCGTAATACATTATTTTAGCGTGAGTTATTGTAAATTCTTGTGTTTAATTCCTACAAAAATCATCTTATCGTTTAACAGAATAGTTGAATTTGGATCTTTTGGGACGTTTTTTGTCAAGACCAAACTAAATTGAATTGATTGACTACATATATAAACAATTTGAATTGTTTTGATTATTTTTAGAGTGAATTACACAGTTCTTCATATTTTAACCTTATAGAAACCATTTTTAATTTTTTTACTTTCATTGTAATAACTTCATTTAATTGCATTACACTGATCTTCTTGGCAAAAGAATAATACTAAACCAACTAGTGTAAAAAACAAAAAGAGATTAGTAAATGTAATAAAACAAATATCGTGAGATTAAAAATAATGTAAAAATAATATACTCTTGTTATGTTGTAACCAAAATAGAGTCTCAAGCTGACTCATACAGACACACCTTAAATAGAGTGCACGATCTTCTTTATCTCTGTTTTTAGGTGGGTCATGTTGTATAAGGTTGGAACACGTTAGTAGTAGTTGTGACTTGTGAATGTAGTGTAGGTCGCCCAATCCTCTTTGCATGGGGTAATGGGGTCAGTACAACTGTATAATAGTGTTTAGTTCAGTGCCAGAAAAAAGAGTCACGTTGATTCCTAGGCGTTAAGAAGAATGTAACCATGTTGCTACAACGCGATTGTCTACTGTTATAAAAACCAACTCAGAAATGTGTAGGATTTCAAAGATCAATAATTTGTCATATACAGTTGTTACTTGTTTTTCTTTGTGAGGCCTTTTCTTCTCGGACAACTGTAATATGCCACCAGTCTTTTATTCGTTTTAGTAATTATTTTTACTTTTGGAAGGTGTATTCAATTGAAATTTTAAAAGATTATTTTGACATAAAACAACATCTTGGATTTTAGAAAACCTCAAAAAGTCATAAGTATAATATATATATATAACAAATAAATGATAGGTTTAAAAAGAGAAGAGTAAACTAACATACTATTTTCAATATTTTAGAACGTATTTACTTAAGTTACAAATCTTTAAAAAGTTAAAACAAAGTTTTGTTTATAATTTTTTGTCATAAAATTAATCTAAAGGTGTATATTGTGGTGGAGATGATGATGGTGGTAAGATGTTGGTGTCAATAGTAGTGATAGTGTTGATAGTAAATTAGTAAAAATAGTCTGATAGTGGTGTCAATAATAGTGATACTTCAATAACGATGTTGGCAGCGTCTGTTTAGTGACATTATTTGTGATGGTGACAGTTTATTAAAATGAGTAAAAAAGGAAAAAAAAAAAAACAAAATCTCAATGTTTTGGGTGAGATAATTTAAGATTAACTTTCTTCTAAAAAGTTATATAAAATCTTTGGAAATCTATTTTAATAATAATTCATTGAAAATTGCATTTTGTAGTATTATAAGACTTTTTCTTAAGCTATAAAAAACTTTAATTGAATAACATCATGTTTCATTGTCTTCCTTAAAAAATCATAAGGCTTTGGTTAGTTACATAGAAAGAAAAAGAAAAAAAAATCTGATAAATAAAAAATAAAAAAAGAAAAGAACAAAATGATATAAAATAAAGTGAAAATTAAAATTTTTTAGTTGATAAGAAATTGATATGAAAAGGAAACAAATTTATACATTAAAAGTGATTACAATTATAAAATTATTCATACATTTGTTAATTATTTTTTATGAAGAAAATATTTTTTCTTTATTCACCTTATTTGACAAATATCACTATATATATTTTTAATTAGCTAAAAATTAACGATACAATAATATTATAAAAAAAAAATTTAAAAAAAGACGTAAAAGTCAAGTACCTATATAATTTTTAACTTTAAATAGTAATTTTATATTTTAAACTCTTGACTTATGATGAAATTCTTTTTTTACATGAAATTATAAATTTATAAATCTCACATTAAATTTTAAAATAATAAATTATGTAAAAATAATGTTTCATTTTTATGAAATTTTATATATTTTATAGATTTGACTAGCCCAAATAGAAGTATTTTTGAAAGTACCAATTTTGTTACTACTTTATTTTATATGAAACTAGAAAAATACTTTATGAGTTTAATGTTCACATCATGTAAAGATATTTTACATTTAATCTCAACTCTTCATTTCTTAGAGTTGTCAAAATGGGTTCAGGCTCTTGAGTTGGCCTAGTCCACCACGGATTTGGATTGGGTTCAAAAATAAAAAAACAAACTTATTATATTGCATATACATGCTGATCCACTTATAGAGTCGTCAAAATGAGTTGGAACCCATAGGCCAACTTGACCCACCATGAAAACAAAAAATACGTGTTGTAATAACAAAAACATGACCCGACCCACTTAGGACCCGATCCATACAGGTTCAACTTGTGTGAGTTGATTTAGCCTGTACTGAACCTAATAAAATTTTGTTAGTTTTACTATTTGACACATTCTCACTACACTTCAGCCCAAATGGCCACCTACACACTACACTTATCTCACAACCCACACATGCATCTCACGTGCTCACTCTTCTCACAACACACATTCACTAATCACTAACTGTCTAACTCCCACTCTTCACAAAGTCACAAACCTTAGTCTTTGCCCCTTTCGATTTTGTCTCCCTCATAGTCACAATTCATAGTCTCACACGACTCTCTTTGAATCTCATGACCTCACCCACACCATCAATCGATAACTCACTCTCACACACTAGGCCATCATTGTATCACGTTTCACACCACGTCATTAGACCATTGCATTGCACCTCTGCGTCATTGAACTGCATTGTTATGTTGTTGAACCACTGCCTCGCACAATGCCATTCGACTACTGCACTGCGTCTCTGAATCATTGCATCGCACCTCTACATCGTTGAACCACTGCAGTGCACCGCACCACATTGCTAAACCACCACAAAACGTCATATTGTATTGGTGGGTTACCTGAATACCTATTTCCTAATTTGTATATTTGCTAATTGTTATTTTTAGGGTTTAATCACCATTTTTTATTTTTGAAGGAGATTGTTCTCTGTTTCGGTTCTTTTAACTATGCATATTCTTAAACTTAGGTTATGCATATTCTGATTAAATAGTTAATTTTACAATTTTTCAAAGATCTCATTTTTAAAAGATAACTTTTTATTTTTTGGTGGATTGACCTGTATAACTCACTAACCCGTGGTGGACTGGGCAGGACCAGTAGATTGAGTAGCAAAAGAGAAATGAATCGGGTTGGATTGACCGGTTTTTCTAGTGGGCTCATAGTGCATCGCTTGGAGAGTAAAAAACATTTGAATTGTTTTTACCCTCCAACGAGATCTCGTCAGAGATTAATTTTTTTATGTCTTTTATTGTTTATTTAAAAGGAAAATTAAAAGGTGTTCAATTAGTGTGAAATTGTTTCTGTTTGATTATTAATTTTGAGATTTAGTTTTAAATACACAATTATTTCAAATAAATACTATTGTAACTCCTAAAAAATAAAAGTTCAAAGAAAACCTAATTAGTAGTTAATAGATTTTTCATCTTTATAATTTATTAATATATAAATATATCGAATATTTTCTTGAAAAAATTAATATATAAATATATTTAATATTTCATTGTTTAACTGTGAATTTATTTTAAAATTTGAAATAAATATTGTTTTAATTTTTATAATTAAAGTTATTTAAAATTTTAATTTATAATTTGCAAAATAAATAGAGACATGTTTCTGACATATTTCTTTTTAAAAAAGGGAAAGCGCAGCTAAAAAAAAGGAAAAATAAGTACAAAAATAAGTTATTATGGATTTGTTAGTGTGAAATTGTCTTAGTTTTCTTATTAATTTTGAGATTGAGTTTTTATTGTTTGAAATAAATACTATTATAACTACTAAAAATACAAGTTTAATAAAAAACTTAATTAGTAGTTAATGGATTTTTTATCTTTATAATTTATTTATATATAAATATATTTAATATTTCCTTGAAAAGATTAATATATAAATATATTTAATATTTCCTTGCTTATGTGTGAAATTTATTTTAAAATTTGAAATTTGAAATAAATATTGTTTTAAAACCAAAAAATTGAAAATTGAAATAAATATTGTTTTAACTATGGTTTTAAATTTGAAATTTGAAAAAAATATCGTTTTAATTATTGTTTAAAATCTTATAGTTAATTTATTTAAAATTTTAATTATTTTAATTTATAATTCGAAAAATAAATTGAGATATATTCTAACATTTTTTTAAATAGAAGCTGCACCTAAAAAATAAAAAAAGAAGTACAAAAATAAGTTATCATTTGTTTGTACTTTCTTTTCTTAGTTCAAATAAACGTGTTTAAAATATTTGCTTATGATATTTTTATTTTTTTATTGCTTTAATATTGACTTTATTTTGTCTTTGAATACTGTATTTGAAATTTTTCAGTTTAAATATCATTATAAGTTAATTATTCAATAAATCATATTAATTTTTTTATTTATAATTTTGTATTTTTTTTATTCTTCAGCAATGGTTTGCAAGAGAGTAAAAAATTTCATTTTGTTTTACTCTCTGACAACCATTTATTGTAGAGTAAAAAAATTTTCAATTTATTTCTACTCTCCAACAAACGGTGACTGGAGAGATAAAAAAATAATAACTATACTAAAAACCTAATTAATTAATAAATTAAATTATTATACTAAAAAATAAGAAATTAAATTGATCTACTAAAAAATAAGAAATTAAGTAATTATACTACACTAACAAAACATTTAATAAATAACTATACTAAATACGTAATTTATTAAGTAAATATAATAAATATATAATTATTATAATAAAAAATAATGAATAAAATAAATATATTAAAAATGATAAATTAATTATATTAAAAATTAATTAAATTACTATACTAAAAAAATAAGAAATTAAATAACTATAGTACATGTAATTAACTACACTAACCAAATATTTAATTAAATAATTATAATAAACACATAATTAATTAAATAAATTAATACAATAAACATATATTTATTATAATAAAAAAATAATAAATTAAACAACTATACTAAAAATAATAAATTAAATACACTAAAAATTAATTAAATTACTATAATAAAAAAATAATAAATTAAATTACTATACTAAAAAAATAAAAAGTTAAATAACTATACCACTTATGTTCACCAACCAAGAGGTGAAAAGAGAGAGGACGAGGTAAAAAATGAGGTAAGGAAAGAGGAGAAATAGTGAGTGTGAAGAAAATGATGTAAGAAAGAGAGAAGAGAGGGAGAATCAGGGATAAAATGGGAATTTAAAAAAACTTTTAAAAGAGTAGTGTTATCTCAAATTACCGTGGATGTTAATTCAAATTCCATAAAAAAATGATGACTCAGGTTGAGTCAACTATTTATTAAGTGAGTCATTGCATGCTGACGTTTAAACAATAAACAATAACAAATTTATTGAAAAAATTAAGAAAAGAAACAATATTATATTTTTAATTCAATAATAATTTTTAATAAAAAAAAATTTCCTTTTAAAAAACCTAAAAATAATAATTTTATATTCTTAACATCAATTAGTCTTTTAAATTTCTGACTCTATTTTTTCTCCTTAATATTGATATTATCAATATCACATTAAAAGAAAAGATATGCAATGCAGATATTAGAGAGATATTTAAAATTGAAAAAGAAAAGAATATGCATATGATTATATTAAAAACGAATTTGACTTTGAAATTATAAGATATTAAAAATAAAATTTCACTTTCAAAGAGATTAAAAATTTAAATTACATTGGTGTAAATTTACTCTAATAAACAAATCATCTAAACTTTTAGCTTTTTCATGGAAGTTTTTTCTAAATGAGTCCTTATTACCTAATGTACCATATTAGAAATAAAAGAATTTTTTCCTGCATCCTTATAAATTCTCCCTACACCTCCATAAATCTAGAAAAAGTGTCAAGTAGTACTTCTAGGTAAAAAAATTTGCCAAAAACCTAATTCCACAATATATCGAGAGAAGATAAACACAAACTTGAAACAAGAAGAACAAAACAAATGCAGAGGGGATGAACAAAAACACACGAAGAAGAAGAGAAAGTCACTGATTTGGTGAGAAGAAAAACGAAGTTGTGTGAGAGAAGTAAACGAGAGAGGTGCAGACGAAAGAGGAAGAGAAAAAAGAGTGTATTAATTAAATTTTTACTGTTTTCATTAAGATCTTTTTGCCATTTTAAAAATTGATGAAAGTACAGGGAGAACTTATTAGGGTGCAAGGAGAAATTCTCTAGAAATGGTAAAATTAGACCCAACTCAACTTTACAAAACTAGCTTTTAAGGTAAAGTTTGCACTTCATTTATATACTATTATTTGGCCATATCTCTAGCCAATGTGAGACTTGAATTTCTTTCCTAATAGTAGGTAAACATAAAAGTAAATGTAAGTATCTCTTTGAGGGCATGTGGTCTCTTGGTGTATCTAGATATCTAGAAATTGCATTGTTTTCAATAATAGAACTATAAAGTCTTTGAATATTATGAGTTCAATTCAAGTTATTTCTTGGAAATGGTTATTGTATAGGTTTGACTTTAACAAGGGTTGTGTTTTCTCTTATTGGTGTAGTAATCCATGTTTGTGTCTCTTGAGTATGAAGTAATTCTCTAGAGAGGTTTTTACTGGGGTTGATTATATTGTTATCGAGTATTCTTAGCTCATAATAGGTGTTGATTGGTATTTTTTGGTCATGCTTGTACAGGGTATTAGAAACAATTTGTTTCACCCTTTTCTTATATTTAATATACAGAAATATTTGCCTTTCAAATAGAAAAAGATTAGGTACAGCACTTTAGGTGCTATTCATGTTGTTCTTCAATTTTAATTAAAATTTTATTTTGATAATTTGTATAATAGATTTATATTAAAAAATGATTAAGTTACATATGCGCTTTTCAAAATTTATCAAATTACATATAATTACACTTTTTTTTACACTAACCTTTTAAATTTAAAAATATTATACAAAATTTTTTTATATATATTTAAAAATATTATATTAGTGTCCCTTTTAAACGCTAATACCCTTAGGGGATAAAAAAGTGACGATAAAAAAATAAAATAAGTATATATAATTATATTAAACTTAAGAGATGTTGTTATAATTATAACTGTTTTTCACAAATCTTATACTTTGATAATCTGACCTTTGCTCCTCAATCCCCATATCTTACACTATCAATAAAAGACAATAACAGATTTGATCTTTACCATGGGAAAGTCAACAAAGGAGATAGCTTCCGTAAAGAAAAAGTAACTAAAAGGTTATTAATAGTGAAGATAGACACTTCACAGTTTGGTGACTCTACACCATTAGTCCAAAATAATACTCAATTCCCTAACTTGGCTTTTCAACATATGGGCGTCATTATTTAGCTGTTGAAATGAGTGTTTCTGACGATATTTTGGGGGGAAGAATTCTTATTCTTATTATTTACTAAAGGGGAAGAATTATTAGTGGCCTTCAATTACTATGGTCTATGGTTTATATTAACTTTTTAATGTTTTTGAATGACATGTATGGTTAAAGAATCAGTTAATACGATCAAAATATATGGATATATATTGGCTTTTAATCTAGCCTCTTGAGTTAAAGAATGAGCCATTGATTTGTCTCTTGACAAAACTCTTTATAAAGTTTTAAAAAATGTCTTATAAAATTTGATTTAGACGCTGAGCTAAAAACAAATGAGGCCTTCAATTGTGAGGTGTCAACAACAGCTTATAACTAAGTTCGACTAAAAAATACATTATGCACTCCCATATTTATAACTAAGTAATTAGAGCTTGAAGTAAACCCCTTGCTTCTGCTTCACAAGGCTGAGGAATTCCATAGTGCCATTTTGTTTTTTTCCTTTAACAAAACTGCCATTTTCATTTTGCAAACAAATTAAGGCCAATTCCATAGTAGTTTTGATCATTGAAGATTGTACGTAGCATCTATATTATACATTTCAACATGTCAGTTGCTAGAGGTTCCCAATGCATAATTGAAATATTTGATGTTCTCCTTACATGCTTCCATTCTAAAAAGAGTTATTGAAAATTGAAACTGATATATATCTGAGATGGTGTTCAACATTGTCCTATTTTCTCATTCTTTAATGTCATGCACATCATAAAATAACAACAAGCTTGCACTTAAACATTCATAGAAACAACTTCCAGCAAACCAAACAACAACTCATTGATACTCTCAGCTGATACAACTTTATCGCAGTGATTTTGTTAATTAAAAAATTAATAATGTTATAATATTTATTTTTTCTTCAAACAAGTACGACAAATATATATACAAAGTAATTCAATTTGATCATTGATGGCTCCATCATTGTTTTCTAACTTTATTCAAAGCACGAGAAAAGGGGTCCGTGCATGCATGGAGTCAAACCAATTAATGCAGTAAGTCCAACATACATTTAAGAGCCACGTTGGTAATAGTGAGCAGAGGCTAATGATTTAGAAGGTAGCAGAAGGTCGCAGTTTGCAATGCATTGTAGTAATTGTAATAGTAACAAAAACCAAAATCTATAAATAAATGACACTAAACAAACAAAACCAATAAATGTACGCAGGATTCGGATCTTTATTTCATATGATCAAATATCATAGCATCCGTGTCCGTGCATTCGTGGATTAGTTTACTCATTGCATCTTTTTTCTAATGTACTGTGAATCATATAATATTATTCAGTGAATTAAAATAGAAATTAGTTTATAAATAAGTATGATTATAACAACAAACATATAGTAAATAAAATTACTTAGCAGTCTAATACTTGTAGATTGAAAATAAAATAGAACTACAAATTAATTAAATGAAGTTCATTCTATACATTAATAAAAAGAATTAAAATTTAATATGGAATAAATAATTAAATTGCTATAAAATCTTAAACATTAATGATCTATAACTTTCTTCATTATTCAAATAATTTTGATTGTGGTTGACACAGAAGATGATGTTGTATCTTAATGACTAGAATTAATTATGAGTTAATGAAAACATACACACAAAATTTTAAATATTAAATAATAATGTAAATATTTAACTACTTTATTGTTGTTGAAAAGATTAGTTGTATACCGAAAGACAGTGTATTTAGCTTTTTTTCAAACCAAATTTGAGTTAATAAGAAGTTAGAGAATTCACAATGAAAAACTCAATGATTTTTTAGAACATTTTTTAGGTCCTAATAACTGCCTTGAAAATGTTCTTAAAGATTAAAAACAAAGCAAATAATATTAAAATATTAGGACAAATATATTTGTTTTTACGTGTTTTTTAAAAAATATATGCTTATAGAATTAAATTTATTATTAAGAGATTAACTATTTATATTCTCTAAAAATGAAAAAAAAATAATGAGATATTTCCAGCATATTTAGAAACTAATAACTTGATTTGATTTGTTTTGTTTTTTATTTTTTGAAGGGTTTTGAAAAATAGTTTCTAAAAATTATTTTTTTAAAAGAGAAAAAAAAACTTGTTTAATAAGTTTAGTTTAAAAACTATTTTAGAGATATAAAAATGAAATAAATTTATCCATAATTACAAAATTGTCATTAATAAAAAGTAAAATACAACTCATTCTCGTAGTGTTTTGAGTTTAAAAAAAAAATAAAAAGTTGAAAATCAAAACTACTTCAAATTGCTTCCCCTTTTTTAGTTTTTTAAAACTAAAAAACCAAAACTATTTTTGAAAACTATTTTAAAAAAATACTAACCAAACAAGTTTTTTTGTTTTTAATTAATACTAAAATATTAAAAATAGTTTTATAAAATTTTATTCAAACAAGCACTAATTCAACCAAATCCCAATTTTTAGATTAGTTAAATCATTATTTGCTATATGATGTTGAAAATTTAAATCATTGTCCATGTTTTAAACTATTTTCATATTTAAAAAATTATTTTAATATATTTTATTATATGTATTTATGCAAAAAACAAAATCAAGATCATTACATAAATATTAACATCTATTAAAATATATTAGATAAATAAATACATATAAATTAATAATATCTTATATAATGGAAAAAGATCCACTTACTCTAAGAGTAAGTATAGCAAACTTACTCTTAATCACACAATTAATTTTCTTAAAATCTAATGGTTGTAATAAGTAACTAGATTTAAAAAAAATGAATTATGAGATGAAAAATATGTCTCTTATTATACTTATTATTAAAGTAAGTGAATATTCTCCCTTATAGGTAAATACATGTAGTTACATATACATTCACATTTTTTGAAAAAAAAAATTGAATTAATTTCTCTTCAAAGTCATTATTAGGTTTAGGTGGATTCTCGTGAGTTTAAGGTCTACATCGGCTCTAACTCTACAAACCTCCACCCTCCCCTTCTCACTATCCTCACACCACCCCTGCTCCACCAATCTTTGTAGCTGTCCTTCCCTTACCATTTCCTTCGAAAAGATTCCATATTTGTGATGTTAGAGTTTGTAATTTTTTTTTTAAAAAAAATCAAATACTGTGACTAACATAATAATGATGTGTCAATTGATGAGATAACACCTTCATTAGCCACATCTTTAATTATGGATGAAAGTTAACAAAATGTTAGGTACTAAAATACATGTTTTTCACAACCTGATCGGGCTAGCTAGTGGTTCAATCCATTATTTCCTAGAAACTAGGGAGGCCATGAGACCAATAAAAAACCTAAAATTGGCAAAAAGCGACCAGTTGGATGAGTTTCTTGGGTTTTTTTTTTTTAAAGAAAAAGCTCATTTGTATACACTCAATGGTAAAAGAAAAATAATGAAAGCAACAAAAGAGAGTTTATTCAGTAAGGATATGGGTGGGAAAAGGAAAAATTAAATAAAAAAATTGCTTAAAGTTCATAAAGGATTATTCACAGGGGAAATTGATGGATTTACACTAGAATGGGTCCATGAAGCTCAAGTTCATGTGCATGAGACTTCTTCCATTTCCTAACTTTTTTACCAAACTTTGATCATAACTTAGAATATAAACACATTTCAAACAACTCTTCTAGGCAATGTGATATTTTTTCTTTTTATAATATTATATAAAAAAAAAGCCAACAACACTTAAAGGTTTAAACTTCAAATGACGGATTATATTTATATGTTATTATATATAATTTATTTTTTGCTTAGTATATTAATGTATTAGTGAAAAATGTAAAAAAAAAATAAAATATTTTGTTGAATCCAGTTCTACTCTTGTTAAACCTTTGAATCCTATATCATACCTTTACCAATTCAATGATCAATCCGATTTTAAAAATCTTGCTAAAAAAAGTTTAAAAAATTAAAAATATATATTACAAGTGCCTTTAAAAGATTTTAGCCTAATTATTATTCTCATATTTATTCATTTTGAAAATTCATTTCATATATATATATATATATATATATATATATATATTAATTAGTAATGTATTGTCTTCTTAGGTATATTTGTTAAAAAGGTGTGTTTTTTTTTCTTAACTCAACCCTACACATATAACTTGTAAGATGAGATTTGCATATTACTTATATACTATATTTTAGTTATATCTTTAATCGATGTGAAATCTTTAATACATTCCCCACATGGAGTGATTAATTTAGACCCATGTTTTGTTTAATTATAGATATCCTCCACTAAAGATAAATTTGTTCAAGTCTTGTGTGGTATTATAAGCGAAAAACTCTCTCTAAGTATATAACCACAATTGCATATCTAGATTCAAATTAACCTGAAACAATCATGTGTCAGTTGATTAAGGCACTAGTTGGTATTTAGACCCCTTTAAATTAAACTATATTGTAATTTTTATTTTTCATTTTATAAAATATAGACCAAATTATAATTAGATATTCTTTAATTTCTAATACATAATGTTACTGTTGTTATTTTTTTTTTCAAAATTTTAATTTTCACATTTTTATCCCTTTAATAATAATTTCTCTATCCGATAAGAAAATAAAGATATATTTTAAAAAATAATTATTATATATGTGCACAGAAATTAATTAAGACTTATTTTTTGGTAATTAAAAGTAATAATAAGCTTAGTATTTGTTCATATTTATATATATCTTAATTTGTGTATTCAATAACTAAGAGAAGAAGTAATTAAAAGTAAAGTATTTTGTTATCGTTTACCCGAAAAGAAAAGAACATTCTCCTTCCCAACTAACAGTTTCCTTTGAAATTTCAAAGTAGAAGAATCATGAGTGAGCCAATGCATCTGGTTAGTGGTTACGTGATAAGTATATAATTACCTTTTCAACACTCCTTGCAATAAAAAGCAAGAATCAATTCCGTAAGTTTTCATTATATATTCCATAATCAATGTTTTTCTGTATACCGGTAAGACTCTGATACAAGTAAAACTCTCATTGAAGACTTTGTACAAAGAATGTTTAAGTGGATACCGATTCCCCAATTCATTAATCAACTAGTGGTTTAGACGTTAAATGACCTAACTGAGTATACTAGACGAGCATATGCTGTGGAACTGTTTAGTTAGTTAGCATGATCCTCTTTTTGACCGAAAGAAAAATAATCTAGCATATAATTTAATCCTCATCAATAACGCCTCCGACCACCCAACATCGTATTTAATGCAAAAAATTAGATGCATAATGCATTGAGCACACATGGAAAACTCATTTAAAGGTTTTTACGTTATTTTTTGTGAATTTTATAATTTTCTATCACTTTTTAGGATTTTCTCATTTTTTATTCTAATAATAAATTTACTGTGAATTCAAATTATTTTCACATGTTTTACTTATAAAGGTGAAGAATAAATGTTTTATCTTAAAAATTTGTTTAAATTTTTATAGTAAGAAATCATAAAAAGAATGGATCTTAAACTTACCATCACTAAAGTTGTTCTAAAAATTTAAATGTAATTTTCCATATGCTTTTAGTACCGCTGTTCAATTAGCAATTAAATTTATTTTAATTAATTAATATATGATCATATTTGCTTTGAAATTCCGTATCAATCAACTTTAGTTTTGATTAAAGAATAACATGAAACACACAATTAAGTAACTTCATTTAAGTTTTTTCTCTTAAAAAAAATAGTTTTGATTATCTAAGCAACCAATTTTTTTTTCTTAAAAAATTGATTTGATTGTACACTAGACAACTTTTGGAAAGACATTACAAGTTGTTGGTACACAATCTGTAGGCATCTTCTCTGTCAAGTTGGAAATGGTGGAAACATTAATTTTTTGTTCAATAATAGAACATATAACAAGAGCAAACTTTCTTTTTTATCGTTGATAGATCTTGGGATGTGACTATTTTGGAAACTCTTTTACCAACTACTATGACGACCGATATATGCAAAATTGAACCACCTTGATGTATGATATGGAGGATGATTATCCTTTGTGGGGGAAACATTTGGATGGTAGTTTCTACACAAAAACTATGTAGACAATATTTCAAATCAAGTAACCCTCAGTGGCAATCCCATATTCAAACAATTGTCGAAAAGGGATGACCTAGAACATATTCGCCTACTCTTTTGGAAGGTGGTGGCTGTTATTTTACCTATCAATGATATAAGATATAATTGGTATATGTCACCTCTCCTACTTGTCCTTTATGTGGTCAGCATAGGGAAATAATGATGAATGACTTACAGGATTGCATTAAAACTGAGAGTATATGGAAGAAAATGGATACTTTAATTATCTTCAGCTTCTTTACTCAAAAGAACTCTGAGTCTTGACTCCTTTTGAATCTACTATATGCATGCAAAATCATAGCTTTGGTTATTGAAATCTTATTTTTAGGGTTGTTCTTGATTGACTGTGGAGGAGGAGAATGACTGTATGTTTTGGGGTACAACTAAATCAAACAGGGAAGTTATTCATTGTACAATTTCTCTCCTTGGTGACTTCAAGAATATTCACTAACTGAGCACAATTATGAAAGAGAAAGACACATATTACTTTGACTTTCATAGCCTAACAACTTGAAAACCTCCACAAATGGGTATACTTAAGATAAATTGTGATGCTGTTATTTCTCATTTAGGGTTGAGAGTTGTTCTTGGGGGTGTAGTGTGTCATTGTAGAGGTGACTTTATCATAAGTTTTTCTTGTAAAATTGCTTACTGTGAGGTGGATAAGGCTAAACTCTTAATTGTACTCTAAGTGCTTAAAATGACATGTGACAATGGGTTATAGAACATTATCATTGAATATGATTCACTTAAAATGATTTAGATGTTAGATGAGGGTTATCCTAGGGATCATGAGTTATTTACCATTTTGGAGGAAATTTACCAACAAAGTGGGAAAATCCAAAATTGTAGCTTTACTTTTCTTTCCCGAGAGCTAAACCTAATCGCTAATGGTTTTCCTAAATTAGGTTTAATTTTGTCCTTAGCTATTGTTAAATATCTATTATTGATTCCATATATTATGCTAACGCAAAGGATTTGAGTTGTGTTTCGCAAACTACTATACAGTTATAAATTTCTGGTTTGGCTTTGGTTGACACCTTTCACACACAAAAAAAATAAAATCTAAACAACCAATTTAAAAAATACATTCAATATCGGTTCAAAATTTGATGTAAAATTATCATACTTTCTATAAGAATGTTAAAATGGTTTAAAACACAATGTAAAAAGATCAAAATAATAATTTTAAAATGTTTTTTTTCTAGCAGTGAGAAGGTAAATGTAGTTTTTACACTATTAGTTACTGCATAAATTTTAGGCTAAATTACCACTGATACCCCCCTATTTAGGGGTAGCTCACTTTGTGCCCCCCAATTTGTTTTTTGGGCACTTTTCATCCTCCAACTTTTTTAAAAGTTTAATTTGCGTAATTGAGTGACGTGGGATCCTTATGTTGTAATTAAGAGTTCATTAAAGTTTAATAATGTTAAATGTTAATTTTAGAGATATAGGAAACTAGCAAAAATTGAGCTTTGGTCTTGAGAGATGAAAGACTAAAGTCAATCCACTA
This sequence comes from Psophocarpus tetragonolobus, assembly GCA_037954015.1. NCBI lineage: Eukaryota > Viridiplantae > Streptophyta > Magnoliopsida > Fabales > Fabaceae > Psophocarpus > Psophocarpus tetragonolobus. Next base: position 84,512,515 of record CM075689.1, read on the forward strand.
GAACAAAGGGCAAGTCTATTTTATTTTGGAATTCTAATGTATTTAAGTTAATCATAACAACATTAATTTTAAAAATATAGAAAAGTTAGGCAAGGTTGGAATTGAACCCAGGTTTGGGAGTTTGAATGCTAAAGTCATATCACTAGACCAAAAGTCAATATTAGTTTTCTTGTGAAATTCAAATTTAATTAAACTAATCATGTGGTAAGATTAATTTTAAAAATATATTAAAATGTACAACTTTTTAAAATTCTTTAAATGGAGAAATTTTAATTTTAAATTTTAACTCTTAATTTTAATTTCTATCTTTATTTTTAATTAGATTTTAAATTTTATATTGTTGTTAATATAACTAAATTTTAGTTTTAGTTGTTAATCCTTAAATTTTAATTTCAACTTTTAATTCTTAATTTTAGTTTCAAACTCACAAATAAAATATACAACATAAAATGACCTATAATAGATTTAAAATTAAAATATACAAATAAAAAATAAAATCTAATTAAAAATAAAAGATAGAAATTAAAATTTAAATTAAAAGTTAAAAATTATAAATTAAAGTAACAACTAAAACTTAAATATAAAATTAAAAAAAATAAAATTATTCAAATAGATTTAACATAAAATCACGCTAAGTAGTTTTTAGAATTAAAAAAAAATTCTTTATTAAAAAATTACAATGTAAATGACCAAGAATAGTAAAACAAAACAAAGGAAAAGAGACAATAAAACCAAAATTGGTATACTATGCAGTGATATTGTCTTAAAACTCTCATAGGTCCTAGGTTTAAATCTTACTTTATCCAATTTTAATATATGTTTAAAATTAATGTTGCCACATGATTAGTTTAATTAAATTTGAATTTCACTAAAAACTAATATTTGCCTATGGTCTAATAGTACGATTTTAGCATTTAAATTCCGAAACCTGGGTTTGATTCCAACCTTGCCTAACTTTTCTATATTTTTAAAATTAGCATTGATGTTGATTAGTTTAAATACATTTTTATTCCAAATTAAAAAATTCTTTGACCTTTGGTCTAGTGGATTGGTTCTAGCCTTTTATGTCCAAGCTTGTTATAGTTTTCTATATTTTTGAAAATTTAAAAAAGATATTATTTGGTTGGATCTTTAAGAGAAAAAGTAGGGGAACAAAACTCTTTGTCTCCCTATCTAAATTTCCTTCAATATTGAGAGTTTTGAAGAAAGGAAAAAGTCAATTACTCTTTCTAGACTCATATATAAGAAAAAAAAAAGATATAAAATTTTTGGACTTAAATATAAGCAAATTCTAACAAACTGAACTCTATTTAATACTAATTTTTCAAAAATACCCTTAATTAAGTTTTCCAAAATGTTAGGTGGCATTTGGTTTTAAAAAATATTTTCTATTTCATTTTCCGAAAACTATTTTCATTTTCAATTTTTCAACATTTAAAAAGTATGTTTGTTTTCGCTTGATATTTTCTATTTTCAAAAAATTATATTGTTAAATTTAATAAATTTTAGTGAAAATATTATAAAATATTTATATATATAGTTTAAAATATATTTATATATTATTTTTTACATAATTAAAATATTATTATTAAGTTTCACCTAGTGTTAACTTTTGAAAACATTGAAAACAACTTTCTTTTCTTTTCTTTTTTTAGTTGTTTTTGAAAATATTTTCAACAAAAATTTTTTCTAAAGTGTAATCAAACATATTTTCACTACTATTTTTTGTTTTCTTTGAAAATGAAAACAAAAAAAGTTCAAAACAAACGTCACCTTAACTTTTCAAGTTTTCAAGAAATGAATTTCTAAGAAAAATTAATTCTAGAATAAGTAATGCTTTAAAAAATCTATTTTGTCCTCTCACATTCTACTTTATACAAAAATACAAAGAGATAAAGTCTTGTCAAACAAATGCAAATGCAAAATAGGAAGATATGATGTTATGTGAAATTAATATCTACCATCAAAATTGATTGACTAATTAAATGTGTTGCCCCTATGGAAATTCTCTAGACATGTGAGAGACATATATTAAGGTAGTTTAAGAAATATATTTTAGTTTTTTATCAAATCAATAAAATTAAATAAACTTAACTAACTTTCTTAATATGTGTGAAATTAGATATTTTTGCTTTTATATGAGTCCAGATGGAGTAATAAGTTTTACATGATTTTATTAAATGTTCTTAATTAATTTTTAATGATTATATGTGGGTTCTTTCCCTCCTGAATTCCCATCTTTCTGTCTTTCCTTCCAACATTAACTTTTCATAGTTTTGTTTCTTCCAAAAGTGTGTGAGGTGTACTAGAAGAAAAAATGCACTAGTAATTCATCCATAACAATGTGACACATACAAAAAAAGTGTGAGGGAGATACTAGAAGAGAAAGTACGTCAAAGTTTACCCATAAGGATATAGTGATTCTTCTTATTTTAGAATCTCTTCTTATAGACCTAACATCCTAATTTAAAAAAAAATTCTAATTTACAAATAATATCTTTAAAATTTAAACAAAAAATTATAGAGATATAAAATATCTTTTCCTAAACAATATCTTGAGATTTCAAGTAAAAAAAAGAATTAAATTATTTTTCAACAATCCTTCCCTCAATTAAAAATTTATAGTTTCATGTTTTCAATCATCTTGGATACTTGTCCCAATATTTTTCGAGTTGCAAGTTTTGGTATAAGTTCTTTTCCATATGTTTTGTGATTCCTCCATTGAAATATCCTCTTTGACTTTTATAACCATTAGATTTCTTCACTACTCATCTCTTTTTATGTTAGGCTGCAACATTAATATGTTATGATACCACTTGTTAAGAGAAAAACATATAATCAATGAACCTGATAAGGAAAACACCAAAACAATGTTATTTTGTTCATGTGGTTCACACTACACCTCATGCCTATATTCATGACAAGTATTTGGAAAAATTGAAAAACTTGTAAATTCTTCCTACCTTTTTGTTGATGTAGTTTACATCTTATGTATACATATATCTAGGAGTGGTAGTGGAGCAGGTTTAGCCTCCACACTCTCTACCTTCGACATCCCAAACCATCCCCACCCCGCCTTATAAAAAAAAATATACATCATCACATATTCCACAAAGTTGTGAGATTTTTCACAAAGATGTGGCCTTTCCTCTGGCCTCATCATTAGTCACAATGCATATTTTACATCATTGTGATCAAGGCTCAACCACAGTATTGTGGTCCTCATATACTCATGATTTAGTAGTGCACAGTGGTGTGTATTTGTACACAAAAATGTGAGATTATAAATATATATATATATATATATATATGGAAATTTCGTTTAACATAGAAGTGAAGTTGATGCAAGGGAAGAGGCCAACAATTCTACCCCTGTTCAACACAGGTTTTGGCTGTCAAAGTAGGGGTAGAGGTGGGTCGGCGGTACCTACTGGACGAGTGTGATTGTCATCCTTATCTACATCCACAACAAGTTTTTGGAACAATTGCAAAACCTGCAAACTCACTTAGGATGATGACCCCTATTCAATTTGATGATTCTTCTCATCTTAGAAATACTTATAGTCCTAACATCCTAATTTTAAATGAGAAAATAAATCTTTAATTTATAGATATTGTCTTTGAATTTTAAATGAATACTAGAGATAAAACAATATCTTGAGATTTAAAATAAAAAAAAAATTGAATTTTTTCCTAAGCACAATTCACAAGTGTATATAAGAAACTTTGAAAAGGAAAATATGCATAACAAGTACTCACATACATAATTATAAAATTACAAGTTAACTCGTAAAATTGTGAGTTTAAGAGTTCACAAGCCCCTAATAATTTAAATCACGCGTAAAATCAGAACAAACTCAGTACAATTAGAGTAAACTCGTGAGCAAAATTTTTCAGGTGGTATTTTTCTTTGCTGATTCTAATTTTGAGTATGTTGAATATAATTTATTCTTATGTCTAAAAAAGATTTTGAAATTTGAGTGTTTTAACTCTAATTTGTATTTATTTGAAATAATTTAGACTTATTATATGGATTTGAACTTTTATGTATTTATAGCTATATTTTTAATGAAGTAAACTTTTATGATATTATGAGTCAAGTTTACTAGACTCTCATGAGTTTACATAAATTTTTTATTCTGATAACTTTACTCACATAGTTTAGGAACTTGTCATATACCCATATCATTGTGGCATATACTTTAAAATATTTAATTAAAATTTCTTTCTTTTCTTCTACTCCCCTGGATTCCGTTAAACTAAATACAACCTAAGGTAGATATAACAATGGAATTAACAATAGTATGTGAAAGATTTTAAATTAAAAAATTTTGATGGTATCATTATATATATTTATTGTAAATGAAAAAGAAAAGAAAAAATGATTTTTAATGATTTTTATCGTCATTATTAATATTTATTTTTCAATAAAAAAATTCAAAGCACTCGTTAACATAACTCCATCTTGAATTTTCGAAATTTTTTAAAACTTGCGTTTGATTGATTCTTTAGGGTTGCTTTGGTTAGTAGATGCCATAAAAAACAGTGTCGCGGTGTCACATAAATTTATGTGAACATATTAAAGGGTCTTCTTTTCTTACAAGAATATTAAAGAATCTTCCTAGGCAGTGTCTTTATTCTTCAAGAAAATTAATTAAAGAATTTTTTTTAAAAGGAAATATTAGTTGTTAATTAAAGAAAAAGATATAATTTTTTTTGTTGAACTTTTATTTATTGGAGTTAAAAGCTCCACATCTAGATAATAACAAAATGAATACTATTCATAATCAAGTCACACTTAAATATCTTTCAAAAGATAATGTCCTCTCTCATGAAAATATAAACATTAATTACAATAAAACCTATCACCGTATATCTTACATCATTAAAAGACATAGTAAGAGATTATGATATCAGTAAAAAAAAACATAACTCCCGTAAAAACCAAACCTATTTGATAACCATTTTCATAATGTCAACTGTATAAAAGCAAAAATATATAGAGAATCTAATTTTATCATTAAAAACTATAAAATTTCTAGATAGCCAAATTTCCCAACATATCACATGTCATAAGTATCTAATTTTTTTTCTATATTTACTTACTAACTAAGAGCTAATTAAGTGAAATAAAAGATGAAAATCATTTGGTAATGGTGTAGCTTGCCCAGTCTAACTTAACACCCTACACCAAATAGAATGAGAAATCTTATAAGATAGGGAAAGATGATTAATGTTCTCCAGATGATCTCTATAAAATAGACACAACAGCTGAGGTTCAAGCCCCTCCTCAATAGATTATTAGATGTAGGTAATCTATTAAGTAGAAATTTCCAAGAGAAGGCTATGACCTTAGATGAGAGCTTGTCTTTTCACAACTACTTAAATAAATTAGAATTTCCAACCAATGAGTTTCTTTGATTAAAGGTGTCACCTAAAATAGAATAGGCAGCTAAGACAGAAAACGAATTGCTTCCTGTAGAGACCTGCCTCCATTAATCAGGAAGTTGCTGGTCCACTTGAACTCCCTACAATAAAACCTCGAGATCCTGAAGAAGCTCGACCTTTCATTCAAAGAGGTTATACCTCAAACCCAACCCAAAGAAAACCATCAATCCAGACATGCATTGCTAAAGAGAACAATCTCAAATACCTCTCGTTCAAAGACACACCACCTAACCCACATTTTCTACTAAAACGTCAACCATTAACAATATTTTTTACTAAAATTTTCTCATGTAATTCTTTAATCGACTTTCAAATACATTGATCACTAAATGAGTGTTCATTACAATAACAAAAGTAAATTGGACCACTACGGTAAATAAAATTAATTAAACTTGTTTTTAAAGTAATAATAATTTAGGTAAGAACTAATCGAAATGTTTTTAAGAATTAGAGTGGTTTTATTTTTAATTAGGAATTCAGCGTCTTAGTTGTGTTTTTTAATATAAAAGGAATATTACGACATTTCATTTATGACAATGGAGTAAATATAAAAAAAAAATACAATTAAGATCATGAATATTAATTAACATGAAATCTTGATGCACTAACTAACTTATGAATAACCATATTAGCTTGACTCCTTACTAAATTTATTACCTAGAGTTAAGAACCATTGAATGAAATTGCTAAAGACGGTTAATAATCAATTTAATGGCTTTTTTAATACAATGATAGCAATAAAAATCAAATTTATCAACACATGTATTTATTCTTACCGTGGTCACTAAACCAGCTATAATAACATTTCGGGTGATGTTTTACGGGTGATGTTTTAGACTTTCCAAAATATGATGACAAAGAATAATCTAGACAATATATTCATTAATCAATAATAAGTGATTCATTAGTTGATTTCCAAAAATAAATAAAAATTTATTCATTAGTTGAATTAAATGAATTAATATGTAACAAAATATTATGTTGGACCACCAAAATTTTAATTATATATAGATATATGTGTATAATTAGAATTTTACTTATTTTTTGTTGCTTTTTTTCCTATTTTCTATTTATTTTACTTGTTCTTTTATATTTTTCTTAAACCAAACATTTTTTTATCAGTTTTCTTAAAGCAAACATAATATAAGGGCTTGATTGGTTTGATTTTTTTTTAGTTTTTAAAAAGAGTTTTCAAAACTAGTTTTTAAAAACTATTTTCGGAGAGAAAAGAAAAAAGGTTTGATTTTTTTTTTAGTTTTTGAAAAGAGTTTTCAAAAATAGTTTTCAAAAACTATTTTCAGGAAGAAAAAAAAAACTTGTTTAACAAGTGATATTTGAAAACTGTTTTGAAGATGGAAAAATGAAAAAACTTATTAATGTTATTATTAGAATTTCATTAATAAAAAGCAAAAAACAACATATTTTGGTTGTATTTTAAGTTTTCAAAACAAAAACAGAAAACTAAAAAGCTAAACTACTTTCAGCTGTTCCAGTTTTTTAGCTTTTAAAAACTAAAAAATCAGAACTTTTTTCGAAAACTGTTTTCAAAAAATACTATCCAAACAAGTTTTTTAGTTTTTAAAAACTAAAATACTAAAAATAGTTTTATAAAACTGTTGTGAATCAAATACTAAATAAAACTGTTAATTTTTTAAATGATGACTTTTATAGAACTTAAATTCTCAATATTTTTTAGAGTAATTCCTAAAGTTACAAGTAACGTACATTTGCCTAAAATTTTGATTCACTTTTATTGTGAGTAATCACAATTTTGTGGTAGAGAGCTTGTAAATAATTTATATTCATGTATAAAAAACTGTATTACTGGTATGTTATAGTTTATAAACAATATTCTTATAGCATATTTAATTATCTTAAATTTAATAACGAATAAAGTTATTTTTGAGCTGGTACTGATGTCCTTCTTATAATTAAAAAGAAGTTTTATTTATTTTTTACAGAAATAAAGAGGTGTTATTAACATTCATAAATTCCTTATTAACAATCATGCATTATCTTTATATTTCTTTCAATATATTGACGTCGTTATCACATTTTGAATTTTTTATACACCCAATAACTTCTGGTCTACCAGTACCAGCCTAATCATTATCACACCAACATAAACCAACTTTAAGTAGTTCTCATATATTTTAAACTAATATTAACGAGTCACATTTATAACTGATCACAGGTTACCTAATTAATCACCTGAATTCGTCTATATCGGTGTGACGGATTTTCTTAATTTTTTCCTTTTATTTTAGTAATTTTATATTTTTTTAAAAATTATAATTATTTTCATAGTATATTTATTTTATTATTTTTGTTCTCAATTTTTTAATAAATACAACTTTTTTTAAAAATTATAATTTTCTTAAAATGTATTTATTTTATTTTTTCGCATACATGTTTAACTAAACTTTTAAATTATAGAAATATGTATAATTTTAAATTCTGTTTACAAATTTTGACCCGTGAACATTAAAACTGCACGATGTACAGTTGTCATCCCATTAGCTTAATAATTTTAGAACTTTGTTTGTATTTTGACTTATTCCCTCAAAAGGACGCGCGTTTTTTTTTTTTTTTTTTAAAACTCGCACAATACTTTTAAGTAATATTAAATTCAAGTAAGAGATATACTATTGTTTTAAATCAAAATTTAAATTTGTGCTAATATACGTAGAGGCAAAGGTATTGTTTTAACCTTGTACAATGGTCAATTCTCATGTTATCTAAGTTAATAGTTTGTTATATTGACTTCTAGCCAATCTAGTGATTTACTAATAGCTGGTTAAATATTTTTGAAAAAAGTGTTATTGGTCTTTGTAAGCCTTTTATACTATTTTCAGTATAAAAAAGTTTTATATTAATATTTAATTATAATTTTTTATATATAATGAATTTATGATTTTAATAAGTAATATTTTAAAAGTTATATAAATAAAAAATTAAAATTAAAATTAAATATTAGTATAAAATTATTTTATCAACACGGATCAGTAAAAAAAATTAAAAGATTTTACAACGAGTTAAATGATAATACAAACATTATATACGGAACAAAATAAGATTAATATAAAATAGAACTTGAACTCTTCCTTAACAGTCTTCGTAGTATCTAACTTAAACTACGTACTAGGAATAGTGAAGTTTCTATATTGACCATAAAAATGTATTCACATATAAAATTTTCGTAATTCTTTTGTCGAAGTTGCCTGATCAAGTTGATTCATAATTATTGAACTTAGGATAAACATTGGGTAGTCACCACGGAACCAGATATTATTATTGGGGAGGTGAAATTCATAAGGAAATTTTAAGGAAAGGTTCATTTGTCCCCAAACACAACCTATTTGTCCAAATTAAGCATTGGTATGATTATGACATTTGGGCCTATCTTTGTGAGAAAAAAAGTTTTCATCACTTCTCTCTCGTGTGCTGTATTTAAATTAATTAATTTTCTCTCGCGGCGGTACCTGTTGTAATCATTAATATCTTCCAAAACTATAAAGTTTCTTCTCTCCCTTCACCAACTATATTTTATTTCGCACATTTTTAATAGTTAATATCCATTAAAATCCTAACTTCATTATGGAACGAAGATGTTACGTTTAGGACAAGTATAGATTCTAGAGCTCATGTAGAATTCGAGGATTAGTTTGATTTTAGTTTTTGAAAATAATTTTTGAGAAATAGTTTTAAAAATTGTTTTTAGAAAAAAAAAATTATTTAACAAGTTTTATTTAAAAACTGTTTTAAAGATATAAAAATAAAAAAAATTGTTTATATTTATTATAATTTTATTAATAAAAAGTAAAATAAATATTTTGAGTTTTCAAAACAAAAATAAAAAACAATTTATTTTTTAGTTTTTAAAAACTAAAATACCAAAACAGTTTTATAAAATTATTGTCAAAAAAATATTTGGTTTTTTTTTTAAACTTAAACTTTTAGGTAAAAGTATTTTTTCATTTTTTTTATTTTACACATTAGATTTATATTAGAACGTGTGAATAATATTTTTTAATTTAAATCTAAACATACGTACAGTACAATTCTTTTTTTATATTTTATTTTCATCTGCGAAATTTATTGTATTAAAATTAAGAGAATTTTAGTATATAATAATTATATAGTAGTTGGTAATTTAATTACATTATAAAACTTTTTCGTATACTGTTTATAATAGTATATTGACATTAAAATTAATAATTTTGTTTCGTTAACTAAGTTTTTAATCTTTTATATATATATATATATATATATATATATTTATTGTGTCTTACATTGAATTCTTTACACGTGGTGTACAACATGCATGTCTGTCAAAAAAGTTCTGAATTCAATTTAATCTTGAAAGATCTTATTTTAATTGGTAAACACTTAAAGTTTATTTCAATTAAATATGATCATATTTTTATCACGACAGTCATCTTATTTTATGTTTTCTCTCTGTAAAGAAAGTAAGTTCTTTTATCTCTTTCCTTTAAATTTCTCATCTTATTTTATATTTTTTCTCTTTCCTTTTTATTTTTATTTTAAGTGTAAAAAAAAGTCATTGTATCTAATACGAATAAATTTTTTATTTTAAAGCAATAAAATGTCTCTTTTGTGGTAAAACAATATTTAATTTAAAAAAGCCTATAAAAAAGTGTAGAAAAAAATGTCGTAGAAATGCAATTAAATGTCTGTTTTGTAACCAGGGTAAAGAATGACACTCAATCTGGAGTATCTAATACGAATAAATTTGATTTTAAAAAAAATTGAATAAAATCTTTAATTTACTGACTTTAGTTATTATTAATCTCAGAATGTAGATCCCAATGAGATGATTCATATTTTATGTTATAATCCACCCACATTAAAAGAATATTCAAACCATTAAATTCTGTAAAAATATATCAAATCATTAAATAGGATAATTAATACCCATGGACATGAAACAATTCAAGTGATAAAAAAAACCAGACCGTAACATGTTTGTACAATATCATGAATAATGACTTTGGTGTTGTGACCCCTCCCCCTACCCCCTAAGAAGAAACTCACGAGGATAGATATTTCCTCACTCCAAAGTCCAAACAACATGTCATAAAGAAGAATAGTACCAGAAATTCAAAATATGTCTCACCAATAAAATTTGAGAATTCCAAAGGAAAATAATAAGAAGTCATAAATGGATCATTTGCCCGGTACAGATCTGAATGTGATTTACATCCACCACATATCTTAAAAAACCTGACCTCTAAGGGTCCCATGTTGTAATTGAGGAAAATGTTTCAAGAAAGAGTCCATAAAAAAAAATACTTATATATACATGTGTATTTTTTTAAATGCGTGTTGATTTTTACATATATCACCCATATATTAGATATGAATATGAATACATATATAATTATTATTCTATACGATGATCGGGTACAAGTGTACGTATGAGTATATTACTATGCTCTGTTCTATTATAATTTTATTAATTATATAATAAATTTATTATATATTTAATTAAAAATTTTAATTTTTAAACTTTAATTTATAAATTTTTATTATTAATTATTTTTTATATACTTTTTAAATTAAAATATAATTAATAATTTAATATATAATTTATTTAATAATAAATAAATAAATTTAAATTGTAAAAAATAATATAACATGTACATGTCATTATGTCCAAACCTGAAAATACCAAACGGGAGATGAGATAAAATTTCACATCTACTTTCTATTTATACGTGAACTCGAACTGTCCCACACTTTCTAAAGACAAGGATGGGAAGAGTCAAAATCGCACTCACCCTTCACAGTCCCGTTATAATCCCTACATATGAGTGTCATTATTTCATAGACTTATATTTTTTTGTTTATTAACGTTTTATTTTCCGTTTTTTATTTTTTATTATGGTGATGAGCATGTAGAAAAGTGAGATTTTTAATGAAAATATTACAAGTTTTTTTAATACCTAAGTAATTTCTATTTTACTTTATTTTTTATTTAAATTATTATCTTAAATTTGATTTAAAATATGTTAAGAAATATCCAAACATAATTAAACTTAATTTTAAAAATATACCCACCATAGAATTTCTAATTCTACTATTCTAGGAAATAAAATTTCTAAAAATATAAATATAATACGAAACTTAAAACAAACAAATACGACGTACATAGGTGTCTCAAGCCTCAACCCATTTATTTTACAAAGACACATTTGCATTGTTTAAAAGGAAAAAAATACTCATTTATTATCTTTTACTTTTTATAAGTAAAAATAACTGATTTTACTTGGTATATATACAATTTTTTAAATTTTTTTACTCCTTGTATTTGTATTAATTTTATCTTTTACTCTTCATTATAAAAATTGTAACTTTTTAAGTCGTTTACTCTATTTGTAACTGTAGAAAAATGAAAAAACCACTATAGCAAAAAGATGGAAACATGCTAACTTTTTTTGGTTGGAGTGGTGAAAAAATAATTTTAAGATGGTGAAATCTATTAAATTATTTCTTATTTATTTCTGTACCTTTTTCTTTTTCAAAAAACATGATATTTTATATTATTTTTTCTCTATTTTAATCTATTCTAATTCTTTTTTCATAACAAAACAGAGCCTTATAAAGTAAGTTTCTTTTTTAAATTTAGATGAATTGGTTTTAAGGCTTAATAAATACTTATAGTGATGCTTATATACTATTGAACGATGAAATTTTCATATCTAAGAGCAGAAATGAAAGCAGTCTCTGTGAAATATGAATCAACTTGTCATGAGGTGCACGAAATTTTATTGGCAAAGACACATTTGGATTGACTACACGCAATATACGGACGTGGATAAAGATACTGAGAACTTTACATGAGTGTGTGAAACGACGTCAGATAAACGCCAAAAGTACAGTAACCAGCAACAACGTAGAACTTGGTCCACAATCTCTGCATTCTGCACCACTCTTCCACACGTTCGCCTAATCACATTCCGCCACGTGCCACACCGGGACCCTTACGGTCCTTTCAACCACAACAACTACCGCACTGTACATTATTATTATTTTCTGTTTTATTTTTTCTCAGAATCATCATAAGGAGAAAATTTTGACTTTTTTTTTTTTTTTTTAAAAAAAATTTTATTTGGTTTTTCAATTTGCGCCTTCTGTTTTTCTGGGGTGGCTTATTTATTGGTTTCACTATGACGATGGGGGCAAAAAAAGTGGGAGTCTTTCTTGTAACTTCAACCAACAGCCTCAGCCGGTAGCTTCTTCAACTTCTCCTTTTCTTTGTTTATTCTCCCTTTTTCTTTTTCTATTTGGTTTCGTTGTGTTGTGTTGTGTTTGTGTGTGTGTTTTCCTTATCATTGTGTCTATATGACAGAACTTTCTGGGGTGTTGGTAGTGTTGAGGGATCTGAGGCAAAGGTGTTGATGATATGGGAGCGTGTGTTTCAACTCCACAAGGGTGTGTGGGAGGGAAGTTGAGCTCTTCCAAGAAGAAAACTCGTAAGAGGAGAAGAGAGGGACTCAGGAGAAGAGTTACTTCTCGGTTGTGTAAGGAACCGCTTAAGAAGGTTGATGTGGCAGGGTTGCCTGATTGTTCCTTTGCCAACCCCGCTTTCCAAGGTTGATGTTTTATTGCATCTTTATTTTTTTTATCTTTTTGCTTGGCCTTCTGGCTTGCATTTCTGTGAAATGTTTTTTTCTTTTTCTTTTGGGAGTGGAAGGTTGTAAATGAGAGAGCTGAGAGATGTTTTGTTCTGAATTGCATATCATTTGTTGGAATCCTTTTAATTTTTTTGGTGTTTTGGGGTTAGTTGGAGACTTGAAGTTTTAGACTTTGGGAAATGTTGTTGGTGGAGTTGATCACTTAGCGTGTAAAGAAGGATTGGTTATATGTGCTCCTTGGAAATCTGAAGTTACGGCTAAAGTGAAGCAAAGCAATGGTTTATACGAGGATTGAGTGGATGTTAATAATTGGTGCAAATTTTGCCACTTGCAACTAAAAGTTATAAAACTAATATTATTTCTATATGAAGGGAAATGTTGAAATTCAATTTTTGGATTAGGACTTAGAATGAACGTAATAAGACTTCAGGTGGGAAATTGATGCTGAAAGTTGGGCTAATAGTAATAGTGGTATGATGCCTATGCATGAGTTGTTGAGCACAATTGTAGTTGGTGAGTTGTGCATTTATGATATAACTCTACCCTTTTCAGCTTTTCTTTGAGGCTTGATCAATGAGGACTTAAAAACTAACATTTGTTTCTGGAATTAGGTCCTTATTATCACAGGCATGGAAGAACAGGTTGCAGAATTAGTACTTATAATTGCATAAATTTTGCTATTTTAAGCAATTTAAATGAAAATTTTGAAATGGAAACTGAATGTACATTTTAAGTTATATGATGACTGATTTCTTTTCAGACCTAAGCCACCTTTATTGAAAAATAATTGAATGTAATATTTCAGGCCTCATAGATCTGTTTCTTCTGTCGTTGATTGATTAATTAGTTATTTTGATCAGCTTGCCATATAATATCTAGTTTAACTACAGCTAGTGCATAAAACTTTTTTTTTTCTTCTGAAATCCTAGTAAGCTTTTGTTTGACTTTAATTTTTCTAACTTCTTATTGGAATTTTAATTTGGCGATACAGGAAGTATTGAAGAGGCATGGTTTGATTCTGTTGCAGTATTTGACTCTGACTGTGATGATGATTACCAGAGTGTTCCTGATGGTATAATTTTCCATATTTTTTAAAATTTAGTTATATTTTACTTCCTACTACTTCGATATTTAGATACTATTACCCTTAAAAATTATTATTAAAACAATTTGTATCTGCAGATGTATCTCTGAGTGGGGTTGAAGGTGGATCTGTATCAAGTTTTCCATATTCTAGAGATGCCAACCATGGAGTTTCAACAGATCAGGTTCAGAAACAAAAGGAGTTATTGGCAGGATATTCTTCAAATATCTCTGAGGCTGCTGCCAGAAGTTCAGATGTTCAATATTATGGTGTAGATGTCATTGACTCTCAACGTGAGCCTGTGTTCCTTGATGAAATTTCCTCGGTCGACGCGAACTCTAACAAAGATGATGGACTTTTGGATAATTGTGGGATTCTTCCGAACAATTGTTTGCCATGTCTTGCATCTACCATTCCTTCTCTCGAAAAGAGAAGATCATCAAGTTCTAGTCCTCCTAATGCAAGGAAGAAGCCTCCTACAAAACTTTCCTTTAAATGGAAAGAAGGACATGGGAATGCTACTCGAAGTGAGTTGTAATTCTTGAAACAATATTCTTATGTTTTTCATTTAGTGTGTGGAGTTAATTTACATCTATGACATTGCTAAAAGATTATTTATTGATTGCATTTTTTTCTAGGAGAATGGATTTATGTTGTGATGCAGTTATGGGAAAATATAATTGGTATAATTCTTATTTCTGTTGCTTTTTCTGCTTTTCAGTTTCCTCAAAGACACTTGTACAAAGACCAATTGCTGGTTCTCAAGTACCATTTTGTCCCATTGAGAAGAAAATGCTTGATTGTTGGTCACAAATTGACGCAAGCACTTTTAAAGTTCGAGGAGTAAATTATTTCAAGTAAGATTCAGATTTGTCTAGTAATTTGTTTGACAGTGCATGTGCATCCATGTGCAAATAAATGCACAAATGGTTTGAACTATGAAGTCAAATTGAGATGTTTTACATACATATCTGCAGACAAAGTAATGTTTGACTGGGCTGTTGTTATGGCAGGGACAAGAAAAAGGACTTTGCTCCTAATTATTCTGCATATTACCCATTTGGTGTAGATGTTTTCTTGTCTCCACGGAAAGTTGACCATATAGCCCAGTTTGTGGAACTTCCTGTTATAAGTTCCTCCTCTAAATTTCCTCCCATACTAGTTGTAAACGTTCAGGTACTCCTACTTTGCTAAAATTTAGTTATAACTTTATGGAATTATTGCTATTAATTGTTGTATTTCCAATAGGGATTCCTTGTTGGTCCATTCTAATCCTAGTTGTCTTTTGCTTTTTCCTTAGTATGGTACATTTCAACAGAACAATTTATAAAACTGGTACAAGTTCTTAGTCTCTTTTGCTTTGTGGGTTTTAGGTTCCACTCTATCCTGCCGCACTTTTTCAAGGAGAAACTGATGGCGAAGGAATGAGCATTGTTTTGTACTTTAAACTTTCGGAAAGTTACTCCAAGGAACTTCCACTGTCTTTTCAAGAAAGCATCAGAGTAAGATGGAGCCTTCATGTGTCAATTTAGTGCTTAATATGCTGATAATCTAATACTTCATGCTAAAATTTCTGTCATCTCTATATTTTTTTGGTTACTAAGATTACTTTTTTCACTGTCCATTGAATAAAATTTTTCAAAGTAATAGTCTGACAGTGCCTCTAATTTTATGGTCTTCTTGCATTATATTGTTCTCTTTTTGATAATTTGAGGAACGCTCTACTACTTTTTACTGACCTATAAGTAGCTGATGAAATAACATCTTTCTACAGAGATTGATGGACGATGAAGTTGAAAAGGTGAAGGGTTTTCCTGTAGATACAATTGCACCCTTCAGGGAAAGGTTGAAAATATTAGGTCGTGTTGTCAACCTGGAAGATCTTCATCTGAGTGCAGCAGAAAGGAAGCTTATGCAGGCTTATAATGAGAAACCTGTTCTTTCACGTCCCCAACACGAGTTTTACACGGTTTGTCTCTCATGATCTCATTCACTTATCGTAATGCTTTCTTCTAATAAACTTGTCAAGTTATAACTATTCAACCTATGATAATGAGCAATTAATTCTTGAATGATCTTGAAGAATGAGAAAACATAACTGTTTTACATGCATTAGTACCAGTAACTGCTGCTGTGGTACATACATTTGTATTTACTCACCCCATTATTTCATTTGATACCAATTTGAGCTGAATATGACAATGTCTTTGTATCATCTTTATGAGTCTGCATATAAGGTAATGAATGTCCCATTGATGTTACGGGTCTGTTTTGTTTCTCAGTGAAACCTGAACGTGAAGTTCTTTACATGCATACGTGTTATACTTTAAATATGATAAAATGGTCCTGCCTATGTCCACATTCATGTCATTCAGTGATTAACGATGGCAGTTAGTGCCAGCATGATTTGTCTTCAATGTTATGTGGCAGTTAATTCAGAATGGTCAATCAAACTGAGAAAAACAAAAAAATATATCATGAAATTGAGACTTTGGAGAACAGTGAAAGGTAAAGTTCAAGTTTTCCTGTGGGCCTCCTTCTCCTTGTCCATGTGTGTACTCTTTGGTTGCATCTTTATGGATTGCTTGTGCTACCTTTAATATCTTTGCCCTGCAATTCAGTGGTGTCATTTCACAATAAAAGACAACGGTCCTCCACATGCAGTACTTTTAATTTTTGACATTTCTTTCTAATCACCGAACCACTATGATTTATCTAATTATTTAATGTGAAAACTTATTTGTATAATAATGTACAACAATTTTTACGACTACAAAAAAAATAAAAGAGAGAAAAACATGAGATGGAATAAATGACGTGGCAAAGACTGATACAAACATGCTATATAATTAGGGTGATTCTAATAAAATATTTTTTTTATAATACCTTAACAGTATCTTAAGAATATTGGTTAATATTCTCTTATAAATTATTGCGTGAATAATATATCTAATTTAATTATTTTTGCAGGGTGAAAATTACTTTGAGATTGATTTGGATATGCATAGATTCAGTTATATCTCTAGAAAAGGTTTTGAAGCATTCTTGGATAGATTAAAGATTTGCACTCTAGATGTTGGCCTCACAATTCAGGCAAGTAGTTTCTCTTGTACCAACAATAATTTTATTTTCATTGATGCCCTATTGAATTTTACAACATTTTGTGCAACAGGGGAACAAACAAGAGGAGCTACCAGAGCATGTGTTATGTTGTATTAGATTAAACGGCATTAACTACATGAATTACCAACAACTGGGGCTAACTCAGGACCCCCTCTAATAATATAAAGTAACAAGCATTTTTTTTTTTTTGGAGAAAATAACAAGCATTTGCAATCAATTTAAGGTTAGTGATAGATAGTCTTTTCCAGAAGTGTTTTTTTCCATGTGTACTTTATTATTACATAAAATTCACGTGAGTTTTATTAGAAATGAATAAACTAATCCATGTGAATTTTTTCTAATAATAAAAGTAGGTTAAAAGAATTGTTTGGTTTTTTGATAAATTGTTATTGCAATGAACAAACATGCGTGTGATTAAAGGGTGGCAAATTTGTGTAAGATGCCAGCTTGAAATTGAGGAGGGGTCACTATACAAGAATAGAAACATGGACCCACAAACGCTTTCTTAAATTTTGGACACGTGGGTCCATACTCGAGCATTTACTCATTCTCTGAGCAGAAAATTTATTATTATAGCAAAGAAAATAAATGTGAACGCGTGGGTGGTTCTGATCCGAGTGTCCTTTTTATTTATATATGGGCTTCGTTTCTGATTGTACAGCTACGTAAGTGAGAAAATTGCACTGTGTTATATATGTTAGGTGTACTATAGTAGTTGAGTTGAACGTGTGCATAGTGATTGAAAGCAACTGGTGCTGAAATGGAATCTCCACTTCACAACAGCAAATATTTATGGATTTGGGTTCAATAATATGAAGAGAGTCAGATAGAAATAAGTGGATAACGGTCGGAAATATGGATTTCCCGAGGTGATACCGTATAGAATCTCAACCATAATAAAATTTCATAATAAAAAAATATAAAATATTAAAAATTTTAATTGTTAAATCGTAATGGTATGTTAATAAAAATGATTGCATGGAATCCAGATTTATAACTGACGCTTGAAAAATTAATAAGAGTTAGTTTCAATAAATTTGTATTCATTTATTTTTCAATTAACACCTACCCGTAGAGCTTTGTATTTTTTCCTTTTAACCACTGAGAAGCGTATGAGATAATTCATAAGAACATAATAACATCAAGGAATAGGTTGCTTGCAAACTCAGTCTAGCCAATTTCATTCATGTTTGGTTCAGCACTGCTTCACCGAAAATCAATTTTCTTTTTTATAGCAGACAATGCAGCTTTTTGATAGCTTTTGATCTCTTACCAAAGTAATTTTCCCCCCCTTCAACTCAACCATCAGATTTTCTCTCAAACAGTTTTCTCTCATACCCACTACTAACTGAGTTGGTGGTTTTGGTTGACATGTCACATCTAATTTACCAATTCAGATGGCAAATTGAGCTGACATGCTGGTCCAATTTGCAACTCAGATGGCAAATTAGACCTTCCCCTACGAGCCCAATAGTGAATTTTACTATCCCATTATACAATCTTTTCTTTACATACCCCCTCTTGGTAACCCAAGTCACTCATACTACCAACTCCTTAAATATATTTGTTTCAATTATACGAAAATGCATTTCAATTTCAGTCTTTTTCAATGGAAAAGTTGGTATCATGTGAAACTACATTAAATGGGTATTCAAATGTACTTTTTTAGTTATATCATGCATCAAATGTACTATTTCAAGTTACCAAAGTAACTTAAAATTTTCCATTGCGTGCAAACAAGTGGTGGCAGAATGCACTTTTTCTTCTCCACCACTTATGTTGTATTTTTTTATTGTTTTTCTCCTATTGTCATTTCCCTTTCTTCTGTGTTTTCATTGCTTGTGTTTTTTTTGTTTTCTTTTACTTCTCTTTATTTCTTTTCCTTTTACCATTGCGAATGCATTCACAGTTGCTTTGAGAAATTTCTCTCAACACACTTGGTAGTGTGCGTTTGTTTTGTGTAATTTTTTCTGTCTTTTTTTACAACAAAACTGGCAGAGACGAGTGTATTCAAGTTGACCTAGTGCACTTCGTTCATGGTCTTCGTGTTGTTGTTTTTTCTATGTTTTGTCTGATGGTAAGTTAATCTTTTTGTGTGTCTTATTTGTACTCGATTTAGGGTTCATTCTTTAGGTGTTACGTTCTTTATTTTTAGAAGATATCCAACGATGTTACTTTCAGAACAGACTCAATGATGCAGGCATACCAATGCAGATTGGAGCGCAGACAGTGTCATATGATGTTCATCTTAACAATTTTAATGTTTATGGTTCATATGTAATTCATGTATTGTTTTATAGTGTCATATGATGTTATTTAGATATATTGCTTAGACTTGGATGAAACTACATAGATTCTAGAGAAAGTCCATTAAACCTCCACGTTAAATCATGATCATTTTCTTTTCTTCAAAATACAACTTGACGAAAAAAGTGGTGCAATTATAAATAAGCATTTTCATATAGGAAAAAAAATCATATGTTTATTTGTATTAAATTAATATATTTTTTGAAATTATCTATGAGAACAAAATTTAGAATGCTGAAATGTCATTATCCAAAATACTAATCATAATTAATAATATTTTCTATACTATGTATTGTCCAGCATGACAAATAATTAAATTAAGATATTAGCATTTTTATTAACTTTTAATTAATTGTGTAAGTTAAATAATTTCATTAGCTAAAAAATATATCTTTATTTAAATTTTGTTTCATGTGTTTGAATTAGTGTTAATAAAATTGATTTTAAATATAATTTATTTGTAAATTGATTTGGGTTAAAATGAAATGTTAAAATGATATGATTTATGTTTGAATTTTTTTATTGTAAACTTGAGTTCTGACTAATAATTAAATTCTGTATTGTAAAACTAAATATGAAAATTTTTATATGATGTTTTTTGCTTCTTGAAATTATGAGATATAAACTATGTCTATTTTGTGAACTTAAACTCTTCCTTAACTAACTTTAGTTATAATAAAATATAACAAAATTGTATTTTGCTACCTAAATTGGGATAGGATTTAATTTTCATATTAGCAAAAGTGTTTTGTACTTAAAAATTTAACTATCAAATGAAACGTTTTAATGACATTTGAAAGCTATATTTTAAATATTTCTTCCAACAATTAACTCCAAATTAAGATTAATAACATAAACTATAGGTTAATAAGATTAGATATAACATTTGTTGAGTCTTTAATAGCAGAAAAAAATAGCCATATCTAACAAACCTTTATTCTATAATACATGCTACAATTTGTGTGCAACCTCTGGCCATCTTCAATTTTTTTTTAAAAGAAATTAGAATATAAATGCCAAACATAATGTATAATAACTTTAATAATAATAATAAAAATAATAATAACAACAAAAATAATAATAGTAATAGGTGATAATTTTTATATATTGACATTATAATGTTAATAAAAAATATATTTTCTATGAAATTTGGTTTTGTCAAGAGTTATTAGTTACTATTTATATGAGGAGATTATCAGTTACTATTTGTCAGCCGTTATCAGCAATAAACATCAAAATCCAATTATGCATACTAATTATAAAAAAATTCAAATAAGGATCACATTCACAAACCTTGCTCCTAGCAGCAATCCATGGATTGAGGTGGGTATTTCAATGGGAGCAATGTATGGAAATCGCTCCCATGACCATAGTTGGAGTAAAATACAACCTCTAGCAATGTCGTGCGTTTTATAGTTCGCAACTTTGCACAAATCGCGGTATAGGTTGCTTAGCAGTGCAGACCCCCAACTGTACGTGCCACACTCATCCAAGTTGCGTAAAAATTGAAAGAACTTTAAGGGAAGACCATTTCCTGAGCGATCAGGAAAAAGTAATCCTCCAATGAAATGAAAGATATACGCCTTTGCATTAATCTCCAAATTTTGGAGAAAATTGTTTGCGTTTTAAAGGTCGAAATTGTCATTCAACCATATTTTTTTCAAGAGGCTCCCTCTAATGTCGATCTTTCCAGGATGACGATCAAACACAACCTCAAGTTCCGCATACCAATCGGGCCGCCTAGCCACACCAGACATAGGCAACCCGTCAACTATAAGGCCAGGCAACATGGTCACATCTTGCAGAGTGATTGTGCACTCACCCACAGACATGTGGAATGTGAGTTTTAGGTCTCCAGTGCTCTACCAACGCTGAGATGAATGAGTGGTCAAGTTGAAAAAAGTTCACCAAAGCCAGTTGTTACCAAGAACGACTGAAGGTGAGGAAGATACCCTATTGTTTGCATTTGTAGGGTATTCCTAACATGTAGCACATGATCATCCTCACCATTCCAAATATTTTCTAACACATGCACCGATTGCATGGTCAACAACAAGGGATCTCTTGGCCCTGGATGGACAATGCAACCTTCTGTCGTTGTTTACTAACCTGCATAGAGAGGTTACCGGTTGCCAATAATAAATACACCGATTTCATATATGTTTTTATATATTTTATTGGTGCTCATTAATACTTTAAAGATTGCATTTCAGATTTTTTAAATATCATGCTTTAAGGTTAACTAAATACCCAATTTTTTTTATTCTCAACAGGAGTATACATAAAAAATAAACCCTAAATAGCAAAACTATTTTCCAATGTCATGGTGTTTACTTTGTAAACACATCAATATAGTGTTTATTCTCATTGATAGTTTAGGCATCAATATGGGTACACTCTTTATCTTTTTATAACATATACTTTTATAAACAATTAATTGGTCTTTTTATAAGTCATGTTATAATTTCTATAAATTTCCTTTCTATAAAATTTTAACATAATAAACATTATATTTTATTTATCATTTTTTAAATTTATTAAATGGGATGAAATTAGTAATTTAATAAAAAAAAAATAAATAAACTAATATAACTATTTTCATATTTTATATCATTTATATTCAATTATGTTATCATACAATAAATCATATCAATTAAACTAAAATAGAGTATCACAAATAACAACCTATTAAACATTATATTTTATAATTTCTATTAATTTCCTTTCTCTAAAATTTTAACCTATTAAACATTATATTTTATTTATCATTTTTAAAATTTATTAAATGGGATAAAATTATTATTTTAATAAAAAAACAATAAAATAAAATAATATAACTATTTTCATATTTTATAGCATTTATATTTAATTATGTTATCATACAATAAACATATCAATTAAACTAAAATAAAGTATCACAAATAACAAGCAAACCTATTTATGTTGTCAAGGTTAATTTATTTTTTATATAAACTCATATTAAAATTATGTTTTTTCCCTTCACAGCCTCATCAATGTTGACTATATGCATAAAATATTTATATTTATATGATTTTATCACATATAAATCACTATAAATCTTAAATCCTTAACACATATAATTATATTTAAACCCTAATCATTATAACTTCTAACTCCTAAACATTATAAAAAAAAATTTTAGCACTAAATAAATCTGACCTAAAAATATTCTAATGTAAAAAACTTATTTTTAGCATTAAATAAATCTGACCCTAAAATCATGTTTAAATAACAAAATTTATACTTTCTTTTTAGAAAATTAATGTAACTTATAAACATATTTTTTAGTGTAACACACTCATAATAAATCATTTAAAAACTTACTTAGCAATCAAAATTATAAACGAAAATAATATAATCAGAATAATAAAAACTTGCAAATATTTTCTTCTTCTATACCAAAATTTTTCAACATTGCAATATTTTTCTACAGCTCATACTAATTTTTTCTTCCAATCTTCTTTGCGGTTAAGGCTTACAGTATGGGGATTTATGGGCGTGGGGGAAGCCTAAACCGTCATCTTGCTTGGCGGGTTCGTGCCACTTGGCAGCACACCATTAGCTAAAAAGACGGCATGATTAAAACTCTCCCAAATCGCCATCTTACTTTCCGGTTTTGCAGACGTGGTGACAAGTGTCACCTCCTCACTGAACCTGCCATTCGGCTTGCCTGTTTCAAGGACATGTCTCAGAATTGTTGTCCCAAATCGCCAACTGAGTTGCTGGTTTCCACCCGTCGTGACAAGTGTCACCTCCTCACTCAACTTGCCATTTCACTTGCCGGTTTGGGCTCCATGTCTTTATGCTTCCTCAGGAAGGAGCAAAATCTCTGTAATGTTCCCCCAAATTGGTAATTGAGTTGCCGGTTTCCAACCACTTTACTTAATCTGCCAGGTAAAATGGCGATTTACCCTAGGTTCTATGCAAAATTACTCCACCCCGTTAGATGAATTGCTAGTTTTGGCAAAAACTACACCATTCTAGGAATTTTACACGAACCAACCCTATTTTTGAAATTTTTTACTACTATTACACTCTGTATGGAAAAAAACCCAAAAGTAAAAGCATGAAGTTTCTAGATGAAGTGTGTAGACACCCAATTTTGTTTAAGTTTTTTTTTTATGCTTAAAATAAGACTTTTAACTCAAAAAAAAAATAAGAAGAGGGAAACTGCATAAAAGTTAGGGGTTGTGATCAGTGTCTACTTTGTACAAAAATTTATAAATGACACTTATTTGAATAGAAAATTAAAGAAAACACTTTGCATAACCCAACTTTATCTAAAGTTAGTCGGTAAATAAATTTTTTTTAGGGTGTTGAAATTGTACATTTAACCTGTGATTTATTGTGTCAAATCTCTCCTTGAAATAAGCAAGAAGCAAGGAATAGAAAGAAATGATATGATGCTAACAAACAAATCTTAATGTTGTTTCATGTGAATTGCAGGGTAATAACCCGAACCTCAACAAACAATGCCAATGGACCAAAAGAAGACATTGTATCATGCAAATTGTAGGGTAATAGTCCAAACCTCAACCAACAATATCATTTGACCAAAAGAAGGTGTTGTTTCATCTGAATTGTGAGGCAAAATGTCAAACATCAACCAAAAACACCATTGGACCAAAAGGAGTCACTGATTCTAGTCAAAATTTCACTGAGCCATGAGGGGAATCAGACTTTAGAGGTCGCTTAGCAAATCAATTTTAGCTAAGTGAAGCCTTTAAAAATAGTTAAAATTCATTGGAATTCGCTAAGCGAACCAAATTTTGCTTAGCAAAAATCGAGCAAATGCTACTGTCGCTGAGCGATGAATCCTTCGCTGAGCGTATCCCCTTGGATTTTGGCTATAAATAGGTGCACAAATTCATTTTGAGATGGGACTTTTGGAGGCTATTATTGAAGTTTTTGGAGGATTTTTTAAGGTGTTTTGGGGGAGGTTATGGAGAGTTTTGAGAGGTTTTTGGAGTGGGAGTCTTTCTTCAACTTTCTTAAGCATTTGGAGAGCTTGTATGGTGAGTTTTGAGAGCTTTTGAAGGGGTCTTGGAACCTCTCTTGGAAAGGTTCTTGAAAGTCTTTGGTAGAGCTTTCCTTGAGTTCTCTTGGGTTCTTTCATGAGGTTTCTCTTGAGATGTTTCTTGGAGGTTACCTTGGGGTCTTTCTTGGAGCCCTCTTTGGAGCTTTCCTTGGGGACTTCCTTGGAGCCTTTTCTTGCAACCTCTCTTCCTTTTTACTTTCTCTTCTCTAATCAACACATTCTTTTTCAATGTTCACCATAATGGACATATACTGAGGAACCAACACTTGTTGTTGCACCGAATATAGGTTCTTTCCTCAACATTAATTGTATCACACTCTCTGTGAATTTGAAATCATTTCTTTTGCTTCAATCATTGTCATTTTGTTTCATCATCTTGAAATACCATGTTGTGATTTTGCCTCCTATCTGTTTCTACTCCCATCAAACATGTAATTTTCTACCTAAACATAACACCTCATAAAGATAAAGGGATTTATTAGATGTGATATATCTTTAATCCTAAGGTTTTAAGACATAAGTTGTGACAAATTTTTGTCTTAAACCTCATCTCTAAAAAAATAAATCATTGTTCAAAATTATCTCAAAAAGATAAAATTAATCCAAAAAAAAAAATTCAAATAGATTGACTTGGGTGTACACCCCTAGAAATTTAAAATCTTAGAACGTATGAGATGTAACAATTTAAAAATCCTAAACCTCAAAATAAAAAATCATCATTAAAAAATATTAACACACAAGTGTTTCTACAAAGAACTATGTAAACTCTTATTCTTCAATGCATTTGGATATAGTTAAGAGTAAGATCCCTCTCTTGTCGAACCAAAAAATATAAAATACTAAAAAGAAAAATAACAATAATAATCTTTTCATAAAAAACAAATTTATGAATAATAAAACTCTTGTTAAAAATGTTAAAATCAATAAAATAAATTTTTTTTTGTGTTTTAAAGGAAAAATAAGCATTTTTAAAGTTATTTAATTTTGTACATTTAATTAGAGGTAACAGACATTGTAAGATGTTAATACTTTCACTACATGTAATTGACTCCCGAACTCAAAGTTTGATTTCACAAACCATTTTTTATTTTAAAGATTTTTTCTAATATTTTTCTTAATAAACATTGATAACAATCATAGATTTTCAACTTTATTTTGCACCGTTAGATCAAAACTCATGTATTAATAGAATGCTTAACATTAAAATTATTATTTTAATGGAAATTATTCCATATCAGCTCTTCAAAGTAATTATATAATCAGCTGCTATTGCGAATGTTCTAAACATTGTTTCATTCAAGATCCAGGCTTGATTTTTGGAGCTCTGTATCCAACCCAATCGTCACCAAGACATGAGTAAGATATACCAACCTAAAACAGGGAGTGTAACAAACATTTTATAAAATATTATAATAAATTTCTATGATACCAAGTTTATGAACTTAGGTTCTATTTAACAGTGGAGCATTCTTGAGTCTCCACGTAGTAATTAATATGTGAAGCTGGCTATGTTAAATCAATCATAATTCATAATTCAGTTACCATGCAATCATATTCTTAACGCCTTTAAATCAATAATAAATTGACATGAATATTGTATCATAATTACTTTTAATAACAGTTTTAATTGCCATAAAATTTTGTAGGTAGTTAGCCTATTTATCATGAATAATTTTTATAATTACCCTTATCCATCAAGGTTTTTTTTTTTTTAAAAAAAAAAATAGTTACCCATTAAGTTAGTTATTAAAGGAATATAATTATGTTACAATTCCATTAATAACTTTGTGATATATACCATATTACATGAAAGATAATAGGCTAAAATTAAGGAAACTACTTATAATATGAAACTGCTTTTAAAAAATAATAAATATTCTAGACCATATGTATGATAACTAATTTATGAACATGAATACTATATTATGACTAAGTACATAATATCATATATTCTATAATATACCCCTGCAGTCGAAACGGGAGGTTGGCATACACTGAGACTATTTCAAAAATCTTCAAATAAAATCAATAGAAGACCCTTTCCAAAAATATCAGCAATTTGATAGTGTAAGGGCATATGTAAAACTCGAACTTACCCTCTAGCAACCTTTTCGCGGACAAAATAAATATCCATCTTTATATGTTTTGTGTGTTGATGTTGAACTGGATTTTTAGAGAGATATATCACACTAACATTATCACAATATATCAATGTAGCTTTTCGAATTGGACAATGAAGCTCTAGAAGAAGGTTCCGTAGCCACACTAGATCGAGATAGAGTAGCTTGTCGGTTAGCAGACCAAGAAATCAAATTATCACCAAGAAACACACAATAACAAGATGTGGAACGTCTAATGTTTGGGCACCCACCCTAATGAGTATTTGTATAAGAAAGAAGAGTGGATATGGATGATGGATAAAGATGTAAGCCATAATCAAGAATACCTTGTATGTACCGCGCAATGCGCTTAAGAGCGTGCATGTATGCCTTCCTCAGGTCATGCATGTATAAAAACACTTGTTGCACAACATAAGCAATATTAGGTCTTGTGAAAGTGAGATACTGAAGCACCCCAGTAGGGCTTCGATACTAAGAAGGATTGGCTTATGGTGTGCCAACATTACCACCAAGCTTTGGTTTAGTATCAACCGAAGTAGGAGACAGTTTACAAGATGTCATGTCAGCTTGTTCAATGATATTGGTTGCATACTTCTGTTGGGATAGAAAAAGACCACCTGTATGACAGGTGACAACTATACCAAAAAAATAACTTAACAACCTCAAATCCTTCATATCAAATTCAGAGCTAAAAAGTTATATGATCGATGTGCAAGTAGCAATAGAGGAGACTGTCAATATAATATCATCCACATATAAAAGAATGTAAGTTGTAGTTGTACCATTCTGATAAATGAAGAGAGAATGATTAGATGTACCATGAGAAAACCCAATAGTAGAGACATAATTATCAAATTGTTGGTACCAAACCCAAGGTGCCTGTTTGAGCCCATATAAAGATTTCTTTAATAAGCATACATGATTAGCATGATCTAGGTCTTTGTAACCGATGGGTTGATGCATGCAAACAGTCTCTTTGAGTTCTCATGTAGAAACACATTCTTCATGTCAAGTTGCTGAATGGGTCATACGTTAGAATAGTGTGAATAATTGTTGGTTTGACTACTGGACTAAAAGTGTCTCCACAATCAATCCATGCCAAACCCGTTGAGTTTTGCATCACCTACAAGTTGGGCCTTATACCTCTTAAATACATCATTATAATTTTCTTTATGAGTAAAAATTCACATAGACTGAATCACATTAACATCAGGTGGACGAGGTACTAACACTCACGTCTTATTTTTAATAAGAGCATTAAATTCATCATTCATGACCAATTTCCAATTCAGATCACAAAGGACAGACACAAGATTATGTGGTAAGGGAGATTTAGTGACAATAGTTTGAAGGTTTACTTGTTTGGATTTGAAAATATCATGTTGACTACGTGTTACAGGTTGCGAAACCAAAATGGGTGAAAGAGTAGGGGTTGGGTTGGGTGATGGTATGTGAGGAGTGGGTGGGGCAGTGGGATAGGTAGTTTGAGAGGTTAAGTGATTGATAACGTAAGGAGAGAGAATATCATCCATGAAATTGTAAGTGTGAGGTTGTGGATTGTGCAATTTAGCAAATGGAAATTGGGTCTGATAAAAAATCACATGATGACTGAATATGATTTTATGAGAGGACAAATCATAGCACTTGTAACCACGATGATGAGATGGGTACCTTATAAAAACGCACAGAGTGGACCGAACCTGAAGTTTGTTTATGGTAGTAGAGGGAAATAGTGGATAACATAAACAACTAAACACCTTAAGATGAGATTAGGAAGGGTTTTTTTATAAAGAATCTTGAGTGGTGACTAATATGCTAATTGTTTATTTGGAAGACTTTTAAGAAGATAAGTTACTAAATGAGGGTGGTAGAGAGACATGTACAAGTAAAGTACAAACAATGTTATTAAAATGGTACGAATTTTTCTTTTGGATTTCCCATCTTGTGATGATGTATGTGGACAAGAAAATCGCAAGACTAACTAATTTATTTTTACAAAACTTACAAAATGGTCCATTATCAAATTCCTTACCATGATCACATTGTATATTCTTTACATCGCATTCAAATTAAGTGGGGATAAATGCTCTAAAGGATAGAAAAGTAGAAAAAACTTGGGACTTTTTAGATAACGAAAATGTCCACAAAAATTAGAGTAGCCATCCAACAACAAAACATAATAACGATGTCTTAAAGAACTCAAAATAAGATATGTCCAAATATTAGTATGTATAATGCCAAAAGGCATAACAGTGTAAGACTTAAAAGAAACAAATGGTAACTTAACATGTTTCCCAAGAGAACAAGAGTGAAAAATATGAGAACTAGGATTTTTATGACACTCAATAAATTTATTTTGCCTAAGAGAGTCTAAAACAAATGGTCCTGGATAACCTAAATGGGCATGCGATAATGATGGAGCTGAAACGATAAAAACAGATGGTGAGGCAACTTGACTAGTGGTAGTGGTTGTGATTGGATAAAGGTCCCCTCGACTCTCACGTCTCATTAGATGCATCCTCATCTTGAGATCCTTCATAGAAAAACTAACAGGATCAAATTCAACAAACACCAAGTTATCAGTTGTAAACTTTTGAACAAATACTAAGTTTTTAATAATTTTAGGTGCTTGAAGTACATTTTTTCAAGGCTAGCGAGGATTTGGGGGAGGCAAACTAGTGTGACCATAACCTTGAATTGGAATTAAATGACCATTACCGACAAGTATACCACGATTACTACTCAAATTAAAATAATGCGTGGGAGTACCTTGCTCGGATTTCATATGGGAAATGGCACTAGTATCCATATACCAATTTGCATATGAAGGATTAAGTTCAAGAGTGTGCATTGTGGTTGCAATTTCGGTTAGAATTTGTGAGGTTGTTGTCATTATGTATGTTTGTGGCGGTTTTGGCTCATGGATGTCTTGTTGGTGCTACTGGTTTTGTTAAAACTTGGCCCTGACCCAAGGTGAGGAGGGTGATGATGGATATGGGCAAGGTAGAATAGCCCAAGGCATCCATGGTCACTGCCATTGTCCCACATACCACTAGTACTGATGCGCTTGTTGTTGTGGGCCAAACTATATTTGCCAGCCACCATTACGGCCACACAACGAACACCACTGTCGTTTCTGCCTCCACCTGATTACCGCCATTGTTTTTGCCACTGTTGTTATGGTTTTGACCCTTCTTATTACCATGGTTGTTGTGACTTTAGGGATTTTTGCTAGGAGAGTGAGAGTCATTACTATCATGTTAGTATCATGAGCCACCATGGAGGAA
Source organism: Psophocarpus tetragonolobus (assembly GCA_037954015.1). Lineage (NCBI taxonomy): Eukaryota > Viridiplantae > Streptophyta > Magnoliopsida > Fabales > Fabaceae > Psophocarpus > Psophocarpus tetragonolobus. The sequence continues at coordinate 84,542,601 of CM075689.1, forward strand.
CCCACGTCAATTGCAACCTTCTTCGCGAGACCAACTTCTTCCAAAGTGAGCATAGAGCGAGCTTGATAGAATGGTGGGAGAGGATTTCTTTGGCAATGACCATCGTAACTCCATTGTAATCCTCGATAAGGCTAGCCACTATTTGAAGAACAAAACTATTATTTAAAACTGGTGCATCGACATTGTTGAGTTGATAAGCCAACTCCTTGAGTCATTGACAATATGCAGAGATATTTTGAAATTCCTCCATGTTTATATGGGAGAATTCTTGCTCAAGAGTGACAGCTTTAGCATTCTTATTATCTTGGAATATGTCATGCAATTTATTACATGCCTCCATTGCCATTGCATCTAGTTCAAGAATCGTATACAATAGGTCGTGAGAAATTGTTGCATAGATCTATTGAAGAACCATAGCATCAAGGGTTTGATCACAACTCCTTTTCAGCATCAGCGTTCGACATCGTTTCCTTGCCTGGCTCCGATGGAATGATGTGGTGAAGCACCCTATGGGAACGTGCGTGAATCTTGAACAGTTCTGCCCATGTCGCATATTGGATGTTTTTCATCTTTAGGATGATGGAGATATAGTTCTTGATGTTTGACAACAAGAGTTAAGTGGAATTTGTTGGAGTTAGTCATGGTGATTGATGCAAGAAATAGACAAGGGAGAGGAGAAGAAGAAAAAATAGGGTAAAGGAAAGCTTAGGAAAGTGACGGAAGTGGGAAATGATTTCAATCCCTTAGCTCTAATACTATAACGGAAGATAATTTGGTGACTACTCTATTAACAACTTTGTAATTATATACCACATTACATAAATAATAGACTAAAATCAAGAAAACTACTTATAATATGAAATATTTTTTCAAAAATAATAGATATTCTAGACTATATCTATAATAACTAATTTAAGAACCTCAATATTGTATTATGATTAAATACATAATATCATATATTTGATGAGTTATCTATTTTCATTTCTCTATCAGAGATAAAATCTCAATTCAATTTTTTTTTATCATTTGAAATATATAACGATGAATACAAAATTTGAATAAGATCTATACATACTATATATTCTAATCTCTCGTTCTCCACGAAGCCGATCCTAGTGGTTAACTAAAGTTGAAAAGTTTTTCTTTCTGAGCAAAAAGTTGAAAGCTTTTAAAACCTCCAAATCTAATTCTGATAAACGTTACAATTGAAGACTTATTTATTAAACAAAGTTAAATTTCTTTTACAGTATGGCTAAACCTACCAATCAAGCTTATTGCCTATTTTCCTTCCTATAACCTAGGTTTTTTTTAATGAAAATGTGGTAATTTTTTCAAAATGGATAAATTAAAAAGAAGGAAAATGGATAGGTTGTATTTTGAAACACAACTTTAATATGAAGAAGTTTGTAACCATTTTTAATTGACACAACTTTTTATAAAAAGAAAAAAATTGAAGTTGTGTTTCAAAACAAGAATTATCCATTTTCGTAATTTTTTCAAAATATATGTATTTTGAGACTTTTTTTTTAAAAAAAAACTTTATTTTGTAAAAAAACCTATAATTTAGATAACATCTCAAGTATTTTTAGTGACTAGATATATAACATCTCAAGTTGGAAGCTTACAAAACCTACGTATCTAACTTTGCTAAATATTATTATATTATTATGAGAATAGGGTAGACTTATTCATTAAATAAGGTTAAATTTATTTTTATGCTTGTTTAAAACGTCAAACTTAGACTTATTTATTAATTAAGCTAGGTCAGACTTTTTTCTAAATCTTGTCTAGTTAAAAGTTAGGTTGCGTGCTATTCAAAAGATGCTGTAGGTTGTACAAGTTCACTTATTTAATAATTAATAATAATTTTATTTTTTAAATTTCCATATTACGATTCTATTTTAAAAATATTATCATATTTTGAAAGATTCTTATTAACCACTGTCCTCAAAATTCTTATCATGATATTATGATATTTAAAAAATTAAAAGGGATTTTTTTTTTAATTAGAAAGTAGTCCAAAATCATAGATAAACGTTTTATAATAAAAAAAAATCATTTTAGTTTCGTTACTTAGACACATTATTAAATTAAGAGTTTAATTGGTATACACTGTTAGTGTAAAGATTTTTACACTGACATTCAACCACAACCCTTCATTCACGATAAGCTTGTTGAATTTACTAACTAGTACTTTAAAAGTCACATAAATGAAAAGTTATGATTAAACGTTACTGTAAAAATCTTTTACACTGATAGGGTATACCAATTAAACTCTTAAATTAAACCTTTACTAATTTATTTAAAGGTATAGAGTTAAGAATATGATTGTGTTGCCAAAAAATATATATTAACTCATTGCAATCTAAATTAATTTGAATATGTTGGTATGTGCAAAAAATTCCAAATAAAGTTCTTGAAAGGGAAAAAAAACTGATTTTAGGTAGAGGTATTCACGGATTAGGTTAGGTCGGGTTTAAGCAAACCTAATATCCAACTCAATATTAACACATCGGGTTGAGTTGGGTTAATTGGATCACCATTTTAAATAATATTTTTTTAACATTTAGAACTTTTTTTTACATTTTTTAAGATTTTTTTTTAAAAAATAGAATATATCATTGTTGTAGCATAAAAATAAAAAATAAATTATAATTTCAAATTATATATAAAAACTAAAACAAATTAAAATTAACATATGAAATTGTCAATAAACAATAACCATGCAATCATTAGATTTTCTAGATTAAAATATTTTTATAACCCTTATTACCTTTACCAATAAACTAGTCGTCTAAAAGTTCTAGTAGTGTGCTTGTTTTAGTGTCTGACAGCGTAAAGTCTTGAGAGTTATAAATTAATTAATTAATTAAATACATTTTTTTTAATTTGAAATAATAAATAATAATATAATATTATTATCGGGTTGGATTGAGTCTCAGGTTCAACTCATTGAACTCATCAACCAACCCATAGTTGATTAGGTTTGAGCGGGTTGGGTTGGGTTTCACCCAATCTAAAAAGAACCCAACCCAATCAGGTTGGGTCGGATTGGGTCATCAGGTTACCTAACCCAATAAACACCCTAATTTTAGGGAAACACTCAGAAGATCCTTAACTATTACCTTTGCATCTTAAGAGTATTAGTACAAAATTTAAGAAGAGTGATAATGTACTATTACTTTTTGGAATAATAATTGGTTAGGAGGAGACTCTTTAAGTTCTCTATTCCCTAGATTATATAATCTGGCTTTGGTTAAGAATGCATCAGTATGGGTGACCTTTTGTGGGTAATTCGGGTTAGAAGCGAGAATGGAAGAGGAGGTTGTTTGTCTAGGAGGAGGAGGTGTTTATCTTATTGGAGGGGATGTTGTAGAATGTGGTATTGATCATGATGTTAGGGATACCTGGTTTTGAACTCAAGTGAAAGTGGTCACTTCTCAATAGTAGATGCGTACAGATTGGTTAGTCGTGGATCAAATTATGGTAGCAAGTTAATCTCAGATCCTCATTTATTTAAAAGGTTATAAAAGGATAAATTGCCTTCAAAAGTCTTAGCCTTCTCCTGGAAGCTATTATTAGACCAATTACCCACTGTTGATAATTTAATGAAAAAGGTGTGACACTCCAATCAAATGCACATACATTCATTTTCTGTAAAGATCATGTAGAGGAAGGTAAACATATTTTCTATCTTGTCTAGTTTCTCATACGTTGTGGTATAGGGTCTTGAAATAGATTGGAATTGAATCACCGTTACCTGATGATTTACCTTAAATGTTTCAAATGTCTAGCTCTTGGGTGGTGGCTAAGCATAAAAGTAAGTGCACAGATATATGTTTTGGCATGTGATCTGTTGGTGTATTTGGATGTCTAGAAATTCTATTGTTTTTAATAGTAAATCAATGGAGTCTCTGGATATCATGTTCTCTATTCAGGTAATTTCATGGAAGTGATTATTGTATAGTTTTGACTTTAATAAGGGATGTTTTCTCTCAAATTGGTGTAGTATCCCACATTTATGCCTTTTGAACATGAAGTAGGGGTTTTGGGTTGTGTCAATTTTTTAGGAGGAATTCAATAACAGGTCATGTGTATAGTTCGGTTTTATTAGGACTTGGGTTGGGATGATGTTTTTTGTACATGCTTATCGTATGAAACAATTTGTTTCATCCTCTTTTTTATTTATCTAATACATATTATGTGTTGCCTTTCAAAAAAGAAAATAGTAAGTATTAATGTGATATTTTTAAACTCAAAGGGAGTAATAATATAAAAAATAAAACAATAAAATTATGTATAATTTGATAAAAATTGAGGAAGTACTTTTTGTAATTTAATTATATTTTATTATTGATTTAAATAAATTATTAAAAATTAAAAAATCACGATGCATTTCCACAAATCACGATGCATGCATTTTTAAGTGTATAGAGAATGTGTTATTGGGTTAGCATTTCTCTTAGTAGCCCTACAACCATTGTTGCACTTGCATATATCTATATTTTATAATTTTTGTATGAATTTCTCTTACACATTTTTTTTCTATCTTTGCATGTCAGGAAACATTTATCAAATTGATTTTGAATAAAAATAATTTTAAAATTATAATTTTTGTTTAAATATTTTATTATAAAAATAATTTTATAATAAAATTTAAACAATTTTTTTATTCAATACAAATACTATCTAAAATTAACTTAACTCAATTAATTTTAAATTCAAATTTAATTATTAACTAACATCGCACTTTATTTATTCAAAAACCCATGGCGCAACTCAATGTAGTGGGAAAAGCATTCAATAGGGGTGTGTGCAGTAAGAGTGAGTTTTCCTAGATCAAAGAAGGTTGTGGGCCAGCCAAGGATATTGTACTACTAGGGAGTTTGGAAGTTCAATTAGAAAAGCATTCAGGGGGTGTGTGCAGTAGGAGTGGGTTTTCCTAGATCAAAGAAGGTTCATCTAAAAGGCCCAATTGGCCAAGCTTTAGCTCATGAGGTGCAACAAAACACTTTACCGCTATTAGCCCATGTCCAACAAATAATTCGGGGAGTGTTTTATTAAGCTCGTAAGTTTACCTCCAACCTCACATAAAGGCCCAAGTTGCAAGGTCATTAGAATTCAATGATGATATGGTTTCATCTGTTGACTTAGAAAATCAAGGGTAGGTTCATGATGAAGTACTTAACAAGGTGGATGCTGTTTTGGAGAAACCTACCACATCATTAAATGGACGCAAGAATACACCAAAGCTTTGGAAAGTTCTAGAATTAAGAAGGAGGCAAATTTAAGGGTCTCAAATGGTACTCAAAACTTGGTGGAGTAAGGGGTTGGTTCTCAACTTGAATTAGCATAAGTTAGGCATCAATTTGGAGACAATGGTGTTGTGTTGAAACTGCATCTCGCAATGGGAGGAGGTTCTGTGAAGAAGCTAGTCCCTTCCCAGTTAGTGGCTAAGGGGGTTTCAGTGATAGGGCTTGGTTCTCCCACCTCAAGTTATGTGGATAATATGATGAATGTTCTGATTCAGGAGGGACATTTGGGTTTGAGCTTAGGCTAGCATCCGAAGAAGCAATGCATGGGGTTTGGAGGTAGAGCAACTAAGAGATCTTCACAATCTAAATCTCATGGGGTATTGCTTGAAGTTTCGATTGGTGCAGTGGACAAGGTGGCTATAACAACCGAGAGTAGTTCTCGGGTAAGTTGTGATGAGGATGAAGAAGGCTCTAAGGGTGCTATCTCGATCTCAAAAGAGAGGCTCAATGAATCACACTTTTTATGGGTTGTTGGGAAACGTATAGTGCCCTCCACTAATGTCTCTGAAGAAGCAATTATAAAGAAATTGGTGGAAATGGAGGTAAGAGATAGGAGGAGGGCAATTTTCAACTAGTTAGACCCTGGTTGTGGGAAATCATGTTAAAATATTAAATATGCTATCATATAACATTAGGGGCATCAAGGAGAGAGAGAAATGGCGGTCGGTGAGATATATGATTGCTAAACATAGTGTAAAGTTCATTTGTGTTCAAGAAACAAAGGTGGCCAATATAGATAAAGGTATCTATTGTGCAATGTGGGGTGATGATAATGTAGGATGGTGTGCAGTGCCTGCAATCAATTTATTTATCAGGGAGGGTTATTATGTTTATGGAATGCTGAAGACTTCAATGTTTCAAAAACTTTTTAAGGTTTGGGATTTTTTGGGGTGAAAGGTAAGTACAAGGCTGAGGTGCATGAAAGAATATTTATTAACGTATGTGCTCCTTGCTCATTGTCTGAGAGAAAGGAAATGTGGAAAGCGCTATTAGAATATAGATAATGGTTTCAAGAGTGTATTTAGTGTGTAGCAGGTAACTTTAATGTAGTCAGAGTACCAAATAAACGGATTAGAGAAAATAGAGTGATTAGTACATACTCTCTGGTACTAACAAATTCTCATATTTTATTATTGACATAGAGCTAATGGAGGTCTTAATTGTTAGACATCGTTATACATGGTTCAGTGTTAGAAGTAAGGGTTGTAGTGTCTTGGACCAATTTCTAGTTTCTACAAAATGGTTAGACTTAGCTCTCAATTTTTTCCAGCTAAATCTGAGTCGCGACTTCTCAGATCACTGCCCTATAATCCTAAAATAGTATGTGATCAATTCGGAGGCTAAACCATTCAAGTTCATTAATGATTTGTTAGAACCTGATAGATTTGTAGATTTTATTAAGCAGTAGTACAAAAAAATAAAGGTGCAAGGGTGGGGCGCTTTTGTACTGAAAGAAAAATTAAAGGCATTGAAGGACGATATCAAGGGATGGAGCAAAAGGAATATTGGAAAAGTTGAAGATGCAGTTGAAGAATTAAAGAAGCAAATAGCTACCTTTGACAAAAGTGTAGAGAAAGGGACTCTAGGGGTTAGACTAAGAATGGAGGTTACTGGTGAACTGAAAAAATGGAATTCATATCAAGAAACATTGTTAGCACAAAGGCCTAAGCTTAAGTGGCTTCGAGAAAGAGATGTCAATTCCTAGTTTTTTCATGCATCAATTAACTAGAAGTGGAAAACCAATGGAATCTTTTGGATTAATGGCTAATGAGGAATGGATGGAAGATCCATTGCAAGTTAAATAGGAAGTTAAGCAATTCTTTCAGAAAAGATTCTAGACTTAGGGGCATGCTAGTTTGAGATTAGATGGGGTGGAATTCAAGAGGTTTTTTGGGGTTCAAAGGATAACACTAGAAAGTGAATTTTCTAAGGAAGAAATTAAAGTTGCTATTTGGGAGTGTGATAACTCAAAAGCAGCTGGGCCGGATGGGTACACTATGAAGTTTGTGAAATACTTTTGGGAGATGCTAAAGGTGTACATTATTAAGGTCTTGTCAGATTTCCATCATAATGGGAAACTTCCTAGGGGTTCCAATGCTTCATTTATCTCATTGATCCCTAAGAAGGATTGTCCTAGGTGGTCTTAAGGACTATAGACCCATCTCCTTAATTGGTGTAATTTATAAAGTTATTGCAAAGGTGTTATCTCACAGGTTACAACAAGTGATGCCCAATATCATTGAGGAAACGCAAACTGCATTACTAAAAGGTAGGCAACTAACGAATAGTGTAGTTATTGTTAATGAAGTTATCCATAGGGCAAAGTAGCATAAGAGACCCTTATTGGTCTTTAAAGCAGATGTTGAAAAGGCTTATGACACTGTCAATTGGCCTTTCTTGTTCTATATGATAAAGCATTTTGGATTTGGTGATAAATGGATTTGGTGGATACAAGGGTGTCTTTAGTCGTCATCGGTCTCTGTACTTGTAAATGGAAGTGCCACTCAGGAGTTGCATGCAACAAGGTGTGAGACAAGGGGATCCCATGGCTCCCTTTCTATTTCTCATTATGGCCGAAGGTCTTGGTGACTTGATAAAAAAGACACTTTCATTAAATCTCCTTTTAGGTAACAAATTGGGGGAAAATTTCATTAAATCTCCAGATCTTCAGAATGTTTATACTTTAAAGACTATTCTTAGGTTCTATAAATTAGCTTCAAGGATGAAGATCAACTTCCATAAGAGTAATTTGGAAGGTGTAGAGGTGAAGATGCCAAAGTTGTTATCATGTGCAAGGATTCTCAATTGTGGGGTACTGTAGATGTCATTTTCCTATTTGGGGTTCTAATAGGGCTAATGTGAGGTGTGGACGTGTTTAAAAGTCAATTCTAGATACAATGTGAGCAAAACTAACACCGCAGAAAAGAAAAAATTTATCTTTGGGGCGGATTTGCTTGATTAAATTCACTCTTTCTTCCATTCTACTTTATTTTCTGTCTTTTTACAGAGTTTCGAAGAAGGTGGCTTATTCCATTCAAGCTTTGCAACAACAATTTCTATGGGATGAATCAAAAGAGTGCAACAAAATAGCTTAGATCAAAGGGGAGATGGTGTGCAAGGACAAAATTCTACGGGCCTTGGGATAAAAGATGTGGGTGTATTCAATAGAACCCTTCTTGGCAAATGGTGTTAGAGGGTTCTTCAAAGGGGTAACTCCCTTTAGATCAAAGTTCTAGAGGCTAAATATGGGTTGAACATTAGACGGGATCTGCTTGTGTAGCAGAAGAGAGGGGGTCACAGTGGTGGAATAATATCCTCAAGGTAACGTCTAATGAGGTAATGGGTGAGTGGTTTTTGGGTAAGGTCAAGCCCTTGGTAAGGGATGAATCAATGTTAAAATTTTGGGATGGGGGGTGGAGGGCGTCGGGAGGGCTCAAGTCTATATTCCCTAGATTATTCCAACTCTTTAAACATAAGGAGGCAACGATATCTGATGTGGGAGGATGAGGGGTTCATAGGTGGGAATTAAGGCTTAGTTGGAGGAGGGCTTTATTCAGTTGGGAGGAAGCTTTGGTGAGGGAGTTGGAGAGGATTTTGGGAGAGATTCAAGTGGAAGGAAGTGAAGGATAGATGGGGGTGGAGTGATAATAACAAGAATCTTATCCAATATTCTGTCAAGGAAGCATATTATTCAACTTTTGGAGTTTCTCAAACCAATAATTCTCCATTTTTCATAAGGTTATGGAAATCAAGGGTACCGTCTAAAGTGGCGGCATTTTCTTGGAAGGCGACTCACAATAGGATCCTTTCAAAGATGGAGTTAGCAAGAGAAATATTCATCTTTCTTTTGGTGATGTTTGCCCAGTTTGCAACTTGCAGCCAGAATCAGTAAGTCATCTATTATTTACTGGTAAATTTAGTTACCACGTCTAGATGAGGTACTACAGGTGGTTAGGCTACACGTCGTCTGTTTTGCCTGCAAAGTGTCAACTTAGTTTTTGGTAACACTTGGGTGTGATTAAATCTAAAGTAAAATTAACCAATGATATACTTAGTATGATTTGGTTAACAACATTATGGGAAATCTGGCTTGCTAGGAATGTTGTAGTGTTTAAGGGTGAGTCATTTATTGTTGAAGAAATATGGCAATTGTCTATGCAAAGGTCTTGGGTGTAGATTAAAGAGTTTTGTAATGCTTCATAAATGTTGTTTTCTGAATGGTCTTCCCTGCTGGTATTATGCTTTGGTAGGATTTCAAGTCGTGTAAGGTCTAGCTATTTTATGCTTAGAACTTATATTTAATTGTGAGATATTTCGTTTATTAGTTATTTTCATGTATGTTTTGGGACATTTGACTCTTAATGAGGATGTTTGTGGGTGATTATTTGTAACAAGATTTTTATGAGGGTGTTTGTGGGTGATTATTTGTAACAAGATTTTTTCTATGATCTGTAATTTAATGTTACTTTTTGAGCTCCTTATTATATCTTGTGACATGAGAAAGTTTTACTATTATTGAATAAGTTTTGTCTTTTTTTTAAAAAAAAAAAAACTCAGTGTCGTGGATGGGCTATAAATTCAATGTCCATCTATCTCTCTGAGATTTCTACATGTCTTTATATTTAAACAACCATAGCCTACCTAGCTATCATTTATAAACGATCGAAGATTTGAAACTTATAAGCGTTAATATTTAAGTTTTTTTTTTAAAAAAAATAGACATAATAGTTTATAATTTTTGTGTAGATTGGTTTTTAAAGTGTTTTTAAAATGCTATTTCAAGCATTTTATAGACAGTTTACAAAAAAAATATATTAAAAATAATTTTGCTAAATATTTCTTTTAAAAAAGTATTTATAATTTTTAAGGAGTAAAATGGTACTTTTCTGATTAACAAAAATTAAAAATTAATTCAGCCTAGTTGAAATTCAGATTTTAATTCCGTATATTTCAATAGAATTGAATTAATAATTCAAGTATTATTTTACTTCCAAGAGTATCTTTGAACCGAATTCCAAGATTAATTTTTGGTGACTCTTACAAGTTACAATATTATATGTAATTTAAGAACAGATATTGATTTAAGAATTTCAACAAATTTTTCCATTTAAAAGTACAATTTTGAAGAATTTAAAATCATTCTTGAAACTATTAAGAACAGTTGCTTCATTGCTTGTGTATAAGAAAAGCAACTGTATTAATATAACAATTGTCACATCAATAACTTTAATAGTGGAACTAGATGAGAATTAGTTCTTAAGTTTAAGAATCTAAAACAATTCCTATTAAGAATGTTTTTTATACTCGGAATTGGTTGCAAATTCAATAATTTCAAATAGTGACCTAACTTAACACCGTTCCTTTACTGGCAAAGCAAGTTAAGAAAAAGTGTTGGAGATACTCTAAAAGAATTAATGCAAGATTGTTTTAGAATTCTTTAATTGATACTTGACGAGAAAAATAAAATGGACTCTCTGAGTATGGGATACTTTCCATTTTGTGAATGCTCTCGCGTGGGGAGAATTATAGGAAACTCAATGTGATTAAGTACTGGGATTCTAAATTTTGTCAAGTGTAGCTGGACAAGTTTCCATTTCTAGAGGGATACAAGAAGAATGTTAAGGAACACGAGATTTTCTACATTACCTAGTGAAATGAAATACGTGAATGCTCTTCTTTGTGATTTTACACCCCCAAAAAAGAAGCGAATATTTCACAATGATATGTAGCCAAAACAATATTGAGTAAAACTAAAATTCAATTGATTTCACTAGTTTTCATTCATATTTTACGATTCTCAAAATTTACAGGGACCAAGAGGCTTCCCACACAAACCTTTATTTCCAGAATAAGTGCTCCCAGGAAAGTCAATTAGAGGTTTACCCTTTGGAATTTCCCCTTCAAGTACATTATCTGATAAATCCAATTCCTTCAGCTTTCTCAACTTGAGAAATCCACTTGGTATATTACCACTGAAATGGTTGCTTTGCAGCTTCAGTCTCTCCAACATGGTCAACTTTGCCAGCACCTCAGGCAAGTTGGAGGCTAATTCATTGAAGCTCAAATCCAAACTGTGAATGGAGTTGAGCCTCCCAAGGGAACTTGGCAATGTACCATTCAGAAGGTTATGAGACAAATTCAGGTACTGCATGTTTAACTGCTCTCCCACACCAATTGCATCAACACCACTTGAGAAGTTGTTATCAGAAAGATCAATGTATGTTAGTGAACCCCCACCAGAATTACCTTGTTCAGTGTCAAATACTCTAGTTATTGAGCCTGATAACTTATTTGAGTGAAGATCAAGAACACCAAGACCAGACAAGTTTGTTAGGGAATCAGGTATGTGTGAATCAAGTAAATTCCTTGAGAGGTTTAACAAATATAGCTGACTGAGGGATCCTATCCATGTCGGTAAGGGTCCACTGAGAAGGTTCTCTGATAAGTCCAGTTCCTGTATTGGACTTTCTGTTGTTTGCAATGAGTCTGGAATTTGGCCTTTGATGCCACACCCTGCAAGGTAAATGCGGGAAAGCGATGATAGACTTGTTAGCCATTGTGGGATGGAAGAGAGGTTCAGAGGGTTGAAAGAGAGATCAAGTGTCTGAAGGTTTTGAAGGGAAGACATCTCTTGAGGCAATGGAATTTCAATCAAATTATTGGAAATGTTCAACATTATGAGCTGAGAGAGTTGACTAATTGATTTTGGTATTTGGCCAGACAACAAATTGTCACTGAGGTAAAGTTCTGTCAAAGAATGCAACTTGCCCAAACTAGAGGGCAGTGCTCCTTCAAGTTTGTTTTTTGATAATGAAACTCTTTGAAGAGAAACCAGGTAACCAAAACTGGCAGGTATATTTCCACTCAGATGGTTATTGTGGAGTCTTAAGAAGCCAAGAGAAGGCATTTCACCAGATCTTGAGGGAAATGGGATGGTTCCCTCAAGATAGTTTGTGTCTAAATACAAAACTGAAATGGCCGTTAAATTAGTTAGAGAAGAAGGTATGCCTCCACTCAGCATATTGCTTGAAAGATCAAGCTTCTCCAGACCCTGCATTTGACCAATGCTATCGGGTATATAACCCGTAAGAGCATTGTCATGAACATCTAATTCTACTAAATTGGTCAAATTCCCAAGTGAAATGGGTATTATACCTGAAATTTGGTTGGAGTAAAGCAGCAGCCTTTTGAGATTTTTTAAGCCTCCAAGGCTAGAAGGGAGTGACCCAGATATTCTATTTTCATGCAGTGCCAGTTCCTGGAGGTTAGGCATATCCCCAATGCTTTCTGGTACTGGGCCAGTTAAATTGTTGCCATGAAGATAAAGCTTTTGCAGCTTCGGCATTTGCAAGCCAATTGTTTGTGGAATGGTTCCACTGAGGCCTGCTAAGCCACCAAGATCAAGGATTTCAAGAGAGGTGAGGAGTGTTATGGAAGGAGATAACTGGCCTACCATTTGGGTTTGAACCAAATCTTTTTCAATGAGTCCTGGGAGATTAATTTGCGTCACTCTTGTGGTTGCATTGTCACAGACTACACCTTCCCATTCACAGCAGCTCCTACCAACCCACTTTGCCAACCTGTCAGATGTATCCATCTGAATGCCATTCTTGAAGCCCATCAAACCTTCCAAGTCATCTGAACTGCATGCTCCTGTTGTTTTCCTTATTGCTCCTCCAAATGCTATCACTGTCAGCAATGCAGCTATCTGCAGCAGCTGATAGTTCATTTTGCTTGTTGCTCTACCCAATGGAAATGACTCTTACTTATCTTATGCAGTGCTTTCTTGCAACTGAAAAGTCCTTAAGAATGTTGGCTTGGATATTTTGGCAAATAGTCCACACTTCACGAGATGCAGATACAGACAAGGGGCATTGTTTTCGAGATCTAACTTTTTCTTTCCTTTTGGCAACTTTTCCCTTTCAAATTTCAAAGCTGGAAAGCGCATTTGTTAGAATCATGATTTCCATAATAGTATTTAGAGTGGTAGATTATTAGATTCCATTGGCTGACCCATTTGATTGTCTGGATAAGCGCCAGAATTCTCGTACCCGTACACTATTTGGATTAAACTAAACCTTGGTCCCTGTGTGCTTTTAGGAAATATAGGAATTCTCTATTATGAAGTTGCAACTACAATGTGTAGTTGAAAACCAAAGTTTTCTGTTTGAAGCATGACAGGTATCCAAGCACATGGTAGATTTTCAGATTAATCTTGTAATGGAGAGAGTTTGGTGGCTTTGCACCTTTGGAAGTTTCTCTTTTGGGAGTTTGTCAAATTCCATGTTCTCGTAAAACTCTCCCTTTCTGACTTACATGTTTGAAAAATTTGGAGATACTTTGGTAGTTGTAATTTTTATGTACTTGAAGGAGTAATCTCTGTCCACAATTTGAAATTCCAAGTGGCGTCTTACTTAAACTTGTGAGCCTTCTTCACTCCATCACTGGCCACTGCACATTTCAATATTTTTATGTATAAGATAATCCCAATTTCGAGTACCAATGATTTATCATAGACAAAAACAACACTTTTACCAAAAGAAAATAAATCTACACTAAGCAAATTAGGTGCTTCTTTTGAAGATATTTGTCACAACAGATAATTTTAAGAAGGGGACAATTACTGCGCAGCAACCAAAATTCTTAACCCACCTTGAGTAGTGGTGCTGGCTTGGGATTTTACACAGGACTATTTCAGTTTTATTCCCTATGGTCATATGCATATTGCCCTTTCTTTAGTTTCTCAAGGGCAAGTTTCTTGCAAATAACAATAAATTTATCAATATTTGTATATTCTTTTTAAAATTACTCTTAAAAATTATTTGTACCTCAGTCTCTTAAACTCTTTTTACCTACTTAACTAATGTATAACTAATTACTTTTTACACTTCATATAAAAAATGTAAAGGGAATTAGAGAAAAAATTATGGCTGGCATTTTTCTCCTATCCTTGTGAAGAAGAGTTCAACAAATTGATTTATTGCATTTTACTAACTATTTTTTTTTATATAAAAAAAGAAGAGTTTAATCTAGAAGAACATCTCAAAAGATTTCTATATATAAGGGGTTTAAAGAAATAGTGTCAAACAACTGCTGAAGTTTGATAGGGTCAAAATACACACATACGAGCAAGGAATCTTAGTTTATGATTCCCTTGTTATTTGTTAATGACAAAATTATAGATCGAAAGAGAAAAGTAATGCTCGAAATCTCTAAAACTAATCAATTGGCTATGGATATATTGGAAAGAGTAATATACAGGTAGCTACAATGAATCCAAAACTTGAAAGCCCTGGTAGCAGTTTTAGGTTCTAGAAATTCTCCTGATTTATCACAAAATGGTTTGGCCAGACGCCAGACTTAACTTTTGATCTTGATCTCCTTCATCCTTTAGCATGCCTGCAATATAGACACGAGTAGCATGGGAACGCACATACGTAATGCAATTCATCCACACTAGTTTGAAGTGAAACACACTCCTTGAACACTGAAAAGCACCTCAATAACAAGTGCAATTTATCAAAGTAACGTGATCATGTAGTGGTATAGATATAAACATGAAGCTGTTTCACTTCAATTTCTTGTTTCCATTTTGCTCTCTATATTGTGCCAACATTGTGGATGAACTGTAATCCTTTCCATGAAAATTAACTAATCACATTGATTATGTTTGGACAGATGAAGTGGGGCTAGCAACATCATCCTCTACCCTGTCAAAGGCGGCTCTCCCAGTTAACATCTTTATGGCTATTTCACAAACTTCAACGAACCACTCATCCTCAGGCAAGATACTGCCATTCAAAGGTTCTTAATTAGTATGAAGCAGTATACAACCAAAATGGTTATTCCATCATATATAAATGTACTTATATTGAGCTGGTCAAGACATTTTTCCTTTCTAATAGGCTAATTTCTTTACATTGATATTCAATATGATTATACGCACACATGTTTGCATTAATGGAAGGAGTTGGAATGGAACAGAATAGAATGTATTGATACTAGATTCCTTTATTTAAATTGTTTGAAATAGGATTCGGATAGAATATAATGAACTCCATCATTCTCTTTCCCTCAAATATGGAAGATAGGAATGAAACAGTTTTCCATTTCCCATATCCTAACAAGTGAAAATGATAACCTCATTACACTCTTCTCCACTCTATTCTGTTTCATTCTACTTAGCATTAGACATTCATTGTATTAAGCTAAATAGATGTACCTGTTGGGATCTAGACCTGTAGCGGCAACAGCATTAATAGCCCTTTCAATAATGTTTTTAATAGCTTGATGCAGATGACGAGATAGGTAACGACCTTGGGATGAAAATATCATCACAAATTGCATATCCAAATAAAGCTGCACGAATGATCGAACAGTGAGTATGATATTATTTTGGAAAGTGATCTTAATTTGGTAAATGATTAATTTCATTCTTGAAAATGTAAGGTACTTTCAATTTAGTACTTGAAAGTAATAAAATAACTAAAAGGTTTCTAAATGTGAGTATACTATAACTTTAATATCTAAATTTAATTATTTATTGTCATTTTAGTCTCTAAACAATGTTAATATTATCACTTAAGTCATACGAATTTTTTAATTTTCGACTAAATTAATACACCTTTTACACTTATAGAGATTATTTCATAACTTTCGTTCTTTGAGATACCAAAATGTCAGCATCTCACACTTTCTGATAACAAAGTTAATATTTACCCTATCTTAATTCCTAAGCATTAAATAAAAGTCTCCAATATATTCTTCACAAACTACCTTCTAAAATCAGGTCTAAAAAGCAACTTTTTAGATGTTTATAGCAGACTTTTTTTGTTCTACATGATTCTAGAATTAAACATAAATTAATATCCAATACTGTAGCAGCTTTTTGTAGAGCACCAACATAGCTTTAACTTAAATAAGTTAGATCCACACACACTATAAACTCATGTTCAAATGATTACCTGTTGAAGGCCAATGGGACCTAAAGGGGTTGATCCTGTCTCAACCTCTTCCCAGAAGGTTTGATCATCAGAAAGCCACAGGACTACTGTTTCTGCTAGTCTCATCAATAAAACAGTGGCAAATCTTTCCCTTCCTACGAAAACATCTGCTGCAACGCTTGCCACTTGGGTAAGTTCTGCAAAAATCTCCTGAACAATAATGTAGGAAAAATGATAAACCTTATAATTAAACAAAAATACTACTACTATGTTTCTATTGATGCATGTACCTGAGTACTTAAGAGAAAGCATGTTATAATTATTCAAAGGCATAACAGTATAACAAAATAGAATCAATGGAAGCATCCTTTTGTGTTACATTACACATATTACCTGAAAAATTGGAGAAGGAAACCATTCAGGTAGTTCTACGTTACCATCCATTCCCAAATATATTAATGCATTTAGACGTGCTTCTCCCTCTACTGTGAAGATGAGTTCAAGAGCATGTTGCCGGCAAAAGCTGTCTCGCAAGCGATCAACTTCACGTTGGAGCCTTTTCTTTAGTTCACGCTGTTTTTCTGATCCTCTTCTCTGAGAGTCGTCACCTCTGGTGCTCTGCGAAAGCTTGAAGACAGCACGCGGAAGCAACTCATCTGCCAGCAATATTGCGTTAGCTAGCAATGCTATCTGTTGTGCTTCAGTCTCAGCAAGCTTAACAATTCTGTGCCCTTCCAGGTTCTCAGTTACCACAGAACCTGGCAATGCATTTATTAGCAAATTGACATAAAAGTTGAACACTTGTACAAGGCCTTCAACTGCAAGAACATCCAATTGTAGTATTTCAAGAGGTCCTACATCTTCAAACAGTTCCTATTCATATATAACAGAAAAGTTTATTCAGCATGTTGACCAAAGAGATACAAAGGGAAGGAGCAAAAGAAAGAAGCACATGATTAGTTTTTCCAATATTATATCTCTCAGGTGGCAGTCTCAATTTCTATTAACATTAATATTTCAAAACAATATAGGATATTGAGCAATCGTTTTCTGAGAATTTTTTTCAAATGGAAACAATTGTGAAATCTTGTTAAAAGACTTCACAATTACAACTATGAAAAAAATATATGAAAACCAAAAAATAAGTAATTACCTGAACCATTGAGTTGAATTTGAGAGCACTGCTTGAAAGCTTTGGTTGGAATGAACCTAAGTTACTGTGAGAAGATGATGGTGGTAAGCCAGAATGTCTGCTGCTGGTTGGAGCATAAATAAGGGACCAATCATCTGCAGAAGCCAGTGCAGAACTACTTTGTTCAATTCTTTTCAAATTTGTGTTCAGTGCTTGCTCGACAAACGGCCTAAAATATTTTATTAAAACAGGGGAAAGGGCCAGCCCCCTAGCCTCTAGTTGATAACAGTGACTCATGCAAACATGAACACATTCAGATGCAACTCTCAAACCTCCTGCAGCAGCAGTGGAGGCAAGAATGCATTTCTTAAGGAGGACAGCAAATTTCTCAGCCTGTGCAACTGCCCAAGTTACTAGCTCAGATGTATATGCAGGTTCTTCTCCAGCAAACACTGACAAAGAATCTGATGCTGCTTGTGAAATGGTTGAAAAGACAAGCTGTGAAACGGAAGCAGTAAAGGCCGCAACTCCACCGTAAGTGTTGGATTGAAGGCTTTTTATGTTACGTTGCAACCGTCCTTGGCGAGAATTTAGAAGTAATGTATGAGCACGAGGACCATCCCCAAGATTTTTCAATGCTAACGCTGTTGATCGAATCTCTGCACTGCGAGTTGATGCCTGGCAGATAGTTTCTGCTAGTTGATCAGCCAATTTTTTTCTGTGTTCAGTAATGGAATCTTGCAATGCTTGAAATAAACTTGGATTTAATGTTTTTCCTTCACTAATTTCATTTGCCATTTTTTCTCCTTCATCCAAAGCAGCCATAGCTTCATCGACTCTTTTCTCTACTAATAGTACTTCAAGGGTTTCTAAATATCCAATTAGCCATTTTTCTGTATTTGATATATCTGTTTTCTCATCTAGTATATCATCCATGTCTGGATCTTCTTTTTCACTTATCATGGGACCAAGCTCGCACCCATCTGCTAAACCATGAACCAAAGCAGCCTGGTTGGATAGAAGATTTCTCATGGAAAGCAACTCTCCCTCAAGATCTGAAATCTCTTTGGACGTACTGCATAAAGTATTGCAGAGACAGTCATCAAGACAATAATAATCATGCTTACAGATGGTGGATATCCGAATGTTCATCCACATCCACACTCCACAGTATAAGGAAGTTATAAAAATCATGAATCATGTCTTACAATTTTATACTCAACCAATGCAACAGAATCTGTTTTCCTTTTCCCCTTTTTTCACTCCAATTAACTTCCACATATAATTTTCTACTAACGGAAGAAAACAACTTGTATCACAGAATTCAAAGTCAGCCCACCTTTTTACTCCCTCTCATCTACTTTTTGTTCTTACCGTACTAGAAATCAGTGAAATATTTTCATAATGTGTCCCTCCCCTCATTAAAAGAAGCCTGAAAACTTGTAGGAGTTTATTCTGGTAGTTGCCAGCAGGCATCAGACATTGTTTTTTCATGTATTACTACACCAGGAGTAAAGAGTTAAGAACACCTAGGAAATCTAGCCCATTAACATAACTGGACAGAACTTGGATCTAGATTTCATACAACCACTTGACATGTTGACAACAATGTAATTTGCAGCTAAAGGAACTTCTGGGAGGGAATGCACTAGATCAATTCTCATCATGATGAAAAATTCAGGAAATCGTAAGCTTAATTCCCTTCAGAAGTTCAAATATGATGCATAAGAATTTGAAATCGTATCAAAGATTTGGGGTACGTGTACTCACCGTATGAAGGCTGAGTAATTCGCAAGAACACTTTTGCGCATTTCTTCTGCTGAAGCTTTCTTCAGGTCAACAAGATAAGCACACAAGTGTCTTATCTCCTGCAAACAGTACAAACATTAATATTAATTGATTAATAAGAGGGCAGCAAAATCCCCTCAATCAAATTGACAAAAAGCAGTACAATGTTATTTTAGCACTTAGGATTTTAGATTACTGAACCAGCATGTATATTACCTTTTTTACTAGAAACTAGAAATAGGATGCATGTTTTACCTTTAATTAAGGCACTGATGAAAGTCTAGCAGTTTTGCATCACAAATTTGTAAACTGCAGGAGTCTGAAGTCTAAACTGGCTAGAAGTTAAAAATTGCAACAAATGGCTTTTTCAATTTAAAAAAACATTGCCTATTGGATTTTATATAATAACATCCGCAGTAGACATATGAAATCTTCAACCTTTTATTTGGGATAACTTTTCAAACAACTAAAAAGTCATCCTTTTAATTTCTCGCGTAGGCGTATAATATACATAAGCACATTTCTCACATGTACATGCGGTACTCATGGATATTATGCATGTCCTACACTCACCAAAGTATCATTTTCAGAGTTACTATGGTACCCAAGAGTGATGGTACATAGACAATCATATATATATCATATACTCCATGAAGAATTATTATTTTTTTCTATGTTTCTCTACTTTTTAGATTATACAGTATCACCTATCATATTTACTTGTCTCTCTTTAATTTTATTTTTTTTTCTGTCTAGGTGAGCAGGGATTATTTTCCAGAAATAAAAGGGTTTTGATACAGTGAGCTAATATAGTTGAATTAATGAGTTTAGACACACCACGTGAGAAGGAAGAAGAGAGACTTTCTCCATAAACCAAGAGGTCCAAACCCTTTTATATTTTCAAGGGTGCCATAAAATTTCTCTTCATTTTTGGTTGATTAATTGCATACATGATGAGTAATCAACAAATAGACCCATTTATACAATATTGCAATATATGGAACTCATTCAAAACTTGAAATTTATATATAAGAGAGAGAGAGAGAGAGAGAGAGAGAGAAAGGGACCTTCTCGTTCATGCTGCGGGATTTGGAGGCGACATAGTTATTGGGATCAAACGTTGAACTCTTGAAAACCTTGAGCCTTTCGCTGAGTGTAAGATTGGCCTCAAGTTCTGCAGAGTCTCCAATGCTTGAAGACAAAGATCCTCTCGGAGTCGTGAATAGTGACTGATCCATTTTACGTGCGGTGTTGTGTTTGTGTACTTTTTGAATGCATGCAATTGCGAAAGCTCCACGCAGCGGCAGAAGGTTCAATCCGATTGCCTACGGAGGATTAATGATCGACGAAATGAAAGTCATAATCAGATTGATACGTGTGATGTGACGAAACGATGGGAATGGGAATGTTATGTGTAGTGTTTATTGTATGTGAAAGAGAAGAGAGCCGCGACAAACATACACTGCATGCAACCATTTGTACCACTCATAATTTCTTCTTTCTAAAATAAAATAAATAAATGAATCACTACGTCCTCATTTCTTATTTTTTTTATTTACAATTTCTAGATTAAAAATATTGTAATTGAATCTTTAATGGTGTGTACAAGTAGAACTAGCTGGTTGATCTAATTTAATTTAAATATTTTTATTATATTTTTTTAATTAAACAAAGTTAACTCTTAATTATACAGTTTAGTCTGTCCTATCATTAAGCTCATCTCCTAATTAAGTTAATGATTTTACAAAAAATAGATGAGAAAATCACAAAATTTAATACATGCTAATTTTATTTTCTTCACAATATCCAATTTTACAAAATAAATTATAAACTCATGCCAAATTTTACACTATTTACTTAACAAATTATTTTTAGAAATTTTATTTAGTAATTTATGTTTAAATTATTATAATTATTTTATTAATTTATATAAATGATATTTTAAAAGAATCAACGTATTGACAGATTAGTGGGTCACTGTGTTAAATTGATGAGTTGAACACAGTTGGCTAAATGTAATTAGAGAGCTCAATTCATTACTGGATTCTACTAGCCAGCTTCCTTTAGCACCCTTTGTTTGTTAATATACCCTTAAAATGTTTAAAACAATATAAAAAATCCAACATACTCTCACTCTATTTTAATCTACATTTAGGATGTATATTTCATATCAACTAATCTAGAATATACATTTTAAGTTGTTTCAAATCATGTATTTTATGGATTAGTTGATCTAGAATACATTATGTATTCTAGATTACTTGATCCAGTATTTACATAATATATTATGAATTAGTTGATCTGAAATATAATTAGTATTCCAAATTTACATCTCTAGAAAGTGTGATATCATATTTATATTCTAGATCAACTGATATGGAAGATTGATTATTTTGTATTTCGAATTGGTTGATTCAAAATACAATTGATCATGTTTGGCTACTGCATTTCAGATGACTTGATTTGGTATTAATATAATATATTACAGATCAACTAATTCAAAATATACACCCTAATAGGGTAAGGGTATGTTGGGGTTTCACAAATTATTTTTAACTCAATGGGTGTGAATAGAAAATAAGGCTATACTAAAAACAATTTTCTTCTACCAAAATGATGATGGGATCGTTGACTGACTTATTTAATCCATCTTGTTTTTTCATTTATCTTCAACTAGATCTCTAGTTCTACTATTTAGGAAACTTCACTATAAATAATTAATTAGTTTTTATTGAGATAAGGACAATTTCTTTTAGCACCCTTATTTGCTATTCGCACTCATCAGTGTTTACAATATTTTTCAAAACCCGAACATACCCTTATCATTATTTGATTTAAAAATCTTGAACTTATCTTTTTTTTATTGTGTTGTTATGTGTTTGTGCATGATTTTACTTAGTTGCTCCTCTTGTGTGTCAAACATCAATTGTCACATTGTGCCCGATTGTATATCCCTAATCATTGGATGTTCTTGGAAGTCTCTAAGGTATTGCTAATTGATTTAAGCGTTATTTAGAAAGGAAAAAGATAATTTCGTTCAGGTATAAATTCTTTTGTGTTTGTTGTTGATTTGGATTGCTTTGGAGTGCTCCATGTGCATTGTTCTTAGTATTCAAGATTAATTTGCAGTGTTCTAGATCAACCAATTCGAAACACCAAAAATTATAGTTCTAGATGAATTGGTCCGGAATAGAAATTTTTTACAATTTTGGATCACTTTATTCAAAATGTACATAATGTATTTCGAATCAACTAATCCGGAATACAATTGTCAAATCCATGTTTGAATTCGGGATCACTTGATCCAGAATTTACATAATGTATTCCATATCAACTAATCCGTACATTCCAGATTAGGTGATCCAAAATACAATTTTTAAGTATGCGTTTACATTTCGGATTACCTAATCCAGAATGTACATAATGTATTCCAAATTAATTGATTTGGAATATATTATGTATATCTTAGGATGCTTTTGTGAATTTAAAAAATTTAAATTTTTTTATCTTTAAAATGAGGAGATATAACAAAGGAAGTTTGATGAAAACCAACAAACAAATCAATGCATATTCTTTGAAAGAATTGAGAGAGAGTGTGAATAGCAACCAAAAAGTGCTAAAAAAAACTCTATGAGATAAGTTACCATAAAGTTCATAGATATTTCACATTAATATCTAATTCAAAATTTTATCATAAAAATTTGAACTTAGTTTATGATATGTTGAAATCAATTAGATATGTATAATAATTTATAGTGATTTTATTTATGAACTCCAAAGAGGTGATTATAAATTTGAAAATAGGTAATCAAATATTACATTATATTTTTTTATATTTTAACTACAAATAGACTCGTGCATTTTCATGCATCACTTTCGGTTTGACTGTGTTAGATCTATGCGAATTTATAAATTTTAATTTTATATTAAGACAAATATATTCATCCACACATATATATAATAACCATTACATTTAATAAAATTTAATAACCTCAATTATATTTGATAAAAAATTAAAATAATTGTATTCTTTAATGACATTTATTTATTAAGATACGTAGTTAATATTAATAATACAGTATAAATATTTAAATTAATATATTTACTTGAATAATATAAGTATTATACATAATAAAAAAATTACTAACTAATAATTAAAATATAGATATTCCTTTAAAAATTAAAATATAATATATTAAATATATAATTTTTATTTGAATCTATAAAACAAATATATTAGTAAAGTGAAAAATAATTATTATAAAATTCTATGCTTATTTTGAAAAATATTTTTAAACCATTATTTATATTTGTAATAAAATTTATTTATTTATTTAAATTACCTAATTTGAAATGTAGTTAAAAAATAATTCATAATATCAATATTTTGTAACATTTTTTTAAAAATTATGATAAATTAAATATTAACATTAGATATTATAATAACATACAATCCAATAAAATAAAAAGTTACATGAATTAAAAATAAAATATTTTTAATATGTACATAAATTTAAAAATATTCATAATATTTTATTATCAATGATAAATAATTAAGATAAAAATAAAATTTAGTATACTATGAGTATAATTATTAAAATTTAGTTACTTTAAAATATATTTTATAAATAATAAAAATAAATTTTAATAATTATAAATATTTAATTAAATTTTATATAATATTTAAGAATAATGTAAAGGAAATTTTAAGAAATATTGACTATTGATTGAATATAAAGTTTATAATGGTCAATGGATATAACCAAATTTAAATAAACTAATTAAATTAAATTAAATTTATTTTATTAATGATATTTATTTACTAAGATATTAATGTAGTACTTAATGTTAATAATGTATTATTTTTAAAAATATGTAAATAAATATATTTACTTAAATAATACTAACATCAAAATTAATTTATATAATATATTTAATAAAATTAATAATTAAAATATAATTATATTAAATATATAAATTTTGTTACAATCTATATGTTTAAAAATATATTAATAAAATGAAAAATATATAAGTTTACATTAGAATCTATATGTTTAAAAGTATACTAATAAAATGAAAAATAATTATTATAAAACTTCATCTTCATTTTAAAAATATATTTATAAAACTTGTGTTAGTATTTATGATAAAATTTATTTATTTAACTTAGCTAATTTAAGACATAGATAACAAATGATTTATAATATCAATATTTTTGTAATAATTTTTTAAAATATATTCAATTTCAATAATTTTAATACATTTTTTAAAAAAATAATATTTTATGACTTTTTTAATTAAATATAATTATTTATATATGCTTAAAATTTTAAATAAAAAATTAAAAAATTAAATAAATCCATTACATCGCACGTTTAAACGTATAATTAGATGCTTAATTTATTTTAATAAAGAAAGGAAAAAGGGATAGCATATTAAAATAATTCAACAAAACTCAACTTATTATATTGTCTTGGTCTCGTGAGTTAGGGTATTAATGTGGTTATTTAAAGAAATGGACGAAATAATTTATAAAATGTAACTAAAATAAAATAAAATTAAAATTTAAAGTGATCATCATTAACTAAAATAAAATCATGCCAAATTTAAGAATGTATTGTTCCCATGTAATCAAAATAAAAACTCTACTAGAAAAGTATATTAATAATATTTTTTTATCGACAAATATATCAATAATATTCAAATTAAATCTTTATTTAAACAAAAAATAAATTTGATTTTACAGAAAAACAAAAATTTGTTAATCATATGTAAAAATTTCCACTGCCACCATAAGAGAAAAAAAAAGATAGCACAATTGTATTGTCAGTTCTCTTTTAACATGACACCTATCCAAAATAAAGAGTTATTTTATCTTTTCACAGTTAGAATACTCATTAAAAATGAACTAATCGTATGAAAAAACAAGTTAATTCACCTATAACTCAACCCACATAGGTTGAACATATGGTGAGTTTAGTTTACTGATCAATCTACTTATATTTTATTTTTATTATTATGTGATTTTTTTTAAAAATTTTAAAATTATTATGTTGTTTATTTGACTTGTATACTACGAAAATATATTTTACAGATTATTGTTATCATTTAACTAATATTTTATATTTTTAAAATAATATTTAATAGATTGTAAATGTAGATTTTTATTAGAGAATATAATTTAAATCATTTTTTCAAAATTATGAAATTTTAAAATAATGTTATCATAGATTATTCAAAATTTAAAGTTTTTCTAAATAGTCAATTTTTTATAAAAAAATATTTTTTGTTACTTTTTAAAAAACATTTTTAATTTTGGTAGGATGATGAACTAGTCTGTATAACACACCAAATTATGGTTGACTTAGTTGGGATAGAGAATTCATAGTAGAAATAAAGTGAGTTGTATTTGGAGAATTCATACATATTTTAGGTGGATCGATTTGTATGGGTCGGGCTAGCTTATTTTGATAGCTATATTGATAGCCATTATAAAATGTTGGTTACTTGTTGTTACTTTCAACCTTCAGTCTCCAACCAATATCTTTATTGTTGAAATTGGTCATCACGTTCATCTTTGATAACCAGTCATTGATCTTTGCTCCCTAAGTAGGGATGGCAACAAGGCAGGGCGAGTGCGGATATGACCTTCCTCGTTCCCATCTTTGAAAAGTGTGAGACATGTTTGAGTATAAAAAGAGTAGATATGAAATTTTGATCCTCATCCCCGTTTCCGTCGGGTATTGTCGAGTTTAGGTATACTCACGGATACCTGTTATATTATTTTTTATAATTTAAATTACTTATTTATTATTAAATAAATTATATATTAAGTTATTAATTATATTTTAACTTAAAAAGTATATAAAGAATAATTAATAACAAGAAATTATAAATTAAAGTTTAAGAATTAAATTTTTTTATTAAATGTATAACTTTAAACTTATTATATAATTATTAAAATTATAATAGGGTGGATATGAGCTCGGGTACGAGGCAGGTAGTCACACATACTCATACTTGTACCCGTACTCGGTTCATCACATCAGGTTATACCCGTACTTGTACTAATACCCGATCGAAAATGGGTAGTACCCATAAAATTTGGGGCGGTACCCACGGGTATGAGTATTTTTGTCATCTTACTAAGAATGAACAATTACAGTGGAATTCATATTTAACAACAATGTTTTAAATTTAAAAACCAAAACAATATTATTTTTATAAATTTAAAAACCGAAAATAAAAAACCTCCCACATAACCTAACTACTTTTAGAAAATAGATTTTAAATCCCATTTATTGTTTTTCAAGAACATAATTGAGTTTAATTGGTATACACTTTACTAATTAGTACTTTAGAAGTCACATAAATGAAAAGTTATCATTGAAAGTTAGTGTAAAAATCTTTTATACTATACTTTTATTATTTCAGTTCTTTAATTTTGAAAAGAACAAAATAAACTATAATTTTGTAAGAAAAAAAAAACAGAAACCCTTTGTAATATTAAATTTGTTGGCATTAATATCTAACCTTGGTCCGTCATTATTAATAGCTAAATTGATTGAAAAGTTAAAACTTGATTGAATCGATTTTATTTTTTACCTTTTAAATAGTTTAAAAAAATAATTTTTAAAAATTGTTTCTTAGAAAAAGAGAAAAAAATAACCTATTTGGTAAGCATTGTTCAATAAAATTCTTTTCAATATTTTAGTTTTTAAATACTACAATAGTTTTATTAAACTGTCGTTAAACAAATATTTACTCTTTTTCTAATTCAATACTAAAGGAAATAATAAGAAAAGTGTCATCAATTTTGTAGATCTCATATATTTTACTTTTAATTCAAAACAAGTATCAAAAGAAAGAAAAATATAAATAAAATTCTAAAATTAATCTTGTTTGTAGAAAACAAGTCATAAATCTTTGAATAATTTTGTAGTTATAATACCTTTAATTTATAACTTTCTATTATTTCATACCATTTTTCACATAATTTAACAATTTCAATTTTCATTCTATTTTATTTTACTTATTTTCCTTTTATCCTTTTTCTTTACGTAAACTTTCTTTTCTAAAAGAAAAATAGATTATATTAGAGACTAAAATAAAAATAGTTATAACTAATAAGGATTATATTAAAATTTGTATAGAGTGATGTATCATCACATAATAATAAATTAAAACATAAACTGCCTTCGATGAATATCAACCTCAAAATCAAGACTTTTACTCTGCTTGAGCGTCTTTAATAATCTTCTTCAAGCAGGAGTCTTTATCTTGATCATTTTCTTGAATACTGCAACCAAATCAAACTTCAACGTGTACCTTCATCTTGTTTAGTTTGGGAGAGTGATTCTAGGGAGAGAGGTAATTTGAGGTAAATCACGTTTAGGAATGCATTCCTATTGTTTGATCGGAAAGAATATGGGTGGGTCTGGAAAAAAAGAAACACCTCTTCAACTAAGATCATTTAGGGTGAAAAAAAGTGGATCTCACATGTATGTTTTTTTAAAAAATATAAATAAATAAAATAATTAATGACAATAAAATATATTGTAAAATAAATATTTTTATATTAAGTAAAGTCATATAAAATATTTTTTATTTATTTATCCATTCACTTTTATTCAGAATTTTTTACTTGTTCAACTTTTTATTAACTTTTTTTTCCTTACATACTCCCTCTGCTCCCCTCACTATCTCAATCATGGGTAAAAGTGACCTATTCGTGTGGTCTCAAACTTTACTTCACTTTTTGTTTTTTTGGAAAGCAAACTTTACTTCACTTATTAAGTGATTCTAAAACTCCTACCTTGTGAAGTATGTACACTCCATAAAAAACAAACTTAATAGTAATCTTAGGTAGAAAATTCGTGTGCTTTTTTTGCATAATTAAGTTTTTATTTACTTAAATTTAATTAAATGCTATCTTTTATCCTTAAAAATTATTTTTTTCTTAATTTAGTCTCTAAAAATAGTATAAATTTACAATTTTAAAGATAAAAAAATTATTTTTAATTTTTAAAACTTAAAAATAAAACTTAGTAAAATTTTAAGCACTAAAACTTAATTAAATATGTTTTTTTATTGAATAATGTCAGAAGTTAACAAAAAAAGTTACGCATCTTATTTAATAATCAACTGAGTTAGAAGTTGTTGACATATTATATTTTTAGTCAATAATAAATTGATTGAATTAGATTGTTCTTTGGTTATTCCATCTTTATAATACCATGTTTGTAAATGTGGACTAATTAACCATAAATTTTAAGTTAGAGATTTTGTACAACTTGTATTTTTTTCTTTATTTTATCATAATATATATATATATATATATATATATATATATATAAAATTTTTCCGATAAAAAAATAAGCTAGGGATGTGGAAAGATGATTTTGTTTGTGTAGCCTTCTAAGTAGTGTCTATCTAGCTACAAATTAAATTTGACATTATGGATTTGTAATTGAGCGATACTATTTCATAGCTTGAGCATGGTTTATGGTTGAAAACAATTGTAGATTCTTTTTTTATAAAAAAAAACAAATGTAAATAGGAAGCATAAAATGATTTTGAAAGCTTACAACATAAGTTTTTAAAATTGGTTTGTTATTTGGGAAATTCCTTTTAGTTCTAAAAAACTTTTTTGAGCCCAAATAGTCATAAACAACACAAAGTAGACATATAGTCTCTTCGGTTTTTAATTAATTGTGGTTTAAGATTAAATTAGGATTACCCAGAAATAATCATTTAAGATATTATCTTTATCCATTCATTAACATTGTTCTTTACATAGATATTAACACTATATTTAGTTACACAGTTAACTTCTTTTCTAAATATATAAACAAAAAATTAAAGAATAAATACCACGTGTGTTCCGCATGACCGTTCACTAGTAAATAACATAAAGTAGAGATACTCTCTCTCCATTTTTAATTATTTGTAGTTTAAGGTTAAATTGTACGTGGTAATAAAAAAGTTATTAAAATTTCTGGTTTTAGCATAATTTAATTAAATGAATACGGATAAAATTAGTTTCAACCTTTTTCAATTAAAAAAAACAGCTACTATTAATCAATAAATAATGAATACATCCTTAAAATAATTAATACTAGCTTAAACTCAACTACGTGTAAGTAGAAAAAATATATTTTAAAATTTGAGACTTAAGAAAAGAAAAAACGAAGAAGGTAATGGATATCAAGGTGCTGTCAATTATGAAGGTCATTCCACATGTCCCTCATGAATACACTTGAACTGTCAAATAGGACATTCAATTAAAGATAACATACAAGAGTTAATGTTTGGAGTAATGTAAACTATGGAATGTATGTCAATGGATATTCATATTTAACTTTAAATTCTTCAAAATAGTTCAGATACTGGTGCACTATATGTGTGAAACACATTAAACTTAATAGAAAAGACTTAATAAAGGGATAAAGATAAAATAATAATACGAACTTTTTTAAGATTATTTTTTGTATAATTAAATTTAGAAATTGAAGTTATAAGTATAACATTCGTAAAAGTAAAACTCAAGAATCAAGTTGAGAGTTTTTTTAGGTATACATTTGTATTTATTACTCAGTAAAAGAGCCAGTAAAAGGCTACAAACCTATAACATCCAAATGAAGCAAATATGAAATTTGGGAAGGAGCTTCCTCAACCCTGTACATTTCATGAAATAAAAAGCTAATTTCCTTCAGCAGCCGTACAACCACATTTTTTATGAATGTAAGTGGTAGAGACCTTCCTGTGTGTCAGATTTGCACATTCCTAGTTTATTCTTTTGCCTTACTATATTACCATACTGACGATTTTGTTCACAGGAATATGTTGCATTTTTTTTAAATTGAATCGCCTTACAAGTTACAAATACTTTCCTCTATTGTTCATAAGAGAGAGGAATAATCATCTTAAAGATTACGACATTTTTTCCCTATAATATATAAGATTCTCAAACCTTCTGAAAGCCGGAAGGTGAACTTCGACAAATTCATGTGTGACGAGCCAAAGGAATAAATAGCGGCGGCTAAAGAACAATTTTTTAAACTACGTAAAATATTAGGGGAAGATAAAAACTAAGTGGGAAATTCGTTGTCTTCATTCACAACCATACGGTTCTATATAAGACTTATAACTAATGAATTTCGGGAACAAAGGTAAATTGAGCTCAATTTAGGAAGTTAACAAACCAACAACATTAAACAAGCAATGAGAAAGTATGTGGTGTCCCTATATTAGGTGCAGGAGGATGAGAACATGTGGATGTAGGAGTATATGAGGATGTATGACGAAAGGGTTTTTGAATCTCTTAAGTTATCCTTTATGAGCTTGGCCATCTTAATAGCATGAGAGATAGAATAGGTGGAGAATAGCAAGTTCCTATTGGATCTCCTGTTGCAGCTCAACAATAAAGTAGTTAAGTATAGCCTTTGCTGTTAGGCTAACAACCCTGTTACACAATTTTTCGAAATTTGTTTAATAATCACTAACTGTGGTAGCTTGGCATAATTTAAACAATTTTGTTAGTGAAGGAGAAAGGCCTAAAATATAGCTCAAGTGTCCTTGTAAATGAACCTCAATCAACTAGTTGGTTGTTTTGTGTCATCTATTTAAATCAACTTAGGACATCTCCTTGCATGTAGAAACCGACCATAGGCACACATTGATCTAATGGAACTTGATAATAGATGAAAAATTGCTCCGCTTAAAATAACCAATCTAAAGGGGTTTAAGCCATCAAATTGACTTAGTTGTAATTTGGGTGGTTGGATAAGTGGTGGTGGGAGAGGTGGGTAGGATGTGTGAAAAGGGTTTGTTGTAAAAGGGTTGGTGGAAACAAATTGGGGAACGTACATTGTAGATGGGGTGGGTGGGTCTCTTGTTGGAAGATGGAAGATAAAACAGGTAGAGAGGGGTACAGTAAGATAGTGTGGTCTGGAAATGAGGGAGGACAAAGGTAGAATGGTACTATGGGGATTGGCTTGGTGGATGAGTTGGTCTTGTAGATTGGCAATGGCAGATTGTAATGCCTCTTGAGGAGAATCCATAGCTTGTTGGAGATGTTGATAGTGTGTCACCTACAACTATTGTTTAGTGTCCAACTATGTTTGAAGGGCACCCAACCTCTTAGTGAGGGTCAGTAAGGCTTAAGGAACTTCCTTGCTATCACTCTTTAAGGGAGGCATAAGGAAGGAGATCAAAGCACCTAATGTTAATGGAAAGTCAAGAACAATTTTCTAAACTATATAAAATATTAAGGCAACATAAAAACTAAGTGAGAAATCCCTTGCTTTCATTTACAACCATACGGTCTTATATAAGACTTATAAGTAATGGGCTTGATATGTTGCATTCTTATTTATTTTTAAGTTTTATTTTAATTAATATTTTATTTATTTTCATGTCATTTAGGTTTAATATTTTAAAATTACCAATTTAAATTAAAGAAAATCTTAAAATTTAATTCTGGAGTAAAGATGAAATCTAATTAAAATAAAATATTTTTTTGTGGTTTCTTTAATTAGGAAATATAAGAAAGATAAAATTAAATTAGAAAAGATGTCTCAAAATATTGGTAATTCAAATTTAGAGAACTTTTAGGATTGAGGTATCACACCATGGTTCCTATTGATTCAATTTTAGTTACTTTTATACTATGCTCTTATTGGTTTTCTTTGAAGGTAAATTAATTTAAGATAATCTTCATCCTCTTTCCAGGTATGAATGTGTATCTAATTGAATTAACCCCTACTTTTGTGGTAGTTATATTCAATTAAACACTTTAAGTTCTTTGTTAATTCATTGAGTCCTCAAAGTGTTAAACCTACTTTTGTGATTTAAGTCCTAAGTTCCTCCCCTAGGGTTCCAATAATAAAGTTCACCTTTTGGTTCTTAATTATTGATGACTACAAAAATGGTAATCAAGCATATTGCATTGGTAAAAGTGGTAGAGAGGAAATCATGAGAAACCTAAATGAAACATAAAAGTACTTAATCAATCATCAATAGAATTCAAGGGCTAAACCTTAATTCCAGAATAAAAGGGTTTACTCAGACATAGTTGTGCGTACCAAAATAGAAAAATAAAAAGAACATAAAAACCAACCTGGAAAACAAAAAGTGAAAAGGAAAGGAGGAGGGTCCAAGTAATTCGCTATGCCGTCACCCTCACCCCAAGGCTATAGAACAAAAATTTTCTATTTAAACTATTGTAGTTGGCTCCCTAATGTCTCAACCCAAAAATAAAATAAAATAACTTAAACTAATTACACAAAGAAATGCATATTTTGTATGGGAGAACAATCTTCTAAATTTTATTTATTAACTCCTTTTTCTTTCAAATTGTCTCCAATACTTCAAGCTTCACTCCAATGCTCCAAATTAGTCCAATAGTGCCTCAAATACTAGTATCATATTCTAAAACACCAAAAATACCAAAAGCATAACAAATTCTAAAATATAATTAAAAGACACCTAAAATGCAAAAAATATAGAATGTTAACTCTTTTAAATTAATTTTAATTACTTCCAAAATTAATTACAATTATAAGTAATTATTTCTTTTCTAAACCCATGGTCCCTATGGAAGAACGATAAATATTATTATTTGACAACACTATGCACTTGCAATTTTGTCATATTAAGTTTTTGACATTGTTGTTGGGGACTGTTTCTTAATTCAGTTATATTTTTTTTAATTTTAATTAATTATTGATTTTTTATTTAATTATGTTTTTATTTCCTTTTATTTTCTTTCCTTGTTTAGTTTTATTTATTGATATTAATGAGAAAAACACAAATTCAAGAAATATTATCTTGTTTGCATAGTTTGCACCTCATGCATATATTTAGGACAAATTTTTGGACTACTAAAAAACCTACAAATTCTTTTTTTTAACATAATTTGCACCTTATGTCTACATCTATGACAAGTTTTTGGGACCATTTAAAAACCTCTCGCTTAGGGTGGTGACTTTCTTTCCAGACTGAGTGATTCTTCTTATTCCTTAATTCCTATTTATAAAACTAGCATTCTAACCTTAAATGAAGAAACAGTTTTCTAATTTACAAATGATCTTTTTAAAATTTAAACAAATCTTAAAGATAAAATAATAATTTTTATAAATAATATCTTAGAGATTTAAAATTAAAATAATTTAAATTGGTTTCCAGTAATCCCTCCCTTGATTAAAAAATTAATTTCTTCTTTAATCACCATGGATGTTTGTCAAAATATGCTTAGTCGTAAATTTGGATATATGTTTTCTCTTATATTCTTCATGATATATACATCTATTGGAATATGCCACTTGACTTCAATCATCATCACCTTCATCAGACTTTTTTAATAATCTTATCTTTGATCGTCGGACCTTAAGATCAATAAACTATGATGTCACTTGGAAGAAAAAATTACATAACCAACAAACGAACTTCTCTTTATCTATATTGATAAGAAAAACATCAAAACAATAAAATGCTACACCTAAGAAAAATGAAAGCTAACAAATGCTATTTTATTGGTTTGTACTTTATGCTTTCATCCATGACAAGTTTTTGGAACCATTGAAAAACTTACGAACTCTTTCACTTTTTGTTAACATTGTTCACACCTCATATCTACATCCATGACAAGTTTTTGGGACTACTGGAAAACCTTCAAATTCTCCCTCCATGACGTAACTATAACCATAAAAAAAAGTTAGAACCCATGGGTCAGTCCGACCATCGTAGTTTCAGGCCAAGTCAAGTTGAAAATTTTGAAATGGGTTTACTATATTATAAATATGGGTCGACTTACTTATGACTTATAAGTGTCCATTTTATGCGAAATTCTATATTTTTATGACACTAATTTGACCATTAAATTAAAGAAAATGCTTTGTGTAACCCTGTTTGTTTACAAAAATCCAAAAATATTTTGCTTTGAATAGAGTGTTGAAATTGTGCAATTAACCCTTGATCTGTTGATGAATTTCACCTTAAGATAAGCATGAAACAAGGAACACAAGTGAATGATGTAATGCTAATGAACGAGTTTCAACATTTTTTAATTTAATTTCCAGGGTAGAATGACCAAGCTTGATCAACAAAAACTAAGGACAACAAGAAGTCATCAATCCAAGCTTAAATTTGCTAAGGCAAAGAGAGCATAAAACTTTAGAGGTTGCTTAGCGAATGAAGTTTTGCTAAGCGAAGTTCTAAGAAATAACTAGAAATCATTGAAATTCGTTGAGCCAAATTCCTTTCACTCAGCGAAACCATGTCGGCTAATAATTCATTGAGTCGAGTAGTCATTTGCTGAGCGAATTTGGTTGGGAAAAGGCTATAAATAAGTGGCAAGGGAAAAGGAGAAAACATCCCCCAAAATCATCCAAAACTCTTTCATCTCTTCTTTTCCTCCCTTACACCTCTCTAGCGTTGTAAATAGTCCTTGGTGGGATTTAGCTAAGTAAGATTATTAAGGGTTGAGACACTGATTAATGCTCTGTAATTTACTTTTACTTTTATTTAAAGTTTTATTTATCTATTTTGAGTCTTCCTTGTCTCTAATGCTCATTACATGTCTGATAAACTTATAACATGATTTATTTAATTTCTGTTATCTAAAGATATTCATGAAATTATAACCAAGAAGTCATCATAGAGTAACTACGGTTAAGAATAAGGTAGGATCTATGTGTCTAATTTAATAATTTTTATGTGTCAATCAAGTTATTGGAATCATTCTTGCTAAGAAATTAGAGGAAACTCCTGTAATTTAGTTCTCTAAAGGATTAGGATATAGATATATCTAAAAATTTAAGAATAGATGATTGAACTTAGGTAAAAATTAGTAATTAGAGGTATTGTGAACTAAATCAAATCCTTGATTATTTTGCACTATTATCATTATTTATAAAGAAAAATATCACTTAATTTTTAATTTAGTCCTCTATATTTAAAATCTTACAAAAGGTTTTCATGAAGGAATGATTGAAAATCTAAATGATCTTCCAAGTCCCTAAGGATACGACCTGATCTAATTAGTTCTACACAACAATATGACTTGTGCATTTTCCAGAAGTAAAGTAGTTCATTAAAACTGTCAACAAGTTTTTGACATTGTTGTCGAGGACTTGTGTCAAGATATTTAGAAATTCAATTTTTTCTTTGTTTAAACTTATGTATATATTGAAGTCATCTTTTGTACAGTTAAAGCTAACCCTTCTAACAAAAACAATTGTTGTTAATTGTTGTTCTAGTTCTCTATGTTTCTAATAATTAATAGGTGGCCCAAAAAGCAAGGAACACATACCCAAGCTAGAAAAACAAGCAATTGTTTTAACCCAACCCAACAATCCAAATCACTTCTAGGAAAAGAAAACATTGTACTATTATTGGGAAAGGTGTAAAAGCCAAGTGAGGTTGGAACTCTTAGATGTGTGACAAAGATAAAATTTTGTCATTGTACCATTACTTTCCCAGCCATTGTATCAACACCACACTCTAGAACCATGGTACAAGCAACAAACTCAAGTATCTTGGTACCAAACACCTTAGTACCAAGACCAACCACAACCATGGTATCAAAATGGCACATCGAGATTTGAAGAAAATCTCCAAGAATTCAGGCAATATCCTTTTTCAAACCAACAATAAAGAGGAGCTTCACATAGACTCAAACTTAAATCACCTCTACAACCATGGTGTCAAGACATGACTGCCAATCTGGACAATACTACTCAAGATTACAAGAGATAAATGATCAAACATTGTACGAAAACTGACTATCCATATTAGAGAAAACTCTAGAAAAATACATTGAATCACAAATGTCTTGGCAATAATCTCAACAACTTTCCTTAGAAAGGATTACTTCATAGTTTAGCCAATTGATGAACAATGCAAAGATAAAAAGAAAAATTCCTTTGGCTATCTGTCAATCAAGCTTTGAAGAACAGGGCAACATCACTCAAGATATAGAAGTTTTGTATCAACCACTCTGTAAGGAAAATGGAAAAAAAATGAGAGTTTGATAGAAAAAGAAAAAGTGAAAAAAGAAAAGAATGGACAGAAGAAAATAACTTGAGTGAAAGCTTGTGTGAAAAAATGAAGTGATTAAAGAAAAAGAAAGAGAATGAAAAGGTAGACTAGTTGAAGAAGTAAAGCAAGAATGCAAGATGATTGTAGAAACAGGTTCACCAAAGCTACAAAATATTGAAGATCAGATGTCCATGTCCCAAGTGTTTCAAGAAATTCATCCATAGGAGACATGGGACATATTGAATAATTTTTTTAGAAAGAAAGTGAAGAAGACAAATTGGAGTTGCTTGAAGACAAGGTACCTTCAATGAATTTTTATCTAACTCCTGTTGTTAAATGGCAGACTCTATAAAAAATAACTCTAGAGAAATAACATCACATGTGCAAATAAGGCTTAGAATCAAGCCAAGAAGGCTTAAACATTCAATTCATTTGAAAGAATCTTGGTTTGACTCTCTCAAATCCAAATGGAGACCAAAATTGTCTCTTGGGAGGCAAGGTCTCATCTAGTCAAATCATTTAAAGGAACCGTGAAGTCTATGGTACGTCAGGCTTGTGACGTAAAACACAACGCTTACTGGGAGGCAAGCCTTTATGTTTATTTTAACTCTAATTTTGTGTATTGTGTGTAGTTTGTACTTTGTTTTTCTAGTAAAGATCCAAAGTAATGAGAAAATGAGGAGTCATCACTGCCACAAATTCACTCAGCAAGATTAACTCACTCAACAAAACTTAGAGAATTTACAGGGTGCCTCTAGAAGTAATGCACTAAGCGAATTGCAATCCACTCAGCGAATTTGGCGTAGTTTTGGAAGGTGATCTTTAATAGAAGTTTTTTAAGCGAACCCAATTTAGCTTAGCGAAATTTTTGCAAAACAAAGTTAATTTTAAGAATCCCTTTCACTCCTTTTCTCAAAACTCTTCCCTTTTCTTCAAGAGAAATTTAACAAATCCTCATAAATCATGTTTCCTCTTTTCCATTGCCTTCTCAAAAAGCCAAACTAACATGTTCTGATGACCTTTTCAAAGCAATTTTTTTCTTTGGCCCGAGAACAATCCTATTTTGCAGGAGGAATGATGCAATAAGGAGTAACTTAGGAAGATGAATAAGATATTTTTTGAATCAAAGGTTAAAGCCAAAAGAAGAGGGAGAACAAATGAATGACTAACTTCCTGCTAAACTAGTGCAAACCTTTTAAAATTTCAGCATTTTCAAATTCAGTTTTTTACTTTTTGCTTTTAGCTATCTTCTATTTCTGTGTGTGAAATAGTTTTGTTTTAACTGTTTTAAATGCTTTTTAGGTATGGTGGAAATATCTAAAAATGTGATTTTGGAATAATCAGAAAATTTAGGCATATCATTGGCTCTAAAAACTTTTTTGAAAACACATAAATGGTTGTTTCCATAAGATTAATTTTTTTAACAGTTGTAAATTCAATAGGAATAACATGAACATGAAATTGTTTGAAATTAAGAACATCAACCCAATCTATGTGAGTGAGACAACCTTAAACAATTGAATTAGTTGGAGTCAACATTGTTTACATTAATTGATTTTATTTGAGTTTCTTGAAAGTCAAATTATGTATGACTTATGGAGAGGATCAAGACAATTTTTTTAAAAAAAGTTTAGCCAGTAGCCCAATAAAGCTAACCTAAAATTATAATTCCCCTTGTCAACCCCTTTGAGCCTTAAAATGTTTTTGTTGACAAAAAAGAAACCCTAAACTAGAAAAGAATAATAATGAAAATTCTCTTATACCTATTAGGTAAGAAAGTCAGTTTTCACTTGAAGGTATGGTTTCATACGAGTTGGGGATTTCAAATTCAAAGGTCTACAAAATATTGTGTGGCGGATGAAATTACAAATAAATAAAATGAAGTGGCTACTGGAAATTAAAAAAAAAAAGAAAATTTCTCTCTACAATGTCTTTGAAATATATCATTTGACCAAAGAAAAATTCATTTGAAAAAAAAAAGAAGGGAAAAAGCAAGAGATTAGTAGAATGTAGAAAATGAAATTATTCTCTTACTTAGATGGGTTTTTGCTTTCTTGAAAAACCATAATTCTTTGAAGACCAG
The DNA here is from genome assembly GCA_037954015.1 of Psophocarpus tetragonolobus. Classification (NCBI taxonomy): domain Eukaryota; kingdom Viridiplantae; phylum Streptophyta; class Magnoliopsida; order Fabales; family Fabaceae; genus Psophocarpus; species Psophocarpus tetragonolobus. The sequence continues at coordinate 84,580,902 of CM075689.1, forward strand.
CCTCATTACAACCTTTAAAAGTCCTTAGTGATCCTTGTTGGTTATATAAATAAGGCTTGACTAGAGACAGGTAACAAAGTTGATTTTTTTTGTAATTCAATGCTTGGATTGAGAGAAACGCTCACCCTTAAACAGTTAGAATCAATATGAATGTTCTTGATTGAAAATAATGAATTGTGATTAGGATTTCTTGAGAAGATACTTTGTGCTTCATGAGCTTGCTTGGATTATGAACACCATTTGTGTAAATTTTCTTTGAGCTTGTGATATGCATAAGGATAAAATTTCAAAAATGACGTTTTCAAAAAGCATGTCTGAACATAAATTTGTTTTCCTCCACCATATGTTTAGATTAGTTTGTTTAGTTTCTTTTTTTTGGGACAAAAAAAGTATAAGTTGGGAGTTGCGATAAGTGTCCATTTTATGCAAAATTTTATATCTGTATGACACTTATGAAACAAGGAAATTAAAGAAAATGCTTTGGGTAACCCAACTTTTTTGCAAAAATCTAAAAATATTTTGTTTTGAACAGAGTCTTGAAGTTGTGCAATCAATCATTGATCTGTTGAAGAATCTCACCTTATGATAAGCATGAAACAAGGAACATAAGTGAATGATGTAATGCTAATGAACAAGTTCTAGCATTGTTTCATGTAATTTGCAGGATACAAGGACCAAGCTCGACCAACAAAGCCTAAGGACAACATGAATTCATCAATCCAAGCTTAAATTTACTAAGCCAAATAAAGCATCAGACTTTAGAGGTCGCTTAGCGAATGAAGTTTCGCTAAGCGAAACTCCAAGAAATAAATAAAAATCATTGAAATTTTTTTAGCAAAATTTCTTTCACTTAGTGAAACCATGTCGACTGATAATTCCCTGAGTGAGTAGCCATTGGCTGAGCAAATTTGGTTGGGAAAAGGCTATAAATAGGTGGCGAGGAAAAGGGAGAAAACATCCCCCAAAATCATCCAAAACTATTTTTTCTTCTTTTCCTCCCCACACCTCTCTACCCTTGTAAGTAGTCCATGGTGAATCTAGCTAAGCAAGATTATTAGGGGCTGAGGCACTAATCAATACTTTTTAATTTACTTTTACTTTTATTTAAAGTTTTATTTATCTATTTTGAGTCTTCCTTGTGTCTAATACTCATTATCTATCTGATAAACTTATAACGTGATTTATTTAATTTCTGTTATCAAAAGATATTCATGAAATTATAGAATGAGGAAGTTCCTCATATAGTGACTACGCTTAGGAGTAAGGTAGGATCTGTATGTCTGATTTAATAATTGTTTCGTGCCAATCAAGTTATTGGAATCATTCCTGCTAAGGAATTAAGGGAAACTCCAGTAATTTAGTTCTCTATTATTAAGGAATTAGGATAAAGAAACATCTAATAATTCAGAAATAGATGATTGAACTTAGGTAAAAGTTAGTAATTACAAGTATTGTGAAGTAAATAAAATCCCTGATCATTTTGCACTATTATCATTATTTATCAAAAATCACAAAACTATCACTTAATTTTCAATTTAATCCTTTGTACTTAAAATCTTACAAAAGGTTTTCATGATGAAACAATTGAAATTCTAAATGATCTTCCAAATCCTTGAGAATACGACCTAATCTACTCAGTTCTATGTTATAATATGACTTATGCATTTGTCAAAAGTAAAGTAGTTAATTAAAACTCTCAACAATGACTTGGGTTATAACTTGCAACCATTCGTGGCAAGTTTTTTGTTAGTTTGCACCTCATGTCTACATTTACGAAAAGCTTTTGAAATCACTGAAAAAATTGCAAACTCTCATTTTCTTTTTGCTAACATGGTTCACACACATACGTGCAATTCATGACAGGTTTTTGGAAGCACTAAAAAGCCTACAAACACTTTCTTCACATTATAATTATAACCGTCATTATGGGTTAGAATCCATGGACAAGCCCAACTCACTACAAGTTCGAACTGAGTCATGCTGAAAAATTTAAAATAAGGTTAGTATATTAAAAAATATGGGTTGACTTATTTATGACTTAATTGCATAGGAGTTGAACCCATGATGGGTTGGGTTGGCAACTTCCTATATTTTATTTCTTATTATTACATGAATATAAAATATTTGTTCTTTTTATATTTTAAATTGTTATGTTGTTTATTTGACTTGTATTTTATGGCAATATACTTTTAGCTTGTTGATATCAATTAACTAATATTTTATATTTTTAAACAAATATTTAACATGTTCCAAATATAGATTTTTAGTAGAAAATATAATTTAAAAAATATTTTTTTAATTTTTAAAATCATGAAATTTAAAAATGATGTCTTCCTTTATTATTCAAATTCAAAAGTTTTTTAAATAATTAAATTTTTTCTAGAAAATAAATTTTTTATTTTAAAAAATATTTTTTTAATTTATGATGGGTTGGTGACACGGTCCATTCAACCAATCAACTTGTGGGAAAAAGTTTACATTACAAATAAAGTAGGTCAATTTAGATTAGTATTTCAGGTGGGTCAATTTGTATGGTCAGACAACCTCATTTTGATAGCTAGAGTTAGGAGTGTTCACTGATCCTGATCAAACGTGAATCCACTCATTCAAATTAATCCAATTAGATCTGTAAATCGATCCAAACATAAACAAATCAAATTTGATCCAATCCAACTTTAATAGCATCGATTCGCAGATTTGAACTCTCCAAATATGATAAGCCATGAATTAATCTAACTAATTTAATCTTTAATGTTTTTATTTTATATATATATATATATATATATATATATATATATATATATATATATATATACTCCTCTAGACTCATATACAAGCTAAAATACCTAAATTCACACATATTAAGAAAATTAGTTATCATCATTTAATTTCACTAATCTGAAATTCAAAATAAGGATATTTCTAAAACATCTCTCATTGAAACTTGATATTATGAATTAAAAAAATCATGATTGTAATTAAATTAAGGATCTTTTAGGAATAATACCATTAAATAAGGCAAGAGGTAGCCGAATTTGCTTATATTTGAGTTTTTTTGTTTATATATATAGTGACAGTAAGAAAACCAAATTTATACAAAAGGGAGATGAACAAATCTCAACCATTGATAGAGAAGAGAGAAGAATATCTAAAAAATTTCAGTCATTAAGAGAAGAGAGGGAGAAAAGAGTGACAAATAATAAATGTTATAAGACAGAATAAGTCAATGTGTATGATTTGATCTCAATCATTAATTTTTATTTTAATGACTGAGATTTGTTCCTCTCAATAAAAAAAGTGATAAATATCTAGTTGAATGCAAAATAATGTAAAAAAATATAAAATAAAACAATTGTAATTATAAAATTATTCATATATTTATTAATTGATATTTATATATTTAACCAATAAATATTAATTTTGAAATGATAAATTTTTCTTAGACTTTTTTTTCCCTTGTCATATCACTCACCATTTCGGTACAACTTAGCACAGGCTTAGGCCCTTCTTAAATAAAAAAACAAAAAGAAAAACTCTAGAATATAAAAGACTACCTTTTTGACACGGGAAGACACGGAACCACGAACCAAGGCATGAAACTATCCAACGTAAATCAAACAAACACGTTGAGAAAAAAAGGACAAAAAAGGAAAAGCATTACAATTACATGACCAACAGATTGAAAGCATCACTAACATATGGTGCGACCCACGCGACCACGCCAATTCCAATTCAAAAATCAGTCCTCCAAAGTCCAAATGGTCTTTCGTCGACTAAGCGGTACATTTGTTTAGATATGTAGCTAGTACAATTTGTAATTTGCATAATTGTTCTATAATTTTAAAGGTTTTTTATTTTCTCTAACAATTATACCGCTCTTGGTACTGTCTTATTCCTGCTCCGAATTTAACAAGGAAAGCTGGTGTTATTTAGCCACATCTTGTCTCCATTTAACAATATCAGGGATGAGGACTCGTTGGATTTGTTGGTTCTATTTCGTTCCCACACCCACCTTAATGTTAAACAAAATTTAGTATATATATTTTTAATCTTACATATCTGTGTACAAATTCACACTTCTATGAACAATTAAAATTAAAATATAATTAATAAACTAATATATAATTTATTTAATTAAATAATAAATTAAATATAATTAACAATTTAACATAAAATTTATTTAATAAATTATAAGTAAATTTAAATTATAAAAAATAACAAGTATTCATGGGTATACCTGAACCTAAAAATATCCAAGGGAATGGGGACAAGATTAAAATTTCATACTCGTCTCCTTTATATCTGTCTTCACCCCACCCCAGCCCTGCACTTTCCGGGATAGGGATAGGAGGGCCAAACCGCTCCAGCCCAACCTGTTGCCATCCCTAATTCACCTTACGAGTTTGTTCTGAATAACAGAACATGTCTCCTCTTGAGATTGGTTTTTTGCCCTCTTTATCTTACTATTTACCTAGCAGTTTTTTTCCCGTGACATGAGGAGATGAGGGTTAAGGTCGCTTGGTTCCATGATTCCTTAATTATGAGGTCGGTTGTGTAACTTCCTGTTCCACAGGCCGTTCAGTCTCGAGCTAGGAGCAGTGAAGAGGCTAGAAGAGAAAATTGTTGATTTTCCATCAAACGATTTGTCTGACTTGTACAAATGTGTATTGTCCTTTTGTGTCATTTTTTGTTTCTTTACAATAGTGTTGTGTCATTTATTGTAATTTGCATATTCAGTGTAGCATGCTATTTTGATGTTGTCTGCAAAACAACTTGTTTTCCTCATGTGTAGTCTGCTATTAAGTTCAATGAAGGCTTGATATATCTTTTTTAATGTCAACATTATACTTGAATTGAGGTTTTAGCATGTATTTGTTAGATCTATCTTTCTTCTGGACTGAGGAAACAACTTATTGTTCACACGAGATCCAAGTATAGGCCTTTGAAATTTTATTTTGAAGGTCTGTAAGTGTAAATCGTGTTTACCTTAGGATCTTGGTATGGACCTGTGAGTACTACACTTATGGAGTAACGAGATCGCATTAGTTGTTTTAGCCCATGTAACTATATAAAAAACAACAACTAATAATGTCTAAGGAAAGTCAACTAACAATGAATAAACTTATAATGGCCGGTTAATGACAAAATGACATGCAATATGGTCCAGAGAGATAATTTAACAACACAATACAATCAACAAGCATTGATAATAGGACTCACAAAAGCAATCTTCCCTGTCACACATAACATATTGAAAACATATAAATATGAATTAGTGGACAATTAGTCTTGTTAATGATCTGCAATGCAACTCTTAAGTTACATTGGGATCCCTATTTTTTTTTTTAAGAAAGCCAAAATTATTATTAATATTAGATCAGTCACTCGTCACAAGGTATGAAAGTGGCGTATACAGAGTTACAAAGACAACAAAGAACAAACAGACAATAGGACCTCCATAACAAGCAGCAACCTGCAATTATCCCATAGAATACCCAGATGAACAACTAAAGGAAATAAGTCGCAAGTAGAATTGATATATGACTTCTAGAGCCTAATAGCTTCATACATAGTACAAGGGACATAGACCATTCAACAAAAGACACATCTAATAGCTTGTTGTAACATTCAATCCATAACCACAATTGTTGTAGAGCCATGAACCAAACTTCTTCTGGAAGGAATGAATCCCCTTGTTCTTGGTTGACCTGCAATGGAACTCGTGTTTACATTGAGTTGATTTATGATTTGGAATGCAAATCTTGCCTGCATTGGGATATCCCTTATTCTCATATAAAATTTTTAAAGGTTGCATTGCTTATATCTTCTAATGGTGGAGGTCGTTGGTGAACAATTTCAAGGAAAACAAAATATCCAATGCTGTGTCTTTCTTTCCCTCCACATATACTTCTCAAATAGGAACCCAACTTCTAGACCTTATGTCCTATTATTGGGTCTATCATTAGGATTCATTTTCATGGTTATCCCAATATCATTTTCATGACAATCCATGTTTTCTACTAATACTTTTTGTCAAATCTTCCACATGTTGCGAACTTGAGTTCAGATGATAGGATGAACCAACTAATAAGTGTTACTTCCCAAAAAAGAAAAATAAAATTAGTCAATTAAAAATTATATCAACATTATACATACATAAAATAAGAATAAGTGATAAAGTTGTGGGTTTTGCATGAACAAGAGTAAGAATGAAGATATCTTGAATTTAATTTCACGTCTCTATATTGAACAAGCTGCTCTTATAAATGTGATTTGCCCATTCAAATGGTAAGAATGTCATGTAGCTGAGCTAAAAAAGTAAATCTCAATTCACCATTTTTATTTCCTAAAACGGAGAAAGGTTTAATTAATAGATCTGATCTTCCAAATCTAACAAACTTGACCAATCTCATTTGATGGATAAGTAAGATAAGCACAACACTCCAGATAATGTGCTCAAATTGTTAAGTGGAAGACAGTGACAAAAAAAAGAGACAGATTATTGATTAATGATTATAGATTAATAGCAGAAACAACCAGGAAAAGAAACAAATTGTAACATATATTTGGAGGGAAAAAATTTCTCCTTTGAAAATTACTAAAACTTTCAAAATAAGGTCAAATGGATTAAAATTTTTAATAATAAAAAAGTTGAAATTTTGGGAAAATAATGAAAGAGAATAGAATAGATCTCACCATTTGTTTAAGCGCTCAACCTCTTCATCCGTGACCTAGTCCCCAAAAACGACCTTCCCGATCCCATCAAACATGAATAAAATAACATATCTCCTCTTGAAATCGATTTCTGCCCTCTTTATCTTACCCCTTACCTACGGTGATTTTTATGACATGCAAAGATGAGGGTTGAGATCGGTTGGTTCCATGATCCCCTAATTATGAGATCGGTTATGTAACTTCCCATTCCAGGATTAAATACATGGACCAATAACCGTAAAATATATAATTTAAATTTTTTTATAATTTTTTTTAATATAACTAAAGTGTGTTTTTTATATTTTAGATGGGAATTTTTAAAAAGTCATCTAAATTATTTAATATCTTTTTATTTTAATATTTCTAATTTAATATTCAGTAAAAGTATTTAACAAATTATATATATATATATATATATATATATATTAAATAATGTGGGAGTTTGTTGAGACTATTGAATCAATAGTTTAACCCATCTGCTAAATAGACTAGGCTAAAAAACTCATTTAAAATTAACTCAAAATATTTAAATTTGTATATAACACAAATTTTGTATTAAAGGGATAGTTTGCAAATCTAAACTCATTTATCCATATCTACCCTCATAGCCCTCTCCGCTTAAACCAAAAACATTTTTGTCCTTGATTGAATTAACATTTATAAAATTGATTGTAACTAAAATTAATTTTTAATAATGTGATTTATATTTGAATACACATTTTAAAATTGATTTTTAATAGGAATGATATTTAAAAATAGATTTAATTAACTTTTTTATCTTAAAAATAATATTTTTTATTGATCATTTAAAGAGTTTTTTGTTTGAGTTTAGTCATAGTTTTCAAGAAAAACTGTTAACTGGTTCGAAATAGTGATATTAATAGTCCAATTACTTATCACATTATTAGAGAGTCTTATAGTTTAACACGATAACCCAATATAATTTGTTTAGATAAACTATGTTTTTAATTACTTATAAATTTGTCTTTTGTTATAAATTATTTTAAACATATAAGATATTAAAAACACAATAGTAGTATACAAGATTATCTCTTTTTAACGTCTTAAGTCACTGCATTGTAAAAGTAATTTAATTAATATTGTTACTTGAAACCAATAACTAAAGGTAAAACTATTGTTTGACAAACAGAGACTAAAACTAAGCAAAAAGTAATCAAAGGACCAAATTAAATTCTTTTAAAGGATTAAAACTAAAAAGTTACTGAAGACCAAAATGTTATTGAAGGCAAAAAGTATGTTATCAAAATTGATTTTGAATATATATATATATATATATATATATATATATATATATATATAAATAAATAAATAGATAGATAGATATTATTGTCTTTAGAATTGATTCCAAATTATCGTTCTACTAAAAATTGATTTTAGAATTGAAAATTGATTTTGATGCATGACCCGAACAAGTTTATCAACTCCTTAACTTATATTTTACCACTTCAAATATGTATTCAAGCCTTGTAACTACACACACCTCCTATTTCATTGACAACATGGAATTGAGAACTTATTTTGACATATAACCCAAACATGTTGGGGTTAATTCCTTAACTCACATTTTACCACTTCAAATGTGCATCAAGTCTTATATCTACATGCACCTCATGTTTCATTGATAACATGGAGTTGAGAATTTATTTTGATGTATGACCCAAACATGATTGTTAACTCCTTAACTCACATTTGACCACTCCAAACATGTATATAAGTGTTGTATCCACACACACCTCATGTTCCATTGATAATATGGAGTTAAGGATTTATTTCGATGTATGACCCAAACATCTTGGTCAACTCCTTAACTTACATTTGACTACTTCAAATCAAGCCTTGTATCCAAATGCACCTCATGTTTAATTGATAACATGGAGTTGGGAATTTATTTTGATGTATGACCCAAACATGTTGGTTAATTCCTTAACTCACATTTGACCACTTCAAACGTGCATCCAATTTTTGTATCCACACACATCTCACGTTTTATTGATAACATGAACTTAAGAATTTATTTTACTGTGTGACTCAAACATCTTGGTCAACTAGCGATATAAGGTTAGTCTAGTGACAAAATCCACAGAAGATATATGTCGTGAGTTCAAATTTCTTTACAAACAAAACTATGGTATTAATAATTAACATTTGCTTATAAGAAAATAACTTGGTCAACTCCTTAACTCACATTTTACCACTCTAAATGTGTATCAAAGCCTTGTATCTACACACACTTTATGTTTCTTTAATAACATGAAGTTGAGAATTTATTTTGACATATAACCCAAACGTCTTGATTAACTCTTTAACTCACATTTGACCAATATAAATGTGTATCGAAATCTTATACACACAAGCACCTTATGTTTCATTGATAATATGGAGTTGAAAATTTATTTTGGTGTATGAAACAAATACTTAATTAACTCCTTGATTCACATTTGCACACTCCAAATATGTATATAAACCTTGTATCCACGCTCCTGGTAACATGAAATTTCTATGCCATTTGTATTTGATTTTATATGCACAAAAAATTCAATTTCTTGAGCGTGAATTATAATTCTTTTAAGGTAATATTTAGTATCTACATACAACGAAAACATCTAAATAATTTATTGTTAATAACTCTCCGTAAAATATATTTTTGGCAGAATCCTTAAAATATTTATATTGGCTTTAAGACAAAAATAAAAAATATTTGTTTTTCAATATATATGGAACTGGCACATAGAATCGAATGTATGATCAATTAGCTTCACATGGTTTTCTAATTTAACCAATATTTTTAACTTCGATTATTGAATAGGCAAAACTATTAAAAAAATGTTGTAGGAAAAAATAACATAATTAAATGCACAAATACTAAAACTAATATAATAAATATTAAGAAAAAACTTTCTATGTATACATATATCCTCCACTCCAAAAGAACGATCCTAGCCGACTAAATTAATATTGTTTCACTTGAAAAATACATGTGATTTAGAGAATGAAAAATCGTAGTAGGATATATTTTATAATATTTATAATTTGGAAAGAATATTACGCTAACTAAGATTTAAAGGGACCCATATTATTTTTTGTGAAGCATGGACCCATATTTTATTAGTACTACAATAGGAAGAAGAAATGCTCGTTGGAGAAAGAATAAAATGTTGACAACCGGCCCAAGTGGCAATCAGAGAATGCGGTGTGTGGGTCGGTTCATCACCACCTGTCTCCTTCTTTGCCTATTCGATGAAAGGAAAGTTTCAGGCCATAATTAATTAATTAAACATTTTACTATTTTTATTTGAGATTTCAGATCACAAAATGCACACTTGATTTACTTTTTGGCTTAAATAATTTTTTTATTTCTAAATTTTTAAAAAAAATCAGTTTTAATCTTTAAAATTAAAAAATTCTCTAAAATTAATTTTTTTATTAATGTTGTATGTTTTATAAGTTTTAGTGTATTTAATCATGTCATATATGAAATTAAAGATTGAGAGTGTTAGAATTAAGGAACAGAATGATTCATAAGTATAAAAATATGTTTTCCGTCAATAATTTTTTAATGACGTTAACATAAATTAAAAATATTTTTAAATTTTAAAAATTAAAAATATTTTTTATAAAATTTTAAGAAAAAAACTTATTTATAGCTTTATTTTTTTCCCACCGTAGTAGTATATATAAAATATAAAAGTTTTAAGAAGTAAGTACTAAATATTTTTATTTTTATAAAAAGTTTAATTAGTATATAATTAATTTATGGTAAGTTTCATCTAGATATTTAATCACAACTCTTTATTTAAGATAGATTTGACTTTACTTATTAATATTTTAAAAGTCAAGTAAACAATGAAGAGTGATTGAACATGTAAAATTCTTTAACACTGTGGGGACATACTAAGTAAACTAACTTTTTTAGAGTTTAATTAATATGCAGTGTCATTATAAAGTTTTTTACCATAATCCTTAATTTGTGGTAAGTTTTTTTTACTTTGTTAATTAATATTTTAAAATTCATATAATGAAAAGATATGATTAAATGTCAACGTAATAATATTTTATATTTCAATACATACTAATTAAATTCTAAATAAAAACACATACATGTGTTATTTATATAATCACTTATACAATATTTTATAGAGTTTAATTGATATTTATTATGAGTATAAAAATTTTTATATTGACGTTTAATCATAACTTTTAATTTATGATAAATTTATTGACTTTATCAATTAATATTTTAAAAGTTATATAAATGGAAAGATATATTAAATGTCAATGTAATTTTTTTACAATATCAGTATATACTAATTAAACTCTATTTTATAATACAAAAATACATTTTTAATCTTTTCTCATATCATTCATTATATTTATTTTTTTAATCTAATTTTATAATTAATTTCATATAATTAACACAGAATCATATTTTAGAGTAAAATTGTCGTTTTTAGAGATATGATGATCACTAATATTATATTTGGGTCAAAATAAAAATTGTAAGACTTGGTCAAAATTTTTTGTAAAATATAAATTTTATTAAATTTAAATTTTATATACTTATTAAAAACGTAAATTGACTAATTTAACATTTTAAATAAATTTTTACATATTTTTATAGAATTATTTAAATAATTATTAATTAAATAAAAGTAAGAGTATCTCCGATAAAAACAACTTATTTCTATAAATTATTTGCATTAAAAACTGTGTCTAATAACCTCTATTAGGCCACATCAACATAGTTAAATAACAATTTTATTATATTTATACTCTAATGAAAAAGTTTTAAGATACGGAAAAAACCTATAATTTTATAGTTTTTTAATTTTAAATTTATTAAAATTATGATATCTTAAAATTATAAATTTAATTTTTAGTTTTATTATTTATTAAAATATTAATTATTATGAATCAATTAAAATTATTTTTTAATTTTAATATTCATAGTAATATAATCTAAAAATAATTAATAGACTGAAAGGTAAAATTACCTACAAATCAGGTTATCAGTCATAAAGTAACCTTCTCGGCAGTTACAAGACTACCTTCAATTTTAATATTCATAATATTTAATAAGAATATAATCTAAAAACAATAATAATTATATAAACTATCTAATTACAATATAATAATATTTAATATTATTTGACTTTAACAGTAACTCAAAATCATTTTAAGTAAATGAGTTGGGAGATGCTATAAAACGACTATAAAAGATTCTGATTATGAGACCGCATTACAGTGCCGTGTTGTGTGGCCCCACTTCTCCTCCGACGATGTCGTTTTCAGCTTCCAAACTGAACTAATGAACAACGCCAACCTCCATCAGCACGATCGCATAGCAACTGTGAATTGTGATTTCCTTCGCCTTTACTTTCTATGGCATAAACAATATTAGCAATAATTAATAGCAACGTAACATTAATAATCACAAAATTTTACACACAACATAACAAGAGCTTTCATTTCATTCATTCCCTCTGTTTTCTGCATATTTGCTCTCGTGTGATTGAAACAAGAAGGCTTTTTCCTTTTTCTTCCGGACCAGGTTCCTTTCTCTCTTCCTTAGGGTTTGTGGGTTTCCAAAACCGTGGAACGAACCCAGAAAACGGAACGCCATTGATTCTGTTCTTCTGGGTCGAGAAAAATGAAGAGAGGTGGTAAAGTGGACCTTTTTGTGCTACCCAACAGGCTCACACTGCTTCAGATTTTCATGGTGGTGATGCTCGTCTACTTGCTCTTCATGAGCTTCGAAATCCCTCTTGCTTTCAGAGCTGGGTTCGGTTCTGAAAACGGCTCCATTTTCCTCACCGACGCATTGCCCATGCCCGTGCCGCTCATGCTCGAGGAATCACACCACAGGGTCCAAAATCAAGGACCAAGAGTGATGAAGTTGGAGAAAGTTTCCACCTTGAGGTTCAACGAGAGCTTCTCGGAGGGTTCGGAGCTTCACAAGGTGGCGCGGCACGCGTGGGTGACGGGGCAGAAGCTGTGGGGGGAAGTGAAGAGTGGAAAAGTGAAGGGCTTTGAGAAGTTTAAGGTTGTCGAGAATCGGACGGACACGTGTCCGAATTCGGTTACGGTTTCTGGGGCGGAGTTTCGTGGCAAGGGCGTGATGGTGCTGCCGTGTGGGCTGACGCTTTGGTCGCACGTGACGGTGGTGGGGACGCCGCGGTGGGCGCATGCGGAGAGGAGTCCTAAGATAGCGGTGGTGAGGGACGGTGATAAGGCGGTGATGGTGTCGCAGTTCATGATGGAGTTGCAAGGTTTGAAGGCCGTGGACAACGAGGAACCACCTAGGATTCTGCATTTCAATCCGAGGTTAAGAGGGGATTGGAGTGGGAGGCCAGTGATTGAACAGAACACTTGCTATAGGATGCAGTGGGGTTCTGCTCTCAGGTGTGAGGGGTGGAAGTCTCGTGCAGATAAGGAAACTGGTAAGTGGTTGCTCATGTGCTTTCAAAATGGATTATTGATTTGCTGTCGTAATCATCATCATCATCATCATCATGTGCTTGTTAATTGAATTTAGGATAGGACAAAAGTTTGGTATGGTGTTTTTGTTCATCCTTTTTGGCATTGATCTCTATTTAGCATTGGAGTTTCATCTTGATCATGTGCGTGACGTGTAATGGCAAGTCTTATAGGATATAAATTTCCCCACTTTGAGGTTAGGAAGTGGATTTTGGAGTATTCATTGTAAATGACAATGGGGGCACTCTTTAGTCTTTGGTTCGTTGGAGTTGGCTTTGAAGTGGGGACTGTGTGTTCTGTGAGTTGGAAAAAAGAAAAGGGCTTTAGTTTTGATCCTATCTTTTTACATTATTGAACCATCGTGTTTTGCTAAATAATTATAGGTTCACTATCTTGACTTGGTTTTTAACCGAGCTGAGTAGCATAGTGTGACAATGGGGGCACTCTTTAGTTCATTGGGGATGATTTAAAGTGGCTACCCTCTCTTCTCGAGTTGGAAAAAGGAAAAGGCCTTTGGTTTTGATCCTATTTTTTACATTATTAAACTATTGTGTTTGGTCAAGTTATTAAAGTTTGACTATGCTTGGTCATTAACCGCACCTATTGGCATTTATTGATTTGTATAACGGACTCACCAAGTGGACTAAGACGTTGGTTGTTGTTGACTATGATGACTTATGGAAAACCTGAAATTATGAATTTGATTGGGATCAAATTTAAATTTTAAATTCAAAGAAGGAGAAAGAGAAGATTTTCTTTCTCTAATTGTCTTTTTCATTCTTCTTTGTGAATGTGGACATCTTGCATTTTATATTTCAATTGACATTGCTTGTCTTTGCTGAATTCATTTTGTTTTGTGAAGTTGATGGGCAAGTGAAATGTGAAAAGTGGATTCGTGATGATAATAATCGATCTGAAGAATGGAAGGCAACATGGTGGTTAAACAGATTGATAGGGCAAAAAAAGAAGGTGACAGTAGACTGGCCATATCCTTTTGCAGAGGGTAAGTTATTTGTTCTCACCATCAGTGCTGGCTTGGAAGGTTACCATGTTAGTGTGGATGGAAGGCATGTGACATCCTTTCCCTATCGCACGGTGGGTACACTAATCATATCTCCTTATTATGTATGAATGTAGGAATATCTTATATGTTTGTGTTATATTCACATTTCACAGGGATTTGCTCTTGAGGATGCTACTGGACTATCCATAAATGGGGATGTTGATGTGCACTCTATATTTGCCGCTTCCTTACCTACATCACATCCTAGCTTTGCTCCCCAGATGCATCTTGAATTGATTCCTCAGTGGAAAGCTCCTCCTCTTCATGATGTGAATGTGGAGCTTTTCATCGGTATCCTGTCTGCTGGAAATCACTTTGCCGAACGAATGGCAGTGAGGAAGTCCTGGATGCAGCATAAGCTTATCAAATCTTCACATGTTGTGGCTCGGTTTTTTGTAGCCTTGGTAAGGTTTCACTTCATCATCTACTCCCAAATAATGATAACAAATCCATGATTTCATAATGTTTTCGACCTTACAAATTTTCCATATCTCATATATGATAGCATGCAAGGAAGGATATAAACGTGGACATTGCGAAAGAAGCAGAGTATTTTGGTGATATTATTGTAGTCCCATACATGGATCATTATGACCTTGTTGTATTGAAGACCATAGCTATCTGTGAATATGGGGTGAGTAATGGGAGAGGGGTTAAATGTTACTTATTTATGCACACATTTTAATATTTTACCCTCTCTTTTAGCTTGCATTATCACCAACTGTTATTGAATATGCATCTTTCAGATTTGGAAAGTAGCTGCTAAGCATATAATGAAATGTGATGATGACACATTTGTCAGATTGGATTCTATCATGAACGAAGTAAAACAAGTTCAAAGTAGAAGTCTCTACATGGGAAATATGAATTACCACCATAGGCCTTTGCGCCATGGGAAATGGGCTGTAACTTATGAGGTATAATTTTCATATCAATTTCTCTGCTTTTTGAAATGCTTATCTCTATTTTCAGATATGTCTAAAAACAAATTTATAAATGAAATGTTATATGATGGTCCAATTAATTCTGTTGTTTTGTCTACTTGTCAGATAGTAGAATTTGAATTTTGTGTTACTAGTTTTAGCTTTACCTTTTGCTTTTGATTGAGTATTTTATTTTTTAAATAAAAAACTACCACTTTTATTTTAATGTTATGAAGGCTGGTGCTTATTTTTATTCTTTCCTTTTTGTAAAATCATTTTACTTGTGACATACTCATCAATTTTTGTCACACTATACTATAGCAGTTTGGAGTCATAACAGTCCATTTTCGAATAGTGCCATAGCACACCACTATAGTGAGACTTCTCAAAAAATCAATTTTTCCCTCAAAACAGCATCACCTTCGAGGATTTTCTTGGAATCTGAGAGCAGCGAGGAGTTAGTTACTACCAAGAGCCGGAAAGGGGACAAGGGCTTTACAAGCCTGCAGTCGAGGGTCTTACAGACCCGAGAGCCGGAGGACTGTAGCTCGCGAAGAGAGCTAGTCCGTAGGATGACCGTAACGGCTGTCGAACTGAAAGATCCGGGTAGCATGCTACGCGAGCTCCCCTAGATAGTGAGCTAGAGATAGAGTATGAGTATATATATATATGAAATATATATATACGAGAACGTCATGACTTTTCGGATAAGAAAGATTTTGAGAGGTCAAGTCTCTTGGAGAGATGAAATTGAATTTCTTTACTCTTGTGAGTAAGGGCATTGAACTTATTACTCTCATTTTAGCAGAGTTATCAGACTGTCTCCTACCGAATTCTTTCGATGGAAAATCCTCTAGCGTAAATTTATGATAGGATTTAATTTCCCTTGCTTCTATATGCTGAGCAACACCCGCACTCTTTAACCGTCACCCACCCATCTCTAGTGGTATTTCTGGTAACACCAACCCTCCATTCATTTCTTCACTTGGAATCACCCCTATTCTGAACCCTCAACTTTCTCTGTGCAACACCCACTCTCAACTTTTATTGAATGTTAGAAGTGTCTTGTATTTGAAATATGAATATCTTTTGACGTTTGTTTGTTTGCTTGACTTTATTGCCATTTACTTGAGTGTTTTGCTTATAACCACTCTCACTTTTTATTATTAATTACGAACATGCCATGAATTTGTAGTATTTTGTTTTTAAAAAAATTCTTTAGCATTTATATTTAAATAATACTCCCTCTAGCTCAATTATAAGGGGAAAAAATTGGACTCAAATATAAGCAAATATTTTATCTACATCTCTTTCTTCTATTTAAGAATATTATTTCAAGAACACTCCTTAATTGAGACTTTATTTCCAAGACTACTCTTTTATTTATAATATCAAATTTCAATGAAGAGTATTTTTAAAAATAACTTTATTTTTAGAGTGAAATTAGTAAAATTAAATGGTTTAACAATTAACAAATTTCTTAATCAATGTAATGTTAGTTACTTTTATTTATATTTGGGTCCAGAAAGAGTATAAATAATTCAATGTATTTAAACATCCAGAATAATAGTCATCTAATTATGCACTACACCACTAGTGTTTTTGGAGTTGGTCATTATGTGCAACTATATCATATGAGATTAATAACCATGAATGGTGGTCGGCTATATATTTAATAGTTTAATTGTATTTGAATTTTAATTTTTTGGATAAAATGTTAGTGTTGTTAATAATGTTAGTTTTTAATTATATAGTAATGTTAATTGTATTTGGATTACGTTTTGATTCTACCAAAGTTAATTGCAACACTATGTCGAAGGACAAAGTAAAACTTTTTACCATGATTTTATGGGTTAGAAATTGATTCTAGTAGGTATCCTAACACACCAATTCATTTCATTGTTGTCTGACAAATTCTCTGATAATTTGAGTTTATAGATCCTCAACTAAAATGCTGTAGCTTAATTTTTGAGCTTGCAGTGATCTTCTGATTGGATGGTTTCCAGACTTTTTACTTGACAGATTAAGCTTTCCATTTAGGTGTATGAGTGGCAGATTTTCAACTTTCACATAATATTATTTCAATTGAATGACTTCAACTTTCACACATTGAAATTTTTAGCAACCGTTGTTATGGACTTACGGTTTCTTTTGTGACTCTGGATTGTCATCTCATGTTCACTTTGTGTACGCACTTCTGACTTTTATTTTCCCTTTGCCCTTAACTTTCAGGAATGGGTTGAGGAGGAGTATCCTATCTATGCCAATGGCCCAGGCTACATAGTCTCAGCTGACATTGCTCAGTTCATTGTATCTGAATTTGAGAAGCACAAATTAAAAGTATGTATGCAAACCATATTTTTTTTGTCCATCTATTCGTGTGATTCTATCTGCCAATCTCTTCTGATCTGCTTTGGTGTATGTGTGCATGCACTGAAGGAAGTTGTTAGCTATTGATGACATAATTAACCAATTTCAACGTGGTGGCGCAGTTATTCAAAATGGAGGACGTGAGCATGGGAATGTGGGTAGAGCAGTTCAACAGCACTAGACCGGTAGAGTATATGCACGACTTGAAATTCTGCCAACATGGGTGCATTGAAGAGTATTACACTGCCCATTACCAATCACCTAGACAAATGACATGCATGTGGGAAAAATTGCAACATCAATTAAAACCACTCTGTTGCAACATGAGATAACAAATGAGGTAGGTATAGGAGATCCCCACAAGGGAAAAAGGAAGATGCACAGCTAGCTAGGCAAGTTCCATGATTATAGTATCTCTGTATATATGCACCTTTTTTTAAGGGGGGTTTGGGGGGTTTTACTTTGAAATGGTAAGATGCGTGTGCCATGCGTCTTCTATGCTTGTGGTTCCCCCATTTTGATCCATACCCCCCACAAAAAAGAATAGATGGTGTACGTATATCATCTTGATATATAGTTAAAGTTGGATACTATAGGTGCTAGTAAAGGAACAAACCAATGGTTTGTAAATTTGGAACGGAGAGCAAAATAGTGCAGAAGCAGAATAAAATTACTTTGACAATATACCAAATTAACATTAGCACCTATAAGAAAACTAGTTTGAACCGAACTGATTTGAGTGAAACTAGTTTAATAAAATTTAAGGGAAGTGTTTTTTAAAATATAGATAAGTTTGAACAGGACTGATTGAAAACTAGTTGAATTGTGCTTTTGCGGCAGAAAGTACAAACCAAGTAGAGCCAGGAATATATACTTGCAAAGTTGTTAGCTGATCAAATGAACGGTGAATTGTTTTACTCAAAACTGGTCATAATAAAAGATATTTTATTATCCTTCTGCCCCTATATTCATTTCTTCTTCTTATGTGTCTTGAATTCAAGATTTTAAAAATATATTTCTTTTATCTTCTATAGGGGATCAAATTACGTACATGAATATAAATTACATAATCTGTTACATCTATTTGGTCAGTAATAATTAACTTGAATATCTATTCTAATTGAATAAAAAATAATTAATTGTTTCTGGATACGTACTATTTGCTTTATTCAGAATCAGTTAAATTAAAGCTGTAAAACACTGTTTTAAGTTTTTTCACATGGCTGTGTTTAAAAGAGCTGGAAAAAATGCAGTGTACAAAAAGAATCAGCTTAAAACTAGTTTAATTTAGAATTGTTTTACACTAGTTCTAAATCAGTTTATAATCGATTTTTTTAAAACAATTTGGTTTCAAACTAGTTTTTTAAAACAATTTTTTTTAAAAATAATTTTTTAAAATAATTCGTTTTTTTTTAAAAAAAACCAAATTATTTAAAACAACTAGGTTCAGATTTTTGTAAAAACTGGTTTTGCATACGCTAAAAAAACGAAAGAATATAAGTAAAATACCAAATCTTTTTTATTATTCTTTTGTGTTAAACATAGTCTATCATTTATTATCTCCAAACAATAATATTAAGTAATCAAAATGGAAGTGGTTAAGTTTGACCCTTTCATTTTTTTAATGGGATGAATATTTACTCCAAGTGTAAGTTTAAGATTTTTTTTTTTAATTTTTCATTTTTTTTAAAATCTAATGGTATATATTAATTATTTTATTACAACTATTAGGTTTTAGTAAAATAAATAGTGAGGATAAAAGTAAGTTTTTAAACTTAATCTTAGAGTAAATAGATTTCTTTTCATGCATATATATATATATATATATATACATATATATATATATATATATATAAAAGAAAACTTAATAATAATCTTATGATTTTAATAAACAGTTCAGATTGAGTTATTCATTAAACAAACTCATGTGGTTCTCTCGTACAAAGACATTTCCCACAAAGCAAACTCTTATTTAACGCGTTGCTCTCTAGTCACCCCTGGATCCTCTACAAGATTTATCCTCACATGTCACATTCATTGGGTTATTTGCAATTTGCACAAATTGTTATTTTAATTCATTAATTTTCTAAGTACAAGCCAATAGATCAATAAAAGTTGAACAACAAAGGAAGGTTTGTGGGAGAGATCTATGTGTAAAAAAACCACGCGAGCTTGCTTGTTTAATAAACAACTTAATCTAAACTGTTTATTAAAATCCTAAGGTCATTATTAAGTTTTCTTATTTCTCTTTGTAACCTTTTTTATTTTCATCTAAGTTGTCTTTTTTTTTATCTCTCTATATCTATCTATCTATCTATCTATAAATAGAGAGAATAGATGGATGTATCAAGATGAGAATAAGAATTATTAATCTTAATTTTTAGATTAAAATAATTAAAATTCAAATTAACCTTTTATTTAACTAACAAACCTCTAAAAGAGTTATCAAAATTTTAAAAGATGTCAATTATTCTTAGCTCATCACAATCGTGACCATAAATATAATCATTATTATTACAAAAAATCATAATAAGCCTATAAAAAAACAAATAATCATTATTATCGTCATCTTACAAAACCGTCTTCTAACGTGAGATTTACACTTCACTTATATACTATTCTTTGGCAATATCACTCGTTCATGTGAAATTTCCATCACACACTCCTCATGTCGAGGATTGAACATCTCAAGCATGAAATTTAGCATTTGTGGGTGATCTGATAATGAGTGACACGATAAGCTCACAACAAATTGCTAGATACACTCTGATACATATTACAAATGTGAAATTGAGTCCAATTCAATCTCACAAAACCAATTGACTTGTAAGGTGATGTTTGCACCTCACTTATATACTAGTCATATAATTAGTTAAAATGAGATCTCCAGCAACTGTCATGACTACCATCTTATCGTTATCATGACTAGTGTTATTGCCATGATTACCACTCAATATGGTGATGATAATACCAATCATGATTACAACAATTATGGTGATGGAGGTTGTGATGACAATAACAGTGGTGATAATGATTAAGAGTGTTCACGATATGGTTTGATTCAATTTTAACATTAAAAATCATTCGAACTAAATGAGAAAATTAAGTGCAATTCGGTTTGAAAGTATTATAAAATTCAAATCAATCGTTAGCCATTTAGTTTGGTTTTGAAAATTTTTTATTAAGTATTATTTTCTATTTTTAGGAATACTTAAATAATTTTTTACTTTAATATTTATTTAAACATCTACGGGTAATTCACCGAAAATTAACCTCAAGCTAAAAATACCTAAGGAATAAAATTTTATCACATATCTAACACCTAGAAAGTAGAGTATTTCTATTATCCATTTATAACACAATTCATGTCATGAGAGAAAAAATATAGGATATATATATTTATTGTGGTTTGATTCGGTTTGGGTTGGTTTCCAAATTTGAAACCACAAATCAAATTGTACTGCACATTTTATAAATTTAATAAACTGAACAGATTCAATCAATTTTGGTTTTTTATCATTTTCAATCTTTTTTTTTTGTTAATTTTTTATCTGTTTTTTGTTTGAGTTGATTCGTTTTTTAATAGATGCTTGATGATGGTAGTTGTGATAATGAGTTGATGATATTTTAGAAATTTGATTTTTATTTGAAAGATCTTTTAGAAATTTGATGGTTAAATGAGATTTTAGTTTGAATTTCAAGTTTAAAATATAAGTTTCTATTTTAATCTAATAGTTGACATTAACTATTCTAATTCTCATATGATATTCCTCTTATAGGTCTATTTTAATCTAATGGTTAAGATTAATCATATAGTGCACAATATATCTTCTTTTTTATAATTATTCTAGATAGTTTCTTAGATGTCCTTATAATTATATTTTTCAACATAATTTCTTCAACATCAAATAATTATATCTTTATTTTTCTTTTATATAACATTTATTACTAAAATATTTTTTATATAAAAATAATATAAACTAAATTGATTTATTTTTATTATTCTTTAAACCCCAATTTTTTACTCTAGTTGATTATTTTTAAGCTATATATTTTTGCAATCTTTTTTACTATTCTTTAAACTTTATTATTTTTACATATTTACTAATTATTTACTTTTACTTTGATATCTATGATTATCTTTAGGTTTCCTTTCAAACAATTTCATTCATAATGGATAAGAAAAATTATATTTGCATTATTCTTCATATGTATTTTATTCTTTGTTTTTAGGGTTAAAAAATAGAGAATAGAAAGCATGACACCCATGATAAGGTGTTCTTTCTAGAAATTACATTGCAAAAAAGTAATAGACTTTTTCAAAAAGTATTTTTTTGAAAATATAAATGCATATTTTGAAAAGTTATTTTTTGGACTTTTATTTTTTTGTCATAATTTCGGAAAGTACTTTTTGAAAATATTAATGCACATTTCATAAAGTACTTTTCGAAATTTTTGTATTTTTTAATATAGTTATATATAAGTAATGAGATTTTGGTAGGTCAAAAGAAAATAAAAAGAGAAATATATTAATCACTATTGTAATATATCAAATAAAAGGTGTATTTTTAGAGTATTTTAAAAATATTAAAAATAAAAATAAGAAAGAAATTTATGGAGTTTTAAATAATGCATATTTACAAAGTCTCCTTTAAAGATTTAATGTAACTATATTTAAAGTTCAAACTCAAGAACCCTACTTAAGCTTAAACAATCTTATATCTATATGTTTGGTAAATTAGAACATTTATTCAGGTTGCATTTTTTTTTTAACTGTGTGTTATAGTTCTTTATTTTTAAAACTTTATGCTAATACATAAAAAATACTATAATATAATTAGATGAATTAAAAACTTTATTGTATTTATAATTTATAATAAATCATGTTTATATTTAAGAGATTACTTCACTCTTTAAATTTCAAAATATGTTCCATGCATATAAGTTATAACTATAATTACATAAAGATTTGTGGTATTGTTGTGTATATGCGGTATACATCATATCCTTACTTTCAGTTCGGTGTTTTATAGATAAAACTTCAAACCGTGACGCCACTGAGTCACTGACCTATTGCTATGAGAATAAAAATATGTAGGCTTAAAGCTTGCTTTGCTGCACCTTCTCAGGTACATAGATAAAGCAGAAAAGTGCCCTTTACAAAGTTAGAGATTCTTTGTTAGTGGAGCTCCGAATCTCATTCCACATCCCATTGTTTTACCAATCCAGACTCCTCTACTTCTACTGGTTCACACTTTTCAGATTCAAGACTGTACTGGTTTGGATCACTAACTCATTGTAGCTAATGCCACCCACCAAGCTTCTAACCTAATCGCTCACCTTTGTTAATAAATAAATAAAAGAGGTGCAGTAATTCATATGATCAACATGTGTTTTTTTTCTTTCTTTACCTAATAAGTACTTCGTATAACTCAGCTCGCAAGATATGTTAAATTTCTGGCAAATTTGTATTCCATTTTTCTCATAACATACTTTTGGAAAGAGATGAGAAACTTTAAACATTACTAAATTCTTCGAAGGAATGGTTTCATATTCGGTCTAAAAGATCAAACATTGTAAGAATATATCAAATTATATCAAAGAGTAAAGGTCTTTTTTTTTTTTTTAAAGAAAAGAGTAAAGGTCTTTAGTTATAGTGATTCAGAAAAGAGAAAAAAAAAAACTATATGTTTGGCGATTTGTACAATAATGATATTAAAGTATACAAATCATAATTTAAGATAGGATGGTAGTATCAACAGACAATCATTAAACATTTTTAAAAAATGTTAATATTTTATATGTCAAGGGTATATAGCAGCTGCAAATTAATGATTTTGAGATATAAAAATTATCGACAAAGGTTTTACTTCTTTCAAGAAAGTTTATTTTTCATAGGCTAGGAATAGAATTTGTGTGAGTAGGCTTAACAACACAATTACTTACCAACTGGGACAGGCTTTATTTTTTATTCAATTAACTTATTTAGGAGCACATCAGACAATCTATTTTTGGTTTCTCTATCACTCTCAACATGTAGAACTGTAGAAGTCAAATTAGGCTCTGACTAATATAGACCCAGTTAGAGAGGAAGAGTAACTAATGTCTACTTTTTACGTTTGACACATACTTAGACTGGAAATCATACCAAGGGGAATCAAACTCTTTACCTCTTGAACTATGGTAATTAACACGCAGGCAAATCTACTAGAAATTCCACAAAATAATTTTTTTTTTTTTGGCATTCACTGAATTCTGAACATAAATGAACTGAGAGGAGATTCAATTACAGATTGCATGTGCACACATGACAAATCTGATACCGAAGAACACAAATGAATGACCAAGTTCTTTTAACCAAGAAATTAAGTCACCCCACTACCATGAAAGCTTCCAACACTCAAACTAGTGAAACCCTTCGGAAATATTTTGTTTGTTACTTGATGGTTGAAGTTCCATCCAAGATAACTTACAAGAATAACCAAACGAGAGAACATGCCAGAGGATAGATCAGCCATGCAATCCCTGAAACAGAAGTGCCAGGACAATTTTAGCATTGCTCATTACAAATGGACAAAGTCTTGGTTAGATAAACTTTTCTATAAATAATTATAGGAAAATAAATACAAGGATAAAATGAATTAAGTTTCTCTTGTAAGCTAAAATTAACTTAAGCTCTTGAAAAAGTTAGATCAAAGAGCTTCTACAAAAGCTACATAAGTTGTTTTTAGCTAATTAGATGAGCTCAATTAATTTTACCTTTTTATTTTCTTCTATAAATATTTATGAAGAAGTTTAGCCAATCACTATAATGAATAGGCTACAAATTACAATAGATAAGGGATAATTTTGCTTACCATTTCTAATGCCATGATTAAAAGAAGATATGAAGAAACAATCCGTTGTTGTGTTAATGCCATTAGGACAGTTGCAGATAAACGAGTTATAGGCTCCACCATACCCACACACTCCATGGCTCCTTTCGCAAGCATCACATGAGCCAGGATAGTCATTTGTGACACTGAACTTGTACTTGAGTGCTATTCCATAGTTCCACTTTTCAGGATCCGTTTGTTGATCATTGAAGTTGTAGAACCCCGTGTAAGAAGGGCATTGCAGCTTCTGCAGATCCATTTCAAACGATGGTCCAAGATTAACTGGTGTGTAAACACAACATGTGGAGATTGGGAGATTGATGGTGCTAATAGGCCTGCATGAGTATAGAAGACCGCAAATTGGTGTTGCTTGATCACACAGAAGCTTAGAACTGCTCCCATCGTTGTAGCTGTTTGATTGGCATATAGATGATGAGTTCATTGAACAATCTACTAGAGCGAAGATGGTGCTATCAGCAAAAGTAAAAGGGGCATCCCAATTTAAGCCAAAGCCTTTGCTAGGGACAGTGCAAGAGCATGTTGACATGGTGGGATCTGAGATGTATATGACTTGGTTGGTATAGTCAATTGAGGTAACAGGGTAGGACCCTGTGTGAGTAGTGAAGGTGAGCTTTTCTTGGCTACATGTGACATGTGGTTGAAAGCGAGGATCACCACAACCAGGGCCACCTCCAAAAGGGTACGTAAGAGTTTCTTTGCCACAGTTTCTCTGGCAAACTTGAGATGAGATCAGAGAAGGAAGCAGAAGGAAAATGGAGAGAAGAAGAACTAAAGGGTGTCTCAAATCCATTGTTTATGAGAGCATGAGAGCTGGTAAGGAAAGTGGTAAAGCAAGAAGAGGGGGGACAAATAAGTTCGATGCTAGTGTTACTATATATGCAATTGTTGAAAGCTTCTTGCTACAGATGAAAAATGACTTTCTGAGGAAAAACTATAAGGAACTTACGTTTTTGTTTCATTAGGATTTCTTAAATGCTTTTCATGGTATGTTGTTTAACATTTTGTTCTGTGTTTTCTTTTACTATTATTTGATTAATTAGATGGTTTGGTTCTATTAATCATCATCAGTGTTTTTTGTCAGTACCATACTAGAATTCTGATTTAATATATGATACAGCAGGCTTTATTTTTCTTCTGATCTCCACCTCCACGTAATGTATATTTAATTTTAAAATAAAAGAAGTTGACAAGATGATAGAGCACATTAATCGTTCAAATCTCTTACTCGGAGAAATCACATGATCATGTGCTAGAGCAGCCCCATTACGACCTTACACAAGTCACAGGCAACTGTGCTAGGAGTCTAAAACCCTTGACTTTCATTATTCCATATTTCTAATCTAGAGCTGGCTAAACACTTGGATCAAGCGCGTGATTACTGTAGTTTAATCAATGATCTCCAGTTCAAATTATAGATATGTAGTTAAATTGAACATTTGGAAGGAGTTCTTATCCTACAACTCGAGCAAGATTTATATCTAATAGAAAATAATTGTGTTATAGACAAATATAAAAAAATAAAAATTAGTCATACGTAACCCTTCTAGATTAGGAATTTAGGATTAAGAAAAACCTAAAACTGTTTAAATACAAGGGTTTTTTTTTTCCTTTAGTACATTTGAAGTTAAATGAGCTAGACCCACCTTTTAAAAAAAAAGTATATGTATAATTTGTTCATTTTATTTTATTTTTCATCTATTGACACTTTCTATTTTTTAATATCTTAATATATTTTATTAATTAAACAAGGCAATTCACTAACTCACATATAAAAATGGACTAAACGCAAACTAGTGTTTTCATGAATACTATTTTGTGGGTCAATAAAGTTCAATCCATCTAAATGTATTAAGTTATATGAAGTGGATTGTCGCACATTTATCGTGTCTTTGTTAATTTTATGCTAAGTATTAATTTTATTCTATTATATTTTAGTATCTTTTGTTTTGGTATACTAAGTTTTAAAAATTTTATTTTGGTATTTATATTTTTAAGACGTTTATTTGTTTTTTTGTATAAAATGATACATGCAAGTTTGTCCTCTCCCCACCTTGTCAATGTAAGAATTCATCCTTACATACTTTTCACATCATTAAGACAATTGTATGCAACAATGATAGTTTTAGTGTTGAACATGGATTGTATTACAAGATAGCGACTATAGTGGATGTGATTCAAAGTATTAATAAGATAGGGTTGATATAAATATTTGATGGTTTGTAACTACAACTAGTTTCAAAATTTTAAAGTTATTGAAAGCGAATGAAATACAAAAAAGTAAATGAAACTTTCAGAAGCATAGATGACCATAATGAAAATTTTAAAACTTAATGTATCAAAATGAAAATTCGTTAAAATATAATGACCAAATGTAATATATTAGCCTAATTTTTTTTATAAACACTTCTATGAAAAAGAAAATAACAAAAAAATATAAAAATATTGTATATATGGGTGATTTATATAACAAACTATAATAATATTATCCAAATTTTTATCTAATTATACATATTGTATGTATGAAAATATTACACTAGTATTCATTTAAATTTTACTAGCCACATGATCGTATAAGGTGAAAGTAATAGTTAAAAAAATAAATATTTTTTAATTGCATAAAAAAATTCAAAGAGTATTATTGTAATTTATTTTAAAATATAAATTTATTCATAAATTAATTTTAGCTTATATAAAAAGTTAATTTTACTTTTTTTCTCCTGTTAAATATTTATTAAAAATTATTAGACCAGTCTTTATACATTACTTTTTTTTTTTACTCCATTTCAATATCATGGGTTAAACATGTACACGACAGAAATTAGGTAAGAGAAAAAAAAAAGGAGAAATAAGTAAAAAAAAAGAGTAAAAATTAAAGTTATTTTATTTCAGTGACACAAAATAAAAAATAACTATAAAAGAAGAACTTGAATTATAAGTTTATAGGCAGATAAAAAATATAATTTTATAATTTATATTTAATATAATAATATTTGTTATATTATTTAATATTATTATAATAAAAAGTATGTTATTAATATTTAAAAAGTGAATAAATATATTTTTAAATGTCATATAGTCGAATATCTACCAATGTACCAATCATTCTAAGTTTGAATAGAAAATTTTCTGCGTAAGTTTTATCACAAATAAGTTGAAGTGATTCTTTCACAAATATCATCAAATACACTTGAAATATATATTGTGAGATGTTATTCTTTACAAATCACGGTCCCCTAATTCATTGTCAGAATCTTATTTTGAAATAAATATTCTTTTACTCTATAAAAAATTGCTTTTATAATAATATAAATATTACTTACTACATTAACTCTACATATATAGACTCATAGTTATTTGAAACTATTAAATTATTTAATCTTTCCGTTTGTAAAAAATAAATAAACTTTTGTATGCACGTGTTTACATAAAAATTGGTTAACTCTACATACTATATTTTCTTAACATTGTTTAGATTGGAACTATATTAAATGTTAGTGGAAGGTTTGATAAAAGAAGCAGTAGACTCCTACTTCTTTAATCTCCTCCGTCGCCCAAAAAAACAAGGTTAAACGTTTGTGCTTATAAAAGATTTGTGGTGAATGCCAACGCACTTGTTGCTGCACTATAACTATTAAACGGGATTAAACTTTTTTTTTAAAGGCATAGAAAACATATATAATTACAGTAATGATTACATTTATACTTTTCATCTGCTTTTTTCCAATCCCTATGATTTTTTTCTTGATATTATTATCCAATTATCATCCACTAATCAATTACATCGTCCCTTCAGCCATTTGGACTAAAGTCAGTGGAAGGAAGAGAATATTTAAAACGCAAATAACTTTCGAAGAGAATATATTCATCCATATTCTTTCTTTCTTTTTATCTTGTATATAATTATTAACTTTTTTCAATTATTTGTTTACCACACGTTCTTTTTTCCATCTCCTAGACTCCTACTACCAAACCCACGTTAATTATATGAACATTTCTAGTGGAGTTAATTAAGGGTCGTGATACAATATTTTTATTCCATGTGAATCTTTACGACATGCACGAAAAAATTATTAAATGGTTCCGGAATCAGTTACTAATTAATATATAATTATGTAATTAACATATTTATAAAATAAAATAATATAATAATTATATGTTATACAATAATTAATTAAAATTTGAACAATATAATTATCCGATACCATTTAATAATTTCTCTACATAAATTAATGTTTATTCTTTGTCGGCATTGGCACTAATTCTTGCCGAAGATTTTCCTGTATATGGTTGTTTTGTTAATTTAACAATATTACATATTATACCTTTCAATTGCTCATATCATATCTAGAAGATCGATAACAAAATAATTATGTGCCTACACAATGTAAACATAGTGAGATTATTACAACTTAAGACGTAAAATTATACAAATCTTCTTACCCTAAATGATCTTAATGGAAAGTAGAGTAAAAAGTAACAGATGCTAATTTTTTAAGAAAGAAAAATGTATATTTTAAAATGAAAAGGGAGAGAAGTGGAACATAAACATAAAAAAAAGTAACGTAGTTTACTCAAATAAAAAGAAAAGAATATTGTGAATCAATTTGTGTTACGTTTGATTTTGGAAAACCGATCATAATTGTGGATGGGAACCTATTAAATTTAGAGTGGGTGCATGAGCTAAACCTGCTTGTTTTATAGTAGTAAGGATTCTAACATTGCTGGGTAATAAAATAGTGGATGCGTAACACTGTATGTATGGAGAAGAAATGGAGGCACTTTCTTTATGTGAGCGAAAAATCTATTGTCAGAGAAATACGCACATCCCAAATTGTTAAGTGGAACATGGAAATGGATCAGTAGAAATTGCATGTTGTTTTAAGACATATTTATTGGTTATATTAACATATTAAAGTAAGAGAATTAGAAGAAATATGTTTTAAAAACGTCAATGTGCCATTTGAAATAGGAAGCACCAGTGGTCTAGTGGTAGAATAGTACCCTGCCACGGTACAGACCCGGGTTCGATTCCCGGCTGGTGCAATTATTGGTGACATTTTTAAACTGAAAAAGAAAATCCAACATTTTTTCTTTAAATACCTGTTCTGCACTCTTTTAAAAAAAAGTTTCACACTTTTTATTACATAGGATGAGTTTTATTAAAATAATTGTATAGATAACATGTTCTATAAATAAAACTTAAAATTTGTTTTTTTAAATTTCAAAATTTTACTAAATATCAAATATAGATGACTTTAATTAAAAGGGCAAAAAATAATGTACTGGCTTCTTATCATTATTATTGATTGTTATGCATAAACGATAAGTTCTTTAATTTTTATAATATTTATTTTAAAATTTATATGTGAGATAATTTATGATTGTTAATTATGTAAAAAAATTATACTATGATATATGAAAATTAAATTCTTAATAAATATAATGCTTCTCAAATTGTATAATATTTGTTAAAGATAATTTCGATAACTTAAACATTATGAATGTAGAATTTCAGTTTCCTCATTTTCAATTATGTCTAGCAATAAGCTGAAGTAAGAGCAGATTTTAGCCTCTTCAATGGTACAATCTTCACCTTTTATTCTCCAAACTCTTTCAATCTTGACCCTGATTTCTGTCATTTAAAAAATGAAACTATATTTACCCCTACACCAATATAGTCTTTCTAATAAGATCAAAATATGTTTTTGTTCATGTAATATCAAATGTAAATAATTTGTTCCTAAAAGATTTTAGCTAAGTACTTTCTTTCACATCTTTTCAAGATGTAGCACACTCTTGTGAGTGTAAAGGTATGTCATGCCGAAACTAGAGCTCATCTTTAAGAAAACTAATTAATGTGAATAGTTTAAAGAAAATATTAAAAAATGATAAATTTTTTTAAGCTTCAAAATAACGAATGGATATCTCCAAATTATAATACAATTCTTGTAAATGAGTTTTATGATATTTAAAAATAAAATACACTTTTAAAGTTTATGACAAAGCATTGACAACATAAATTTGAAATAGATAGAATATTAAAAGGTATATAATGAACAAAGATATGACTTTATATTTATGTATACAAATACTCTAAATTAAGATAATTAAATAAGTTTGTATCTAAAATAAACTAACCATCGACAAATTTGTGATCCCATATTCTTGTTTCTTAACCTAGTTAAAAATCTAAATTTAAAATTTTGAAAAAAGACACATGTGATTAGAGAAGTCTAGTGCATATTTGTTAAAATCAAGAGGTTTAAAACTCTATGACTTCAATATATAATGTAGGTTGTCCAACAATCACATGGCTACCTAACCATGGAAATTTCTATCACTAAAAGTAAAACATAAATACTTAGGGTTGTTTAGTTGTACTTCCAGTTTTTTTGTTTTCCTAGAATTGCTTTAAGTCAGTTTTCTAAATATTCCATTTCCAAGGAAAGTATGAAAATTTAGAAAAATATGTTGAACTATATCCAGTTTTTCAAAATTTTCATTTTCCAATGAAGTAAGGATGCAACAACAATAGTGGCGGAAAGGTGGTTGCAAAGCGGAGAAGTGACAAAGGTCGGGTGGAAAGCATAAAAGCAACATGAGAGATGGTAACGACAACAACACCAACAGAGAAGTAGCAAAGGTCGAAGAGGGAGGTACAGAAAGATTATGAGAGATGGCAACAAAAAGGGAAGGAGAACTTGACGTGGTTGAAGATGAAATTGTGTCTTTCCATTTTCCAAATCTAGAAAACTACTTTAGATAGTTTTCTACAAAACTAGGTGCTTATTTGACAACAATTTTATAAAACTATTTTCTTATAAAACTATTTTCAGTATTTTAGTTTTTAAAAACTAAAAAAGGGGAACAATTTTGAATAGTTTTGTTTTTCAATTTTGTGTTTCTATTCTTAAAACTGAAAACACATGAAGAATGATTGGTTTTTTTGTTTTCATTAATAACAATTTTGTAAGTAAGAGCAAATTGAACTAGGGCATCTGCTAACCCTTTTCTTCGATAATGGAATTGTCTCCTCCTCACCAAACCCCTCTTCTCTCTCCCTTCCATCCATTCCCTCCACCTGCACCCCTCGTCCACCTCCAGGAGGTCGTCGCCAACCTAATGGGCTTATTTTGAAGTCCTAGTGCAGCCTTATCTTCGACTCGAGATTCTCTTTCATTGAGCTGGTACTACTCCTCTCTTGGTCACAATTAATGTTTTAATGGTCTTGCATACTATTGAGGAATGTGTATTTCTTGCTTTTTATTGGCACTTTCATTTTCTTTTTTCTTGATTGTTTCCCCAATTTGTTGGTGTCTTATCGATATTGCTATGTTTTACCATTTTTTCATTTAGCGTAAGATATTTCTCCTCAAGCACAGTTCGGCAATAATCATTATTGTAATTTTTGCTTACTAGTAATTGACAAGAGGCAAATGTAGGTTATAGAATGCCAAACTAATAGGTTACTCCATATTGCTAGTAATTGATTACCAATGCATCATAGGTTATAGAATCTCTTCTACCAATTCCATAAAAATTTATCATTAATAATTGGTTCAGTTACCTAAAACCAATCCAAGCTTCACTGAAAATGCCAACTAAGAAGTTCCATGTATAAACTGCTGCTGAAAAATAGAACTTGATCCTTTAGCAAGCCCTACACATTACACTACATACATATAAGGAGCAAGAGCCTTATATGGAATCATGGAAGTTTAATGGAATCTTATTAGTAAGTGGTTGTCTCACTTGTTTGTTCTAAACATGTTTTCAAGTGTTAACTTAAATGTGTGAAATAAAGTATCCATGGTCTATTTATTAAATGTGCATTTTAACATATATTTCATGTCAACGAAATTGTGTTAGACATGATTAATTAAATGTGTAGACTTATTTTTCTAAGTTATTACAAGACATGAATATAATCTTTTTAACACAATTATCTTCTTATTGTTTGAACATAATTTAATGCAATTTGTTTGAAACATAACAGTTCTACAACTTTACACAGGTGAATGGTGTTGATAATCTTTTTTAAAAGAAAAAAGCTTCAATTAGTTTGTCATTCTTTATTTGATCAGTTTTATGGTGGTTCCATATCAGAGGGTTTTGAGTTATAAAGTTTTTTTGAGGAATATTAAGGTACTAGCTTAAATTGATTTTGTTAACTTATATGGCATGGAGTTGCTAAGATACTGGGCTGATATTTGTGCTTTGTCTCTTTATTTTACAAAATTATTTTTGAAAATTATTTTTCAAATTTTCTTTAAAAATTAAAAAACAAAATCAAACAGTCAATTCCTAACTTTTCATTTTTCAATACTTTTCTTTAAACAATTAGGTCTTTTAACATGTTTTTTAATTTTTCCTTTTATTTCATTCTCTCTCTCTCTTTCTATATAATATATATAACATGACTATCACAAATGCAAAACAAAAAGCAAATCAAGCTCGCCCTTGCGAACAGCTTAATGTACTATCTCCTTTCAACCCTTTGAGCGAAATGTGGCAAAAGGAAAAAAAATCCATAGACCAACCTATCGTCTCCACCCCGTAGAAACTACGATATCACACCAAAGACGCCTTCGGCATCAAAGGGTCGCGAAACGACCATAGAACCCTATTCAAAAAGCGGAATGCATTAGCTATCCGCTCTCAGGTTGGACAGTAAGGGTCGGAGAAGAGCAATTACTCATTCTTAAAAACCAGTATTCTTAAGACCAAAGAGTCGGGTGGAAAAAAAGGGAGGGGGAGGAAAGCTCTCCGTTCCTGGTCATCCACTAAAGTTGCCTCTATAACTCTCCTACTATACTTGATTATGATTACTTTGCTTTGTTTAATTCTCTTATTCCTCAACAAGTAGTAAAACCAAATAACATAAAGGATGGGTGAGGTTATGGTAACATATAAAAACAAGTAGGAGAGTTAAAACATAAATAACTTGAAATTTAATCTTAATACTACAATTCTATCACACACCAAATCCAAAGATCTAATTAACTTAAATTTAGAATTAATAAAATATAAAACATGCGATCTTAAACACAATGCAATAACATTCACAATGCAATATAAAACATGTGATTGGTTAGTGTTATATTTTTATTATTGATCCTCATAGATTGTTCAAGATATGGGAATTTCTTTCTGCTGCTTTGTTTACATTTGTTACAAACTTATCTTATTGCCCTAATCAGAGGGGTATCAAAGCTCTTTGGTTTTGGTCTAGGGACTATTTGACTTGCTTGAATGATGGAAGGAAATACAAAATTGGTTACTTTGAATGACACTAATTATCACTTGTGGAAGGGAAAGATGAAAGACTTGCTATTTTTTAAGAAAATGCATATTCCTATTTTTACTACTCAGAAGTTAGATTCTATGTCTGAAGAAGAGTGGGGTTTTGAACACCAATAGGTATGTGGTTTTATTTGGCAATTTGTAGAAGATAATTTTTATAATAACATTGCTAATGAGACACATGCAAGAACATTGTGGGAGAAGATTGAGTCCTTGTATGCTTCGAAATCAGGGAATAATAAGTTGTATTTGTTGAACTATCTGATGAATTTGAAGTACAAGGAGAGTTCTTTTATTTCAGATCACTTGAATGCATTTCAAGCTTCCTAGATCAGTTATCCGGTATGGGTATCAAATTTGATTATGAAGTTTTAGGACTATGGCTACTAAATATTTTACCTGAGTCTTGGGAGACATTTCAGGTTTCTATTACAAACTTAGCCCCCTAATGGTGTTATTTCTTTGCAAACGACAAAGAGTGGTACTCTTAATAAAGAGATAAGAAGGAAGACACAGGATTCTTCGTCTCAGCCTGAAGTACTTGTCACTGAAAACAAGGGGAGAAGTCAGAGGAAGGAAATTAAGGGTGGTAGAGAAAAGAGCAAGAGTAAGTCCAAGTCTAGATATAAGAATGTGGAGTGTCATTATTGTCATAAGACATAACACATACAAAAATATTGTTTTCTGAGGAAGAAAGAGAACAAAGATGAAAAGGGTAAGAAGAAAGAGCAAGATCATAATTATGATAATCGTGTTATTGCTGCTACTTGTGGTGATCTTGTTAATCTTTGTGACAATGAGTTAGTTAATCTTGTATCACATGAGAACATGTGAATTGTTGATAGTGGTGGTACACTGCATGTTACACCAAGGAAGGAGTTCTTCACATTTTACACTTCTGGTTATTTTGGAGTATTGAAGATGGGTAATGATGGTATGTCTCAGGTGATTAGTGTTGGTTACGTTTGTCTAGAAACCAACATGGGAGTGCATTTGTTGCTTAAAGGAGTTAAACATGCTCCTGATGTTCGTTTTAATTTGATCTCTGTGTAGATGCTTAATGATAATGCTTATGATAATCACTTTGGTTCTAGAAAGTGGAAACTCACCACAAGTAACTTGGTTGTGGCTAGAGCGAAAAGGATTTCTAAACTGTATTGGACAAAAGCTTTGGTTACTAAAATGAGTGTGAATGTTGTAGATATGGAGGCATATTTGTGGCACCGAAGGCTTAGGCATATCAGTGAAAAAGGGTTGAATTGCTTAGTTAAAATGGATGTTCTTCAAGGGCTAAAAATGCAGAATTGGAGAGATGTTCTCATTGCATGGCTAGCAAGCAAATTAGAGTATCCTTGAAGAAGCATTTTCCCTCAAGGAAGTCAGAGTTATTGAAATTGGTGCATTCTGATGTTTGTGGTCCATTTAAGGTAAAATCCTTTAATGGTGCACTTTTTTTTATTACCTTTATTGATGATTATTCCAAGAAGCTATGGGTCTATGCCTTGCAAAGAAAATACCAAGTGCTAGAGAAATTTAAACAATTTCATGCTTTGGTTGAAAGAGAGTCAAGCAAGAAGCTGAAATGTATTCGTACTAACAATGGTGGTAAGTATTGTGGACCCTTTTATGTTTATTGTTAGCAGCATGGTATTGCACATGAGAAAACTCCTCCTAAAACTCCTTAGCTAAATGGGTTAGCAGAGATGATGAACAGGACATTGCTTGAGAGTGAGGTGTATGCTCTCAGATGCTAAATTACCTAAGCATTTTTAGGGTGAGGCACTGTACACAGCGGTGCATGTTATTAATCTCACTCCTACTGTTATTCTGAACAGTGAAGTTCCAAATAAAATTTGGTTTGGGAAAAATGTGAGCTATGATCATTTGCGTGTCTTCGGTTGCAAAACATTTGTTCATATTCCAAATGATGAAAGATCCAAGTTGGATACGAAGACAAGGCAATGCATCTTTATTGGTTATGGTAAAGATGAATTTGGCTACAAGTTCTATGATCCGATTGAAAAGAAGCTTGTTAGAAGCCATGATGTACAGTTCATTGAAGACCAAACCATTGAAGACATTAATAAGGTGGAGAAGACTACACCCGAAAAGGATAGAAATCTGACAAATGTTGATTCTATGCAATCACCTATTCACAATCTAGATAATGTTAAAGGTATTGTATAACATCGTGAACAACAAAGTGTTGGTGTTGATCA
The DNA here is from genome assembly GCA_037954015.1 of Psophocarpus tetragonolobus. NCBI lineage: Eukaryota > Viridiplantae > Streptophyta > Magnoliopsida > Fabales > Fabaceae > Psophocarpus > Psophocarpus tetragonolobus. The sequence goes on from CM075689.1 coordinate 84,616,885, forward strand.
ACAGCTTGGAGATGAATTAGATGTTCCTATTAATGATGACCAGGAGGAGCATGATAGGTCACTTGATGAGAATGTTTATGATGTACCTGAATCCTCTTAAGTCCAACTCAGGAGATCTAATACACAGAGACAACCATCTACTAGGTATTCTTCTGATGAATATGTGAATTTGACTGATGATGAAGAACCTAAGTATTTTGAAAAGGCTTTGTAGAGTTAAGAAAAGCAACAATGGTTGGATGCAATGCAAGATGAGATGAAATCCTTGCATGATAATTACACTTATGACTTGGTGAGATTGTCTAAGGGTAAGAAGGCATTATAAAACAATTGGATATTCAAGGTGAAACATGAGAATAATTCTATGTCTCTAAGGTATAAAACTAGATAGTGGTGAAATGCTTTAGACAGAGAAAGGGTGTTGATTTCAATGAGATTTTCTCACCTTTGGTGAAGATGTCATCCATTAAAGTAGTTTTGAGTTTGGCAGCTACTCTTGATTTGGAGGTAGAGCAAATGGATGTGAAAAATGTTTTCCTTCATGGTGATTTAGAGGAAGAGATCTATATGAAGCAATCTGATAATTTTCAGGTTAAAGGCAAGGAAGGCTATGTGTGTAGATTGAGAAAGAGTTTATACGGTTTAAAGTAAGCTCTGAGGCAGTGGTATAAGAAGTTTGAGTCTTTTATGTATGAGCAGGGCTACAAGAAGACTACTTCTGATCATTGTATCTTTGTTTGAAAGTTTTCTAATGATGACTTTATTATTCTGTTATTGTATGTTGATGACATGCTTATTGTTGGGGAAGATGTTTCTATTATTGACAGGTTGAAGAAGCAATTGGGCGAGTCATTTTCCATGAAATACTTGGGAGTTGCTAACCAGATTCTTGGTATAAAAATCATCCGTGATAGAGAAAAAAAAATTATGGCTATCACAGGAACACTATACTAAAAGGGTGTTGTAGAGATTCCAGATGGAAAAAACTAAGGTTGTGAGCACTTCTCTTGCAACTCATTTTAAAATGAGTATTAAACAGTCCTTCAAATGAAACTAAAAATTTAAACATGGAGAGAGTTCCTTATGCTTCTACAGTGGGTAGTTTGATGTATGCAATGTTGTGTACGAGACTTGATATTGCTCATGCTGTTCGTACAGTCAGTAGTTTTTGTCAAACTCAGGTAGAGAGCATTGGAGAGCTTTAAACTGGATTTTAAGGTATCTTCATGGTACTATTGATAAGAAGCTTTGTTTGGGAGGTGATAAGCCTGTTTTGATGGGCTACTCAAACTTAGATATGGGTGGAGACATTGATTCTAGAAGGTCTACATCGGGTTATTTGATTAAGTTTGCAGGGGGAGTTATGGCTTGGCAATCTAAGTTACAAAAGTGTGTGGCTTTGTCTACTACCAAGGCGTAGTTCATTGCAATTACTGAAGAATGCAAGGAGTTTCTATGGTTGAATAAATTCTTGCAGGAGCTTGGTTTTGTGCAGGACAACTATCCATTACTCGTTGATAATCAAAGTGTTATCCATCTTGGTAAAAATTCAACTTTCCATTCTAAGTCCAAACATATTGATGTACGATATCATTGGATACATGATGTTTTGGATGCTAGGTTACTAAAGTTAGTTAATGTTCATACTGATGATAATGGTGTTGATATGATGATTAAATCACTGTCAAGAGGAAAGTTTGAAATCTGTTGTGAGATCGTTGTTTTGGCATTTCTCTCCACATAGTCGTAAGGGGGAGATTTATTGGGTATTGGGTTCCCTTTCTATGTGGAGAAAATACCCAAATTGAAAAGCACACTTGATATCTTATTTAAGTTAAATGGAGAAGGTGTTTTGACATAAGAGAGTAGACAGAGAGAGAAAGATGATGTTCCTGAAACACACCAATTGTTTTGAGAAAAGAGAAGAGAGAAAGTTATTCCTGTTTTTAAACAGAGCTACAACCGTAAATTAACCACTGCAGATTCGTTCATCGTTGGATCGGGCAGATTTTTGGAAAGCATGTTTAGAAGGTATGTTTCTTCATTCTGACCGTTCGGATTGTTGAAAATATTTCTAAGTTGAGAGATATTCAGTTTGCATGGCAGCCGTGTTTTTGGGAATTTTCATCTTCCTTGTTCTCTATCTGTAAACTTATTCTTTATTGTTTAAAATTGGTGTTAATATTGATATTATTGTTGACATTTGATTGAGACTCCTTTGTACTCTTTATTGATAATAGTAGATCTATTTATTTTTTTCTAGACGACTTGTTGTTTTTACTCATGCTTTGAGGGGTTTTCCACGTTAAAATCTTGATGTCTTATTTTTAAAAGAGTGGTGATTGGTTAGTGTTATATTTTTATTATTGTTTCTGCTGCTTTGTTTAAAAAGAGTAGTGATTGGCTAGTGTTATATTTTTATTGCATCCATACTAAGCTTAAAAAGATAGAGGGATTTCTTTCCGCTGTTTTTTTTTATATTTGTTACAAACTTATCTTATTGCCCCCATCAATATTAAAATCTATCCCTAGAATAGTCAACCTAATTTTTCAATTTTATTCTCAATTTCTTATCTCATAAAATTGAGAAAATTACATTAATCACAAAATACAAACTTGGAGGTGGCTTATAGTGTGTATCATATCCCTTGGCATCCATCATATTAGTTGTTCCTAACCGTTCTCAATTAAAATTGTGTTCCAATTCAAATTAAATTAATTGGCACATGCAATTAGGGTTATCAAGCCTAACACAAATAATTAACACTAAGAAGGAACAATAACAATGTTGAAATAAAAAAAAATTCATTAATAAATTGGTATGCTTACATCACATCCCAACAACATGAAAGAATTAGATCCTCGTAGGTTTCATGGAAGAGCACAATCTAAGCTTTAGTATGGATGTAATTTTCCCATAGCATTTACTTTGACCCTCTATTTTGTCCTTCCTAGTGAATAGAGAATTTGATAAAAAAAATGGGATACACTCTTTCTAGTTTTAAAACTTATTTAAATAGAAATAATGCACAAGAGTAGGTGTGACGCTCAAGCATTTTTATATTCTTACTCGAGAACTTACTGCGGGAAAATAAAAAAAAAAAAATAGTCTTCGCTTAAGTCATCGTGAAATTCACTAAAACTAGCACAAAAACAATTTCCTTCATTTGTTCACAGTTTGCTTAAGTGTCCATGTGGCTTGTTTGAGTGAGAATAGAAAACAATTTGATCCTAAACAAAGAACTTGCTTAAGTCACAACACATTTCTCTTAAGTCACAACACATTTTGCTTTAGCCCTCACTGCACCTACTTGCTTCTTGAGCATTTGTTATGCATGCATAATTCTTCAAAGAAAGCACACATATCATGCATAAAATAATATTTAAACTAAATCCTATATTAAACTTTAATTTAAACAAAACAAGAGGTAGTATAAATAATTACAAATTTTACATATTAATGTACAAATATTTAACGATTATCTCACACCCTCTAAAATATGTCATATTTGTATGTGTACACATTAGTATTTTTGTTTCAATTGTATGCAATGTGTATGGATATCCAAATTTATATGGTGTCGTACATGACCAAGAAATTAGACATAAGCTTTTATGGTTGGCATCTAACCAATATAACATTCTGCACCAAGTTGAGATTTGCATTAAGCAACGATCCTCCGGAGACAAAAATCACTTAGATCTAGCCAAATAATTGCAATGACTTTATCAGGATTCACATCTAATCAAGATCCACAAATATGTAACTAAGATTCAGATGAAAAACCATAGTTTATTTAGTAACATAAAACATAAAGTTAATAGAAAATTAAGTGAGAACTAATTTGAGTGGTGTATAAAAAGTAAAACCATCGAAAAAATAGAAAAATATATTTTTTTATAGATAAAATGTTAATTATTAATGTATTAGTTTTTGTTATAATAATGATTTAAATTCACGATTTCTCTTCTATCTTTCTTTTCTTATGTGAACGTTTGTTATTATACTAACTTTAGAACTTCAACCACTTCTATTGTTTAGTATAGAGTTGATAGGATTTTACTTTTGACATGAACAAATGATCGAGAATGTTTACCAAAATTTTATACCAAATACAAGTACCTCAAATAGAGTATTTTTTTATTATTCAAAACCATCCTTATAGCATAATAGTCCATCTTCAAATCTCATCTTATATAATTCATGGCAAATTCTGCAAAATGAAATGGAGTGATCCAGAGTTAAATCAAAATGTCTAGTTTAAGGTAAAAATAAAAATAAAAATAAACCACAATCGCAACCATATAATAATAGAGTTCACATATTGCAACCTCTGTCCAGAGATGAGTACAACCATAACAAAGTATATGTAGTCAAATCCATTATAAATTCTACAAAATTTGAAATGCTATACAATCAATTGTGCCATAAACTAGACGTATTGAACATAGCATATTAAAATATATCACCAAACAACTCAGGTTAAGATATTCAACATGATTTCATGTATTGAACAGGACAGTTACAAGAATGTGCAGTTTCAACAATCTGACTCAACCTTCAATTGGAGTTCCAAAGCATTGTCTTTTTCTTGAAACCAAGTTAGTAAATTCTAAACATTATTTAAAGTACTTCATAGCCTACGGGTTCATTATTACCTATGAATTACATACAAGTTCACAATTACCCTATACACATCTTAAATTGAAATAAAAGTTATTTTTAACTTGATGTCTTAAAGTTATCATTATAAATGGTAGAGTTATTGGAATTAAATTATTTCAAAATCACTTAAGTGTTTGTTTGAATATAGTTCTATAAAATTGTTTTTAATATTTATTTAAAAACTAAGAATGATTTGTGTTTTTTAAAATAATTTTTAAAAAAATTATTCTTTTGTTTTTAAAAACCATAATAAAAGGGGAAAATTTGTGAGTAGTTTTAATTTTTAATTTTACATTTTTGTTTTGAAAACTCAAAACATATGCAGAAAATATTGTTTTTCTTTTCATTAATGACACTTCCATGAATATAAATAAGTTTTTTTATTTTCACCTGTCCAAAATAATTTTCAAATAACACTTACCAAATATGTTTATATTTTTCAGAAACCAATTATTAAAAATTATTTTTCAAAACACTTTTCAAAGACAAAATCAAGCAAATAAATTTCAACATACCGACCTAATATATTACCTTCTCCCAATACTATTTCAATTATACAATTTTATATATCTTAAAAAAAATTATAAATTCAAAAATGTCATATTTAAATTCAATCTCATATAAGATTTATTTTTCAATACTCAAGCATAATTAAAATAACAAAACCAATAAAAGACTCTTTGAGGAATTTCACTAATGACTCTAGAGTTAGAATTTGTCAAACTTCTTAGTTGAGAAATTAGTTGAACTCACTCAACGATATCAATTAAATACTTTATTACAAATTAAAATGTGAAAATATCATGTTAAAAGAAAACCTAAATTTTTACTCTACCATACAAGTGAGCATTGGACCCTGAATATTCATAGGAGTAGGGAAGTCCCACCTTTCTTGCATTGTCATTTTCTATGTTATCCCTCACTCCCTTTTACCCCAAGGGTTTATTAGACTCTACAAGAAGCTCTCACCTATCCCTTGTACATATTCTAACATCATCTCATAACTTGCTCTAAGAAAAGCAAATTGCAAATTAGCATCTATCAAATTAAAGTGCATAATAACCATTATATTTTCTAAATGGAAAATTGAATTCAAATCTACCAAAATGATTATGAGTCAAGAGAGAATTCAAAAACTTAAAGGAAATTGGTATTGTACCATCCTGCCTTAACGCTCGGCCTAGAAGCTCAAATAACACTAGATAAAAGCATACATATCACTCCAGTTATAAATAGATACACCTAGTACAATAATTCTTCACTTCCAATTTTCCCTAATCATACTCTCTCACTAACTTGAGCATCAGAGTCCTATTTGTATGTACCTCGACATGCACATTCTTGGTGGACTTTCCTGAGAACTGCTTACCCATTCTATGGTAAGTACATCTGGCGGTCGTGTAAAACCTTCCACAGCCACCACCACTTCTCATGTCTGAGATTCCCTCCAAAAGTAACCCCATGGAGGAACTACAACAGCGGTATGAGAAACTCCAATGACGGTATGACGATTTGAGTGCGCAGAATCAAACCACCCACAACGCACAAAACGAAGCCAGCCTCATTGAGTCTATCCAGCACCACCCAAGCCAAAGACTGCCATGATGACCATGCACCACCACTCCCAAACAACGATGTGGTCAGGCATCCTTTCCCAACAAGGATTATGGAGACACCTCTCCTAGTGAGTTGGAAGCCCCTTACCATTGACAGATACGATGGACTCGCCGACCTCGATGAAACATTGATGCCCACATAACACAGATAAACCTCCTGACCACGGACGATGTCATCATGTGCAAAGTCTTTCCCACGTCCCTCTAAGGACCGACTCTAAGCTGGTACACCCAGCTACCTCTGAACTCCGTCCAGTCCTTCCAGGAAGTCATGCAAAAGTTTAGCGCCCAATACGCCACATGTCGACCACACCGCACTATGTTTGTCGTCCTGGCGAGCCTCTGACAATAGGAGCGCGGGCCTTTGTGCGACTTCATGAAAGATTCTCAACCCCCACCATCCAAATCTGAGGACTCAATGCAGAAGTCGCCCTCCACTCCATGCTTATGGCCTTGAGACCTAGTCCCTTCATGGATAACTTGTGTCAATACCCCGCCACAAGCATGGACGACTTCAAAGCTCAGGCAGCAGACTTCATCCAAATGGAAGAACATAAGGAATACAGAGAAAGGACCTTCAGAAATCCCAAGCAACGAGGAGGCCACTCCCCAAGGGCCATCATCGAAGTGATCAAAGAGAAAAGGTAAAGTGGCACAACGACAAGGGGCCCAAAGAAAGGTTTAGTAAGGGGGATCTGTACAATCAGTACACTCCCCTCAACACTACCAAAGTTCATGTAGAGACAGCAACAAAAAATGACCTAATCACATATTCTCCACCAGGACAAAACCCCTCAAAGGCCAACCCTAGAAAGCACTGTCACTACCACCAAAACATCGGCCATACCACAGAGGATTGTTGGACATTAAAGAATAAGATTGAAGAACTCATACAGGTCAAACATCTTGCAAGATATGTACTACTCAAGTCAACTGAAAGATGAGACTGAAGCAGAAAGTGAATCCCTCGCCGAAGAACCCGCTCCAGAAGAAGCAATAACAGGCACAAATTTGCAGAAACTGAACACCGCTGAACCAGAAACCTAGCGAAGACGATCCCAAAGGAGTCATCAACACCATTATTGGAGGATTCGCAATAAGAAAACCTACCAACTCAACCTGAAAAAGACACCTCCAGACAGTCTATAGCATAGAAGTCTAGGAACTTCGAACACCATCGCCCTCCCCCAGCATCGCATTCTCAAACAGTGATTTCAAAGGAGTCCACGTAGATCAAGATGACCCCATGGTCATATCTGTTGTCGTAGCCAACTGACAGTTAATAAAACTCCCATTGACCAGGGAAGCTCTGCCGACCATATGTTTTTCTTTTAATTTGTGGTGGCTAAAAATTGTCACAAAATGTAATTAGCCAAAAATTTTAATTAATAAAATATTCATAAATAGAGTGATACGTCACCACTTAATAGTTAAAATAAAAAAAACATTTAAAATAAATAGCTTGTAAAAAATTAAAATAAATAAAAATACTAAAATATTAGATGGAGGAAATGTTTATATACCTTAGACTAGTAAAAAAAATTGTATATCAAAACTATAAATTTAAAAGATTTCATATTTTAAAAACATAATTTATCCTAAATAATATAATGTTATAAAATCATTGTAACAATGACTTATGTTTTTTTTATACGGTATGTTTTAATTATAATTTAATTGCCCTTTTAATCTGTATATGTCTAATTTTGGTCCATAAATTAAAAAAAAAAATTGGCCTCTTATTTTCATTTTTAATTATTTGATGTTTTATCACACATTTATAAAATGGATAATTTAAGTACTACTATTAATTTACCATTCAATTTAAATCATTTTAATAAGACAATAGTCCAATTAGTTAATTTTTTTAAGGTGAAAAGATTAGTGTTGTTAATAATATTAATTTTTATTAGTAGTAAGATACAAGTTAGGATTTTTACCTATTTCTTTTTTTAACCAATTAAGTCATTTAATATCATTACAATTAGTTAATTTATTTAAAATTGAACAACTATTTATGATTTTACTTTATTTAATATAAAATTATTTAATATTACATGATTTATCTAGTAATATGATAATTAATGTCATATAAATACTTATTTCACACATTGTTTAACTTGAAACAAATTAACCAATCGATTTCAACACATTACGTTTATTAAAAAATGGTGGTTTAAGTCAATGACAAGACTAAATTCTCACATATTTTAACTGCACGAAGTAAAATTGAGCAACTAAAATTATAAGAACAAATTACCTATTTTTCAAGGATCAAAATTGAACGATTACAAGTTAAAACTATAAGAACCAAAATTATCCGACCACTAAATTTATTAGATTGTACTTTTTTTTAGTTTTTTATTTTTTTTTCTCGTATTCTTTAGTAACTGAGATGAAATAATATACCCGTATAAAAACACCAAAAATGATTATATTTCTATAAAATTTTCTACAGAAACTTTACTGCAAGTTTACACATATTTTTATGTGATTTTTAATGTTTAAATAAGTTTTTTATTTTTTAAATTTCACAAAAAATCACTTTTAGTCCTTAAAACTGAAAAATATTTTTTTAGTCTTTGATTCATTTTTAGCTATTTTTCTCCAATTAATGTTGTTACAATTTAGTGACAAAAAACATATTTTTGTACTCGTGAATCAATCTCCTCTTTAATTTTAACTCCCTCAATTTTCAATTTCACATGTGATACAATCAAATATATAAGAATTTATAAACAGACAACATTAATAACAAAAATAAATTAATTTAAGGAAAAAAATATTTTTCCCTTTGAAACGAAAAGTTAAGATTTGTTTTTTGCTGACTAAATAATTAATTAAGATATATAGTATTAAAAGACATATATTATCATTCAGAAAAAGGGCATATAGATCATTGTTCGTTTGATTCTATAATTTATAACGTTTATTAATAAAATATATGTGTACTCTTTTTATTTCATGTTAGTATTGAACTAAAGGTTCATGTGTTTGGGTTTTAGTTATAATATTTATTTCTATTTTTTTATCTAAATTAAAAGTTAGACTTAATCTTTTTATAAGGTTATTTTTTTAATTATGGTATTGACATGAACTATTTATATTGATAATTAATTTATGTTAAAAATTTTTACTTATCACCTTTGAATATTAATTATTTTTAAAATAATATTTTTTACCGAATATATTTAATTATGAGACATTTTTATTAGTTGAATAAATAATATTCTTTAGGAAATATATATAATAAGTTAAATACATTAATGTTTTAGAATTTTTGGTAGTTTAACTTTGTCTAATATAAAAAATATTTTAAAAACTTTGACTATTCACATCTATTTATATGACCAATAAAATTTAAAGTAATAAATATATTATTGATGAAAGGAATTAAAAACTTAAAAAGCTATATATAAAATATAATAGAAGTATGTTTTTAGATACAGAGGACACTGAAAAGAAAAACACAACTCACATCAATTCTGAATTGTCTGTTAACTGTGCTAGAATTGTTCTGCCCCACTTGAATTATTGTGTCCTCTGTTTTTCAACCTTTTGAGTGGATATATTGGCTGCATCTCACGCTGTTACCTTACCTTCATCCCATTCTCACACTGCTGTAGTGAATAGTGATGGCTAAAAACGACCTAAGGCTTTTGGGGACTTGGTTCAGTCCATTTGTCCTGAGGGTGCAGATTGCCCTTAACCTCAAAGGTTTAGATTATGAGCTTGTTGAGGAGACTTTGAATCCCAAAAGCGACCTGCTTCTTAAGTCCAACCCTGTTTACAAGAAAATCCCAGTTCTCCTCCATTCAGATAAAGCCATATGTGAATCTGCAATCATAGCTGAGTATATCCATGAAGTTTGGACCAATTCTCCCTCCCTCCTTCCACTAGATCCTTATGACCGAGCTAACGCCAGATTTTGGGTTGCTTACATCGATGACAAGGTATTTTTGTATATTCTCTGTCTTTATTCCATTTGGTTTTGCCTATTCCTATGTAAGTACTTAATTAAGTGTTTCATCAAGTTATATGTAGGTACTAACTAATTAAGTTCATCAAGTTATAAGTACTGAAGCTGTATATTCAATTACAAATTGTCACTTTTAAGATAATTATTAAAAAATTAATAATTTGTTATCATTATGATTATTTAATTAGATAGCAATGTCAGTATACTATCTTATCTCTTATTTTAATAAGTTGTATGAAAAGCTTAATTATGATCATAAGTATAGTAATATTTTCATAAGCTTTCATGGGTGCTTTTTATTGAATGAGTAATTAACTAGTAATCATTTTGGGGTATTATTTTGTACTGGGAGTAGTGGTATACAGCCTTGCGGAATACTCTAGCGACTGAAGATGATGAGGCAAAGAAGGCACACTTTGTGTAAGTGGAAGAAGCACTTGAGAGGATGGAAGAAGCGTTTAACAAGTGCAGTGAAGGAAAGGCCTATTTTGGAGGAGATACAATTGGAATAGTTGACATTGCTTTTGGGAGTCTTTGGAGATGGTTGAGTGTGATAGAGGAGATGAATGGAAGAAAAGTGTTTGATGAAGTGAAGCACCCTGGTTTGGCTAAATGGGCTCAAGTGTTTGCTGCTGATCCTGCTGTGAAGGACGTTATTCCAGATACTGATAAACTTATTGAATTTGCTAAGCTTCTTAAGCTAAAATGGGCTGCTGCAGCAGCTGCAAAGTAAATTTATTTGGCCTTCCAAATCGTTATTTTATGTTAGCTAAATAAAGTAGAGGCTACTGGGAATTTCTTTGGTTGTTGTAATGTAAGGGCATGTTCAAATGGAGTATCCTAATCTCACTTGACGAGTATACATTCGTAATGTAAGGGCATGTTCAAATGGAGTATCCTAATCTCACTTGACGAGTATACATTCGCAATCGAGATTAGAAACCCTGTTGGATATAAATTCTGTGGAATGTGGACCCTATTTGTTTAAGTTGTTTATGCTGGCAACCTACTTTTCCTCTTGACTGCAGAAGATGTCTCGTGTAATATAAACATATAAACAAAACTATATAAAATATGTAAAAATATTAATTTTATTCTTAAAAAGTTTTAAAAATTTTCATCAGTAACTTTGTTAAACAATAATATGAGGATGTTAACGTAGATCACTTCAATAACATGTAACTGATCTTTTACTGAAGTTGAGAGTGTGTTTTCATATTGACTGTTAACAAAGCCAAGTTAAGGAGAAATTCTTCTTGTACATCCATAATTTCTTCTGCACCTCTATATAAGTATATGAAAAGTTTAAATTATCTTAGGTAAAAATAAAGTTAACTCTTTCTTCTAAAATACCTTGTATCTTCTTCCTCTGGTACGCACTTCTTCCTCTCGACACCCAGCATTTTTTTTCTTCTTTGCAATTGCCTTTCTTTTCTCATTCTCGCTTCTCCCTGCAACAGTTCTATCATAAGTCTCTTCGTCCTCGTTTGTCTGTGCCTCTCCCTACACCAATCCAGCACCAGTTCAGTCACCATTTTCTTCATCCCCATTTGTCTACACCTCTCCCTGCACCAATCCGGTTCATTCTCGTGCAACTCTTCTTCAAGTTATGGTTTGTTGTCCTTTCATTTTGCTTTGTAACCCTTAATCACTGAGTTTGAATGTTTGTATAACTCAGTTCGGAACAGACTGTCTAGACTCAGTCTAGATTTTTTTGTATAACTTAGTCTGGAACAGGTTATTCAAACTCTGTCCGAACTTGTAAAAAAACTTGCAATATTTTTTGCAAGTCTAGACAGAGGTATTTAGAATTGCAAAAAAATCTACAAGTTTTTTTATAAGTCCGAACAGAGGTGTCCGGACTTGTAAAAGGTCTTGACTGACAAAAGATGATCACAAACTTCAAGGGGAAGAAAAAAGCAACAATAGAAACATACGCGTTGAAGAAGAGAAGGAAAAAAATGCACACAAAGAAGAATTAAGTGGAGAAAAAAAAAACTAAGTCGTACTACAGAAGAAAACAAGAGAGATGCAAAATAAGAGGTTTAGGGTTTAGAAAAGGTTCACACAAGAGAGGAAGCATAAAAATAAGGTTGTAATTAAATTTTTACTATTTTTATTAAGGTTTTTTTATCATTTTAAAAATTTATGGAGATTAGAGAGAACTTATAAAGATATGTAAAGAGAAATTCTCCATATTAAAAATAATTACAAATGTTGGATTTGTTATACTAACTAATTGAATTCTACTAATTTCAAATTTCGATTCTACTAGTTGCAAATCAAGAAACAAATTCTAACGTAAAACTAAACTATCACAAACAACACGGTTGATATAATTATGTTTTTTACCACATTAACTTACTGTTTCTATTTAAGAAAATTACAAATACAAATCTATAATAATAGGCTGTTTAAATTTTAAAGGAACTAAATTAATAAGAAATTTTTGCATATTTCACCGAGAACTAAAACATAGATTGTTTATCCTAATATAAAAATATGGTGGAGATTGATTGATTGTTGTCTTCTTTGTAATTTTGCTCCTATTCTATCATGACATTTTATTTTTTTATTTTTAAATAATGAGATTATGGCATGTAATTTTTAAATTGTTAATTTATATTTTAGTGGATTCATTCATATTTCCTGTTAAGTAATAAATATTAATTGATAGATGAGATTAATTTAATTACATGGCATATGTTTTTTAACGTTAAATTGCATTTTAATTGTTTTTTGCCCTTTAATACTAATTAAAAGAATTTCACATTCACGTCCAATTATGATTCTCTATTTAATATTTATATAACTCTTAAATTATTAATGGATAAAATCAACCATACTTATTATAAATAAATGGTTATGATTTAGTGTAAACCTAAAAATTCTTAGGGAAAAATTAATCATAATCTTTAACTATTTAATCTTATATTTCATATATTAAGATTAAACAATAACCTTTCCATATATATAATTTTTAATTAGTATACTAATTAAACTCTTTTATATATACTTGTTATCCATATTATTTATTTTTTTAACATTTAAAGATTTAAATTAGTTATTAATTACAATCCTTAGATTTTAAAAAAAGGAATTATTAGTTTTATGTGCATTATTAAATTCTTTCATTTTTCATAATAATTTTTTTCTCATGATATGTCCTCTTCCACCCGTGTCTCTCCTCTTTCTATATATATATACACACACAATCATAGGTCCACTCATTGGAGTGTGGGGCATATGCCTCTACTAAATTTTTTGTTTGTTTTAAAATTGTGTATAAATATTATATTAATTTTTTATTTATAATAAAATATATTATCCCACCATTAATAAATTATAATATTATAAAAGAAATTAACATATCATTTTCCTGTATATTCTATTTTCTACTCGGATTATGAGTATGTTAACTTTTTTGTGAAATAGGTTGACTTTTTAAGTCATAAGCTCTTAACATAATATTATATGTTATATTATTTCTCATGTATTTTTACTTATATCCCTAATTCTCTTTTTATTTGTCTTTTTTAACTATTTTCTACTAAATACCTTTCATTTTATTTTATTTCTTATTTATTTCGATACGTCTATTATATTCCATCAATATATGTCTATCCTCTCTACCAAAAAGATATTACAAAACAATATTATGATATATACTTATATTTTTAAAAATATTATATTTATGGTTGCAAACTTTTTATGATCATTGTTGTTAAGAGTATGAATCAAGCAAGAGATTGTTTTAGTTTAACTAGATGTCTTGAATTAGTGGATGATATATGTAATTAAAACAAAAGAAGTTGTGACTTAAACATGTTTTCGGTCCCTAATAAATTTGTGAATTTTGTTTTTAGTGCCTATTAAATTTTTGTGTCTTTGGTCCTTAAGTGTTTTTTATTTTGTTTTTGGTCCTTAAAGCTTTTTAGGCAACATTTTAAATAGTTCTAAAAAATGTTTAGATAGCAATTTAGGAACAAAAAAGATTAAAATTTTATTAGAGACCAAACACAAAGAAAATGTATTAGAAATCAAAAACAAAAAATTCACTACTTTATGAGAGATTAACAAAATTTTTAAGCCAAAAATTAATTATAATAATTATTTTTTCACTACATTAAAACTCATCAAAATAAATATATATATATATATATATATATATATGGATCTACTCAAAGTAAGTATAAGATATATTAGATAATAGATGTAGCTCGATTGGCAACACCCGCTGAGTTTGTGAAGAAAAACCTGAATTCAAATCCTTTAACAAAAAAAAATGTTTACTCTATCTATTTATTTAAAAGATAAACAGAAAAAATATCACGACAATATTAATTTTGTATATGATCATCCAAAGTTCAAACTCTATGTCCCGACAACTTAGATTAGCTAAAATTTTAATCATTCTTGTCCCAATTTTAGAATATATTGGAATTAGATTATCATCTGCATTTCACGTGGATTAAATGAAGCGTATGGGAAGATGTTTTGGATACGAGAATAGCTAAATTTAAACTCTGTTTAATAATATATTAATTGTTTCTTATTAAAATTTATCATTAGATTTAATTTTCATTAACACACAATATATAATAAGCAGCCTTTAAGGGAGGCAATTAATTAATAGCATAAAAACTAACTTTTAATAGTTAGAGGGAAGTCAAATATTAATTAATGGTAACGTACATGACTAAGTGTAAGAAAAAAAAGGAGGACATCACTGATAGGATGGTAGCACTTCCATTAAGTAATGCTAGATTTTGAATAACAACAATTGCTCATTACAAACAGAACACAACACAAACAAATAGCTGAGATATTGAAGAAATAGTACTCACGACAGATGTACTCGTAAGAATTAAGTTTAATTTATGCTAAGTATGAGAGTTTGTATTCAAATATTACGAATCAAAACATAGATATGGAAAGAAATTTATCCTGTGAAAAAAAATTATTAAAATTAGTGGTGATTTATTCTGGTGTTTGAATATTGAGGTCCAGGAAGAATTAAGAAAACATCACATCAATTCTGGCCTGCTTAAATGAAGAGTTGGCCTACCCGGTTTGAATTAATTGTGTCCCAACATAGCTGTGTCCACCGCCCAACTTTTATAATTGATTGTTAGTTGCTGGCATGCTTTCATACCACAAATCTGTTATCTCAGCTTCTCTTGCTTCCCATACATATACACCTCATTCCTTTGCAAATGACTCAACAAACAAACACATCACTGCCCCTTGTCAAACATGTTATTGTGATGGCTAAAAACAATTTAAAGCTTTTGGGTGGCTGGTTCAGTCCATTTGCCCTTAGGGTGCAGATTGCCCTTAACCTCAAGGGTCTAGACTACGAGGTTATTGAAGAGACCTTGAATCCCAAAAGTGACCTGCTTCTTAAGTCCAACCCTGTGCTCAAGAAAATCCCCATTTTCTTCCATGCAGATAAAGTCATTTGTGAATCTGCAATCATAGTTGAGTACATTGATGAGGTTTGGACCAATGCTCCTTCCATCCTTCCACAAAATGCTTATGATAGAGCTAATGCCCGATTTTGGGTCGCTTACACTGATGAGAAGGTACTCCCTATTGCTACTAACTGATGTTAGAAATAACTTGCTTCAACTTTACCTTATTATCTAATTACCTTGAGAGTGAAATATGTACCAAAACTTGTGTCAAGCTTCATATTGACTATAATGAGACGCAGATCTTACCTTACAAATTAATATTGTTAGGTTGAGGTAAACTCAATTTTATTATAATACACTTGAATCCCTCAATTAATATCTTATAAATCTATATAATAAGAAGCCACTAATACCTCCAAATTATGCAAAACAATAAGGTTAAATATATTTGAAAACACAATTAACATAACAATTACAGTTTCCAAAATACAAATGCTAAAACAATTGAGTTGTCACTTTTCCATTGCATTTTGGAATGCCTTTACAAACACAAGTTAATAAGTAGGTGTTTTTACATAATAGGGTATATTTGGTTTTGCTTTGCAAATTTAAGTTTAAACAAAACCTAAATTTTTAAAAGCATTTCAACCTTCCTTTTACAAATGAGTTTTGCAAAAAATATCAATATTCTTGAATTTACCTTGAATAACATACACAACAAATTGGAATAAAAATCAAGCATGCAGTTAATTGTGATTATTTTGTAATTAAGAGTTTTATAGTATTAATTAATTAAAAATCATCATTGATATAACTTCTAACATAATTATTATAAAAGTTAATCAAATTATTATATAAAAAAGTAGTTTGTGAATAGATGTAGAATATAAAAAACTCTTTACATTTGTATGTGCATTCATAATTTATTCTTTTATTAAATGAGTAACAATTAATTAATTAATTAGTTGTTTGTCTAATTATTTGTGGTGTATTTTTTTGTACTGGGAGTAGTGGTTTACGGCCTTGAGAAGTGTTCTAGTGGCTGAAGATGATGAGGCAAAGAAGCCACACATTGAGCAAGCGGAAGAAATACTTGAGAGGATGGAAGAAGCCTTCAAGAAGTGCAGTGAAGGGAAAGCCTATTTTGGAGGAGACAGCATTGGATTCATAGATATTGGTTTTGGAAGCTTCTTGAGTTGGATGAGAGTTATTGAGGAGATGAGTGGAACAAAATTGCTTGATGAAACAAAGCACTCTGGTTTGACCCAATGGGCTGAAACATTTTCTGCTGATCCTGCTGTGAAGGGCCTTTTACCAGAGGTTGACAATCTTGTTCAGTTTGCCAAGATTCTTAAGCTAAAATGGGCTGCTGAAGCAGCTGCAAAGTAAATGGAATCAAATTAGTTGTGAGCTCAATTATAAAATTGGTGTCCAACTTTGTTTGTCTCATAGGCTAAATAAAGCACAATCATGTGGATGGATATTGAATGAAAGGGACCGGAGATCAAGAAGACCAATCAAGCGAGATTACTTGCGGCTTCGGTAGATTTGTCAAGCTAGCCTGGTCTGGTGGGCCTACATGGAATGTGTTCACGGATTGGAATCAATTGGAATTGAGCTAAAATGAAATTTGATGAGATTAATTTTAATCGAATTTAGGTTAGATAATATTTGAGAGAAATTCTTCCAGTACCTCCATAATTTCGCTTGCACCTCCGTATAAGTGTATGTAAAGTCTAAATTATTTTAGGTAAAAAAAGTTAACTTCTTTTTCTAAAATACCTTATATCATCTTCCTCTAATTTGTACCTCTTCCTCTCGACACCCTGCACCTTTTTTCTTCTTCGCAATTGCCTCTTTTTTCTCGTTCGCCCTTCTCCTTGCACCAGTTCGATAGCCATTCACTTCGTCCTTGTTCGTCTGCGCCTCTCCCTGCATTAGTTTGGTTTGTTCTCGTGCAACTCTTTTTCAAGGTATGGTTCATTGTTCTTTCGTTTTGCTTTGTAACCATTAATCACTGAGTCTGGATGCTTGTATAACTTACTCCGGAACAGGCTGTCCGGACTCAGTCCAGATTTGCTTTGTATAACTCAGTCCGAAACAGGTTTTCCAGACTCAGTTCAGATTTTCTTGTATAACTCAATCTGGAATAGGCTGTCCAAACTCAGTCCGAACACCCATATCTGAACTTGCAAAAAAAAATTGCGATTTTTTTACAAGTCTGAACATGGGTGTCCGGACTTGTAAAAGGTTTGTCATTGGCAAAAGATGATTCCAAACTTCAAGGGCAAGAAAAAAGCAATAATAGAAACACACGCAATGAAGAAGAAAAGAAGAAACAAATGCACATGAAGAAGAAGACACAAACCCATGCGAAAAAGAATTGAGTGGAGAAGAAAAACCAAGTTGTGCTAGAGAAGGAAACGAGAGAGATGCGAAACAAAAAAACGAGAGAGATGTGAAACAAGAGGTTTAAGGTTTAGAAAAGGTCTAGACAAAAAAGAAAGAGTAAGAGCAGGGTAATAATTAAATTTTTACTATTTTTGTTAAGGGTTTTTTTATCATTTTGAAAATTTATGAAGGTGCAAGGAGAACTTATAGGGGTGCAAGGAGAAATTCTCCATATTAGAGTTATAAAGAAAAATAGTAATCTAACTCAATCCAATCCAATAAAAAACAAATTAGATTCATGAATTACAAAAAAGAAATAGATTAATTTTTGTTTTTATGAAACAAATAAAATAAAATAGTAAATATAAAAATTTATAAATAAAGTATTGAACATACATTATTTCTTTAAAATATCATGTAAAAGTAAAATGTAAATCTACTAAAAATGGTAAAATTTAATAACTAACATTTTCATGACCACAATACTTAATGTATTCCTATAAATTATATTTGTTTGAGTGTAAATTGATACGGTAACAAAGTTAGGGGATTGGGAAATGAGGATTGAGCTTAGGATGATTGGATTGTGTATTGCTAATTTGTTATTTATACTTTATTTAATATATATGTGTGTGTGAATATATATATATATATATATATATATATATATATATATATATTAAACATTAAATTGAATGGATGATAGAGTACAAAGTCGTGAACTAATCCGACCAAGGTCGTATTTAATCAAATTTGAATGGATTTGATTCGATTATGTTTGAATTAATTCAAATATCTAATTGGATTGATTCATATGAACTAATTCACAAATCGATTTGGATCCATGAACACATGTTAACCTATACAACAGATCAAGCTGGACTCTAAAAAGGAGACCAAAATATAAATTAGCCTTTTTTGTTTGTCCCATATGGCCTGACTATGGGTGGGTAAATGGGTCAATCTGACTTATTTATGCAGACCTATAACTCACATTTTAAAAAAGTCGAACAAGTCTGGTTTGCAAAACTCACATGCTAAATGGATTAGTTATACCATTTAGGTTAACCAGCAAAGCATGCATGTTAAACAGGTTGATTAAGTTCAGTTTGTGGTCCATACTCACACAAATATATATTATAAAAAAATTTAAAAATCTAATATTTTTTTATCGTAACTAAACTCTATTATATCATACGAAAAATTATATAATCATTTATTAGAGTTGACAATTTGGGCGAACTGACCCGGCCATCCCGACTCGTCAAGTTTTTCTAACAAAATAGGTGAGTTCGGACTGTATTTTGACCGGGCTACATATTTCTAAGCCTAGTTTGGCCCTGTATTGGGCCACTAAGCCACGGCCCTTTTTAAAAAAAATCAAAATTCAAATTTTTATTAAAAATAAAACTTATTTTATAATACAAACTCAAACCAATTGAAAACAACACACTAAATCAGTGAAAAAAAAATCACAAATAAGTGTAAAATAATAGCAAAATATATTTATATGCATATTTTAATTTAATATACATTTTAGAACAACATAATTTTTATTTGTTAAAAATATATTATTAAATAAACATCAAATGTAGTTTTATATGTAATTTTTATATGTATATTAACAAAATGTATAAATTGACCTCACATCAAACATACTATTATGTATATATTTTTTATTTAATATATTTTTAACAATATATTATATATATTATTAATATGTATTTTTAAGATTATGTATTTATATTTGTATTCAGCTTGTGGCCTACCAGACCGATCCAACCCAAGTCCATTTGCATAGTCGGGCCAAATGGACCAGACAAAAAAGGTTCGCCTCTATTTGAATCTCCTCTTTTAGAGTTCAACCTAGCTCATATTGTAGGCTCGTGGGCCAGACCTATTTTGGCAACTTTATCATTCATAATAATCTAACATACTAATTATTTTCAATAATAAAAGTTCTAAAATATCATAATTCACAATAAACAAGTCACAACATTAATGCAAATTAATAGTCTAAATGACAAATTTATCCCTTTAAACAGGTTACGAGCTAAGTACATGAACACATGTACTTTTTTTTATAGGTCAAGCAATATATTATAAAAAAACGCATACTAGAAAGCATAGGATATGCCTACCAGTTATGGTATAAAGTTTAAAAACCAGATAAAGAGTAAAAAATAGACGGAACCAATTAAAACCAAAGAAAACACATTTCCCGTCAATATACACAGAGACGACAGATTCATCATCTGCTCTGCAAAACTACGCATAGTTAACTTTGTTGTCTTACTCAATTCCCATGAACTCAATTGTGAAGCTAGTACGATAACACGAATATTACAAATCTTGCTCTGAAAAATTGCATCATTATGTGCCTTTTAAAGGTGCCAAAGAACAACAAACTACACATACGACCAAGTCGTTCATATTACATTGTTATCACTTACCAGTCTCATGAATTGTATGTCATAGTTATGAAGCTCAACTTGAAGTACCGTAGAAAGTCTCCACTATGCACATAACTCCATCCAAACTCTAGCTACCATTTTACAAGAGAAAAAAATATGAGATCTTGTTTTTGCACGTGAATACATGTTCTTAGCACACAAAATCTATAGGTTTCACAATCTAGACTCAATTTTTTCTATAGTTATGTTTTTTTAGAAAAAAAAAAAGTCCAAAATCCGCATAAGCTTAGGAAGTTCACATACCCAAGTCTATAAACTCATCCCTAAGCTCCATTATATAAATAGACATGGGTTGGGCTTAGCCAAATAAAAATATAAGTATATAAATTTTAATAACATATATATTATATTTTTTAAAATACACATTATATATATTTTATTTGTTTACTTGTTTGGACTAATTTGAGATTGTATTTTAGTGTTATTTTAGAATAATATAAAATGTTTTTTTGATTGATTTAAGATATTGTTTTTAAATTTTTTAAACTTGTATTTAGTGTTGTATGCACTCATATCAATTCATCATTTACATATCACTTTTAATTTACTATTAATAGAGACTATTATAAATTATTTTATTTTTTATTTGTTAAATTTATATTAATTTTTGAGTAATTATATAAGATTTTATATATATTATAAAAAATATTTTTTTAATAAAAGTTAGCATTTAATTTTTTTTTAAAAGTTCATTTTGGCCTAATGATCCAATACAAGCCAAACTCACATTAGAAAATAACAATCTGAATGAAATATGAGTCGAGCCAACCTCCATTTTTCCTGAGCTTACCTTATTAGTCGAATTGTCAACTCTAGCCATAAAACCTTTTTTCCATCCTCACAACAACAAACCTTATTTTCATCTTTTTATATATCTTTATTGTTAATATTTTTATATCATAAACTAATTACAAAAGTTGAAGATTCTAATTAATTTATAATTAGATATTTTTTTGTGAAATATTTATAATTAGATAATACAGTAAAAAAAATTATATTATAAGTGTATTTAAATTTCTTTAAAAAAATGTATTTCAATTAAATTTAATTAACATTTTAAATATTTTTTCATAAAAATAACTCTTATTTAGATTACCTGTTTAGATTTTTACTAATAAACCCTAAACATGACAGAATGCATTATGTAAAATAAATATTTGTTCTTAAATAAGCATTAATGTTTATGAAAAAAAATAAATAATCCTTTTTAGTAAATATTTTTATATATGTTGAGATATTATTTATCATGTTTATTAAAAATATTTATATCTATATTAAATTAATATTTTTTTATAATAATTAAATTAATTTTATGAATTTTAAAAAATAAGTATAAATAAATAAAAAATAGAATTACTTATAAGTGGCGCAGTAAGATTCATTTAAAATAAAATAAAATAAAAATATTAAATTATTTATAAGAATTAACGTGCAGATGTTCCAAGAACTTATTTTAAATGCTAATGACTATCAACGTTACCACAAAAATCAATAATAAGACCCCTTATATTATATTTAATATCTATATTTTTAAATCCTAAAAAAGTTTAAAAAAAAATTATCATATTATTTTTCTTATGAGACTTTTTAAATTTTTTCACTTTTTTAAGAAAGAGTCTTACTAATTAGTGTCTTGAACATCTTTAATGAAAATTGCTTAAAAGTCACTCATCTAATCAACTCCCATTAAAGATACTCTTAATGTTATTTTAATTAGAGCATCCATAAGGCCATCAACAATAATAAAAATTTTATGTGGTTTTTTCAATTTGATAGCATCTAAACCTAGTTTTTCTATTATTGTGTAGAAGAGAGATGCTTCCCAATAAGCATCATGTGCTTTATTAAGCTGGGGTTCAAAATTTAGATCTTATTAAAATATAATATAAAAAAGTAACTTTTAAAGAGAGGAAGAAGCCAATGAATGGTGGGTAACAGTGACTATTATTTCTTATCTTTAAAGAGAGGAAGAAGTCAACCTAGTTTTTTACTTGCACAATCTACTTTTTTTTCACTATTAGTCTCTCAATAAATTCCTAAGCAATTCTTCTATTTGTTTTAACCCAATGGAATCAAATCAAAATCAACTCAACATGAATCCATAGTTTAATTTCATGACAAACTTTCAATTTCCACTAATTGAAATTCTAAAAATTCTCCTCATTTACCACACCCATAATTTTCCAAATATGAGAAATTTTTAATTTTCCTTTTCCATATGGAAATCTCATGTTTCAATCACCACCAATTAACCCTGTTGTGGGTCATGGTAGTAGTGAGGACATGCTTCTAAAAAAAGCAAGAAAAAATGTTCAAGTTTGCATCTAAATCTCAAGTTCCATTATTTTCTACTCATATTGGATTGAATAATGTTACTCTTGATGAAGAAAAAAATAAAAAGTCAACTTAAAAAACAATAAAAATCAAGGTTTAACACAGGAAGATAAACTTCTCATCTAAAGATGCAATTGTGGGGGTAAACCAAAAAGAATCTTCTTTTTGGTTAAGGAGTAAAGAAAATTACAATAAGTATTATGGTTATTTGCAACTAAGGGAAACAACACAATTGAAATGTTGATGGTAAAAGATGAATAATGTAATTAAAAAATTTGCAGGATGATACGAATAAGCTTATCAAAGAAAGAAGAATGGTAGCTCCGAGTCTCATATGATGCAATATACATATAAAATTTATTGCTAAGATGTTGCTGATTCATTCAAGTTAGAGCATGCATGACGCTTGTTGAAGATGATTCGAAATGGTCAAATTCATAATTTGAATGAGCTAGTAAAAGAACAAAGATTTATGCTTTTGGTGCATATTCATCATCTTCTAATTCAGAAACGCCACAAACTGGTGAATATAATTCAACTTCATCGCCTATGGAATGTCCAATAGGGGAAAAATGATAAAGAGAAAGGGAAAATTAATTGCAAAGCAAACATCTGTTTGCATTGACCTCACTGCAATGGAAAAGACACAAAAGATAAAAATTTCAGTTATAGAAGATTTGACATGTGCTAGGTTTGAACAAAACAAGTTGAAAGGGAGAGAATTGATTATGAAGGAGCAAATGCTAGAGTACTATATCATTTTCAAAGATACAATTGATATGACAAATGCACAATTATTATATCATCAAATGATGTATAGCAAAATCAAAGAAAAATATGGATCAGAATAAAGATGCAAGTCAAATCAGTCGTTAGTCATTGTAATGTATTATTGTTATGAATTATTAATGTAATATTGTTATTACGAGTTATTATTAATTTAAAACTAGGTTGGGAACTAGCCTTTAGAAACCAGCCATTACCTAAACAATCACATGGTTATAAAAGAAGATTTTCTACACCTTATAATGCAAAAACAAATCTCATCTTATTGTCAATTTTTCTCATTACAATTCTATAATGGTTTCACATATAGATTTTAGTGAATCATCTCATGACAACATGCTTAAGTATGAATCGATGATTTCATCAATGATAACTATGAAGAACTATACATGAGGTTGGTGATGGAAAGGCAATAATAACAACCACAATCCACTAGACGTAAGCGTAGATGAACTCATATTGAAAGGATTCGTGAAAAAGAGCATGCTTATTTGTTCAATAACTACTTCTCCAACAATCTAGTGTACATACAGAAGAATAATTTTGATGACGATTTCAAATACAAATGGAAGGATGTGTTCATATGCATTGTACAAGCATTGAGTAATCATGATGAGTAATTTCAAATAAGAGTTGATGCAACTAGAAGAAATGGTCTTTCTCCATTGCAAAAATGCATTACCGTTATTCATATATTAACATATGGATCACCTGCTGAAAGTGTTGATGATTATGTCCGAATTGGGGAAAGAAATGCAATGGAATGCTTGAGTAAGTTTGTTTTAGGGTTTAAAATGATATTCAATGACCAACAACCCTAAAAAATTATATTTTTCAGATCTTTAGAGCAGAATAATTAAGAAGACTCAACAACAATGATATTCAATGCTTACTAAAAATAGGAGAGAGACGTGGTTTTCCAAGTATGTTCGGTAGTATAGATTATATGCATTCATAATGGAAAAATTTTCTAGCGACATGGAAAGGTCAATATTGTCATGGTGATCATGGAAAATCCACAATCATGCTTGAAGCAGTGATATCACAAGACTTACGAATATGACATGCATTTTTTAGTGTTGTGAGTTTAAATAATGACATCAATGTGCTCAATGAATCTTCCATGTTTAATGAGGTTATAGAGAGACAATAGGGTACTATTTAGCATATGGTATTTATCCAAAATGGGATATGTTGGTTAATACTATCCCAATGCCACAAGAAGATAAAAGAAAATTGTTTGCCCAACATAAAGAAGCAGCAAGAAAGGATGTGGAGTGCGAATTTCGAGGGCTTCAATCTCGATTTGCAATTATATGTGGTCCTATGTGTGCTTAGCACATGGATACAATAAAACATATATTATATGATGCATCATATTGCACAACGTGATTGTGGAAGATGAACGACACACGTATGATTGTGATTTTAATTATTCTTATGAGCCTTTGAACAATGATATCTCGACAACTGACATACTTATTGATCCTCGTCCAAACCTTGCACCATATCTACAAAGAAAACACTTATTCGTGATAGGCAACCTAATCATCAACTTTAAGTCAATCTTGTAGAGCATACATGAGAACATTTTTGGTATAATGGTTCACAAAATTAGTTATTATTTTAGTTATGCATTTGTTTAAACTTTGTATTTTTTATATTGGTATAATTATGTAATCTAGTTAGTTTCACCATTTTATATCAAATTTGAGTAACTAAATATTCATTTTTTTAATTTTGGATTATGAAAAATATTTTGCAAAATAGTAGAATAAAAAATCTATTAATTTATAAGTTAATAAAAAAATTAAGTTAATAAAATAAGTTATTAATGATATGTGAAAATATAAGATTTTTGTGGACCCATTTAAGAATAAAAAGAGAGATGATGGATTAGAGAGAAGAATATCTATAGAGATGTTTAAATTGAAAAGAGTAAAAATGAGTTAGGTACACATGTAAGTCCCACTTAAGAACCTAAAGAAAAAATCTACATTGGAGATGCTCTAATGGAGCAACTTTAAGTGCTTCCAATGAGACTCACATTACACATCATTCATTGTTTACTTTTCCCATTACAAATACCTCCAAACACTTATCTTTACAATGGAGCAACTCTATTTTGGTGCTACCAATAAGTCCACAAAAAAACTCACATCATTATATTATATTATGAACTTATTTATTAATTATAAATAATAATGTTATTTATAAAATAATTAAATTTTAAAAATAACCAAATTTAGTATCAAATTAACCCATAAATTTTGGTTTGAATCCATTAAATGAAAAAAAAAATTGAGAAATTTTTTAGAGTGATAGAGAGAAGTTTGAGATGTTTAGTTGTATATATTTTTTTTTTGACAACCCTATTTATTTATATACAAAGACAGGGGGCGAAGACAAAAGGGACGATAGTCTCCCCCCACCCCCCTCCATTTATAAATTATTTAAATTACAACAAAAAATAGTATACACTCTTGATATTTAAAATAAAATAAATAATATATAAAAATTAATTTTATTTGACATCTAAAAATAGAAAAAAAAAGTAAAATAAAAATATGATAAGTAACATGATTTAATAATTAAAAAGATAAAAAAATTATAATGTTAAAGAAATATATATATAGTATATAGATGTTTATATATAATATAATTAGAGTTTAATTAGTATGCAGTGATAATGTATAATTATTTTTTTATATAATTATCTAAATTTTTTTACTAATATTAAATAATATTTTTTATTAAATTTATCTTTAACCCTCAAATAATATTTCTGGCTCTATCCTATACAAAGGTAAAAAAAATATAATTGTTGCAATGTCATAGTAAAATATAAATGATCTTTTTATGATATTTTTGTTGCTTTTTTTGGTTGCTTTATTAAACAATGAATGTTCATGAAGCAACCAAGTTACATTATATGTAATGCCTAGCAATAATTTAAGCACGAGTGCTTCCTTAGGCATCTTTAATACATCTCTAATAGGAACATTATTACATCAAAAGAAGTGTTTGGTGATCCCTACAGTGTTACGTAGTTGCTAAGCAACTTATACTCAATTTTAGTTCAATGGAAGAAATCATAAGCAACTCCAAGAAAATTACAATTTTATACTTTTTAAATTTTTTTCAATTGTATATTGTTATTAATTTGCACATATTTGGTGAATATTTTTTTTTTATCATAAGCAATAGTTGCTAGGTGAAACAATCCATCCAATTTTTAAGCGACTTGAATTGTCATATATGATTGCTCAAATAGGAGAGTTGTTTCAAACAACTCATTAATTTCTTATGCAATTTTACAAACATATGATGCTCTTAATGTGTTGCTCCCTAGGCAAATGTTAATGATGTTGGTCTTACAAGGCGAGTTGTTTAAAAATAGGGCAGAATTGCTTAGAAGCAATTGCTTTTAATACCTCCTATCTTCTATTCGCACCCCTAGGCTTTACAATTTTTTTCAAAACCCAAAAATACCCTCCCCTTTTCTTATCCTACTTGGTTGATGAAGCACATCACAACAGTCATGTGCGCCACCACCGTACCTCTTCAATTGTCGCTTCGACCACCTCTCTGATCACCACTTCGAGCACTTTTCAGTCACCGCTTCGAGCACCTTTTCAGTCACCGCTTTGAGCACCTTTTCAGTCATCGCTTTGAGCACCTTTTCGGTCACCTCTTTGAGCACCTTTCAGCAAGTATGTTTCGGACAACATGATTCGGAAGGCAAATGAGATTCAACAAGTATGTTCTAGACAACATGATCTGAAAGGCAAATGGGATTCATCCAGTATGTTCCAGACCACATGATCTGGAAGGCAAATGAGATTCAACAAGTATATTCCGGACAATATGATCTGGAACGTATATAATGGATTCCGGATGAGTTGATCCAGAATGCATTATGTACATTCCGGATCAAATGCATATTATTATTGTGAGTTCCTGATCAATTGATCCGAAGCACTATAACACTCGTGAATCAACGTTAGCATGAATAAAAAATACAAACAAACCTAAATCATAAATCTTAAAGCGTGAACTTCAAATCAAGAAAATCAAACCTAAATAAAATTGTGTTTTATTAGCAAAATAAATTCTAACCATTTTAAGTAACCCACCTAGTGGTGGAGCCTATACTAAAATAATAGTTATCATGTTAAAATAACCGGTTTAAGCAACTTTCACATCAAATGTTTGATAATAGTTAGAAATCGTTAATGAACATTAAATTTTACATAAACAACTTTCACGATAGATGTTTGATAATAGTTAAGCAACTTTCACATTATTTAAATATTTATTTTTTATTTTATCGCTACTAAAAATTAAAAAATAAAATTAAAAGTAAAATAATTTTAATATTTTTACTTTATATTTTAATATTTTATTTTTATCTATTTTTAATTTTCAACGACGTTAAAATGAAAAATAATAAAACAACATTAAAAACTGTAAAATAAAATATTAATTAAAATATTTATAAACATTTTTATTATTTAAATAAAATATAAAGCATGATGCCTATCCAAATCAAAATTAACTTAAAAGTACAGTTTATATATAAGTTTTTACAAAATTTAATCTTCATTAATTATTATCAATAAGTGCAGTAAGAAAACTAGTTACCATTCCCAATAACTGAAAATAAGACAAGATTTTAACAACACGTGTTAATAACAGCTTGTTCTTGTTGGATAAGATCATTGTACTTGTGTCCTTTTTCACCTAATTTTTAAACCCCAAAACCTTACCTTAATTTTGACTTGAGAAATTACGCAGAGTGAAGAAAGACGATGGATGAAGAAGTTGTGAAATTGGAAGACAGATGGGGATACCAGGTTGCAACTTCTTCCCAGGCTTGCGTTTCAGCCATCAACTCCTACTACCATCAGGTTCGGTTCTCTCTCTCTCTCTGACTTTTTGAAACTCTTTGGTATCAATATTCAATACTGAAATGGGATGGATCACTCGTCAATGAAGGTTCTCATTTATGGTAGAGAGAGGTCTGTGATTCTGGAAGCAGTCGCACATGACAAACATTGTGTCTTGGCCAACATCTTGGCAGCACATTACCTTCAATCATCTGATTCTTCTCGTGCTCTCACTTGTCTTCATGCCGCTAAGTCCCACCTTGTAACCTCTCATTTGCTTCCTACAATTACTTCTTCTTTCTCTGTCTCTCTACCAAAAAGAAGAATGAATCCCTTTTATGTATGAATAAAATTTTCTTACAGGAACATGCCACCTTCTACGAGAAACTAGTTTTCGAGGCCATCAATTATTTGCTATCCGTAGATAGAGACGATGATGTAGCTGTTGAATTGCATTCTAAGGTAAGTGGCTCAGTAGGCCCACTTGAGTGATAGACAGATCTCATCAGCTGAGGACCAATTTAATGCCAAAAAGATAACTTTGGAAAACCTAGTTAATTTCAAAGTTATTTGTGTATGTATATATTTTTTTTATAATTATACTGATGAAAGTTATATCTTTGAGGACCAAAATAGGTATAAGTATTTACTCCATGTTCAAGAATATAATTTCACTATGTACAATATTTTGCTGCTTGTTTATCTATTTATCTATGGAGATTTTTATCCTGTGTGTAAAAATTCATTCTTTGTTAACTTCAGATTGATGTGTAAATTGCTGCAAGTAAAATTATATTGATGAGCATTACTATAAGATGATGTTCTTACCTGTAGGATGTACCTAAGGAGGTAGTGTGGGATTGTCTTGCATTGGTTTGTAATGCCTGTCCATTAATATGAGACACCTGGGGTGCTTATAAAGATATTCTAACACTCTAGTTAGTTCTAGAGTTACATGAGGAGAGGCTGTAGGTATAGAGGTAAACATTGTTGGAAGGTTCTGTGTTGCCTAACTTAATTCTTGGGGTGCAACTTATGTATCTGTTGAGCAACTTCACTTAATGTGAATTGGTTTTAAGATGGAAACTAAAATGATATCAGAGCCTATATAGCACATTTTGGTAAATCGCCTATTTCGGTAGATTTACCTGTTTTAGCTTCGTAGGCTCGTCTGTTTTGGCAAGTTTCAGTGGAGGAAGTGTTGGAAGGTCTTGGTTTTAAGATGGAATCTAACAAACTTGCCTAGTGTATCTGATTAAGTATCTGTTAACATTAGTGTTTTCTTATATAGGAGGTGCGCCCCATAGATCACTGCATAGTCGATTGTTTGGGGGCCATTAGGCTAGGATCCAGTTGGGACCAAGCAGTCAATATTAGTTTACTGGTAGTTTCTTTAGAAAAGAGTCTCCAAAACATCATTGAAGCTCTGATAGACTTGTTTTGTACATTTAAGTGAAAGATCTACCAACAAAATGTTAATATAGAATCTCAGGCTTTTCCTCCATCTTTAAGCATGCTATCGTCCATATGGATTTTTCTTGCTCTTTGAACTCTAGCTGACTATCATGCCAAATGGCAACATTGGTTCGTGTTGTACTGTTGTACACACAATGTTAAAAATAATTGAGTCCTTACATGTTACAAATTTAGTGGTGACAGCTGATGAATATTTTGGTATCAACTGCATGAGGAAAGAACCCTGAACAAAATGTATATTCCAGAAAGCATTAAGTTAAGGGAATACAAATTAAATATTGGCTTTAAAAAATTGTTTTTTTAACAACAGGACACTTCAATCCTTTGTTATTCAGATATGTGGAAACTGAATTTTGAACAAGGTTAGAAGATCTTTTGCATATTGTTACACAGAAACTTCTATCTGAAGTGGGGAGTTTAACCTCAGACTGCGCCCTGCTTAGGATTAATCTCAATTACTACTCAAATTCTCTCAATTGATACAAGCTCTTTTTGTTTTGAAGCTTCTAAAAGAATTCCCAAGAGATCTGGTTTCTCTAAAGAGAGCTCAAGTCTTATGCTTCTACATGGGTCTGCCAGATCTTTCTTTGTCTCTTGTTCAACAGGTGCCTTTAAATTAGAAAAAATTTTCTGTTTTGTTTCTGCTATAATTGGTTTGTGGAAATTATTGTTTTGTTTGCTTGTATAATGGTAAAGTTTTTATAAGCAAAATATTTTTGTACCTTGTGTATTGTTAAAAAAAATTGCCAAAATGTTAATATAATAAATTTTTCTTTAATTATATAATGAAGGAGTAAAAAGTTTGTAAATCTCAAGCCCTGTAAATTGGAGTGTAGAAAAATTGACTGTTATGCCGAATTTACTTCCATTATTTTTGCTTCCTGTGTTTGGGTTCCCTAAAAGACTTAAGGTTAGATTGGGACTTAGAAGCCCTTCTCAGCCTAAACCAGTATTCTTGTAAGCCATGGGAACATATAATCAACCTGAGCTCTTAACAAAAAATTCTCTATTGATTTTGACAGTTTCTAAGGGGAAAATGTGTCATTGTTGGCTTAAATTTTTATTGAAAATAATTTTGTTATGCAAGTTTCAAAGTTGTACCAAGCACCAAAATTAAGAACGTCATATTATATGCCTAATTGGATTGCACTCACTCTTATCCTTTATTTATGTCTAATTCTTGCCATCCAAACAAGATTTAACTTGCTTCTTTATGTTATTTGTCAATTAAAGGACAATTTAAATACCTTGATTCTTTATTAATTATTAGTTTATTACTATTGATGAAAAGTGAGTACCTAATACTTTTAAGTTTTACAGGTTCTACCTCAAAATGACGGAGAAAATTACATATATGGCATGCTTGCTTTCCCTTTATTGGAGCTTGGGCGAATGGAGGATGCTGAGAATGCTGCCAGAAAGGGATTTGAAATTAATAAGCGAGACGGCTGGTCACAGCATGCTGTAGGTCAATGTAATAGTTAAATATGGGATATTCACTCCACCTTAGAGTAGTACTTACTATCTTCCAAGTTGTTTAGTTAACAATTAAGACTTTGTGTAAACTCCCACCTGCTCTTTTTGCTTACATTGTAGTACAACTAAATGTCCTAGAAGTACCCTGTACTTCGTATGAATTAAAAAAAGGAAAGCAGTAATAGGTTTGTAGAAAAATGAATAATTAACCATTGATAAGGGGATTATCTTAAGCTTTAGTTTTAGGCATAATGAAGTCACAAGTTATGAACACAACTGCAAAAATTCATAAATATGTTGTAACAAGAACTTTTCATAAATTATAACCTAAATAATTAGTGCAATAATTGAATTTTGTTTGCAGTTATGCCATGTTCTTCAGTATCGGTGCTGTTTCAGAGAAGCTGTTAAGTTCATGGAAGAATCTTCATCATCATGGGGTTCTTTGTCATCTTTTATGTAAGTATTTGATTCATTTAACCGTGGCTTTGCCTAGCTTTATGTTAGTCAGCTACTAAAATTTCCTTCGTTCAAGTTGACACACAATTGATGGCCCATAGCACTTTGTTAGGGTATTAGTGTTAAGGTATTTTTATATGTAAAACAACTAAAACTAGAAAACAAAAAAATTTATTTTCATTGTTTTCAAAAACTAAAACTAAGTAAAAACTTAATAACAATGTTGTTATTATAACAAAAATTATATATAAATGTATTTTAAATTATACATTTACATATTTTATAATATTTTTACTAAAATGTGATTGATTAAAAATAAAATTATTTTTTTTAAAATATCAAGTGAAAACAAACATATTTTCTCAATGTTAAAAATTTGAAAACTAAAAACAAAAAGCATTTTCTGAAACCAAATGATACTTAAAATTTCCTTCATTCAGGTTGACACACAATTGGTGGCACGTAGCACTTTGTTACTTAGAAGGTAATGCTCCGATGCAAAGAATACTACAAATATATGACAATTACATATGGAAGGAGCTAGACAAAAATGATACTGTGGGTGCAGAGGTATGTTATTTCATAAGCTTTGTCTACCAGTAACCTATCACTTTCTTTTGTCATAAATGCTAATATCTGCATACAGGTTTACTTAAATGCTGCGGGTTTGCTTTTGCGGTTGTATATACGAGGTGAATTGGATATCATTAGTGATCGTCTCAAGTTGCTTGCAGAATGCTTAACTAATCAAGTGAGTTAAGATACACCCTACATGTTATGTGAATCAAGGAAATGTTAATATAGTGTGACACTTCAATATGCTACTGGAAATATTTATCTGAGTTTTGAATTTTGGTAAACTGTTGTTAACTTACACCAGACTGGACATTAAGCTGGTGACATTTTGGAGTTCACAATTCAAACAAAAAAGAAAATAGGAAAAAAAAGTGAAAATTGAATTGCAAGTACAAAGTTACCAAATAAAAGGAAAAATAAAAAATTATATATATATATATATATATATAGATAGATAGATATATATAGAGAGAAAGAGATAGAAAGTTACTTCAAGAGTAAGTATATCAGACTTGCTCTTTGTCTTTATCATTATACTTACTCTTAGAGTAAGTAGATTCTTTCTCATATATATATATATAATCAAACTATTTTTTGAGCCCATAAATTTATAATTTTCAAAACAAAATGTACATTACATAAACATAAGTTCAAATTATTTTTTTTAAATGTACTTTTTGTGTTTGTTAGTGTTGATTTTGATAGTGCTTTGGAGCCCTTGCTCAATTATGATGTTGGAAAAACTTGCATATTTGTGCAGTTTAAGGATTTTCACTATATTTCTTGTGCATTTCATGGGTGTATACTAAATGTTCAGGAAAACTGGCATATAGAGTGGCACTTTGATGTATTGATAGTGTGGACTTTAGCACAGACGGGAGAAATTTCTAAAGCAGAAGATCTTCTAACGGGCTTAAAAAGCAGGTAGCAGGTGGAAGTTTATATTTTGCATAATGTGAGATGCAATGTTGATGAATTGTGATACATTCACGCTATCTTACTGCAGGCTTTTGAGGATGACTAAAAAGAAGCAAGAACGAATGCAGAGAGGAATGATGGTATGCTTCAGTTGCTGATTCCATGAATAGATAAAAGTCTCTTTAGATAGTATGTTTAGTTCATCGCTTAAATTCTTTATTCTGTGGGGGTATGTGATAGCCATGTTTGTTGCACTCATCATAACACAGGCAATTAGTTCTGTAACATACAACCTTAACCTTCAAGTTACAGGAAGGAAATTCATCATGTAAGAGTCACACTCAGAAGTGGAAGTATTGCACAGATGGGTAGCTACTGGTTGGACA
Organism: Psophocarpus tetragonolobus; assembly: GCA_037954015.1. Lineage (NCBI taxonomy): Eukaryota > Viridiplantae > Streptophyta > Magnoliopsida > Fabales > Fabaceae > Psophocarpus > Psophocarpus tetragonolobus. The sequence continues at coordinate 84,650,728 of CM075689.1, forward strand.
TTGTGGCTCTATTTATTTTTCATTTAAAAAAAAAAAAAACTATTAACTGTTGGATTGGATTAGAAATAAGCCCTTGTAGAGGAGTTTATGTTCTGTTATGAAGAATTTAGGAACAAAGTAAAAGTCAAACGATGGAGTGCAGAATTCTTTTCTTTACCTCTTGACATTACACCACATTCTTGATCCATCGTTTGCATTTTGCATAGAAAGAAAAAAATGGAGATAAATTGTGTAGCCAAACAGTATGTTGTCATGTTCGTATTTGGGAATTAGGATGCTTCAAACAAATTATTTGTTGGCAATAAATGTTTTAAAGACCTATACAAGTGCTTAGTTTTCTACTGCGGATGTTTGCTTGTAACAGTGTTCTCATTAGCATGCTTTCCTTCCCAGGAAATATATATTCTCTTAGTTAAAATTTTTCCCTCCATATCTCCTGTTTTAACCTAGCTTGCAGAAGCACTCAATGCGTATGGAATAGGTGATGACAAACATGGACTGGAATTACTTGATCCAGATTTTGATGCCACTGATTATAAGGTACTTCTCTATTCACAATAAAATAAAATAAACCACTTTCCTGTACTATGGTCTCACTTTTGTTGCTTTTTGGAACTTACAATATCGTTACTTTGTTGTGTTTCGAAGATCATTGGGGCATCTGACGAACAAGTGGATGTATTCAATGAAGTTTGGTATAACATGTTGCTGAATACGGGAAAAGCGTTGAAAGGTAAAATCTCCAACTTCTCTTTAACATTCAAATTCAATAATCATCTCTAACTATTACGATAAATTTAATCACAGTAATCGAAGTGTTAGAGAAGCAAATAAAAAAGAGAGATGGTGTCCCCTACTTATGGCGTCTACTAGTACGTGTTGCTCTGTCTTTCTGCATTTTTTATTGTGATTTTAGAGAATAGTAATAATCAAGCGGAATTGACTTCTTACTATTTACAATTATTTATTTGCTTCATATTTTATTCAGGAGAGGGGATACAAACTAGCTAACAAGCCAGAAGAAGAAAGAATTGCAAACCAGAAGGCCACGGCTTTGGAGAGTCGTTATTTCAATTAAGGGAATCCAATCATTTCGTCATTGTACACTAAAAACAAAAAATGTCTGGTTGTGTATCCGTTACCATTGCAAAATCCAATCCTTCATTGGGTAAAATTGCATTCATAATAAGCACAAACGGTCCCTTAAACCGCGAATAAAAAGGATTAGTGTTTTCGTGGCTTGTGCAATTTGGCATTGATTTAAGGATGTAGGTTTAGGGTATGAACAAACAGTGGGTCATGGGAGGCGTTATCAAGAGTCTAATTTCGAAAACGCTAATCACGGAAAAGATGGTTCAGAGGAGTCATTTTTACGTCAAAAAAGCTTCTTATTACTTGGGGAAAGCATTCTAAACAGCAACCCCTTAAAAAAAAAAAGGGGGAAATCTATACACCTATCAAATCAACCTGCTTACTTATTTGACTTTATTGTCTAGCATAAAACAAAAGGCCGGTCATAGTAAAAAACAAGTTCAAAAAGACCATATTTGATGTTTGATTAAGAGAAAAGAATAGCAAAGCAGAAAGAGGGAAGAGTTATATAGTTATATCCTAGAATGAATGAAAAGGGAAAAAAGTTATACAAGATATGGTATATTTACCGAGAGATATGAGGTGGTACAAATAAGTGAGTGGTACACGGCACACATGTCACATGAGACTCTTGAGTCTTGAGCTCAATTGGGTAGGCTCCCACACCCGTACCGGTACGGGGTCACTGACATTTTCCTCCCCTTGACGTTACGTAACCATAGAATAGAATAAAAATAAAAACCCTCGTGCGTTCGACTCCAACGTGGTATGCTACTAACTGGTAACCTCATTTTTAAATCGGTGGGGTCAAGTCAACGTCCGACACAGGTGCACCTCCACATGCGCACTGGACCCCACCCAAACTCACTCCTTCGCCGCCACCGACCGTCCCCGCAGCCGCCTCAGCTCCTGCACCACCTCTTTTGCATCGGGGCGGTCGTCCTTATCCGCCGCCACGCACCGGAAGGCGAGCTCCGCCACGGCGGCCACGGCATCGCCGTCGCCGCGTTTGAAAACGGGGTCGAGCACTTGGTTCAGCTGGCCCGTCTGGATCCTGGAAACGACCAAGTCGGCAAGCGCCATTTCGCGCTTGTCTCTACTCTGGTCGACGGCCCTCATTCCCGAGATAAGCTCCAACAGCACTACCCCGAAACTGTAGACGTCACTCTTCTCGGTCAACCGGAAGGACCGGTGGTAATCCGGGTCTAGATAGCCCGGGGTCCCCTGCGGCCCGGTCCATACAAAGCCGTTCGAAGACGACGTCGTATCCTGCACCACCAAAAGTCTTGACAACCCGAAATCCCCCATTTTAATCCGCATATCCCTCTCCACAAAAATATTGGACGATGTTATGTCTCTGTGAACTACCGGTGGCACGACCGAGAAATGAAGATACTCCATCGCTAACGCCGTTTGCAACGCGATGTCCAGCCTCACCTGCCACGTCAGCGATCCCTTGCGGTTATGCAGGTGCTCCGCTAGGGTTCCGTTGGGGATGTAATCGTAGACCAGAAGCAGTCCCCTCGGGTCGCTGCAGTATCCGTGAAGCTTGACTAAGTTTGGGTGGTTTATGGAAGAGAGAATGAGAATCTCGTTGCAGAAGGATTTGGTGGAGAAGGCGGCGGACGCTTGGTGGCGGTGGAGGTACTTGACCGCGGCGAGACGGCCATCGCGGAGGTGGGCGAGGAAGACAGAACCGAAGCCGCCGTCGCCAATTTTACGCTTGGAGTCGAAGTTGTTTGTGGAGGCGGATAAATCGTCGTAGGTGAAGACCGGAGGGAGGAGGTTTGCGGAACGGTGGTTGTGGAGGAAGAGCGTGTTGGGGTCTTGCTGCGTTTGGGATGAGGATTTAGAGCGGAGAATGGCGGCGGTGAGTGAAATTAGAAGGAGCAAGAAGGTGAAGGAGATGATGATGAAGAAGAGGGGTTTGAATTTGTGAATCCATGGAGGGGAGAGGGTGGCCTGGGAGCGGAAGCGGAAGCAGAGGAAGGGGTTGTTTGGGGAGGAAGAATTGAAACCGCAGAGGCCGTTGGTGGCCTGGCATGAGGTGCAGTTGGAGAAGTAAGGGTCACGGGATGGGTCCCAGTCGAGTTGGAGAGCGGTTTGGAGGAACTGTTGGAGGAAGCCGAGGATGTCGGTCTGGCAGGACTGTTGGGTGTCTTGAGGGGAGTGGTGGGTGGATCTGCAGTCCGGGAGGAGGTGGGTGGGGTTTTTGATGAGTTTGCATTGGAAGGAGCAGTGGGAGCAGTTGGGGAGGGAAGGGGGGGAGCAGGGCCGGAGGAAGGAGAGGCGGGAACAGGTGGCGGCGGAGATTCGGAATGGGGAGGATGAGAGGTTGATGGGGAGTGTGGGGATGGAAGGGAAGCTGGGGCAGTTGGAGTGTGTTGCTGATGGGTGAGGGTTAGGGTGAGGGTGAGGGGAGAGTGTTATGGAGGAGGTGTTGGGGTTGTAGGATATGATGGAAAATGAAGAGTTGTTAATGTTGATGAGTGAATGTGGTGTGGCACAGGTTAGATGGAAGGAAGGGTGGCCACAGCCAGGGGTGTAGGAAAATGGGAAGGGGGGGTGGGAGGAGAAAGGAGGGCAGGTCTGAGTGTTTGTGTTTTTGTTGGAAAAGCATGATTGACTGGTGGAGCAGAGTTGGAGGGAGAAGAGAATGATGAAGATGGAGGAAATCATCAATGGGAGGGAGGGATTCTTTTACCAGATGGGATCTGGTTTTGGAGTGTCCAGTCACAAAAGTGCTAATACTACTGCTACTAGGTAGGTTCTCAGTTTTTGGGGTTGGGAGTGAGTGAGAGAGTGAGAGAGAGAGAGACAGGACTTTCAAACAAAAGAGGTCACGTGCAGCAGTGGGACAAAAGACAAAAGACAAATGTCTTCCAACAATTGCGTTGAGGCCCTCCAGATTCAACTTACTACGATGCTTGCCCATGCTTATATTTGCTACTATTTATTTTAAGAACCCTCATAATCATTTTGAGATTTATGACATGGAAGAAAAAGGAAAACAAATTTATATAATAAATTATATTACATAATAATAATAATATAGCTAGAGAATTTGGTTAAAATTAAATAATAGAAAATAATGTCAGAGATAATGGTAAGCTTCATCGCATTGCTGGTAAATAAGCATGGTGTGGTGTAGTTGAAGGATAATTATATATTTTAAATATGTAGTTTTTTTTACACTGTTGAAAAGTTTAATTTTGATGACTATGAGTTTTAGTATGTCTAAATATTTATCTCTTATTTTCAATCCAGAGATACTTCATTTTTATTAAACAAAATTTGGTAAATAATTTTTTCATTAAAAAACATCTTTTATATTATCATATAATCGTGCATATTTTTTAACCGAGTCTTTTGGGAGGGGAGACCTGACCCCAAATACTTTTCTTCTCTTTCATTAAATATAATTTTTTTTATTCTTTGGTAAGTAATTACGGTAAATGGTTATTTTATAGAATAAAATATGATAAATAGTTCTTTTATAGAATAAAATATGATAATAATTATTAATTAAATATATGATTAATATTTTTTTATAAATCAAATGTATCTATTAGAAATAGTTATAGATACATTTTCTCCTTCTCTTCACTCACAGAAACATCATCCAAAATGTTACTATTTTTTGCATAGTACTTGTTATATGATTCTTTTGATATATTTTTTAGTTTTATATTTCTCTACTTATGCAAGGTTACTTTTTTAATCAACTTATTAGAGTATCTTTATTGTAAGATCTCGAATTGAAATCTTAAATTCAAGATCTACTGTTTTTAAGATCTTGCACTAAAATTTCTACCGTGAATAATAGGTTCTTCCATAAGATTTCTGAAGATCTCTACGGAGATATAAATATACATGCCTATTATTGAAAATTAAAATTTTAAAACTTAATATTTTAAAGATACTAATATATTATATATTTTAGAATTTTAAATTTATAAATCATAAATTATATATTTTTAATTTTAAAAAATAAAAAATGAAATTTTAAAAAACAAAACAAAAATTACAAAATAATGGAATTAATATATTTTATTTTATTTTTAATAATTAAATTTGATTAATTAACTTTAATTTTAAAATAAATTTTATATTCTATAAAAATAAACTATAAATAAAATTTAAATAGTGAATTCATTATGAGACTATATAAAATGTTTCAAGATCTTAAAATGAGATTTTACACTAAAGTAAAAAATGAAAGAGATCTTAACAATGACATAATATTGTAAATACCTAAAAAAATAGTTTGAGATATCAAAATCAGATCACCAATAAAAATATCTTAATATTATTGTTTTAAAAATGATATCCGTAAATCTATCATAGTATATAAATTTCAAAACTATCAAGTTTTGTCAAATTTCATTTCTACATTCTCTAATACTCTATTAATATATGCTATATTTAAAAAGTTTTACTATTCATTGTATAATAGAATTCCTTTTATGCCATTCTATTTATATATTTTTCATTTTTATATCTTTCTTTTTATGCATAGTTCTTAATAGATTATTAATATTATTATTTAAAAATTAGTATAAAGAATTACAAAAGATATTTTAAAATAAAAATATTTTATAATTAATTTAAATAATTCCTAATTAAATATAAAGTTATCTTTTTATATTAAGTTATCTTTTTAATACTGTCAAATTAATTAAAAATTAATTGCAATCTTTGTCTCTCTATATTTGTCCATGTGCAATTTATGACTTCAATTTTAAAATTGAGATATTTTATGCTAATTTAACATTTTAGTAATTTATATTCAAGCATCCTATTTTAACCATCGTTAACTCTGTTAACTTTTATTTTACCTAGCAATGATTATTTTGACGTAATAATAATAGTATGAGTGATGTGGACATTTTTTTTTCATGTTAAACTATCAATTCCATGCAATTTCTTGCGTAAAAATTGCAGAATTTTAAAATTAGGAGTAAAATTTCTATCATATCAGTATATTTTGCATTCCATAACTGTGTTAGAAAGATAGATTTAAGAGATTTATATATTCTAGAAATTTTGAAGAATGTTAACGAGTAACAAGCTACGGAAGCAAAATTTAAACGGTGTTGATGACAATCAGTCAATCACATACCTTACCATCAAGAATGGCCAAAACCAACTTGAGCTAATGTTAGATAAGTGGAAGAAGTAAAGAATTCTATTAGGGATCAATTGCAAAACATGATTGCGATAATACTTTGTCTTATGTTTTTAATTTTGTAATAGCTATTGCATTTTAATTTTCATTGTTTCAATACAAGTAGTATTTTTTTTTACACCTTTTGGTTTGAAGGAGGCGGAGGGGAAGGGACATATTCTTTAAAAAAAACTTGTTTGGTTTAATTTTAAGACATGGGAGATGAATGAAGGAAGCAAAACATTCTCTCACTTTTCACCCAATAAGTATTGCAAACATTTAGCTCGAAGAATTAAAATAAATATCTTTTTTTAATATTTGTTAAGCAATTATAATCATCCACTTTAATAATAATAAAATTGACTCTGATATAAGGATGTCCGTGATAATCCTCCCATATATATAAAAGCACTGTAAAAATGGTTATTTTTTATCGAAGACAACTTCGAGAGACTTTCTTTCTTTTTCAATTTTTCATCTCTTTTTTATATTCACTCATTCATTTGAGTTGTTTCTCTGTTTGATAAGTAATTAAGTTTCTACTTAGTTGGGTTTGATGTAACTAAATTCATGTGTATATTTTGATATTTAATCTAAGTTTATTATTTAATATTTGTGTCTATTCTCTTCTTTATGCTTTATTTCTCTTATTTTTTGTTTTGAATACAACTGCAAAATGTATTTGAGTCGTAAAGTGAGAAGAGTACCAATGGATTTATCGCTAGGAATAGCGTAAGACATATTGGTTATCATTAACTCATTTTTTTTAAAACCAAGCTATTTGATTTATATTATACAAATGATTGATAACTTAAACTTTCAGTGTGCTCAAACCCTATTTTTAAGAGATTTATGTTAGGGTATTTTTATATGTGATGGAAACATAAGTAATAAGAATTATTAGATGTTCACTTATGCATGAGTGATAATTTAGTAAAGTTAAACCTTAATTAGTTCTTCATAATTTTTATACTTTTATGCTTTCATCTTTTTCTTGCTTTAAGTAGTTGCTAGTTAAATCTTATACCATTTGTTAACAAGTAAAAAAGTATACAAAATTTCATTGTATAACCAAAGTCTATATGAATACAACCTTGTACTCAGTAGGCTATACTACTCGTTTGATATGCTTGTCAAAGAGTTTAATAGTGTGCTAGAAGAAAAGTGTATCAAAGGTTCACCCATAACAATGTGATCATGATCATAGAAGTGTGGAAGATGTAAGGACCAATTTAATTAATAGATTATTAGTGGAAAAGAAATGAATATTACAAGGAATTAAATGTTTAATTATCTTATATTAACATAGTAGTGGAAGAATAACTGAGTTTGTTTATAATATCAATATTAGTTAACTAATTTTGATATAATAGTTAGGAGGTGAGAAGTGAAATTAATTATTATTCCTTGGTTTTGGAGAATTTTGATTGAGTTTCGAGGTATTCTCAAAATATGTTTAGGAGGGGATGCGAGTCGCAACTCACTAAGTTCACCCCCACTTTTTTTCTTTTTCTTTTTCTTTACTTTTTCTTTCTTCTTCTTCTTCTTCAATTCTTTCTTCTTCCAACTTCCACTTTATCTCTATCTCTTTGACCAAATTTTTGCCTCTTTGCATGCTTAGCCTTCGGTTGACGAATTTTAACGCAATCTCTTCCATAGCTCTTGCTACTGAATGATCTCTATTATATGTAATTCTTATCTTAAATCAACGAACCTTTCTCCGATTTTTTTATCTTGTCGTTCCCGTTAAAAGGGAATTTCTTTAAAAGTCCTGATTTCTAAGGTTCTTGTTTAATTTTGGATTTTTGTCAGGTTCATGTGAAATTTCTTTGGGTAGATTTCTCTATTTTCTTTTGAGTTAGCTTTGAAAAGGAGAAATAGGTAAGGGGAGCTAAATCTTTTATTTTAATTTGAGAAATTATGATTTAATAGTTGAGAAGTTAATTGATTTTGAGCAATTGAGTTTTTTATTATGATTTAAGTGTTATGTAAAAATTGGGTGTGTTATGTGATTGCGGATTTGAATTTTGTTATTGAAATGAGTTGTGATTGAATTGATTAATTTGTAATTTGAAATATTTTGAGATATGGATGTTTGGTGGAATTAATGATTTGGAATGTTTACTCTTTGAAATTAATGTTGGATGATGAGTATTTCATATTGAATTGTTGATTGAGGGAGTTTGTAATTACTTGTGAATGATTTTGATGAAATGGGGAGGGATTGCATGTGGATGGAAAATTGCGAAGGATATGTGCAGGTTTGCACCGCATCGTTGTGGTAAATCCCACAAGGGTGTGATCAACTCACTGAGAAGAATTATGCTTTGGGACTTCACCTATAGAGCTATGGAAAATTCCATAGAGTTACACCTGACGTGTTGGAGAGCAAGGTTTGGTGTTTTGAGTTGAAATTTTGTTAATTATCATGTAAGAGGATTGTTTAATGCTTATTGTGACTGTAGAATGGATAAATATTGTTATTTGATTAATGATTGTGGTTGGAAAATAAGTATTGAAGTTTGATATTTATGTATGAGTGAGAAGTATATGTGTTGATGTTTCAAAGCTATTCTTGTTATTTAAAATATGTATGTGATTGGAAATGGTTAATTGTTGTTGTTGTGATTTGATCATAGGCGTGAAAATGAAATACTTTGATATTAGATTAAAATGTGATTAATGATATGTTTTGATATACTTTGTTATTATTAATGATATTTAATATAAATATGTGATTGGAAACGACTAATTATTGTTATTAAAATTTAATTAAAGGTGTGGAATGAAAGGTAATGCCTTAACTGTGACTGAAGTGAATCATGATTCTTGGAAATTAATGATAATGGATTGAGATATATGATGTGTTGCATAGTTGATGATTATTATGAAAGTGATGTTTGATCTTGAATTGGACGATTTACTTGATAGTTTGGATGTGGTGGTCACAGTAAGGTAACTTAACTTTGGTTCAATTGACTCTCTGTAATTGAAATTGAATTTATTGAAATGATTATGATACATTTGGATGTGTGATATAATGTATATTGTTAAAAAACATGATGAAAAATATATTTATTGATGTTGTTAGTTGCAACAGTTACAGTAAGGTAACTTAGCCTTGGATGATATGTTTAGTAGGTACACAAGGACATAATTGGGTTCAATCTAATATAGAGTATAAGATATGCAAAAGGATATTCCTGTGATTCACATTGTGGTATTGGTACTATATATGCAAGGGGTGCCTAAAGGACATACTCAGACAACGATTGTGTGTCACAGGGTGTCAGGTAGACACTAGACATCAATTTGTGGTTGTCAAATGAGTATTATTTAGACTTAAATTGGTGGTCTCATAGTGCATCTTGGACGTCTGTCACCATTTGGAAGGGCTCTTAAGCCTCTAGGTATTCAAACTCAATGTAGATTTTACATGTTAGTTTGCTTTCCCTCGCTATATTTGTGTATTTTGTATGACTATGATGATCGTGTTTTGCACGAGAACAGATACCAGTGATGACAGTGAAGATCAGAATTAGCGAGATTGGTGATGGATCAGTGGCAGCAACAAAGTTGCTTGCTTTGTTTAGAAATTAGTTTAAATTATGTAGCAAAGCATGTATATGTATATAAATTAGGTTTTTGAGAAAGTTAAATGTATGAATTGATTGAAACTAGTACCTATGTTCTAAGTATGTATAATTTTTACTAAGAATGACTAAGTTTTATATGGTTGGAGTTATGTTTTGTATGAGTTGTGTAATAGATATGTTTTAACAAAGAAATGGCATGTTATGCATCTATTTTGTACAAGTTATGACTGTATGTACCATTGTATACTTAACATTGAAATTTGAAATTGTTCTAATGTATGCTTTAATATTGTATGTAATATAATGAAAATTTTACATCACAACATTTGAAAATATAGATTGTAGTAATTTAAATAATTAAAAAAAGAATGTATGGTGTAAATAGTATATATAAATTTTAGATATTACTAGAAGAAACATTGTAAGAAAAATTGTATTAAGGGTTCACCCAAAACATTTTGGCACTACTCACAAAGATGTAGGAGACACACTAAAAGAGAAAATACATAAAATATTTTTCACAAGAGTATGCACAACTCACAGAGGTATAAGATATGTATTAAAAAAAACTTAATATAAAATTTAAAATAGGTATTTATGTTAATATTGTATATGAAATGAATATTTATTTAATTTAAAATGAATCTACTGTTTTACATTTATATAATATTAAAATTATATTAACTATTTTTATTAAAATCATACTAACCTTGTTAATAAATATACATAACAACTGATTTTACAAATGGGTTTGCATCTAATTTAATAAACCTACGTATTAAAATTATTTAAAATATTGTTTATAAACTTTTAATAACAAAAATATTTAAAATATACTAAACAATTAAATACTTGATACTTTCATATATCAAAATTATAAAAATATTTAAATTTAAATTTTAAATATATTTTTATATAATTTTACAGATATTTTAAAAAGAAATATGTGAATCTATAATTAAATGTACGTAAAAAAATGAGTATAGTTTATAATAATTAAATTTGGGTTGCAAGTTGCATCTATTTTGTCTTAGAAGAAAAAAAAAGAAGACACCATTGGTTTTCTCACAACAAAAATATTATAGATCACTCTTTTTTATGTTACTATAAGAGAAAATTTAAAATTAATTATAGATGCAAAATGAATCATATCGTAAATTATTTTTATAATTAAAATATGAATGTGTTAATTTTTACTAGAAATAAAAATAAAATTCATAATTTTTTTTTCTTAACCTATTGAACCATCTTATATTACATAATCATATAGTATGATGAAAGTAATTTATATTCATTTTTGTGTTATATCCAATAATCAGTATCTTAATTAATTTATTTTTAATCAAAACATCTAAATACAGGTTAGATAACTTTAAAATTAATTTTAAAAAACCAATTCCATTTAAAATCTAAAGAGAAAATATTTCAGTTACCAGGATTGCATGTACCCTCAACTCCTACTAATTATATTTTTGCACCAATTCAAACAAAGTATCTCGAAAGAGGAAACAGGTGCGCGCCACTTCCGCTCGTGGGGCCATTCTGCTGAGCGCCGGAATTCATGTTTTATTTACTTTTTCTTTTAAATATTCTTGGGTTGGAACTCTATGTACTCATCATGTTGGTATTTTCTTTATTTATCTTCCAGACAACTTTTTTTTACTTATAAAAAACATAATTTGACTGTTCCGAATTTTAAATATTTCTCTCAGAAGTATTTTAAAAATAATTACTTTTAGAAAAATTTATATTATAAGAGTTTATTTAATAAGAATTTCTTGCATAAAAAATTATGTTATAAATTCTTAAATTTAATAAATTATTTTTATTTAAATATATAAATTTTTAATTTTTTTATATAAAAATAAAATATTTAATATATATACAAAGATATTGAGAGAGAGGGGGCGAGAAGAACAGGAAGAGAGGAGAGAAAAAGTAAGAGAGAAGTAAAAAAAGAGAAAAAAACATTTACTAGCAAGTTTTAATTATAATAAAAAAAGTAAAAGATAAGAGTAAAAAAAAACATAAATTTTCAGTAAATTTAAAACATTTTTATTTCAAAAATATTCTAGATACTTTATTTAAATAAATTCAAAACAAGACTTTTCTATAAATTGATCTAAATAAAATAACTACAACAAGACGCCATTTAACAGACGGATTATATTAATAATTGTTCATGGAAATATATTTGGAAACTCAGTAAAACAATAATTGATGTTTAGTGTATATGGTGGCCATCATATTGTAATTGGTTGTTGTTGCGTTAAAAAATATAACAGTTTTAGTGTTATCGTAAGGAGATATAAAGTTAATTTAATATCATAACAATATAAAGGAAGAAGTTGAGATACAGGTTATTCAAACAACTTTTACTATTTTTTATTCTTTTTTTTAATTTTTTTGGGCTTATGTTATTTATACATCCATAGAAGGATTAATATACCTTTTTTCTTATTTTATTTTAGATATTTTTTAAAATATTCTAAATATACAACTCTTATTTAAGATGTCCTAAAATATGCTTATTAATATAATAACCAACATTTTTATTGTTTACTTCATTAGTTTGAATATGTATTTCCTCATACATTTATATATTAATTCTCCAAATCATATTTGAAAATAAATGTTCCGAAAATAAGGTTTGAAAAAAATTAAACGTTCTGAAAGTATAATTCACATTCTAAAAAAAAATTTCATATCACGTATTCTTTTATTCATAACCTAAAAAATTAAAAAAAAAAGAAGCAAAATACCTTTGAAAGAACAAAATGTTCATCATTGTAATAGAAAAAAATAAAATTTGCTAACGATTTCTCTTATTGACGGTAAATAAATTTGTGTGAAAAAACTCAAAAAATAATCACCAAAATATTAAGATAGAAATAAATAATTGATAAAGACACAAAACAAAAATAATATTTGAAGAATAAAAAGGAAAAGTTGAAAAAATATAACTTAAAAATTAACTGGAGTACATAATTAGAATTTAAAGACTATAAAAAATAAATTGCAAAAAATATAAAAATAAAATAGAATTAGGTTGTATTAACCATATAAAAATTAAAATTTTAGCAATAATAATTATATAAAAGATAAACAAAGGTATATAAAAAATTATATTAAAAATATATTTTTTATAAATTAAATCAATATTATCATCATAAAAATCAAAGAGACAATCAAGCATGAGAAACATACGTTCAACCAAATTATAATCATACCATTAACAATAAAAACATTAAAAAAAAATATTTTTTAATTTTTCATATAATTATATTAAAAATATAATTAGAAGAATATTTTAAAAATAACTAGGATAAATATAATATATATATATTAATCATAGCCCAGAACGGTAAATAACAGCTGTTTTTGGTCTTTTTCTTTTTCTCACTGATTTCTTCAATTTCTTTTTAAATCCCAACAAAGCTGTCAAAGCATAGTGTAGATGTTTAATTTTATAAAAAAAATTTCAGTATTTTAGTATTTAAAAATTAAAAAATTTGTATAATTATTATTTTTTAAAATAGTTTTTGAAAATAATTTTGAATTTTTAGTTTTAAAAACTAAAAAACAGAAAAAACCGATAATAGTTTTACTTTTCAGTTCTTTATTTTTATTTTGAAAACTTAAAATATAGTGAGAATATATTATTTTTAATTTTTTATTATGATATTTCCAAAAATATGAACAAGTTTTTTTTTTATTTTTATATCTTTAAAATAATTTTTAAATAACATTTACTAATAACTTGATTGATTTGTTTTTTTTTTTTTAAAAGAGTTTTCAAGAATAATTTTTAAAAACGGTTTTTCGGAAGAAAAAAAAAACTTATTTGGTAAGTGTTATTTAAAAACTGTTTTGAAAATGTAAAAATAGAAAAAAAAATTCATATTTATTAAAATTTTGTTAATGAAAAAAAACTTATTATGATTTTATTTTGAGTTTTCAAAACAAAAATAGAAAAGTGAAAAACAAAATTACTTTTATCTATTTTTATTTTTTAGTTTTTAAAAACTAAAAAACTACAATTGTCTTCGAAAACTGTTTTTAAAAAATACTACTAAATAAATTTTTTAATTTTTAAATAATAAAATACTAAAAACAATTTTATAAAATTAGTACGAAAGAAGTCTTAAATTATGTTTTTTCTTTCCAAACGTATAAGCATGTAAGGGGGTGGTTTAGCGTTTAGGTGATGACAGTTGACGCAAAATCATTTGGTAGGCGAACTGCCATGAGCTGAGTGGCTGAGTGTGAGGGACCATCAACTTTAATGAGCCTCGACTTATTGCTCAAATTATGAACTTCAAGTACTATATAATTGCAACAATTTTGTACATTTTCAAATCTTGTTATAATAATGCAATAAACATGATACGTTGGAAGATATACTTCCATCAATCATCATCATGTTATTATAACATCTCTACTTCTCAACGGAAAATGTTTCCTGTGCTTTAATAACCTGCTTTTGTTCTTCCCCTTTCATGCCAAATTAAGGAGGATGATATTTTAACGCAGGTCTTACAAAATATACCCACTGTTTTCCTTTTATTATCAAATGAAATTTCTTCTTATTGTTACGAAACTATAAACTTAGATAATTAGATTTACATTGTTGTTTGGATAGATGAATGAAAGTGTAGGAAATGGAAAGAGGTGAAAGAGAAATAAAAAGGTAAAAACTAATGTCGTTTAAAATAGATGAAAGAGAGAAAAAAAGGAGATCAAATATTTGAATTAAAATAATTTAATTGATAAGAGAAAAAATATTTTAAAATTTTTCATTTTATTTCATATAAAAAATATAGTTGAAGTTGTTTTTTTAAATAAAAAAGGCAAATCATAACCCATCATATGCACAAAAGTTGGATTGAAAAACTTTTAAAAGGACATAATAGATTGTATGTCCAAGTTTTGGTTGAAAAATTATTCAATATTCATCAAGAGTGTCTTTTATTTACTAAATCTAACTGAAATGATTTCAACTTTTTTTTAACAGTAAAGGGTTAGAATTTTTTTATAAAAGGTAATAGCTTTTTCTAACAGCTATTAACTAGTTTTTATTTACAATTTACTTTCATTGATTAATATATTATTTTTTACTAATTTTCTCTCTTCATATAAAACAATTTCTCTTTCCATTTCTCTCTTTTTATTAATGTAATTATAGTTATTTATAATTTAAATAAATAATTATAGAAAATTATAATTTAAATATATATTTAAAATATATATATATATTTAATTATAGAAAATTATAATTTATAAAATTATAATTTATATAATTATAATATTTCATAATTTAAATATGTAATTATAGAAATTTATAATTTAAATATATAATTATAATAAATTTATATTATTAAAATATATTATAATTATTTTAAAGACCTCATTGTTGATCTAATTATTAACAATGTCTTTATTTATCATTTTATAATTTTCATTTGTTGAAAAAATAACTTAAATGGTTTCAGCTCGAAAAGAATGCTAGCAACACATTCTTTGACATACTTTTTCTAATGCACTCTCTATTATTGTTTAAAATTTATTAAAAATTACAAAATTAGGAGAGATAGTCATTTAATGACTAGTGGATCCACATAATTTGTTGTTTTCAACAAATTTCAATCAATCATATAGAGTGTGTTACGAGGAGTATGTCAAAGAGTGTGCCAATAACATTTTTCTTTAGCTCCTTTTAGATAGTAAAAAGTTAAAAACTTTTTTAAGAACTACTAGTTTTTTTTTAAAAAAAAGAAAACAAACTTACTTGAATTAGCTTTTTAAAAATATTTCTTATTTTCAGTTACCACTGGGTTTTCTTTTATAAATTTATCATTCATTAATTAACGTGTTTCCATTAATTCTCTCTCTTCTCACATGATACAACATTTTCATTTTTTCGCTCATTCATTAATGTAATTACAGTATTATAATTTAAATATATAATTATAGAAAATTATAATTTATAATGTATATATTTAATCATAGAAAATTATAATTTAAATATATAATTATAGTAATTTATAATTTAAATATGTAATTATTATTTAAATATATAACTATAATTTAAATATATAATTATAGAAATTTATAATTTAAATATATAATTAAAATAATTTATAATTTAAATATGTAATTAATTTATATTATTAAAATATATTATAAATAATTTTAAATATTTCATTGTTGATCTAATTATTAATTATGTCTTTATGTGTTATTTTAAAACTTTTTACTGATTAATCAATTAATTTTATCAAATATATATAACTAATTCTTAATTTTAAGCTAATTTCTTAATTTTCAATTAATTTTGTTAAACACACCTAATATTACAAAATTTAGTAAAAAATAATAAATTATATTTATATAGATAATATATCACCTTTTTATTTTTATTATATTAATACTACCTTTTAATAAAACATTTGATATCACAACTTTTAATAAAAATTTATATTTAATTCCTTGTGTACGCACTGCTCAACAAAACCGTAATTATTATATGCGGTAGTGCCAAAATAGGGGACGGTAATAGTTTTATGAAACTGAGAGGGTCCCTCTTCACTCTTCAGTCTGCATCGTGAAAATGAAATCACTGAGACCTGAGAAAGCCGTAGACTTTCAGAGCAACACCCAGCCTCAGCCTGCACCACTGTCATCACCACACGTTTCCCCTTTTTGGATACCATACAATCAATTTATCAGCTTTTCATATCTCATGCCTTATGTCACTCTCGGTAAATCAATATTTATATTTTATTCACTCAAATAAGGTTTTTTAATAACATTATTTTTATTGTAACTTAGCACGCTATTAAAAAAAGTGTAACTTTTAAGAATAAACCGTTTTAAAATTTTTCCAAATATTATTAGACTTACCCAACCGTGACTTAGATAAAACAAAGATATATGGATTAGGAGTTAGTCTAGAGCTTGATATTTGATTTACATAACTCGAATTATATTAAAAATAAATGTTTTATAATTTTATATTATAAAAAAAAAATAATTAAATTATATTAAAAATTAAAACACAAATTAAAATAATTATACCACAAACAATTATTAATTAAAATTAAGGTATGAAACATAGATGTAGTATTCCAAATCTTTAATAGTTTTAATGTTTTAGAATCCAAACACAAATAAGATAACAAAAAACAACTACAAGTTCAAAATTACAATTAAATTAATAGTTAGAAAATATTTCTTTCTTATGATACATTTAAAAACCCTATATTATAGTATATATTGTATTTCACTAAAATAATAATAAGGATTAATATAGGATTTTTACAACCATCTTCTATATAAAAAAAATCTCATAAATGACAATTGGTGAGATGATTTTTTCCTTGTTTTGTATTGGTCTCCTTGTGGTAAAGCTAAACTATTAATTCAATAAAAGAATATCAGCTCAACAAAACAGCAACTCAACAAAATATCAATAAAAGAATATCAGTGCTAAAGCAATAAAACTACTGCATGCCAATAACCCGAATCAACGTTACCGCACCCCAAATCGGACAAAAATTTCATCATAGTATCTCAATTAACAAAGGTCAACATCAAATTTTAGCTTAAAAAAATATCAGCCCAAAGCCTCGATTTCAGAATTCACTACAGGACGATTGTTATTGTTAAACTCAAATTTCAGAATATATCATCAACTCAACTTGTCAAGTTCAAAATTAAAATATAAATAACTCACCCTTTAGTTGTCAGAAATGGAGCTTGGACAAAGATCGAGAAACGTCAGCTACAAAATGAGACTGCGAGAAGTCGAGAACAAATCGAGCAACGACATTGCATGAAGAGCAACGACACTAGGAGAAGAGAATGCGACTGCGAGAAGTCGAGAATAGATCAAGGTTGAGCAACGTGACTATGAGCCAGACTAGATCGAGGATCGAGCAAACTTGCAGTGTTTTGAAGTTTGGACGAAGAGTGGAAGTTGTCGAAGTGTTAAAGCCTGCAGGTTTTTTACTTAAAGTTTTATTAAACAAATAATTTGTTTTGTTAAACAATTTAGAAATAAAATTATACCAATAAGTTTCAAAAATATAAAATATATTAATATAATATATACAAAATATTTAATATGAAATAGAATATTCGCTTTATATTACTGACACTTTTATGAAAAATAATTCTATGAATTGTTCTTTTTTTATATAAAAAAAAGTAACATTGATAATAATAAAATTTGATAATTAATATTTTAAGTTGATTTATTTAATAAAAATATTATCTTCTTTAAATTAAATATGTGTAGTATTTTAATTTAATAGGTTGCAGGTACCCGTGAGTTTGGGTATTATGGTACCTATACATATACCTGTTAAGGAGCAAGTAAAAAAAAAAAAAACATACCCGTAGTGATAAGTACTTATTTAAATTATCCATGCGAGTAATTTCGCAGGTATCTGCGATTGCGTATTTTTTTGCCATCCTTATTCTTAATATAGTATCAAAGCTCTTCATTTGAAGACCTCTGTTATGCCACTCACTCCAATTCTCTTTATCCTTTCTTTTCCCTACTATTGAGCTTTGTGCTATTTTTCTTTGTTCTTCACAATGAGTTAAAAATCAAATCAATCTCTAAGTTTTCAGAGTCATATTGTCTTCATCCTGGCGAAAATCCCGCAATAGCTTTGGTTTCACCTCCTTTGGATCCTACCAACTATAACTCATGGAGAAAATCGATGGTTACAACCTTAAGTGTGAAAAACAAGGTAGAGTTTGTTAATGGTTTGGTTTCTAAACCAATATAAACTTATTTGTTATTCTCTGCATGGAAGTGTTGCAACAATATGGATGGACAATGCCATTGATATCTGGAAAGATTTGAAGTCACGATATTTTCAAAGGCGATTCATTACGCATCTCTAATCTTCAACAAGAAATAACATCAATCAACTAAGGTGATACCTTTCTAACTGTGCATTTCATGAAATTGAGTTGTGTGGGATGAATTAGATAGCTACAGAGTAGACCATGTGAAATAAAGTGTTCGTTTGATGTCCTTGCTAATGCAATCTAAAGAAAAACACAGGATCAAGTCATGCAATTCTTGAGAGGGTTAAATGACAATTATAGTAATGTCTGATCAAACATCTTATGATGGAGCCATTGCCAAAGATTATCAAAGTTTTTTCTTATGTGGTTCAACAAGAGAGATAGATAAATTGTTCTAATGCGCTTGGAAACTTAAGTTTAATCAATGCAATAAGTTCTAATTCAAACTCTAGTGTGTCATGTAGCCATTGAGGGAGAGACAACCACACAATGGAGAACTATTTTCAAAAGAATGGTTTCCTTCAAAATTTTTCATCCAATAGAGGAGGTAAAGGGGGTCGAGGTTCATTATCTAGTTAAGACAACTCAAGAGGCAGAAACAATAAAATTTGCATTTAGAAGAATGTTACAACAAACATGGATACCCTCCTGTCACAAATTTTATAAGCTCTGAGGCAGTTCAATACACTGACCAGTGTACAATCTGACTCTTCAATCAATTTTCAAAACAATGAAGTGAAGATTACACCTCAACAATATCAAGTCTTGCTTGCGTTACTCCAACAACAATCCAACCCTACTACCTTTGGCACTATAGGTTGAGACATCTTTCCCATAATAGACTTGATGTAATGAAAACCATTTATCCAAATTTTTCCATCAATAAAGACCTTGTTTGTGATGCTTGCCATATACCAAAACAAAAGAAATTAGTTTTTCCTACTAGCACCTCTCATGCTCCAATTTCTTTTGATTTACTTCATGTAGATATTTAGAGTCCCTATATTGTTCCTTCTATGCATGCTTATAAGTATTCCTTACTATTGTTGATGATCACATTAGAGACGTGTGGGTTTTTCCTTTGCTTTCTAAAGCTGATACACAAACACATTTGAGATCTTTCATTACTCAATTTGGTACCAAGGTGAAAACTATTAGGTCCGATAATGAAACAGAATTTTTCATGCACAAATTTTTCCATGAAATTGGTATTGTTCATCAAACCACCTATGTTGAAACCCTTGAACAAAATGGTATTTTTGAAATAAAGCACCAACACCTCCTAAATATAACTTAGGCCTTACTGTTTCAGTTTCATTTGCCACCCATTCTTTGGTTTCATGCCCTCCTACATGTTGCATTATCAATAAATTGTCTCCCTACACCATTCATAAATAATGTTAGTCTATATGAGAAGTTACGTGTTTCTCCCTTTTATATCAATATTCTTCGCATTTTTTGTTGTCTTGTTACTCTAGTACCTTACATGCTCATAAAAAAAAGCTTGACCCAGGGCCCTTCCTTATGTTTTCCTTGGTTTCAAGCCTCACAAGAAAGCATATATCCATATCATGCTATTGAGGTTTCTAGGAATGTTGTGTTTCAAGAAGAATATTTTCCTTATTATAATTTAGAAAGTCCTTTGTTTCCCTACTTCCAACAGTGTCATACTCCTTCACCAACAAATACCTTTTCACCCTCATCATATGACACCACAAATATGCCAACATCTATACCATTCAACCTTCTTCTCTCATTCAAACCAATGGACCTTTGGTACCTATACCTGAACCTATTCTTGATGTCGCCCCTTGCAGACCAGAAAGAAAGACAGCGCCTTAGCAAATTTTTACAAACTATCAGACAAAGTTTACATCAACTATTTCCTCTCATCCTTCAAGTACATGTTACCCTATTTATCCTGTGTTGTCATATGATAGGTTCTCAACAACATATGCTAGTTTCATTATGCATGTTTCCTCTCAATTTGAACCTAAAACATACTCAAATGCCTCTAAGGATTCCCAATTGTTACAAGCCATGGATGAAGAAATTATTGCATTAAAAAGAACAAACACTTGATTACAAACTTTAGCAATTTGTTTATGGTTTGAAGCAAGCCAGCAAGCAATGGCATGCTAGGCTCTCTACTTTTCTGATTTCTAATGGTTATAAAGAATCTACATCAGATTATTCATTGTTTACCAAGCACTCATCTAGTTCATTCACTACTCTTCTTGTTTATGTGGATGATGTTGTTCTTACTGGTATTGACTTGGTCGAAATAGCTCACATCACAAAGCTTTTGGATACTATCTTTAAAATCAAAGACCTTAGAGACTAAAAAAGTTTTCTAGGATTTGAAGTAGCTAGAAATTCTGAGGGGATTAATATTTTTAAAAAAAGTACACTCTTGACATACTCAATGATGTTGGTCTTTTGGATTTCAAACCCATTTCTAATCCTATTGATTATGGGACAAAACTTCATCAAACCTATGGGGACTTGCTCCATGATTTAGAGGCCTCTTCATTTAGAAGGCTCATTAGAAGGTTGATATACTTGACAAATACTTGACCTGACATTACTTTTTCTAATCAGCACCTTAGCCAATTTGTCTCACAGCCAACTTCAGCTCATCTCCAAGTTGCTCATCAAATACTAGGATATATAAAAGCGTTACCAAGTTTAGGTATTTTCTTTTCCAAAAACAACACACTTGATGCATTCACCCCTAGCATGTGTTTGAGTTAGGACCAATAAGAAAAGAGCATGCCTTGGATGAAGCTTCAATAAGATAGTTTAGGACATGTCCCACTAATTTTTATTGATTTGACCATTTTGAGGCTTGTATAAGCACCCTTAAGTCATTAGGATTTTAGGGGTATAGCTAGTTTAATTTCCGGCCTTTTATTTTGGCCTTTATGTTCATTTTACCTTAGGAGGTGTGTTTAGTCTTTTTGTGGAGTGTGTTAATTAGTTGGGCTTGGTCTAAAGGAGTTTGGACGTGTGGTATATGATATCCACACCCGTAATTCCTATTCACACCTTTCTAACCAACACATGAACATGTAGGAGACATGTTGGCCACCTTGTTCTCTTGAGTTGGCGCCACCTATGTTTTTCACTCCTACATGGCTGATTCTCGTTGCTTCTTATTTTAATTTGAATTTTGGAGGTACCATGTCATTTCTCTCCAAAATTCAAATTCAAACAAGAGGGAACATAGATCCATTATTTTAGGGCCATGTTTGGATCTTAGTTGAATTAACTTAGTGTTAATTGAGCACATGCTAAATTAACACTAAATTAAGGCAATTAAGATCTTATTTAGCTACTTGAATGCCCACTTAGATATTCTAGGCCCATGATCTTTGCTTGCTCTATATAAGGAGTTTCCCTTCTTTCATGTAGCCGTTAACACTCATTTTAATTGAAAGATAAATTTCTTCTCTACATTTGAGAATCCTTTCTTCTCTTAGAGAGAGTGTTCATGTTCTCTCCATTCTTGTAATAGTTCTTCATGTTATTATCAAGGGTTCCTTTCCTTGTGGCTAGCTTCACTTTTGACTTATCATCTACATAGTAGAAATTGCGCCTCCTCCACCTTCAATCTAGGCAGCATCTCTTTATCGAACAATTGTGCAACCATGGCTTGGGGATGGATGCATTAACGCTTTAGTTAAAAGGGGTTTAGTTACTCTAGCTAGGTTGGATGTATTGATACAAGGAGATCCATTACAGACTACTCATTGTACTTTGCTAATTCCTTAATTTCCTGAAAATTTAAGAAGCAAGTCACTATCTCTCGCAACTAAAAAAGCTAAATACCACGCACTTGTAGCACAAGTTATGAAATTCAATGATTGACTTATTTGCTTTAGGATTTTCATATTCCATTTATTCAACCAACTCTCTTATTTAGTGATAAAAAATATGCTCTCAATATTGTAACCAATCCAATATTCCATGACAGAACACAACATATCAAGATAGATTGCTATATTGTTAGAGAAAAACTTGTTCTTGATCTTATCAAATTACTTCCCTTCTTTTGCCAACCAACTAATTGACATTTATAGCAAAGTTGTCTTGTGGTGCATTTTAGTTTCTATATTACAAACTGAGAATGTCCAACATGCACTCCTCAGGTTGAGGATGGGGGATCTTAGTGTATGAAGCTTATAACTATAGTTAAATAATACAGTTAGTCAGTTAGTAATTAGTTAGTTTGTTATCACAATTGACAGTTAGTTTGTTCCTTGTAATTGGTATATAAAACAGTCCTCATTCTACCTTGTAACACATGTATTTTCTCATAATCAAATACAGATCTCTTTCACCTTTTCTCTCATCTTCTTGCTCAGTTTTCTTATCGTAGAGCAATGTCATTCATTCTTTATAATTATAATTATTATTTAAAATAAAATGAGTTTTTTAAAAGGATGCTCACCTAATTTTAAAAAATGAGTTTTATACACCCATTATGTAATTTCAAACTTGGTGCACAATAACTTGGACCGAAAAACAAAATAAGTACTAAAAATCCCTTAATTAATTAATTTTTTTATTGTAGAGACTTTAAGAAAACGAAAGATTTTCAGGGATTTTATCAACATTTTTTTTTTTATAAAAGACTTTAATCAAAATAGTTTTGTTGTTAGGAATGAAAAACTTATCTAAAAGCTATTTTCATTTTTTTCTTGAATTATATAATAAAACTATTAAATTTATATAACCTAAATGGGTCGGACTCCCCTTTTCTATACAACTCATCCACTAGAGAATTTGTCCTTATACCTCCTCTTACACTTTTAAGAAAGTCCAATCCGAGAAAAAAGTTACACTTCTGAAATAAAGTGTGGTAGAAATTTGGAGGTGCATTGAGAAAATTCCCTTCTCCTATAAGTCTATAACATATGTCAGGAGGTGGGTTGGGCCATGATTGAATTGGAAATATAAATTCAGCAGACCGACTAGCCCAATTAGGAGTGGATTCTGCTTAGAAAAAGTACATGTAGAATTTCATATTTACGTAAAAACTAACAAAGAAGATTTTGTAACCATCTCAATGTTCTGAATTTAAAATGTTTGAGAGATTATGAGAATTAAGATTATACTAAAGCCAATCTTTTGGAAAGAAAAAATCTAGCAGCTGAAGTTCTAATCCGTGCAACCATAAAGGGATGTACGAAATGCACTTTGCTCTTTTATTTTAAAACTAGCATGTAGGGAAAGAAAGAAGATAGTTGTTTAAGTAGTGCTATTCAGTATGAGACAAGAAAGTAAAAAAGCTCATATACTCAAAGAACATTTGATTTGCTCCTCTTGGGTTAAGTTATTATGAGTATGGGATATTTTGTAAAGATCCTAATTTTTAGTTTTGTTGGGAAGTTTGAGTATGAAGTTCAACAATGGTGCCACCTCCAATCCCTATT
This sequence comes from Psophocarpus tetragonolobus, assembly GCA_037954015.1. Classification (NCBI taxonomy): domain Eukaryota; kingdom Viridiplantae; phylum Streptophyta; class Magnoliopsida; order Fabales; family Fabaceae; genus Psophocarpus; species Psophocarpus tetragonolobus. The sequence continues at coordinate 84,674,844 of CM075689.1, forward strand.
GCACCCAAATCTTTACACTTATCTCATCGAGCTTATCACACACACACCAAAGTTGTCACCTTCAAATCTTCCCTAGTCTCCTTTAACCTCTGTTCATCCTATTGGCTTCAAATCTTCCCTAAATGGAGGTTTGGAATGGTTATTGAAGGTGATTTTAATGAAAATCTCAAAAGAGTATAAGAAAAAAATATCTAAATTTACATATTTTAAGAAAATTAATTATCATAATTTAATTTTATTAACCTCAAATATAAAAAAAGAATATTTATAAATATATTTTATTAAAATTTAATATTATGAATAAAAAATAATCATAAGTATAATTAAAAAAAATGTTTTAAAAATAACAACAAGAGTAGTTGAATTTCTTTATAAAACAAAACAAAACTATTATGCTTATCCAGAAAGATTATCAGCGTAAAAGTTTTTATTTTTTACAATTTTACACATTTTTGTTGGGAGATGTGTGAAGAAAAACTTGAAAGGTAGAAAAAAACCCCAAAATTGAGGCTTCTATCTAGAATGAAGGTAGTTGTGGGATTTGTGTGCATGTTAAAGTTCTGTGACTTCTATCTAGACAACAATTTATTATTCCTATTTATAATTTTCTGGGAGACTATAGAGGTTGATAGAGTGTATAAAACTTTTAACCTTTTTAATAATGGTTGTGGATGAGTTTAATTTTTAAAAATTTAATAACTAGTATAAATAAAAATTTTTAGATTTAATTAGATTGAATTTTTTGAAAATAATTTAAATTGGTTTATAATAAAAATCTAATTTTATATTAAATATACTTTTTAGAAAATTTTAGTTCAAACATTTTATTTAATTTTTTTATCACAACTATAATTAATATTAAAAAACTAGTTTTAGTTATATTTAGCCACATAATTTATTTGATTTATATAAAACTATCTTTTATCAAATTAATAGTAGCTAAAAATCTATTTGAAATAATGTTAGAAATCATAATTGTCATTTTAACATCCAACACAATGGTGTGAATATATCCACATAGGTGTGAGAACTGAGAAGCACGCTAGCAAATAAAGTGTTTCAAGGTTTTGGTCATAACACCATGGTACATCCCATGCAGAAGTCAAATATGCACATATCCACTTTCTCTTTTAGCACATATCTCACACCTTTGTCATAAGTGAAACAAGTATGTGCACGAAACCTTAATGATTTTTCAATTTTTTTTTCCAGTGTAACTCCCACACCTATGTGGGAATAGTCACATTGTTGTGTGATAGTTAGGAATAGAAAATTTAATCATTCTATAAGTAAATTATGCCAAAAAAAATGTAAATGATGCATATGGTTACTAAAGAAAGTAAGGATAAATTAAATATTTAATAAAATATTGCATTCACTCGATTACATCTAAAAAATCAAGTAACCTAGTTACATTTTTTTTATGTTTTGTATAATGATTAATGGTCTTTAATATTTTAAATTAAGGATGACAATAAGTAGGGTGTGGATCTCTACTATATTACTAGTCATCATACCTGTATTTAAAAAATGTACTCCTAGTTGGTCTATCCTCATGCGAGTAGCGACATTGACCTACATCCTTGTACTTGTAGGGTACCTATATATCAATATCTGCACCCACAAATCGCAATGTATGAGATGATAAATCAATATTTTTTTTATAATAATTAATATAATATGAAAAACAAGTCAATATAATATTAAATACAGAACAAATTATAAAAGTACTCCCTAAAGTTTTATATGATTACACATAAATATTTGTTTTTTAACTATGACATTAAATAACTTTGTAAGTTTATTAAGAGCTACTCTATAAATAGGTTAGTTTTTCTTGTAAATTGTATCTTTATCTTATTAAATTTGTATAAAATATATTAATGCCTCTTTTTATTCTATATTTACATTACTTATTATAGATTATAATGCAAATAATATCTTTAGCAATATTTTTCGGTCTAAATTATAATTGTATAATATAATTATATTAATTAATATTATATATATAGATAAGGCGTGGAGCGGAGCGGGTTAACTACCATAGTACTCATACCTGTATAATTTTTGTAGGTCTAGACCTATCCCTACCCAAACTCAATTTTTGCGTAATTATTTGCCTTACATAATGGTATTTTTGTGGGTACTCGGAGTTTGGTTCCATTTTATCATCCCTATTTTAAATATGTATATTTTAAGTTGTAATTTTTCTATGATTATTAATAAGCTTTCATATGATATAATTTTTATTTTTAAAATTTTGATAACCCTAAAAGCATAAATAAAATTTGAAACATTTTTATTGATGTCTCTCTATATATTCATAGTTTGTATTTGGTATTTTTAAAAATCAAATAAATATTCAATCCATATCTAATTAATTAGATTGGATATAAAATCCAAAAAAATGAATTTGCATTTAAAATCATCTATAAAAATGAATTCAATGGATTGGATAAGGATTAAATTTACATATATGAATTTTATACACACTTTAATTTTAATGTATTTATTATTAAAATTAAAAAATTTATCACAAATAATAAGTCGTAATTGAATAATATTGAAAACTATTTTACACTATTAATGTATCACATTTTTTATCTTTATATCTTAAATTTGTGAGTTTTATGATGTCATATAAATTTAAAGGTTCCTCAAAAAAATATTATATAGGTAAAGTTGCTAAAACGAGTGTTTAACTTAATTTCTCTAATTTTTTTATTGATTCTTAGTGTAAGCACCCGATTTTGTGTGACTCTTTACACTTTTTATTAACATGACTATCACTTTTATGTTTGAATTAAGTTTGTTTTAATCAATTTCCTTACATTTATTATTTACACATTTTTGTTAAGTATACCCAAGAAAAATGGGGTGCATTTAGAAGCTTGAGGGGTGAACAATGAATGTCCATAGATTATGGGCCAAAGACAACAATGGGGTGCATTCAGCAATAGAATGTGTAAACAAAATTGCAAGCCCAAATTGCAAGATCTATTTAGCATACTGTGGGTGTAAATGGAAATGCGAAAAAAATAAGAAAAATGACAATCATTTTTTGCATAAATCTTTCCATCTGACCCAAATCCGGAAAAGGAAAAAAGTAGATTACCAAAAAAAGGGAAAGAACAAAATTGAGATAACAATTGGTGTGACACACATAATTAAACCTCAATCAAATCTGGAAAGGAGAAAAAGTATATTATCAACGAAAAAAGAAAGAAAACAAAACAACTTTGCAATCATGAAAGTTACGTTTCCATCCTCCACTCTCCGTGCATTGTAATTTAGATAGCCATTTCTCAATGCTTATTTCAAAGCAAGTTGACCTGCTATATATGCCTTAAGCTATTTTGGAATATCTTTGTTTGCCACTTTTTGGCTTCACAGTCCTATCTTGCTCCAACCAGCTCCCACTACATCTCCACTGTTTGCATTAGCAGAGAACTTCTTTGTCAGTCTCGGACAGGCAATGCCAAACAATCCCAAAATTTGTTACTTTAGCAAGCTACTCCAAAAGTGTGAAACTTCCATTAAATGATAAGATAATTTCAAATTGGGAATCCGAAGAAGAGGCACCAAATCAATACAATAAAAAAAGGGTAGTAAAGGTTGAAAGAGGGGCTTGGAAGAGAGAAAAGGAGAGAACTTCAGACACAAAAATGAATTAAACAACAGGGAAGAACAACAACAGAGAAGAAATTTTTGGGAGAATGAAACATCACTATTCGAATTCAAATCTTGGTAGCACGATAAACCCAATATTCAGGATTTTTCAGGTGATATTCTCATCTCTTTGTCTTGCTTAGTGTAATGTTTAAGCTCCTCTTTGATGGTTATTGTAATGTAAGGCTTTACTCCTCTTTGTGTTGGTTACGTTGTAAAATAAATAAAACAGAGTAAATAAAAGAAAAGGAAAACAAAAAAGAACATGAAAAATAGTTTGATCTTTTGTATGTTGAATGAGCAATAACAAGCTATCAATCCAATACCCCAAAAGCCAAAACCAATGAGAGCAAAAACGATGTGACAAACCTTCACTTATCACCATTCTTGAACCCTAACTATAGCCTTACAACCAAAGCCACCCCCTTCAATTAATTAGAGCTATTGTGGAACCAATCTTGTAGTTGCAAACTGCAGCAAGCCAAAACCCCTTTGATTTGATATCATAAACCACCCTCACTGTTGAACCAATTCGAACCGCCACTACGATTATGGAACCTCTTCACCCAACCCTTCTACCAAAGTGTTGTCACTACTGTGTGCCTATATCCCTCTTCTACGTGCTTAATTGCTAGTTGTAGTGTTGCCACAAGCGCACTAGATTCCAAACCCCAAACCCTATTTCATTCTTCGACTTAGAACCTTCCTGTTTTAATTTCATCTGATGCAATCGTAATGCTTGTGCAAGAGGGACCCATGAATGGTATAAAATATCTCTTACTGAAAAATCTATTTCAATTTGGCTATTATTTACATAAAAAAAGATAATCAAATCGAAAGTGTATCCAAAGTTATCATCATAATTTTTTTATAACTTACAATAGGCAAATTAGAAGTGTATCCAAAGTCACTATTATTAATTTTAACTAATTTAAATACCATAGTAATAATTATAATAACCAAGGTTTTATAAATAAACCAAATTAGAAGTGCATCTAAGGTGGTTATTTTAGTTTTCTTAATAGTCAAATTAGAAGTGCATCTAAAGTGACCATTATTATATTTTCCTTAAATAATTTAAATAACGTAATAATATTTATTAGAAATAAAAATTTATAAAAGAAACCAAATTAGAATTGCATCTAAAGTGGTTCTTTTAATTTTCGTAATAGTCAAATTAGAAGTGCATCTAAAGTGACCATCATTAAATTTTTTTTTGCAATAATAATTATGATAGTTAAAAGTTTTATAACACTTAAGTTTGAAAAGCATGTAAAATAGTTATTATTAAATTTTCATAATATTATTAACATTATTATTATTGCTAGATTTTATCGAAATTTATTAATTGCTATTTTGTATATTCGTAACAATATGTTAACTAAGAAGAAAAGTAAAGTAAATAAAAGAAAAAAATAAAATAAAAAAACTTATTATTTATACTTGCAAAGAAGCTAAAAATAACACATTTTTGGCTATAAAGTGAAAGAGGTACATTTAGCGGAAATAGTGGTGCAAACAGAAAATAGATTAATACTTTAAACTAGGGGTATGCTAGCAGGAAACGGAGGTGCGAACCATAAACTGGTCCATGAGTCGCCAACAGGGTGCATGAAGCAAAAAATGGAGGTGCGAACAGTAGCTTAGTCACTAAACTTGGAAGGAGGTGTTAATAGCATTATAGAGGGGGTGAACTTAGTAGTTTGTAATTTATTTAAAAATAAAATAAAATATGGGGATGGGTGCGCATCCCCTTTACGCTAACCTACATCTTCGTGTTTTAAAAAAAGAATGGTAGTTGCAGATGGGGGCGAAGGAAGTGTGAGGGAGAGAAGGAAAGAGGCTTCCGGCGGTGCACAGCCGTTTCTGGTGACACCCACACCACTGGAACTCGCTTCTGATAGTGGCTAAAAGGATAAGTAATTTTTCTATCCTATTTCGATTATTTTGCTTACTAAATTTAAAAAAGAGTAGTGTAGATTAATACTTATTTAGCTTTTAAAACTCTTCTTTTTGTTTTTCACCTCGTTTTTTTCTCCTCCTCTTCCAAGCTATTTTTTCTCCTCTAAAAAAGTAATTCTTTTTTTTTTCTTAAAAATTTCTTCCAAAAGAGTCCATTTCTTCTTATTCAAGTGTCCCCTTTTATAGAGTCAGCTTGAAATCGTTTTACTTACGAAAATTTAAAATTTTTATCTCCAGATTTTGTGGGATTATGTTAGTGATATAGCTGAGCCAAAGAGCATCTCCATTGATTTAGAGAGCTCAGGCATGACAGTGGTTAAGTGATTCAGAGGTTGACCTCTCTTGCATTTTCGTTTTCCCTTCTGATGACCTCTGTTATTGCTGATTTTATTGTTTATTTTCCAATAAAAATTTTCTATTTTGAGTTTTTTGTATTGATGTATTCTGAACAAGTTTGTGTATGTTGACTATACATGAAAATGGACATTTGTTTTTTCTGGATTTATCATTTTTTATTGTTATTTTTTTTTAAAAAAATACTAGTGCATACACAAGTCTAACCTAAACATTCAATATTTACAACCACTAACCTAAGCAAACTAACTTACAACTAACACAAAACACAATATCATTAACATAACACAATATACCTCAAGTAGCCTAAACATAACACTAACATTTTAAAACTCACTAATCTGTCAACATCAAGCTCTCCATATTCACATATCACAAACATCACAATCTTACTACAAAGGTAAAACATAACAAAATCAAGTAAACACACAAATAACTAAAAAGGAACAATATATATATATATATATATATATATATATATATATATATATATATATATATATATATATATATAACATGCAAAAAAAATAAAAGAGATAAAGTTTAGAAGATTGAGTTGCCTCCCAATAAGTACCTGTTTAACGTAATGAGCCTAACGATCCAAGACCTCACAGGTCTATTGGATGATTTTCCTAGATGGAGTCTTGCTTCCTTCGAGATAGTTTGGGCCTCCACTCGGGTCTTTCAGCTCTAGCCGTAAGCTATCATGCTTACACATCCTCTTCATGAACTCTTTGGAGTGAAGCATGTATTTATGCCTCATGGGCCTAGTTTTGGGCCTTCTTAGCATTGCCAATGATGTTTTTTCAAGAATCTTCCTTTGTAGCACCTGCATCGACATCAACAGGCGGGGGATTATCAATTGAGTTATTTAAATGCATTTTCCCTTCAAGAAGCTTCATTTTCTCTTTTTCACCCCTTTTCTCCAATTGGTTCTTAGTATGCTCACTATCTTCTACTGGATGAACCTCTTGAATCACATTAGACACGGGCAATTGTCTTGGTCACTACCAAGGAGAGTCTTCCCACTTTCTTCTTCTTTCTCTCCAACCACATCTTCCTCTGCACATAATCTTTCACCCAAACTATTTTCAACTGATTCTTCTTTACTCTTGTCTTTTCTCACTTCTTCTTCCTCTTCTTCACTGAGTGGATCATCAAAATTCTAATCTTCATATACACCTTGATGTTGGAGATTATCTCAAAACTACAATAAAGACAAAACAAAGATAGCAATAGAATTTAGATTTTGATGATGAAAGTTTTAAATTTAGTAGCTTGTTTGTGCATAAATCATTTCATGCATTCATGTAGTTAGTTTTTAGCTTGATTCATAAATCTTAGAATCTCATTGTTCTTGATTCATCGTAAGCATTAATTCAGTCAAGCATGAGTGAGATTGATAGTCCCTAAAAAGTTTCAAAATCTGACGAAATCTCATTGATGTGTAAAGTGAAGTTAGATATTGAGCTATAGTGATCAAACAACAATTATCACTATTTTAATCAATTAAACAACCTCATAATTGATTATCTGCTTAATTTAATTGATTAAACAAAATTTTAATCGATTAAATTGATCATATTGACTTAGTTCTTGCAGAAAAACAATTTAATCGATTAAGTTCTAATAATAATCGATTAATGGTTCTTATTTGTTTTGGGCTTGTGCAAAGAACAAGTTAATCAATTAAAACTTGATTTAATCGATTAAACCAGAGGGAAATGTTTTTCACATAAAAAAAGAAACTCATTTTTGAATAACAAGTAATATCACTTTTGAAAATCATTTGAAAGAAAGAAAGTTAAAGTTTCTGGAGAAAAAGGAAAAACACAACCTTTGCAACATCAAGTCTCATAACAAAGATCAAAGATCCATCAAGAATCAAAGAAAAAGAAAGATTTGTGAAAATATTTGCTGAAATCACCTTTTATTCATTGTAGTCAAAGCTAAATTTGTCTAGGTGATATTGTTCTTTATTTTGTTTTGTTGTATTGAATTACTAGGTAGTTTTCTTGGTACTAGTAATCATGATGCATGGTTTTTTGCATGTGCATTTGAGTTTTAGATGTAGCTCAAGTTAAGGGTGAACCGGTATAAATTGCTCTGTGTGATTATCTCTCTATCTTTACTTTTTTACATGTCTTGAATTGTTTTCGTTGCATAAAATAAATCTGAAATTGTGCTGAATGTTAATATGATTTAACTAGTTGGATAAATATTGTAATCTTGTAATAAAAATAGTAATTGATGCTAATTTCTAGCTGCAAACCAAATCTGCAATTAACCTTGGTCTCAACAACTTATTTCAATCTGCAATAGTTGAGCTGTTATTTGTGCCTTAAGCTACTTCGGACTATCTTTGTTTTCCACTTTTTGCATCTGCAATCCTATCTTGCTCTATCCAGCTACCACTGTATCTCCACCTTCTGCAATAACAGAAAACTCCTTTGTCAGTCTCAAACAGGCAATGCTAAACCATCCCAAAATCTGTTACTTTAGCAAGTTGCTCCAAAAGAATGAAACTTCCATTAAATGATCAGATAATTTCAAATTGGGTCCGAAGAAAAGGCACCAAATTAATACAATAAAAAGGGGAGTAAAGGTTGAGAGAGGGGGACTTGGAAAACAGAAAATGAGAGAACTTCAAACACAAAAATGAATTAAAAACAGGGAAGAACAATGACAGAGAATAAATTTTAGAGAGAAAAAAATATCATTATTTGAACTCAAATTTTGGTAACACAATAGACCCTATATTTAGAAATTTTCAAGTGATATACTCATCTCTTTGTCTTGCTTAATGTAATGTTTAACTCCTCTTTAATGGTTACTATAGTTTAAAGCTTTACTCCTTTTTGTGTTGGCTGCCTTGTAAAGTAAATAAAACAAAGTAAATAAATAAAAAAGGAAAACCAAAATCAACATGAAAAATAGTTTGATCTTTTGTATGTTGAATGAGCAATAACAAGCTATCAATCCAATATCCCAAAAGCCAGAACCAGTGAGAGAAAAAACGATGTGACAAATCTTCAATTATCACCATACTTGAACCCTAATTGTAGCCTTACACCCAAAGCCACCATCATTCAATTAATCGGAGTTGTTATGGAACCAATCCCTGAATGGCAAACCATAATAAGCCAACACCCCTTTGATTTGATATCATAAAACACCTTCACTATTGGACCAATTCGAACCACCACTACGATTACGAAACCTCTTCACCTAACCCTTCTACGGAAGCATTGTCACCACTGTGTGCCTATTTCTCTCTTCTGTGTGCTTAATCGCAAGTTGTAGTGTTGCCACAAGCGTAGACATTCCAAACCTTGAATCCCTATTTCACTCTTAGACCTAGAACTTTCCTTTGTGGTGACCCTATAATTTCGTTAGATGTAATCGTGATGCCTATGCAAGGGGCCCACATATGGCATAAAATATCTCTTACGGAAAAATCTATTTCAATTACACCATTATTTTCGTTGAAAGGAAAATAAAAAGTGAAACCACGTGATATAAATTGATTTTCGAGAATGATAAATTTCTTTCTATTCCTTTATTATAGTTTAGTCAAATTTTACTAAGTAGTATTAGCATCAACATTTATTATTACAATCTTATCTTTAATATGAACCCAAGTTTTGATGTGAAAATACTTCACGTGAATGGTTTAGTTTTTATTTTATTTTTACTTTTATTTCTATACTCTTATTTAACAAAAAGTTAAGTTTTAGATTTTTACAATGTTACCAAATTATATTTACTAGAGATAAGATATTCATGTAACTTTAGAAATTTAATAGTAGCACTTTATATACACTTTTAATTTGACTATTAGAGAAACTATAAAAATAAAACGATAGTCACTTTAAATGTACTTCTAATTTGATTATTGTGAGCTTCTTGTAAGTAAAATAAAATAAAAATAAAAATATAATGAAGGACTTCCCTAAATGCACTTTTAATTTAGTCACTGTAAAAACTACTATAGTTTAATAATTGTCGTTTTGGATACACTTCTCACTTGACAATTAAAAAGTTAAATAAAGTCACTTTAGGTGCACTTTCAATTTACCTATTGTAAATTATAAAAGATTTATAATAATCAACTTGGATACACTTTCGATTTGATTATCGTGAACTCTTTTAAAATTAACTTTTTGTTAAAATATAAAATCATAAAATGCAAAGCTTTAAATTCTGATTACTTTGGATGCACTTTTGATTTAGTTATTATAAAAACTATCATGATTTAGTAATTGTTATTTCGGATCTACTTTTGTTTTAAAAATTACATTAAATAATGAAGAATCATCGTGACCACTTTAGATGCACTTCTAATTTGGTCACAGTAAAAATATTTCAAAATAAATACTAGAATATTAAAATTAAGAAAAAAGAAAATCAAAAGCCTCCAATACTCTAATAATTCAAGAACTACGTAAGTTTTAATTCTCCGTAGAGATACGTAGGCGCAGGAGTCCACTCCTTTCGAGCCCCAAAAAATAAAATAAAATAAGTCAATTAAAAAATAAAATATTAATAATATTTTTATGAAAAAGATAACTTCCAATAATATTTTTCTCATTAAAATGTTATAACCAAAAATAAAATAAAATAAGAGTAGTCTTTATATTTTAAGGGTGAAATAAATATTTTTAAAGTTATCTAATTTTGCACGTTTAATTAGAAGTAACTGTCTTAGGACAAACATCGTAAAGTGTTAATACATTCTTTACACCTAATTGACTTCCGAACTCAAAATTTAGTTGCTTTACTACTTTTCTTTAAAGTTTTTTTTTATATTTTTTTAAATAAATATTGGTGACAACTTCTCTGATTTTCAAATCATATATTTTTCGTCGTCTCGTCAAGACCTACGTGTCAAAACTTAGCTTAAAAATTACCTTTATGTTGATAAAAATAATTAAACAACAAGGGTTTAATTGGTATACACTATCAGCGTAAAGATTTTTACACTGACATTCAATCACAATTCTTCATTCATGGTAATTTGTTGACTTTATTTGTTACTACTTTAAAAGTTATATAAATGAAAAATCATGAGTGAATGTCAGTATAAAAATATTTTACACTGACATTGTATACTAATTAAACTCAAACAACAATGCTTGTAAGGAAATGTTACTGTAAATGTCCAAGATCATTTTTGGTTAAGCAAAAAATTTATTTTTAAGTAACTCACACAAGTAATTGTGTTAATTTTTGTTATACCTGTTTATTTGAAAAAACTTCAAACTATGTACGAGTGTTGTTAGCATTCAACGTGCAATTAATGTTATACTTGTTTTCTTAAAACCCAGACTAATTTACGTTTTTTTAGCAAATGGCTTGACATTGATACTCTTTTTGAAACTTACTAACAAGTCTCTTCTAAAGTAACAATGTCACTCTTAAAATGAAAACTTTCTCCTTTTAAAATATAGATAATCTTAAGATGATATAATTAATTAACCTTGGGACGAATATAGTGTATAATTTAAAGATAATTCCTCATTAGATGGTTAAACCTTTCATGACATGATTATCCCTATAATTTTTATGCACATAATAGAAACGTGTCAACCTACAAAATATTTATTGATCACAATGTCACACTGCTTTTGTTAGTTTTCATTAAAACCTTAAAAATGTGTTTCCTTAACATAAAAGAAACATTTTAAACAAATGAAGTATAAAAATTTGAAAGTTTTTATTTGAGAACTTATCCATAAAATAAAACCAGCGATGCAAATAACACCTCCCTTTTTAAGCACCTAATTTTATCTAGCTGTTTACAGCTTTAACTTTCACTTTTATGTTGAATTAAGTTTGTTTTAGCTCATTTTCTTATATTTATTATTTACACATTTTTGTTAAGACCCAAGGAAGAGGGATGCATTTAGAAGCTTAAGGGATGAATAATGAATACCCATAGATTATGGATCAAAAACAACAATATAGTGTATTTAGCAATAGAATGTGTAAATAGTAATGTGCAACCCAAATTCTAGAGGTGTAGTTAGTATAAGGGGGTGAAGATAGAAAATATGAACAAAAAACACAGTTTTGGCATGAATCCACACAATCCCAATCAAACCAGAAGAAACAGATCACCATCAAAGGAAAAGAACAAACTAATTGATTCCTACATCTCAATCAAATCCAAAATAATAGATTATAGCAAGAGGAATTTTAAGAAGAGAACAAAATTATTAAAGGGGAAAGTAACAAGGGTCAATGGTCTGCAACCACTACCATAGTTGCTCCAAAGCAAGTTGGCTTGAGATATTTTAGATCATTTCCGATTACTACTTTTTTCCTCTACAGTGCTATCTTGGTACAATAGGCTTTGCTGCTCACTGCAATCTCCCTGCCCATTATGCCCTTGCTTATGCTTTTACACATCTTGCTCCAAAAAAAAGAAAAATCTTGATTTAATATGGTTGAATCATTTTAAAAAAATTCCTAAAAACAAACACGAAATCAACTATAAAAAAGGGATTGAAGAGTAAAAATGGGAGAGACTAACTGCAAACAAGCAAAAAGCTAAAGAGAAGAGTTTTAAAGAATACAACAAGTATTAATTTACACGACTATCTTTAAAACCCACTAGAAAAATGATAGAAAGAGGTTAGGAAAAATTACTTACATCGTTGACCACCACTGGAAGTGATTTTCGGTAGTGTGAGGCCACCCGAGGTGACCGCCAGACACACTTTCAACGCTGCACAGGGTGTCACCTTCCTTTTCCCTTTCTCTCTCTCCATTCATGTCTTTACATCTCTTTTTCTTTTTAGGGATTTAAAATTCTGTTCAAAGGACACACATACGTGTCCCTTTTTTTTTAATGAAAAAATCTGTTTTTTGAAAAAAATTCCACTTAACTAAGTTCACTCCCTATAAAGGCTATTCGCACCCCCTATGACCCAAATGACGAGTTTCATTATCTGTACCTCTGTTTCCTGCTATTTGCACCCAATGACCCAAATAAGGAGTTTCATTATCTACACCTCCGTTTCCTACTATGCACACCTAAGCCTAGGGCATTATGAGATGTTTGTTTTCTATTCGCACCCTGTTTTTGCTAAGCGCATCTCTACCATTTTAAACCCCAAAATGTGTTATTTTTAGCTTTTTGTGGGTGTAAATAGTAAGTTTTTTTATTCTATTATTTTCCTTTATTTACTTTATTTTTTTATCTAGTTAAAAAATATTTTATATTTTTACGAATATGTGAAATAGTAAATAATAAAATTATGATTAAATTTAGCAACAACAATAATGATAATAATATTAAATTAAAAAATGAAAATTTAATAATAACCACTTTACATGCTTTTCTAATTTAAATATCATAAAAATTTAGTTGTTATAATTATTATGTCATTTAAATTATTTAATTTAATAATGGTAACTTTGGATACACCTTTAATTTGACTATTATGAAAATTGTTCGAGAAAATATTTCATGTTTTCATTTTTTGAAAGAGTTTAATTGGTATACACTGTTAGTGTAAAAGATTTTTACACTGACATTCAATTATGTTTTTTCATTTATGTAACTTTTAAAGCAGTAACGAGTAAAGTCAACAAATCTACAATAAATGAAGGGTTGTGATTGAATGTCAATGTAAAAATCTTTACACTGACAGTGTATATCAATTAAACTTTTTTCTGAAAACTGTTTTCATTTTCAAAATTAAGAAAATATGTTTATTTTCATTTGATATTTTCATTTTAAAAAATTAATACTATTAAATTTAATTAATTTTAGAAAAAATATTATAAATTATTCATATATAGTTTAAAATACATTTATATTATTTTTTTATATAATTATAATGTTGTTATTAAGTTTTTACATAATGTTAACTTTTGAAAACACTGAAAACAACTTTTTTCTATTTTCTATTTTCAGTTGTTTTCTAAAAATGTTTTCAGTGAAAATATTTTCTAAATTGTAACCAAACATATTTTCACTACTGTTTTCTGTTTTCTCTGAAAATGAAAACAGAAACAGGCAAAACAAATGCCACATAAAATAACCACTTTAGATGCACTTCTAATTTGGTTTCTTGTACAAAATTTTTAGTTGTGATAATTATTATTACGTCATTTAAATTACTTAATTTGAAAGGAAAATTTAATAATAGTCACTTTAGATGCACTTCTAATTTGACTATTATGAAAACTATAATAACCACTTTAGATGCACCTCTAATTTGGTTTCTTTTATAAAATCTTGGTTGTTATAGTTTTTATTATTATGTTTATTTAAATTTAAAAATAATCACTTTATATACACTTCTAATTTGATTATTGCAAACAATAAAAAAGGTTCGTGACAATTACTTTCGATACGCTTTCAATTTGATTATCATGAACTCCTTTAAAATTAATTTTAAAAAATACAAATCATAAAATGTAAAATTTTAATTATGACTACTTCAAATGCACTTTTGATTTAGTCATTATAAAAACTATCATGAATTAATAATTGTCACTTTGAATACACTTCTAATTTGCCCATGCTAATAATATTTCAAAATAAACTCAAGAATATTAAAATATTTAATTTCCAAAATAAAAAAATAAACACATAAATGATTAAAAAAATTATGTACACTCTGGTTCTTTAAAGTACCTAAATATATGTAGGAGCGAGAGACAATTTCTGTCGAGTAAAAAATATAAAAAATATATATTTAAAAATTCTAAAATACAATAATAATGATCTTTTTAAAATAATAAATTTGTTTTCATTAATAGAAATTTTCATGTCAAATTTATAAAAAAATAATAATATGTATGGTTTAAGGAGCGGAATAAATATTTTTAAACTTTTCTAATTTTGCAAAAAGTAAACATCTTAAGATGGATGTTGTAGGTTGGTAATACTTTTCCTACACGTAATTAATTTTTGAATCTAAAATTTGATTTCATCTACCACTTTTTCTTAATAATTTTTTTAATATTTTTCTAAATAAATATTCAAAACGACTCATCTAATTTTTAATTTGTCATTCCATACCCACCCGACAGCCTTTTCCAAAAGCCACAAAATGAATGGATAAACCAAATTAAGGGCGCATGTCAAGTGGCTCCATTCCAAATCTTCCATCACCTTTCCTCACAAACCAATTTTCAACACGCAAAAATAGTAGTAATTAAATACTGTTCTTGGTCTCTAGCATTTGTTTTACGTGGAACCTTCTTCGTCGTCAACTATATTTATTCAATTTTAGATAACTCTTCTCAATCAACCGCGTCTAGTAATACAGGGGTTTTGTTCCAATATTTTCTACTGCTTGTCGCATTCTCTAATCATATCCACTAATTGAGAAATCCCATAATACCACTTACCAACAACCTAAGGCCGAACAACATTAACCTTTTCATTAGCCTTTTCACCGTGACGCAACCATATAATATTGATATTTTACACACACTAATGAGCACAGAACGTGTATAATCAAATTAATAACCAGCTGCTATCGTCCTAAATATGTTATGATATTGATATTTTTATGACAAGATCAAAGTTTAACCAAACATAGAAATAGAATAGAAAATAATTAATCAAAACGTCTTATCTTATAAGTCATGAAGTCAAACCTTACACTAAAAAACAAATTATAAATGTGATTCGTTTTCTAATTTAAAAAAATATGTTAATTTCTTACTATTAATTAATATAAAAAAGATCAACTAAAAAAAGTTAATATAAAAAAGTTTAATTGACATAGCGTTTATTACATTTCAATCATAATTTTTTATTTACGTGATTTTTAAAATACTAATTAATAAAATTAATAAATTTATAAAGTTATGATTTAATATTAATGTAAAAATCTTTATATTAATAATACCAATTAAATATACCAATTAAATGTTGGAAATAATAGTGGATTGGTATTAATCAATTATATTTTATCATTATCTGGCAATTTAAGATTTGGTGATAATCATATCTTATAATATCTTTATGATTATTTGAATGGGATTATAGTAAGATTGACTCTGTGATGGGTTGAGTTAATCATAAAAAGCCTATTTGAGGGGTCTCTGCCTACCCTGGGGGATTATAAATTTGTCATCCCATTAAGCAAATTATAACAACAACAACAATACACACTCTCTAGAATAATCCCCTAGAAAGTAGTTAGTAAAACCCTCAAGAGTTCTTATTGAACTCATATCTCTACAATAATCATTCATAGGGTTTTTGTTCTTGAAGATCAAGAACTTCAATTCAATATATATGAGGTACACAGATTCTCTTTCCTCTATTTTTTTATATTTAATTCTCTATACATACTATAATCTTGTATCTACTGATTTAAGGTTTCCTTTTATTTCCATCAATTGGTATCAGAGCCAGGTTAGATACATATTATGGTCGTTTTCTATTAGAGAATTATGATTGTTTTCTATTAGAAAATTAAATTTGAATTGAAGATTTTTTGTGTTATTAGTGAAATTTTATAATATAGTTCACTATTAGTTTTTTCACACACAAAAAATGAGGGTTTACGCTACTTGTTATTGTTAAAATAACATGTTAAAGTTTCATTCCCTTACTCTTACATGGGTAAATTATATATTAAAACTTTTTTTAAGTGCTACTCCTTTAAAACCTAGTTTTCTTTTAAATAATTATGGGGTAAATTGTTTTTAAAATTACTTAATGGTTTTCCTTTTTTTTCTGTTTGACCAATAAGAGTCATTTGTGTGGGAAACATAATATATTTGTGTTAACTTTTACTTTGGAAAGTATTAATGGGGTTGCATGGACTCATTTTTATACCCATATTTTTGTGATTTGGTCAAGGGAGAACTTTGTCGTTTTGATACGATCATGTATGATGATTCGTGTGTTAAATTCATTCTCAAAAGCATTGAATGTGGTTGCTAATTTTTATATTCTTATTTTTTCAAAAATACCATATTTATTTAATATTTTTATATTATTGGTATTTTGAGTATAAAAAAAAATTGATTAATTCAAGATTAAATTAAAATTTTTTTACTATTATAATCTTGAATTTTGGACCTATTTTCATTGTGATAATTCTTTACAGTATTTGTATTCTCCAATTATACTGTACTCTCTTTAATATTGAATTATCATTTATAAATTGATTTTAGGTTATTTTATTAATTATGCACAATCTTAATTGTCCTTCTCTTATGAGCATAATTTTCTTTATTAATTTGCATTATTATTACTTGTCTATCATGGGTATAATAATGTGAATTTTGTATGTTGGTCATATAATATATATGATTAAAATTATGCAAATTTATTGGACAATATGCATAATTTCTTTTTTTATTTACATAATTATAATTTCACTATTTTATATGCATTTATGTGAATTTTGTGATATAATTATTTTTTTATTGCATTGATGATAACTATACTCTATCGGTGTATTGTTATTAATGTAATTTGGTGTTATACAATGTATTTTTCTTGGCTTATGTTAATGATTTTTTAATACCCTATCGGTATTAGGATTTTATTGCTATAAGTTATAGTACATTGTAATTTCTTTAGGAATTCTCTTTTAACTGAACTTTTAGAATTACATAATTTTTCCCTATTTTTGTAATGTTCAGTTTATTTCCCTCATTTGATCATGTTTAGTTATATTTATATGGAACCAAAATTTACACTCTTATTTCCTTCTGTTCCATATTGACTTATAACCTTTAATTGGACATTTTTTCCTTCAAAACAAAAAAAAAATATTGCATTTTTTGTGGTGCAAATTTTCTATATATATATATATATATATTGATAAAGAAATAGTTGAATTTTATTTAGTCCTCTGGGTATTTTTTTGTTATGTCAACTTATTTTTTCTTTGTCAAGTGGAAGGATTTTGTATATTAGAATTTTAATTAATATCTTATAAAATAAATTGTCGTGATATAAGATTTTTACCTTAAATTTCCAATTAATCATACATGTGAAAAAACAAATGTTCTTGATAAAATTATTTTTTCTTATCACATTATTTGTGATCACATTGTTGGGATCTATATTAAGGATTTTATATTGGTCTCTTGTAAAATATTTTCTTGTATAACAAACTCTCTATTGATTTGCAATATTAGTATGAAATTCTTGTAAGGACAATATAGGAATCCCAAATTTTAAGAGATTAATTTCTCTATACCATATTTTATAATATTGTTAATGGTATTCTTGTAAAAGCTAGAGACTTTATTTTGGGATATATAAATAAACCTATGTCCATTATAAATTGTGATGAGAGTTAGAGACTATTTATTATTATATCCTTAATATATGCAAGAATATGTCCCATTCTTCTGCTGCATGTAATCATGTTTTATTCTCAAGTGTGTGTAAATATTGTTTATTTTAGCACTTGATTTTTGTTTATGATTACTTGAGAACTTGCTTATGATCTCATATTCTACGTAAAATTATCAAGTGATCTATTTTCTCACTCATGTAATTATTTTTTCAAGATCCTCATAGGGGTCAATATTTTTGTAAAGATTGATTAATATGTGGTTAATTATGAAACCATTTGTGAGAATTATTTATTCTTATGGATGAATTTGTAGGTTTCATATTCTTGTTATTTTAACCACTTCTCTCATTAATCATTCCTTATTCTACTACTTTCTAATTCCTTAAGTAGAATAATAGTGAATTTTAATTTACTTTTATTATTATCTTATAAAGTCATCATCCCATATCACTAGAAATTTTAATACTAGTGTACCTAATGATAATCTTAATATTTTTTGGTATATTAAGGATTAGTGGAAGTATATATAATCTTGTATTATCTCTCGAAACTTATATATTTTTTATTGTCATATAATCGTGTGCACATTTAATTATGATATGACATATTCTATAGGGCTTCTCTATTTATTTTTGTCCTATTTTTATTGAGATACATAAAATCCATTGTATCTTTATAGACATCTTTAACTGATGTTAAGGTCATTCTGTTGGGTACTGCACATTAATCCTTTTGGCATACAATTATGCATTGTGCATCTCTTTTACCCAAATTTAATATTGATCAAAATTTTAGAAGTATATAATTTTGTATCATGTCTCGAGACTTATCTATTTGTATTGTCATATATTCTTGTGCACATTTAATTGTGATATGACATACTTTATAGGACTTGACTATTTATTTTTGTCCTATTTTAATTGAGATACATAATTCATTGTATCTTAATAGACATCTTTAATGGATGTTAAGAGCATTTTATTGGGTATTGCACATTAATTCTTTTGGTATGCAATTAAGTATTGTGCATTTCCTTAACCAAAATTTCACATTTTGTTTGGTCAAAATTCTATAAGTATATTGTAGATGCAATACTCCTATCGAGTATGATTTTCTACTTTGTAAAAAAGTGCTTATTATGATAGTACTCCTATTGAGTACAATTTTGCACTATTGAAGTACTTATGAATTTTTTTGTTTAGACCAATTATCTAAGTGTTTGCTCAATTGACATTTTGTGGCCACAATAATCTGAGTATCATTTTATATAAACTAGGTGTCTATGTGGTTTTAGTAGGGAATTTATGGATTTCCTACTTATCTTTGGATTCTTACATAGTCACTCTTTTTTGAAACTCAGATTAGTTAAATGTCAAATATTATAGAGCATTTATGTAGCCTATATGTAATTACATATGTTATTAGGCTATGATGAATAATTAGATGCATGTAAATTATGCTTTCTCACCTATATAATTTTTCGGACTCAAGTAAAAAAAATTATATTAATTAAACATTTTTTTATTCATTGATCAAATACTTAACTTTGGAGTTTTATAACTCATATGGTTTGGTTAAGTTTTGATGTCTTAGATCAGTGGTGGGAGTCTGAAAACTTTCTTATGAGATATGTGTGAAGTAATATCATTTTAGTAACATATCTCTTAGCATTTTTTGATGCTTGAGACCATGTAGTATCATTTTATTGAACTACATTATTCTATATACTTTATGAGAAATATTTATGATATATATCCCTATCGGATATTATTTTGTAGCTCAAATTTCTCATTGTCTAATATAAGATTTGTCTATAATTGTCATTCTAGCTTAATGATTTATCTTTGTATTATTGATTAATACCATCCAAGTGGGAGAATGTTGGAAATAATAGTGGATTGGTATTAATCAATTATATTTTATCATTATCTGGCAATTTAAGATTTGGTGATAATCATATCTTATAATATCTTTATGATTATTTGAATGGAATTATAGTAAGATTGACTTTGTGATGGGTTGAGTCAATCATAAAAAGCCTATTTGAGGGGTCTCTGCCTACCCTGGGGGATTATAAATTTGTCATCCCATTAATCAAATTATAACAACAACAACCATACACACTCTCTAGAATAATCCCCTAGAAAGTAGTTAGTAAAACCCTCAAGAGTTCTTATTGAACTCATATCTCTACAATAATCATTCATAGGGTTTTTGTTCTTGAAGATCAAGAACTTCAATTCAATATATATGAGGTACACAGATTCTCTTTCCTCTATTTTTTTATATTTAATTCTCTATACATACTATAATCTTGTATCTACTGATTTAAGGTTTTCTTTTATTTCCATCATTAAACTCTTCTAATAATAAATAAATGTATATAAACTATGAATATATATATCATTGTCAGTTTTGAAATAGCATAATCATTTGTCAACGTTAAAAACCTAGAAACTACATTGCTCTTTCCACGGAGATTCAACTCCAATGCTCCAAATTGTATTCAATTCACTAATACCAAGGTTTATTATACGCCGTGTCTAACTAAATGGTGTACGAGTACATGAGACAATTTTCGTTAATTATCTATTAATAATTTAATCCACGATTATAGTTCATTACCGTGACCTAATTCCCGGTTCTGTTTCTATCTAAATTTCACGTCTAATCCCTGAGTTAAATTGTGGTGTTTAATTTGAGAATGCTAGTAATAAATCTTCAAGCGCACCTCTCTTAAGATATATTTTATTATTTTAGATAGAATTTATTAAAAACTATAATATATAATGTGTACTATCCTATTACAACCCGATCTCATAAGGTCGGCCTGCTCAAGAACTTGGCTTCAGGCTTGTTATCTAATCACTAATCAACTTTTAACAATTACACCCCCTATTCTATTTAAGACATTTAACACAACTGCAAAGACAAAAAACCAAAGACATGATTAACGACTTTTAAGACCCTTTATTGTTCAAATCCATATTTGTTCATGAACTGCAACTTGTTATTTCTTCAGTGAAACCCACAATTACATTGTGTAATGATTTTTAGAGTTTTTGTTATAAGTTTTTAAGTCCGGTTAGCGGATCCAAAATAATAAAGACTAACATTACATGTTAAGGGTATACTACACCTAATTTAATTGAACTCATGGGCATAGTATTAAGCAGATAAATCATGATGCACTCATTTTCGAAATGCATCATGAACCTGTTGTTATGCATATAGGTTCTTTATGTTATTTATATGGCTTGTATTACAAGAACTTCTTGTAATTTTAGATGTTGAATAAAATTCTATTGTCTTATAGAATAAATCTATTGAAAGAATTTCTTCAATTTTTTTTTAAATTTTAATTTAATTATGTTTAATATTGTTTTTAAGAAAATATCTCTTAAAAGGAGAGTTTAAAATTTTCTTAGTTATGCTTATGATCCGAGGGATGAAAATCCTATGCACTCATTTTGTGTCCCCTTTTTGTTTCTATAAATAAAAAATATCATGAGCTAGATAAAAAAATTATGAAAAAAAAAATTAAGTATGACTCATTAAAATATGACATTTAATGGATGGACACATGGTAAGAGATATGAAACGGAAAGAGAAGATTTTTATTCCGTCAAAAGTTGATATTAATATAAAAACAAACTTATTTAAGTGGGTAAACTGGTAAAGTAATTTTAATAAAAAAAATTTAATTAAGATAATTGGGTAAATTAATTTTAATAAAAATAAATTTAATTAAGGTAATTTGGTAAACTAAACATTTTATATAGAGTTATATCAATCTATACACTTATTTAAATATTTTATATAGATTTAGATATTTATTTTTTTTAAAGAAAATTATAGATGCATTTTATCATTAATTAATATATTGTTTTCTAATCCTAATTTATGTAATTATGAAATTATGTAATTTATATAGCATAACTAATATTATAATATTTACAATTTGCTATATTTTTTAAAGATTTCCGTACTATTTAAAATAATAAATAATCATAATCCTACATGAATGAATGAAATAAAAAATCATATTGGTATTATTAAAACTAATATACTTTAATTATTTGAATTAATTCATATGAAATATATATTAATTGTAAATGGTGAGAAAATACTTATCTGCTAAAAAAACAATAATGATTTATTTTAATTTATAAAAGTAATAATTTTAGGAAATATATATATATATATATATATATATATATATATATATATATCATTAAAACGGTGGAAAAAGAAATAAATTTAAAATCTACCCAACAAGAAATTTCCTTAATATTTAATCAGTTAATTATTGAGCATATAAAAGATTATAGATATCTGCATATAGAATCAATACAAATTGCTATTAAACCCTTGTTTAGAATGGGTATGGATATGCCCTTGTTAGCCATCCTTAGAGATAATAGGCCAAAAGATTTTGAAAACCAAACTTTGGCTTTAATGGAAACTAATCTTCATCAAGGTCCGGTGTATATAAATAATTACCCTAATTATTCTATTGCCTTAAAAAGCCTTCATGAAACCAATAATAATATAATTTTAACCATAAAAATTCTTGAAGAAAATTGGAATCAAAGTTCTTTTCCATTAACTATAGCATACAGGTTATACTATAAAGCTATGAAGACTCAATTGGCTCCAGGAGCCTTAATAATGTCACCTAAAGATGTCACTACTATGTTATTAGTAAATCCCGAAAAAGTTAGCGCCACTGTTCCCAGAACTTTAAGACATGAAGAAATAACTTCAGGTTTAAAATGGAAATTAGAAGAAATTCTTCCTCCGGAAAGACTTGAAAATCCTGTTTTAAACAATATTGTTGAATTTAGAGATGGGGTAGTAGAAGTAGCTTTCGCCCCCCTAAGAAGATCTCTGTCATACAGATCTTCCCAGACCTCTTTTGCCACAGCAAGAAGGTCAATAGATAGATCTGGGTTCTCTATGCCTAGGTCTCTGCAATACCTGGGAACCAGGTCGGATCCTACTGTTCCCCAACCAGATTATGACGAAACTGAAAACCAGCCCAATTCTCCACATTTTGAATCTGTACCTGGTCCTTCTGAATTTAATCAATTAAATGTTATTAAAAAATTTGAAATAAATAAAGACTTATTAAAAACAGAATTTTTGAATCCTGATAATAAAAAAAAAAAGAATGGTTCTTCCAAACTTTTTCTCAAAAAGAATTACGAGAATACCGAGAAAAATACTATAATTATTTAGAAGAAAAAGAAGAAAATATTCCCTTCTTTGATTGGTTCTCTAAAAACTGTTTTAATAATCTCCGAATAAATGTTCTAAAAACTGCTGAGAAAATTTGGAAAACATCTAAAGGAGAAATTATCAGTATAATTCCTCCATTAGAAGAAGTAAAATTTCCTAATGTTCAAAATCATGAAGTAGTGGCCTCTCCTTTTAAAATGGTAACTGAAAAAAGGGATATTTCTTTTAAAGATATTCAAAACTTGCATACTCAATTAAATTATACTAATCAAATTGTTCATATAATTGCCACAGAAATAATAGATAAAGATTTACCCCCTAAGAAGTTAGAAAGATCTTTAATTAAACCTTTTAAGTTCTCAGAAGAAGAGTTAAAACATATAAAATTAGGAAAAGACTCCATGTTAGAGGAAATAAATAAAAAATTGGATGCTTTAAAAATTAATAAAGTCAACACTATAATAATCCCAGATGAAGAATTAGGAGAACATTTTAATAGAGAACAGTTTGACGATAATTTATATAAAGTCAATAAATTAAGAATAAATGCTAGGAGTAGCTCTTCCTTAGGTCCTACCCCTAGACCTACTACTAGAAATTATTATAATAGGCTCACTCTCCCTGATATTCAGTTTGAAGAATGGGAACTGGAGTCACCATCCTCTTTTGATGGCTCTAGCATCTATGAATGGAATATAAATGGGCTAACTGAAATGCAAATCCTTAGAAAAACAAATGAAATGACCATGGCCGCCTCAGCATATAGAACTAAACAAGATGCTGCTACTACGGTTAAGCTACTAGTAACAGGTTTCACTGGACAATTAAAAGGATGGTGGGATCATTACCTCTCAGAAGAAGAAAGGTTTAATATAATGAATAGTGTTAAGCAAGAAGCAGATCAAGTTATGCCTCTTATGGTAGAAACATTAATTTTAGCCATTATCCATAATTTCGTAGGAGACCCCCAGTTATTTGATCAAAGGATATCATTAATTCTCCACACAATTAGGTGTAAAAACTTAGGAGACTTTAGGTGGTACCATGATAATTTCATCACCTTGGTTTTGACTAGGCCTGATTGTAGAGAAGCCTTTTGGAAAGAAAGATTTTTGGCAGGACTTCCTTCTACTTTTGTCGATAAGGTAAGAGAAAGTTTGCCCAGATTATATAATGATATCCCGCTAAGAGATTTAACCTATGGACGATTAAGTACGGCTACAAAGTTAATAGGTTTAGAAATTTGTGATACTCTTAAATTACAAAATCAAATTAAAACAAATCAGGAAATGGGAATTAAAGAATTGGGTAATTTTTGTAGTCAATATGGTTATGAAAAACCTATTCCTCCATCTGAAAAAAGAAAACGACACTTAAAAAAACAAAATAATATTAGAAATCCTCAAAATAATAAGGGTAGTACATTTAGAAAATTCTCTAAAAAATCCAATAAGTCTAATAAATCAAATATAGTGTGTTATAAGTGCGGAAGAATTGGTCATATGAAAAAAGACTGTAGGATTAAAGAAAAAATAAAAGCCTTAAAAATGAGTGAGGAATTAAAAGAGCAAATAGCTAATTTATTAATTTTAGATGAAGAATCTTCTGAGGAAGAAGAAGAAGAGTTAATTGAAAATAAAACTAATCAAATCAATAAATTACAAACAGAAATAAAATATAAAAGAATTGAAAAACAAATTAATGATAAAAGAGTAAAAAAGAATTTTGAAAATCTTCAAAAGGAATTCGAAAAAGAAATTTGTGCCGAAATTCCTTCAGCTTTTTGGAATAGAAATTCTTTTACTATAGAATTACCTTATATCGAAGGATTTAATGAAAATAATATTCCCACTAAAGCAAAGCCTGTACAAATGAATAAGGAAACTCTTAACTATTGTAGAAAAGAAATTCAACAGTTTCTAGAGAAAAACCTAATTAGGCCAAGTAAATTTCCTTGGAGTTGTTCAGCTTTTTATGTAATGAATGCTTCTGAAATTGAAAGAGGAGAACCCAGAATGGTAATTAATTATAAACCCCTTAATAATGTTTTAAGATGGATTAGGTATCCTCTACCTAATAAACAAGAATTAATAGGAAGATTATTCCAAGCGGTAATTTTTTCAAAATTCGATTTAAAATCAGGATATTATCAAATAAAAGTTGCAGAAAAAGATAAATATAAAACTGTTTTTACCGTCCCATTCGGACATTATGAATGGAATGTAATACCTATGAGATTAAAAAATGCCCCTTCAGAATTTCAAAATATTATGAATAATATGCTAAATCCTTATTCCGAATTTGCCTTAGTTTACCTGGATGATGTTTTAATATTTTCTAATTCAATAGAGCAACATCTAAAGCATTTAAGAATATTCAAAGATATAATAAAGAAAAATGGTTTGGTTATTTCTAAAAAGAAAATAAAAATAGGACAAACTAAAATAAGATTTTTAGGGCATGAAATATTTCAAGGAAAAATAACTCCCATAAGTAGAAGTATTGAATATGCCAATAAATTTCCAGATGAAATTAAAAATAAAACTCAGTTACAAAGATTTTTAGGATGTATTAATTATGTAGCCGATTTCATTCCCGAAATTAGAATTACTTGCCAACCTCTTTTCTCTAGGCTTAGAAAAAATCCCAAGCCTTGGACAGAAAGACATACTACCATAGTAAAAGAAATTAAAAGTCTTGTAAAAAATTTACCCTGCTTAGGAATTCTTCATCCCGAAGCAAACATTATTGTAGAAACTGATGCCTCAGATATAGGGTTTGGAGGAATTCTAAAACAGAAATTTTCCGAGAAAAAAGAGCAAATAGTTAGGTATCATTCGGGTGCTTGGGTAGGAGCACAATTAAACTACAGTGTAATTAAAAAAGAAATATTAAGTATAGTTTTATGTATAAATAAATTTCAAAATGATTTGATAAATAAAGAATTTCTTTTAAGAATTGATTGCAAATCCGCAAAAGAAATATTAGAAAAAGATGTTAAAAATATTGTTTCAAAGCAAATTTTTGCAAGATGGCAAAGTATTTTATCATGCTTTGATTTTAAAATTGAATTCATAAAAGGCACTAATAATTCTATTCCTGACTTTTTAACCCGTGAATTTCTTGAGGGCACTCCCAGTACTCCTTATGAGACCCTCAGTAAAATCAGCTTTGACCGAAAGTCCTTCAAAATCTAAACCTCTAAATATTTTTTATTTAGCCCCGTCATATGCAGTGGCTTCATCCCTAAATACTCCTGAAACCTCTAGAAAACTACCTACATCCTTACTTCCTAAAAAGAATTCTGAAACTGTATCTTCTAAAAATAATTTTCCTCCTTTAACTACCCCTTCTCCAGCTAAAAAGCCAGAATTACTAAATACTCCCAAAGATTATCATATTAAAGCCCATTGTGTTTCTGTGTTACCTCTAGAACCTGAATGGGAAGACGAAGACCCTTCATCAATATTTGCTAAAATAAGTCCTAAGGGATGGGCATGGATTCCGGATAATTTTGAAAAAACTATTTCATTTTATCAAATGATTCTGTTGGATACCAACTCTGTAGAATTAATTCCAGAAAAAGATCCAAAGAATCCTCAAATTATGAATTATTCCAAGCTGAAGATCTTAAATGTTTTATGTCCTTCAGACTGGAATCAAAACTGGATGACTCCTAAGGGTTTTTCTAGACCCTTTAAGCCATCTTCATTTAATTACTTCGATTATCAGGATGCTTGGTATAAAATCCTTTTAAATACCAATCCCAGGCATTCATGGTATATCAGTTTTAAAAATGAATTACCTATAAGATTACCCTCATGGTTTATTAATTAGGTAATTGAAATAGGTCCTGTTAAAAGCATTTTACCGGTCCGAATAGCAAAAATGTACGATAATTTTCGGGAAATATCTCCCTCCATTCCTCCCAGATATAAGTTGACTAGCTTCCTATAAAAAATGAGAATTGGTTGGCTCATGCAGCATCAATATCAAGTACATCATCATTTGGGAGAACCATATCCAAAGCAACTTTGTCTAACCGTGAAGGTGTTTTGGTGGCAGAAATTCAATATTGAATATGTTGAAGTTAAGTTCAGAAATTTTAACAATGCTCCTCTGAAGTCTCCAATAACCGCTGCTTCTTCTTCTTCTCCTCCTCTTAAAATTGAAGATTTAGTAGCACATTCTAAGAGCAAAAAGGAATTAAAGAAAAAATTACTTGAAGCTTTATCCTCCTTGGACTCTGACGAATCGGATCAAGAAGATAAAGAAGAATTACTGTCTGATGACTGCTATGCCATTCAGATGGCTCAAGACCTTAACTTGGATTCAGATTAGCCATTATTGCAAGAGAAATGCTTAGTCTGTAAAAGGTTATTAAAATTGATAAATGTTCTAAGAAGTCAAGATGGGCGGGCTCACATGGGCGGCTGAATATAAAAGCAAATAATTATGTCGGCCTCTTATCTTATCTCCATGCAGAAGTCAAGATGGGCGGGCCCACATGGGCGGCTGAATATTAAATAAAGTTAAATTCATACATAATTTTGTTAAGTCTGGATTTCGAATCCGCTCTCTGTATTCTATAAATAGAGGTTATTCAGAGTTAGGAGGACACAGCTCGAGAGAGCCTTAAACCTTCTTCCCCTCTACTACCTCTTTGTAAATCCCTACCTTCCTTCTGAATAAAATCATTTTCTATAACTCGCCAAGATTCTTATTGTGCCTCTGTAAGTACTTCTTTTAATTTCTTTACTACATACATGTTAATTCACACACGCTTCAATAAATGGTATCAGAGCCTAACGTAAAAGTTTTTCTCGCTGAAAGTATATATCTGAGTATGCTCTGATGTTGCGTCTAGTGCGATCTTCCATAACAGAAAAGATCTTTTCGTAAATTAACGTTGTGAAATTCTGTATTCTTGATTTTCATACTTAATTTAGTTTTCAAAGTTTTCATTTTTAACTTGTACCATTTTCTGTATTCTTTTCAAAGCAGCTTTAATAATCTAGAAATCATTCTAGTAATTAGGATGAATCGTTGGTTAGCCGGTAAGGGTGGTCCCGATAGTCAGTCGTGAGAGACGTAGTAAATCCGTTGGTTTAGCCTGGTGGTCCCGTTTTGGTCCTAATTATATTAGAACAATGTCTAGATTAATAAAAATATTTTCCAAAGGAAAAGAAAAGGTAGATGTTAATAATGAAGAACCAGAAGAAACTAAGTTAAATATGATACATCATGAATTAAGAATTCCGCAAATAGAAAATGAATTAAATAAATGGAATATACCTAAATTAGATATTAAAACTATTTATAAAACCTTTTTTAAAGATTTGTTTATATATATATATATATATATATATATATATATATATATATATATATATAAACAAAAATTCAATAAGAATTTCATGTTTTAAAGCTAAGATAAAATATTTTTGAGTTTTATTTTCCAATCAAAATAAACTCTGCTAAAGAAGAACATGTAATAGTTACCTTTATTAAAATTAATGTCCTTCAAAAAATAATTTTAGACAGACTCATGATTTAATAAAATGCATAAATTAAAAAAAAAAGAGTAAGAATTAAATTAATAAACCGTGATAGAAGTAAATTGCAATCATAAAAAGGCACGAATGTTTTCATTAAAATTGCAAGTAAGAGAGGTCTATTATAAATAATTGTAGTATTTGTGATTTTTAGAGAAAGAAAAAACAAATACTAAAGGGTTGAAGAGTAAAATTCAAGACTTAATTTTAATTTTTAATTAAATAAAATAATAGTTTAACATATTTTGATAGCGTAACATCTTTAAACAAGGAAAAAATGATCGAATCACCTGGTACATTAAACTATATGAACAGAGGACAAGATGCAAGTATTAGCCATGAAACCTAAATAAATATTTTTAAAATAGAAAAATAGTACTAAGAAGACTGGTTCTAAAATTTGAATACCTTAAGATTTAAGTCTATATTGAGGAAGATGACTAGAATAGGTAATTCACAAGTGTAGGAGTGCAGTCTATATAAATGGCCACCTCTATGATACTAATCAGTTACGATTTCTTTCTCTTTCCTTCTCACACTCGCCACCTGTAATATAGTAAAACAGTTACAATTTCTTCTCTGCTTTCTTTCTCAGACGCGCACCACTCATAGTTTTCAGCCACATCCATGGACTTCTTCACCAAAACCAACGTCGTGAAGCTTCGGAGCCACCTCGACAAGTACCTCGTGGCGGACGTGAACGGCGAGAGGGTCCGCCAGAGCCGGAAGGGCCACGGTCGGGGGGCGCGCTGGATGGTCGAGGCAGAGGAGGAGGGAGGAGGAAGCAACAAGGTGCGATTGAGGAGCTGTTACGGGAGGTACTTAACGGCGTCGGATACGCCGTTTCTGTTAGGGATGACGGGGAAGAGGGTGGTCCAAGCGGAGTTGGAGGCGGGGGCGGATTTCAAGCACGAGTGGGAAGTGATACGCGACGGGTTTCAGGTGCGGCTGAGGAGTTGGAGCGGAAAGTTTATGAGGGCCAACGGAGGGACGCCGCCGTGGCGGAACTCCGTTACGGTAGACGAGCCGCACAGTTCAGCCACCAGGGATTGGGTTCTGTGGGATGTGGAGAGTGTGGAGGCGATCGAGGAGCTCGTCGATGAGTTGTGTGATGATGAGAGCCCTGTTTCGTCTTTTGGCTCCGATGATTCCGAACCGGTTTCGCCCATGTCGGTTATCTCCCTCCGCTCGCCGCCGCCCAGGCGCAACTTCAAGCTTCTGCTTCAGGTACGTTTTCTCCCATTGACTTTTCCTCTCTCTCCTCTACTTTCCTCCGTTGATTTTTTTTCATCCAACAAGCCAGGTTTATCGGATTCTACATTCATTTTTTTTTTGTAAAAAAAAAAAGAGTAATAAAAACGTGTTAACGAAGTAAAAAGTGGGATATTTGCTATGCCGTTTGGCTAGCTAAGACTAAGAGTAATAAATAATTTTAACTTTTTATTAGAAAATCATTAATCTTCTAAAACATTTATAATTATCATGTGTATGCATTTAATATTGATGATTAATTTATTAATTACGTGATGGTTTTAAATTTTAATTTTCTCATTCTTTTCAATTTGGCTCCTCTGATGTGATAAAGTCAGGAAGAGGAATGCAAACAAATAGTATTGAGAGTTTACCTAAATTCCACCGGTAAGATCCTAATAACTAAAATTAACCAAATAAATTTAAATTATTCAAAATAAATGAAAATTAAAGTAAAAAAAAAATTCAAAATTAGAATCATATTTTACTTTAAGAATTTATCCGATCCTATCAAATTTATTTTAAATCTACTCGATTCTATCCAATCTATTTAATTCTATGCAATTTAACTAGCCAAGTTTGATAATTATAGTGATTTTTTTTAGGTGATAACTGTAGTTTTAATGATAGATATATAAGAAAATTAATTAATCATTTATGATTTATCATGCGCGCGAACACACACATATATATAGATGTTTAATATTGATTATTAAGAGTTTTATTTATTAAGTGTGTACGCTTTATTTTTAAATTTTAATTTTGATGAAGTTAGTGTATAAAGTATATAAATTTTATTAGATGGGACAAACATTTTTTCTATATTTTTTAATTTGAAAAATATTATTCTTATATATTTAATATGATAAAAATTCATTATATTATTAAAAAATATATTTTTATTTATTTGAAATTAAAAAACATTCCTGTATTTCTGGGAAAGTTCCGAGGATTTTTGTTATAGAATACCGTGGTTTAACTGCATGACTGACTTAGGAAATATCGTGTTTATATTTTTCTAATCTAAACAAACGTTCGCACTCACACTGTCTGGTCTTGATCCTCTTGACCAAGTTGATGACCATAAAAATAGAACAAACAAAAGTACTGTGTCAACAGTTGATGTTTCGGGCTATGTGATTGAATGCCAATTTCCTCACCCTTTCCCCCTTCAAAATTCTAATGATATGAAAAATATATACCCAAAACAAATTGTATTTTTTTTAGTTTTTTTATATGGAAAAAATTTTTATTCAGTAATTATAAGATAAATCCAAATCACAAGACATGATAAAGATTTCAGTTTAATTTTAATATGTTATTAGTGTAAAGAGTTTACTATTAATTAATTACAATGAGTCTAAATATGTATTTTTAAATAATTATAATTATTATATAAAATGGAAAATCTTTTTCAATGGAAAAATGAACAATCTTACCATTCTTAATAATTAATGATTAAATAACATTGTTAAAAAAGTATTAATAATTCTAAGTAACTTTTTAAAGTAATTATTAGGCTTATTGTTGTATCATGATTTATACAAACAGCATGATCTGTTACTCAATCTTAATTAAATATGCAGCCTTTTATTTTAAAATTGTAATTATAATACTATTATACCAGCATAAAAGTGTTTCAGATGAGCAATTGCTTTTGCTAAAGTGAAGTGAAATTGTCGATTAATGGATAAACATAACAATGGGAGTGTGGTCCTAAAATCTCGTTTTCAGTCACAAAATCTGGTTTTTAGTTTAATGATGTTTATTATGGGAAAAATAAGAGATGAGATATAAATTTACGATAAAGAATTTTCATTCCAAAACCTTTTTGAAGTAAAAACACATTGATTTAATATAAATATTTTTAAAACGTCTTTCTTCACCTATTCTATATTTTTGAAAGTTCAGTTCAATCCGAAAGGCACAATTTTTATAAAAAAAGAAAATCTACTTAATAGGAATGTCTCTTAAATGAGTTAAAATTTGTTTGTAAAGAATTTAATAAACCCAAATCTATATATTTAAATAAATCCATAAATATATCATCTCAAAATATTACAATATAAATTATTATTATTATTTAGCTGAATAAATTGTCCTATATGAATAGTTCCACGTCTTATCTTTCTAATTGAATCACTTTGTTAAAGTCTTGAACTCATTTAATAAATAATTTGACCTGATCTTTGCTAACGTGCGTGAGTTAAGCTATATTTCCTCCACAAGTTGCCTATTCTATTTCGTGATAGTAATGCACATATACATCGGGTGCTTAGAGGTAGTTTAGGCCTATAAGAAAGGTTTGTTAACATAATTTTGTAGCACATACACTCAATTATTAACTTCATTTCCAAATTCCAGAAAAGATTATGTGGTCCCAATTAACATTTTATAATGGATGTGTCTTGGGCTTTTTATTTTTTTTAAGAGCAAAGTAAAGTATATTATATATAATATTTAATGAAACAAAATGTTTCAGCCATTACATGATTCCAAAATTATATCATTCTTCTCGATGATACTCTAATATATTGTACAAACTATTTCATATTTAATATATATAATCCAGGATTGATACATCAATTAGAAAAATAGTACCCCTATTAATCTTTGGACATTTTATGTATGTGCAAAGAAAATTTTGGGTGTCTTAGTCTAACGTGGCTATTAGAGTCCACTGCCACTTGATTGTGTTTTTGGTGTTGCTTCATGCCTTTACCAACTCTTTTCCACCAAAGAAAATGTAATCACCCATTTCATACAAACAAATGCTTTCACACTCCTATGTCCAAAATAGCAAACGCACTACTAACAATTGGTGACACATAATCGGTCGATAGGCGCAGTATGAGCTTTGTTATTCAATAAATTAAATAATAGCAGTCATTGCACACTTCAATTCTCAGAACAATTTATTTATATAACAAATTTGAGAAAAAAACCCATTTTCCAAAATAATTTGCAAAGATTTCATAAATTAAGGTGTGCTTGACAACTGTTTGATTCCCCATTCTTCTTCTATACAAGTTCTGTTAAAATGGATCCTTAGCATATCTTAAAGTTGTGGCCTTAATATATTTCCTTGGCGTGGTAGAGTAATATATATACTATTCCTGCAGTCCATTGTCTTTTCCAACCCCAGTCTTTTCTTTTGGTTCTTAAAAGTTGAAGTGTATGATGCATCTGAACTTCTGATCTAACAAAATAGATAAATAAACTTGAATTAAGGTGAATAAATGGTTGCGTGTTTCTAATTTCTAATTACTAACTTGCGGAATGATCTAGTAACATGGAAATAAACTATATGGATATAACATTAATTAAAGTTGGGTATATGCTACTTATTCTTATTAGGAGTTATACGTCTACGTCCAGACAATTAGTATGGATGGAAACATTTATGAATAGATGAGACTGATATAGTGTGAGAAAAAAAAATGTGCAATCTCAGTAGAAAATATAATTTATATTTTTATTATATTCAAATCATAATATTTTATTCATATATATATATATATATTAAATTTTCTGAATTTATTAATTAATATTTTAAATTTTATATAAACGAAGAGTTTTAATTAAACATCTATAATTATTTGACGCTTATAATGCATAAATTATAGTGTTACTTACTGCTATTATTAATCAATAAAAATTTCATTGCATATTATTTTAAAATAAATTTTATAATCTTATAAAAATAAATAAATTTATTATATATGTTTATAAGTTCATTTGGATTAGAGAGTAGAATAAAACTATTTTATATTATCAAAATATACCCTATTTTTCTGACTCTCAATAGAGATAAATAGAGAAAGATAGAGACATTTTCATGATTTCAAGTGAGTAGATGTCGACTAGCAGAACTGAGAGCATATTCATGTGCGCAAGGATAGGGGTTGAAATTTGGAAGTACACATGCATTCCGTCTGTCTTGACGGGGACAAGAAGCCGAATATAACTATTCTATGGTGGGGTATCAATAGTAATATACATACAAGTTAACAACATTTTATTATATATAAATGAAATTAATCCAATACAA
The DNA here is from genome assembly GCA_037954015.1 of Psophocarpus tetragonolobus. NCBI lineage: Eukaryota > Viridiplantae > Streptophyta > Magnoliopsida > Fabales > Fabaceae > Psophocarpus > Psophocarpus tetragonolobus. Next base: position 84,709,220 of record CM075689.1, read on the forward strand.
AGTTGTGTATTTGTCAAAGACATTTTGTGTAGACGTTAGTTTTATACTTTTGAGTGGCTTTTGTCTCTGTTTGAATATCCATAGCTTCCACCCCGTGTATTGTCTTTTCCTTCTCGTATTGTTTTCCTTTTCTTTATGCTTTTGTTATTTTTCTTTATTTTTTTGGGTTGAGGTCTCCGTAAGGTGGCTTCTAGAATCTAGTCAAACACCATTTTTGATTCTGTATTTTTAATTTCTTTGTTTGGTATCTCAAACACAAACAGCATATTATGAAGTACCTTAGGATCCGAGTATATCCAATCAGCAGTGACTGATTGTTGCTCTATTTAATTGGCAGAGTTATTAATTCAATTAGTATATCCCATACCCAGTGAGTGATGTGTGGCTTTATTTAAAAAATAACTTGGATTGGGCTGTTCATTTTGTTTATAACTTTTTAACCTTAAGATAATTGGGTTTGTGATTAAAAGGTTGTTAAAGACAAAAAGTTTTGAAAACGCTTAATAAAAGTAGGGAAAAAGTGTAATAATTTACAAGTAATATAATGGGAAATAGGTAATTTTATGATGAATGTGACGACATAAACAAATAATTGAGTGGGGTGAAGGGATGTTGAAAAAGAATTCCCTCACGGCACTAGCAGGAGATGTGAATGAAGCATGTCCATGATCCCTTGTTGGACGCGGAACTGAAATTAAAACCACAAGCACAACACAAGAGATTAACATTAAGGTGTCCCTGCCCACGTAATACCCGCGTGCGTTCAAACGCGTTGTCCCCCAAAGTCGCCACTTCTGACTGCCTCGTTCCATTTTTTCACCCTCCACAGTCAAACCCACTCTTACCCAATACAAACCATTCCCAATAAATACCCATCCCCCCATTCTTTTCATGCTCTCAACCATTCCAAATAATCTCTGCTGTTTCTAAGTTCCAACTCGTCACTTAACATCAATCTTGTTCCACATGCAGACAATAAATTCGAACAAGTTCCGAACCGGCATGGACTTCTTCCACCGCGCCAAGGCGGTGCGCCTCCGCAGCCACCACGACAAGTACCTTCTAGCGGAAGAGGACGAGGAGTCGGTGACGCAGGACCGTAACGGTTCCTCTAAGAGAGCGCGTTGGATGGTAGAATACGTGCCCGAATACGACAACATAATTCGTCTCAAGAGCTGTTACGGCAAGTACCTCACCGCCTCCAACCAACTCTTCTTACTGGGCATGACCGGCCACAAGGTCCTCCAAACCATCCCCTCCAGACTCGACTCCTCCGTCGAGTGGGAGCCCGTCAAGGACGGAACCCGCATCAAACTCAAGACCCGTTACGGCAACTTCCTCCGCGCTAACGGGGGTTTGCCGCCCTGGAGAAACTCCGTTACGCATGATATTCCGCATAGGACCGCCACCCAGGATTGGATCCTCTGGGATGTTGATGTTGTCGACATTTATGTCAACTCTCCGGTCACTCACAATAATAATAATAATAATAATAATAATAATAATAATAAAGCCTCTGCTCCGCCTTTGCCTTTTCAGGACTCTGTTCCCAGGCTATCCGCCGCTCCTTTGCCGCCAACCGACTCTGCTACTGCTACCCTTTCCACCCAACAGGTATCTAATCTCTCACTTACAATGTAAAAACTATCATCTTATGACTCCATTTTTTATTTTTGTGATGGAATAATCCCCAAATGGTTCGACAACTGAAAACTCTAATTAATCCAACTCAGGAATGAAATTGTTTGATAAGATATATCTTTGTGTTAATTGTTAGATATATCTTTTGGGGATCAATTTTTATAAATCCACTTCTTTTAAAAGGATACACCATCTTGTTGTTTAAATACTTTCATATGAACTTTACTATTGTAATTAGCCAGTTAGTCCTTTAAATTTTTATTATCAGTTTTCCTTTTAGGATTTAAGTAACCTAAGTTGTCACTTTTTATTACCTTCTTTTTTATGTTGCTTGGTTTTGTTTGCAGTCTAATGATTTGAGTGGCTCATCCCCAAAGATGGAGGGGCGAACGATATACTACCATATTGCTGAAGACAATGGAGACGTGCTGGATGAAGGTGTGCAAGGGTATTCTTTGATCTTCAGAGGAAATGGAGTTGAAGAATTGACTCGAATGTTTGAGGAACAGACAGGATTAGAGGGAGTTATCGTGTGTAATCGGAGTCCTTTGAACGGAAAGCTTTATCCTCTACGCTTGCACCTTCCTCCAAACACTGTTACCATGCGGGTTGTTTTGGTTCTTCCCATGTCAAAAGGTGACTTTTCTTTTTCTTCTTCCTCCTTGCCGAGTCTCTTTCTTCTCGATACATGTTTGGTTTATACAAATATTAGCTTCAAGAGTGTGAACTTTGTTTTATTCGTATTTGTCAAAATTTTGGTTGAATTGTATTAAAATATGATCATGATCATGATCACGATCACGAAGTTTGGTTACTATATAAATAACAGAAAGTTACTTTTCTTTTGAGACAAATCTCAGTTTCTAAACAATATTTCTAACATCATTCATAGAAAAATGTTTTGGAGTGCGGAGGACCAAGTAATTACAAGAAAGAGTAAATTTCGTGTGGGACCAACTAGTTAAGCGAAGCTTCCTCAACAGTCGTAAATGTTAAGCAACTAATAATTAATATCTTTGTTATTCGATTAAATTTCTGTAGCTGATGAGTAAGAATTTTTCATCTCCTGCTTCTACGAAATATATCAAGTAATTGAACTTTGAGAAGAATATGATCGCATGGCACATTTGACATTATGTTTCTTTGTTCCAATTTCCATCTTCCTCTCCTTTATTTTATCATCTGTGCTACCTTGTCTCATAAACATTTTCTGCCTTTTCTTTTTCAGTGGCAAAAGACTTTGAAGCTCAAGGCTTACTGTGAGAACGCTTAGAGTTTTACGACGAAACCCTATGTGCATGTACTAATCGAAGCCAGTTCAGGATTTTTAGGAAAATGCTCTGGTGTAATGCATTTATTAAGTAGAGTTCATGGTGGTGCTGTTTGGGAACTTTAGTGTTGTCATGAGATGGATGGATCATAACACCAATATCCTTTCATCGATGACTGGATTTTGTTGGGTCTGTTTTTTCATTAAATCAAGCTTTAAGCATATGGATTCCGGCAAATTTGTTGTTTGATGATTTATGTAATTTTCTGTGCTTCACGATTTTTCTATTGGCGATACTGCTACCTGTATATAGTATAAGTTTTGTCAGTAATAGAAGATTCTTTTATCAGATATATAATTTCCAATATTGGCAATATAATAATATTCTTCAGAAATTTAGAAACATTGATCATATTTTGCTTCTGTTGTGTCGTCGCTCAATGAAATATGTTGATTGAAGCAAGTGAGTGTTGTTGCACACGTATCAAGTATACTTCCTTCCCCTTCCTCTTCGACTCTAAACCTCCGATCCGCTACATGTAGGTACTTGTAAAAACAGTCTGACTCTTAAGTCAGAGGAGGTTGATTGATTAATGTATGGGAAAGATACAATATGTCAGCAAGAAAGTAATATAATAATTCATGATTAAACTTGTACCAGTTATCTACTATTTATAAGATATTGTTCTCTAGGTTTGCGCCTGTATGAAAGTTTAGGGTTTCTTCCTCATTTATTAGGGGCAATGAAGTCTTTTCACACAGTAGGTCTCTTTTTTCCATCAACTTATATCTGGATTCTGTCTTTAGTGAGCCAGATTTACTATCTAAGGGTCTGATCCAGGGGGTGTCTGGTTTCGAAAGGTCCTTCAGTACACAACCCCACTAGCGTCGAAAAGTAGAGCAAGGAAGATGTTCACTAGGGGATCTTGAAGTTCAGGGGGATGTCCGATCCCTACAATTTGCTTTAGTAGGGGTATGTCCGATCCTGGAGAGTCCTCCGGTACTCTGAGATTTTATGAGCGAGTGTGTATGTTATATACAAAACATAGAATTAAGTGGAGTTAATTACTAGTAATGATTTAATATATTTTATTCTTTTTAACTATTTAATTTTTTGTCATATTTTTTTAATTACACATCACATTTTTATCTTTATTATTTTTATATTTTGTGTAAAATAAAGATGAATATATATTTTAAAAAGTATAAAATCACAATTTTAAAAAATAATTAAAGTTTATATTTTTAAAAATATTTTAATAAAAATTAGAATATACTATCTTATTATTATCATGTTAAAAAATAAATTTATTTTAGAAAAAAATTGAATGTCAACTTTTCTTTTACAACTTTAAACATAATATCTAAGTATATAATAAATATATTTTGTTATTGCCATTACTATAATAAAATTTTAGAAACTAAATATTTTTCAATAATATTATAAATCTTGAGTGTTTTTAATTTATTTAGTTTTTGTTCCATAGTAATATATTGTCAACAATTATAAATTTTAGTTTCTAGTTGAATTGAATATATTAATAAAAAATAAAATATAAATTTAATTTTTATATTTATACACTTCAAAGAAAATATTATTACTTATTAACAAAATATCGTCTCATATTAAACTTTACATAATTTTTATTTTTTTGTTATTATTGTTAATATACTAACTTTCAATTTTAATTCCTTTATAATTTTTATTTTATTTTTCTTTTAACTTATTAAAAACAAACGACTTTAAAAATTTATTCAACATAGATTTTTTAATGTAATAAAAAACACTAATACATAGAAAATTATACTTTTAATCACATATCACATTATATTTTAAATAAAAATTAATAATAAAATGAGACAATAATTTTATTCATGATGAACTTTTTTCTTTAGAATCTGCACTATTAGATCTCTTTACTAACATTCCATTTTCAAAGAACTCTCCCATGTAATTAATAAAATCGTGCTTGATGCTATTCCAAAATTCCTTTAAAAGAGAAAGTTTAAACCATTTGGTCCATACTTTTATTGATGTCACAATTCTATACCACTACCATTATCTCCTACTCTAAGAAAGGTTTCTCCAATGTGTGTCTCCTTCTAAACATCATACAATTTTCCTAACCATTTTCATCCATCATGGGTCTTTCCTTTGGAATGTTCTTGGAAGTGATTTTTCACTTTCTTCTTGAGGGTTTCCAGCTCTACAATCTCCTCATCGTCAAATCTAAACCCTAATATCTCATTCACTTTCCCTTTTTCATCATAGCCCTATGGAAGAATTTAGTATTGACTTTTACCTCCTTCAACCATTGATTTATGGAATTTTGCCTCATTAACAAGTATTATCTGCCCATCCACTTCTTTATATTCATAAGTTTTTCTTTTTTTTTCATTTGCTTAGCTTCATTCAACACCCTTATCTCTTTCTTCCGGTCAATCTTTTGTAACCCCTTATTCTCCTTCTCAGTCTAACTTTCTATATCCCCAAATACATCTTTGTTCGACTTTTTCTAGCTTTTCATTTTTCCTTTTGATTTTCTCTTTTAGTACAAAAATTTTCCTTCCTTTTATGTCCATTTTCCTTTATTCCTTCTCTACATAAGTTCTAAATATTTTATCATCTAGCAACAATTAATACCCATAATGGTTTGGATCCCCAATTTACTTTCTTTATTGATAGCATCACAACATAATGATATGCGACACTTCTTTACAGTCTCATTGTTCCATATTTCCCCAACTTTCTAACCAATCCTCCGTCACCAGAAAGCTATCAATCATAGATAGTTTTTCTAATATTTCTATACCACGTAAAATTTCTCCCTCTCAATGGTATGTCTATGAACCCAACTTTGGAAATAAAATCATTAAACACAAATATTTTCCCCTCTCTATGATGCTACACCACCATTCTTCTCTTTCCTTTTGATCGTACTAAATTTAAATCTTGTGATACACACCAAGTTCCTCTCCTTTCTCCCTTATACATGTTTTTATTTTCTTCTGACATTCCTTATTCACTTCACTATAACATGGAGCATAAAGATTGAGAATTGACACCTTCTCTTCTAACTCCATCCGTATCCCATTCAAACCTACAAAAACCACCCCTGCAAATTTCCTACTTTGGTCAAGCTTTTTAGGATTCTAAAGCAGTGGCAACCCTCCCAAGCTCCACATGGATGACTTGAACACCCACCTCACTTTATCATCACCCCACAAGAATTCACACCAATCTTTATCTATACCCTCCATCTTATTTTCCTGTATGCCACCATGTCTGGTTTTTGTTGACAATGAGCTTTGTAACTTCTACTTCTTCACTTCCCCCCAACCTTCTTATATTAAATTATATGATTTTCATAATGGCAGTTGGTTACCACTCACCTCCTTTTAATCCCAAACCTCCAATCTTTCCAACATATTGACCAATGCATTCTCCATGTTAGTAGACACTCTTATCTTCTTTACGATAACATACATTGTTAAACCTTCTATCTTCATTCCACATATCGTATTTATAACCTCAACTTGCACTCTTCCCTTGTGGTTCCCTTTTTCCCTCCTCTCCTTTGCTTCCTTACACTGGTCTATTGCACCCATTGTACTTCATTAACGAGGCACACCTCTACTTCCACTAGGTCCCCTAAACTAATCTTGGATGACCCCTGACACATTGTTATAAACCTCTACCTGAATATCTATTTTCCCCGATGTTCATTGCTTGACTGTCAACACCTTTTATTTGCATGATGTTGTGACTTGCCTTGGACTTTATTGCTATAGTTGGTATCCTTAACAAGTACATGGTTCTTCATTTGACTACACATGACCCACAAATTGTCATATGAGTGTGCATCCCCTTAGCTCTTTCATCATCAAAGCATGATTCTTATATAAAATATTCTTGTCATGTTTCCCATTAAATGATCTTGGCCCATATCCATGTAATAATTGTTTAGATTTTCTACTAGGTTACTAGTTTTCAATTCCACGAGATCTTAGTTTAATATCATATCTTCCACCAATTCTTCATTTCCGTTCATATTCTTCCTCCATCTCAATCCGATATTTCCATTCTTGCTTCAATCCAAATTTGAATTTGAAATTATCTCAACCTCATCCCTTTTTCCTATTTCAACCACCATAGTTACCACCATTTAGATTCATCACTGAGTGATGGTGTAGAACTGTTTTACGTCCAAGGTTATCAAACTCAATAGTTTACGTAGACTTGTGGGAGTTTGATAAACTCGACTCGTAAGAGTTTACTTTATATATAAAAAAAAAATTTGTAAATAACATACAATAAAACATTTAAACAACATAATAAGTCAAAATATTAAATCATACATTCCATAATACTTAAAATAACTAAGTATAACAATACATCATTATTAAATAATAAATTTCAAAGGTGATAATAATAAAAAAACATTCTCATTGATGTTTGATATTGTTAAAAAATGAAGGTTTGATGTTTTTAGAGACGTTTGTTCTTCAATTTAAGAAGGACATACTAAATAAAAATATATTGAATTTTAAAAGTATACAAAACAAATTGATTTGTTTTGACTCGACAACTCAGTAGTAAACTCGAGAGTTTACAGAGTTTGGATAGAGTCTACTAAAGTTACTCAAAGTTTACTAAAAAGAGAATTTATACATAAGTCGACTAGCCGAAGGTAAGTGAACTCATAAACTCATAAGAGTTTAAGAGTTAACTCGAGAGTTTGATAATTATGTTGACGCCCTTTCCATCTTTTAATAGTATGGGATGAAACCTACTAGAGTGAAAACTTCATCCACAACTCGGATAGCGAACACAATATTGTTGACACTAACTTTCTTTACCACTTTGATAGCATTCCAGTCAATTGTACTGATAAGAATTCTAGTTACATCCAATCTCTTCTAATTTGCAATGTTTGAGCTAGCATTGGGAAATTGCCTATGTTACTGACCATGTATGCAAAAATTTACTGTGTTAAGCATGCATTGAGACACTTTGACAATGCATCCATGCATATCTTTCTCCAGTCACCTCCACAATTGCAATCCATATCCCATTGAAACCAAACCTCTTTTTGTATTTATCTTTCTTTATTGGGATTGCTAGATATATTTTCAATATATGGGCCTAAGTACATATCTTTTTGTAAAAACCTTTTTTGTATAGCCTATATAATATACTCCTTGCTCATGCTTGAGACACACAAGGATTCATGCATATTCATCTATTTCTACATAGTATCTAAAGCCTAGTGAATCGTTGCCTTCTCGATGGACCCAGTGTTCATCGACGTAAACTTTTTTGAAAATTGTATTTTTTTTTAATTTCTAACCATTTTCTGTTGTTGTTATTGTAATTGTTTTAGCCAACGACACCACCATCCGAGTCATCCTCTTTTGGTGATCACTACATCACTAGAAGCTCCTTGGTTGGAGCTCCCACATGCTCTAAACCCTAAACCCTGCATCTCCAAGTGACACACTTCCTCTCTACTTTTATAGTTTTTAATAAATTTAAATCAATGATAGAATGTATGTTGGAAAGAATATTAGAGTATGTTATTAACACTCATCTTTAAAAATAGTCCTTAAAACTTATGTATTTAAGTATCAAATTTATTATTCCATTCATATAAATACAAATGTAGTATTTTTATTCTTAACTTTACTATGTAAAGATTTTCTATAAAAATTAAAAACCTAATGTATCACAAACTTATTTTCAAAGAACGTACAACTACATTGGACAAGATTGATACTAGTTAAATACATAATAGAGAGTCTAGCTGCATAAAAAAAATAAGTTTCGTGAAATATATTTTAGGTTCCTAGAAAATTCTTAATTTATTAAATACGTCTTTTAATTTTTTTTTTATAATTTTGGTCTTATATTTTTAAAATATATAATTTTTTATCCTTAAATATTTTTTATCTTTCTAAAAAGCATTATCTAAAAATACTTAGATAAACCAAATAATATATTTTAAAATTACAAGACCAAATAAATGCGATAAAAATTTTAATGATATATATTTAATATTTTAAAAATATTTTAGGGATCTAAAACATATTGTTTTTTTTTTTTTAATAATATTTGTTCTAAACGTGTGTAGTGGAGTAAGGCACCCCATCTTCCAAAACTTTATTCTCTGGTATTATTGAACCGTGCACTCTGTCTGTAGCTTTCTTTGCCTGAATAAGAAACAAATTTTCAAAAGATATGGGCATATCAGCAAAGCTTGCATCAGAAAAATGAAAAGAAGAAAAAAGCTACAAAAAGGGAAAAGTGTACCTCTTCCTCCCAATTAGTACGTAAGGTTATGATGAGTAGACATATTACTTCAACAACTAGTCCACATATAATCCCCAGCCAGAGCCCCTACACAAGTATTATAACAAGTATTTGTGAAAATGACCTCAACAAAATGCTGCAATGCCACAAAGGACAGACTTGCTTAGTTGCTTTACCTTCCCTCCTAGAGACAATACAAAGGCAAATACAACACCTGATGGAATCCCAACTATATGAGAACCCAAACTGATAAATGCACCTATTTTCTGCCACCCGGATCCTCTAGCTATGCCTTCATTCAGTTAACAAATTCAACATTACTTCCAACAATAATACAATATGTAGTTAACAACAATAGCATATGGCATTACACTTGCTGTTTGTTAAAGAGGTTATTGAATTTGTCCGCATAAGCAATAAGATTGAATTGGTCAACGGATTTTGCATCATGGTCATGTAAGAATTCAAGACTATCTAATAAAGTAATTAACTATTATTCCTAGAGGTGAGTTGGTGACTACATCATATGCTTCTAATAAGTAAAAAAGAAAAACCTGTTAGTACACTCATGAGAGCATCCGTGAAGCTGGATACTGCAACCAATGGCAACATGGAAGCTACATATTTTACCACTTGTAGTTCATCACTATAAGCATAGCCCCAAATATTGCGTATGAGTATCAGCACAATTCCAACTAATGAGCTCTCTATAATGGCCATCACTGAGACAACACGCACTGCTAAACGTGCACTCCAAGGACGACCAGCTCCTAGTTCATTTGATACACGAGTGCTGCAAAATCTCACGCAACAAATTATTACATGATTAATTAAGTTTTTATTACTAAACTTTTTCAGTTTTTAATTTCTAAATTTTTATTTCACTTGATTTTTCAAAATCTAACTTTTATAGTACCTAAACTTTATGTAGGTCAAGTTCTTTAAACTTTTTAAAAATTTGATTTTTAGTTCCGGATACCTCATTAACTCAAGGATTAAAATAATTTTTTTAAAAAGTTAGGATTACAAATCAAATTTTTAAAAATCGGGAATTTTGTCAATTTTGTTTATAAATTAAAAGTTGAGGAAAAAAACTTAGTTAATTCGTAATTATACATAGTTTAATGAGAAAAGATTTTTTTTTTAATTGAAAGACAAGTTGAAGAGAATAAATAAGATCAGTTGACAAAAGTGTACTTAAATTTGAATTACCTTACAGCTGCACCCAAACCAAAGGGGATCATCCAAACGGCTCCTGCTGTATTCATGCTGAGAAAGACCACATTAGGTTATTGGTGACAATAACAAAAAAAAAAAATGAAAAATGAGGATACGTTAGAAATGGTGAAAAAAGTACATAAAATAGAAAACTAACTAACCAGATAGAAAGCACTGATGTTTCCAACTGCGGATTTGGTAGAAGCCCGGATAGGAGAATAACCATTTGAAATAACCACCTTTCGAGGCTTGTGAAAGAATAATTGAAAACAACATTAGGATGTCAAACTAAGTTGAAGTTGAGAAAAGAAACAGAAGAAGAGTACGTTGGTCTAGATTAGTGATATTACCAAACCATAGCAGCTGAAGGAATGGCAAGGTGTAAGAAAGAGGGAATGTTATACAGTGCTGCTCTAGAAAAACCTGTCCAAGTTCTAGCACACGAAGGAGAAAACTTGACATAAAGTGTGAGTATCAAAACATTCACCCATTGAGATAATGAATTTGCTAGGGCAGCTCCTCTACTTCCTAGTCCGAATTTGAATACCATAACCCAACATACAAGAAGATGCAGCAACGTAGTTGCTCCAGAGCTGAATAGCATTGGAAACACAATATTTTGGGTTTGTAAGAATCTGTTTAAGCACTGAAGAAGACCCTGGGCGAAAAGGCCTGGAACCAATAACTGAGCATATTTTCCGGCTTCTGCAGAGATTTCAGAATCTTGGCCAAGTAAGACGAGAATGGATCTTGTTTCTGCCCAAATAATTGTTATGGGTATGCAGACAATCATAAGAACCAGCATGGCCCTCTGGGTGTGTATGCCTAACATACTGTGCTGTTTTGCTCCATATGACTGCCCACATAAGGTATCCAAGGCACATGCCATACCTTGCTGTCCTAATCCAAAACAATTAATTGCTTAGATTTAGATCATAGTATCATACTAAGTGCATGTTTGATTTTCTAGTGAGTATTAAATTTGAGCCAAAAGTAATTTCAGATCAATCCTTACATTTTGCTTCTATATGTATTGAAACATCTATACAGCATTTCTACCTTTAAATCAAACATACACTAAAATTTGAGCACGCTTAGTGCATGATTGGTTTTCCAATGGAAATTAGATTTGAGTCAAAAGTTATTTTTTCAAGTCAAAATCCTTACTTTAGATTCTTTAGATTTTATATATAGATATATTGAAACACATTAGGCAGCATTTCTAACTTTAAACCAAGAATGTAAAGTAGAAATGCATGCTTATCAACTAGTGCCTTGAAAACAGTTTTTTAATGGCATCCTTATAATAGGCAATGTTCAAAGTTATAAGCTTCTGTTCTAAACAAAAATGCCATATATACTTTCGGGCCAGTTTTCATAACCCACAACAAGAAACTGAGAATGTGTTAAAATTAAAATAGTAGCTAGCTAAGCAAATTAGAAAACTCACCAATAAGCTATACCCAGTGACAGTAGCAAATGAAGCAGCAATTGAAGCGCCAGAGAGAGACAATTGGCCAAGGTGCCCCACAAACATTACAGATATAATCTGAATGCAAAAGTTTAGCAGACTCACAGATATCAAAGGTACAGCCAGCCATAACTGGTTTTTGATTTCTTGAAAAATTTCTGTTCTTTCTACTTTATTGTTTTGCAGTGTATCGTTATGAGCTATGGCTCTATCTTGCTCTGAGACATGAATCAAAGGTGCATTTTGAACTTCTTTCTCCATGTTTACACTTTCGGAGTCACTTGCGGGTTTTCTCACCTCAAACAATAATACAGTTCCAAACTTAGAAGACAAGAATATTTAGATGATCAACTATCATGCCTTTTTCTAAAGATGAAGACAAAATAGAAAGGTTTTATTACATTGTATCCTCCTATTTGTACCTGTGACGGTTAAGATGTGACAATCATTTAATCACAACATTAATTATGTGATTTGAGCAATGAGAAATCATACCCTTCATCGGAATATAATTAATTAAATTAAATCACTGTTAATTAAAATATGTCGCGTCATAATTTTATTTTACTATTGAATGGGTAGAAATTCACAATATCATAATTTAAAAATAGAAACAAAATGTTAAATTAGTAAAATAGAAACAAAAAACGTAATTAAATCAAATAAAAATTATCAAAGTAAAAATCTCTACTGTAAAACATGTATTTGAGATTTTTAATATACAGTAAAAATCAATAACATTTTATTATGAGCCTAAAGGTCATATATGATTGGGTAATTTTACATTTAATTACAAACTCTCTCATTCATATGATTCTTAGGGATAAGTTTGGATAATTTTTTTTAAAAAAATTTAAATGTTTTTCATAAACACTTCTAAAAATATTTATTTAAATATTATTTAAAGTATTTATTGATAAATTTAATAATTAAAAATAAACTACAATAAATTTATCTTTAATTATCAAATATTCTAATTCAATTAATTGAATAAGGTGTGTTAGCTATTATAAATTTCGAGGATATCTTCAATTTCTAGAAAAAAAACAACTATCGTTAATGTTTTTTTAAAGGCGCAGCCAATGTCCCACTGAGTGTGGTTTAGTTACTCCCAATCAAATCTAGCTCAACATTTTGTGTTCGACAATGTGTGGTCCTCCACGTATCAGGGTGGCTTTTGTCTTTGGGGCCCTACTAATCAATTAATTTTAATCTTAATGATTATTAATATGTTTTTATTTTGTTTAAAAAATAAAAATATTCATTAATATTATATAATTGTAATTGATATTTTATTTTAAAAAAAACATTTAAACATAAAATAATTTCGAACATTGTTTTATAGTTTCTTTTTTTTTTAATTTAAGGTTACTGAAAATTAAAAAATAATTAAATATAAAACATAAAAAAAATATTAAAAATATAACTACATATAAGATAAATATAAAAAACCTAAATTAAAGGAGAAACAATAAAAAATAAAAAGTAAGCAATCCGGTTTTTTTTTTTAATTTAAGTTTTTAAATTTTGTTTGTTGTTTTCTCTTTTGATTTAATTTTTTTATGTTTATTTTATATTTTTAATATTCTTGATATTTTATGTTTAATTTTTTTTTAGTTTTTGACAATGAAAAGGAAACGCTAAAACAACATTAAATTATTTGATGTTTAATTTTTTTAAAATTTTTTATGTAGATCATATAAAATATATTATTAAGATAAAAATTCATTTAATGTCACTGTTATGTAAACATTTTTATAAAATTCAATGCATTAATTATTCTCTCACATGTTAGCATTTTTCTTTATTCTAAGTCGTACAAGGTTAGTTTAGGAAATGTGAATACCAGATATAACATTTTCTTAATTGAACAAATATTTTTGGACAGTTTTTTTTTTAAGAATAAAAAGATAAATTATTTTATTCTCTCTTTATGTTTAGGAAATAGGATAATATATTTTATTCATATAGGAATGGAAGTTATTTTTTTAAATAATTTTTCACTCCAATTTTATTTTATTTTATAATTAAAATCTATTTAAAAAATTCCAAAAAAAGAAATTTTTTTACTAAACATATTCAATGAAAATAACATTTTAAGTATAATATAACATTTTAAAAGTATTATTTCCAGAATTATAATTAAATTCATGCAACAAATGTATAAGCTATTTTATCTTTTATGTTATTTCCTTTCTTATACATGGCCTCGGTGCTATGTTAGTTGTACAGTTGGTTAGGTTGTTTGGAATGTTTGTTAGATTGATAGGTATCCGTATATTTGAACATGGAAATGGAATTTAATATGTGCTACTCATTAATCACATAGGAGAGAAGACTAATTTTGTTTTGAACTGTATAAATTTGTTTTGATAAAATTAGACTCCAAGTCCAAAATATAATAATATAAATATAATCTTAAGAATGAAATGATTTTGAAAGTTAATACAAGAGACACTAAAATCTAAAAATTCCACAATTTCATCTTAAATTTAAACCCTTCCTAGTCCGTGAGTTAATAACTATATTGGACATAAGTATTTGGCCCTAAAAAGGAGTGCTTAACTTGAGTATTAAACTTTAAAAAAGAGTGTTCGACTTGAGTATTCGGCTCTCACTAGAAGTGTTTGGTCTTTGGTCTCCACCAGAGACCAAATATGATTTTGCCACAACAAGAAAGATAGACAACAATAAACCAATAGATTAACCAGCTTAATATTAATTATTATACCTAACACAAGTTTAAGGTTGTATTACCTAATTCCTGACTGATTAGGCAAGACCCAACAGGTAAAAGTCCAATCCATCACTATAAATAAGTAACGAATATTAAGGTAATAAATAACATAGTTTTTAAGAGTATTGTTTATTACTCTGGGCCAAACACTACCTAACTTGAGCGTCGGAGTGCATTTTGCAAGTACTCCACCCTTTAGAGAGGATATTGAAGATTCAACAACCTCAACATCAGCTACTAACTAATCACGCTGATTACAAGAAGCAATAGAGGAGGAGTTCGGAACCAAGCCAATGAAGGAGGAAAGACGCGGAAAATGACAGGGAACCCAGAGGTGGTAAATGAAACCAGTATAGTCGAGGTCCTCAGGCTACTGAGGGAGGAAATGGTTGAACTAAGGCTTGAGACTATCAAACTCCAGAACCAAAATTGAGGAGGGAAGGACGACGAGTTAGACCCTGAGAAGGGGGGCGAGGACTCGCATAAAGGAGCACCAGCAGCACCTTCTTGAAGCCGACCTCCCCCAAGCCAGTCCATGACTCCCTTGAGGAGTAGACCTTTCCAAAGCCGAACTGATACACCCTCTCGGAGACGGACCAAGAGCCCCCCGAAAGAAGCACCTTACCATACACAAGTTGGACCGTCCACGCCACTCCCTTTCAGGCAGTGCCATCACTTGACACATCCATGGAAGGTTCCCTGACAGTTAGGCCTCACCACCTCTTTAAGCCAGAAATAATGGAGATTTCACTCCTAGAAAGCTGGAAGCATGTATCGCTAGAGAAGTATAATGGGACATCGGATCTTGATGTTCATTTGGCGACCTTCAAGACCCAAGTGGGGATGTACACCAAAGATTAGACAACCTTATGCAAGATATTCCCCATGTCCCCTCAAGGTCCAACACTGAATTGGTTTATACAACCCCCCTCACTCAATACATAGCTTTCAAGCATTGACAACTAGATTTGACAACCAGTTTGCAAGATTGTGGCAATATAGGTTTACTTCGCAAGCGTTGACAACCGTCAAGCAAGAAAAAAAGGGAGCTTCTTAGATCCTTTATAAATCGCTTTGGTAAAGCGACCTGAGTATAAAGGATTTGATAATGACTCTTCACACCTTCTTAACAAATCTACAGTCAGGGGATTTCACAAAAATCATGATCTATGTTCCCCTGAAGAGTATGGAGGAAATGAGGAGTTGAATTGTCCCATCATAGAAATAGAGGAAATGCAAGCTTTCCAAAGGAAGGAGTTGGACGCCCCAAGCCACTATCCTAAGGAAAAGGACAAAGAAGAACATAGAAAGAAGAAGGAACAGTTTGGAAAGCACCCTCGTAGAAGGCCGAGATATAGCCACTATACTCCCCTGAACACCACTCACTCCAGGGTGTTGAACCAAGCATTGTTCGTTGAACTCAATTATGCCAAAGAAAGCGAACACACCACTTGGCACTGACACTAGCAAGCATTGCAAATAACATAGAAACAAGGGATACTCCACCGAAGAGTGTAAGCCCTAAAGGACAAGATAGAAGATTTGATTGAGTAGGGTCACCTCAAAGATTATGTGTACAAGCAGAGGGGTGGTTATCATAAGTCTGGCCACAGAGAAGAATACCACCAATCTGCAGTCTGGCCACAAAGAAGAGTTTGGCCAAAATAACTGAAGTGTGACCAAGCCCCGCTGAAGATAATATGATCAACCCATGAGCAATAGAAGAAGGAGAAAGAGCAAGAGCAGGTCTAAGGAGAGATAAAATGACCAACAAGGAAACCATGCCAAAAGGATAATTAGCACAATAGCAGGATGATTTGCAAGAGGAGGTTCAATCTCTTCCTCCCAAAAAAGGCACCTCCAAGTAGTAAGATCAGTGAATTCCGTGAGGCACCATCTTAAACCAAAGATGTTAGTCATCACGTTCACTGACAAGGACTTCTAAGCTGTAGATTTGAACAAGATGACCCCATGATCATCAGTATGAAGATATCCAATTGTATAATAAGGAAGACCCTAGTGGCTCAAGGAAGTTCGAATGACGTACTATACTAGAAAACTTTCCTACAATTCGGTATCCCCGAAGTGCAATTAATTCCTTATGACGAGCTATTGATCGGATTTGCAGGGGCCAAGTTGCATTGATCTGTATACCAAGTTCGGAGAAGAAAAATGCCCATATTAGACCATAAAAATAAGATACATTATGGTGCAAGCAAACACATCTTACAACATCTTGATGGGAAAGCGATATCTCAACAAGTTGGGGGTAATAGTATCTACTCCACACCTAGCCATGAAATTCTCATAAAAGGAAGGAAGAATTATCACAATCCATGTCGACTAATGCACCATGAGAAAATGTTATTTGGATAGTTTGAAAGTTTGGCCATATAAAGATAAGCAAGAAGCTTGAGTTGTCAACATGCTAGCGTACTTAAACATCTCGGATCTAGACTTGGATCCTAGGCCTGATGAAATCGAAAAATCTAAGCCCACCAAAGACATCTAGTCTTTCCAAGTAAGGAGAGAACTGGCTCAAGTTACAGATCTCATATCACACCTATACAAGCACCAACAGAAAGAGATCATTATTGTGGTTCATGACAATACCGATATGTCAGGGATTAACCCAAATTTTTTATCCCACAAGTTATCTGTTAGCAGTTCGACCAAGCCTATGACCCAAAGAAAAAGAAAGATGGGAGCCGAAAGGCTCAAAGTAGCCCAAAAAGAAGTACAGAAGTTAGCTATGGCTGACTTCATAAAGGGAATCAAATACACCACTTGTTAGCAAATGTGGTGATGATCAAGAAACACAATGGAAAATGAAGAATGTGTTATGATTACATAAACGTCAACAAAGCATGTCCAAAAGACACCTATGATTTACCTAACGTAGATAAATTGGTAGATGGCACAATAGGTCACAAAGTTTAAAGCTTTTTAAATGCCTATTCGGGTTATAATCAAATCCAGGTACATCTATGGATGAGAAAAAACAACATTCGCCACGAAAAATGTCACATACTGTTATCTAGTCATGTAGTTCAGTCTGAAGAACGCAGGGGCGACATACCAAAGGCTCATGGACAAGGTTTTTCATGCACAAATTGGCCAAAACATGGAAGTCTATGTGGATGACATGGTTGTCAAATCTGAAAAGGTGCAAGACCACATAACTGACCTGCAAAATGTGTTCAGAACTATAAGGAGACACTCAATGATATTGAACCTAGAAAAATGTCTTCGGAGTATAGGGAAGAAAGTTCCTTAGGTTCATGATCATCCAAAGGGGAACAACGTAAACCCATATAAGTGTTTAACACTTAAGCACATGATGAGTCCGTCAAACCAGAAAGAGGTGCAACGATTGATGGGGCATTTGGCCTCACTCTCCAGATCTATGCCATCCATAGTTGAAAAAATTGGACCCATCATAGCCCTTCTCAAGAAGGCGTAACCTTTTCGGTGGACGAAAAAGTCTATCTGTATTGTTATATATTCTTGTGCACATTTAATTATGATATGACATACTCTATAGGACTTGACTATTTATTTTTGTCCTATTTTAATTGAGATACATAAAATTCATTGTATCTTAATAAACATCTTTAATGGATGTTAAGAGCATTTTGTTGGGCATTGCACATTAATCCTTTTGGTATACAATTAAGTATTATGCATTTCTTTTACCCAAAATTTCACTTTTTTTTGTCAAAATTCTATAAGTATATTATAGATACAATACTCCTATCGAGTATGATTTTCTACTTTGTAAAAGTACTTATTATGATAATACTCCTATTGAGTACAATTTTGCACTATTGAAGTACTTATGAATTTTTTTGTTGGGACCAATTATCTAAGTGTTTGCTTAATTGACATTTTGTGGCCACAATAATCTGAGTGTCATTTTATATAAAGTAGGTATCTATGTTGTCCTAGTAAGGAATTTATTGATTTCTTACTTGTCTTCAGATTCTTACATAGTCACTCATTTTCTGAAACTCAAATTAGTTAAATGTCAAATATTATAGAGCATTTATGTAGCCTATATGGAATTATATTTGTTGTTGGGCTATGATGATTACTTAGATGCATGTGAATTATGCTTTCTCGCCTTTATAATTTTTCAGACTCAAGTAAAAATGATATTAATAGAACGTTTTTATATTCACTTATCAAATACTTAACTATTAGAGTTTTATAACTCATATGGTCTAATTAAGTTTTGATATCTTATATTAGTGGGAATCTAAAAGCTCTCTTATGAGATATGTGTGAAGTAATATAATTTTAATAACATATCTCTTAGCATTTTTTTGGATGCTTAGGACCATGTAATATCATTTTATTGAACTACATTATTCTATATACTTTATGAGAAATATTTGTTAACGTGCATGATATATATCCCTATCGGATATTATTTTGTAGCTTAAATTTCTCATTGTCTAATATAAGATTTGTCTATCGTTGTCATTCTAGCTTAATGATTTGTCTTTGTATTATTGATTAATATCATCCAAGTGGGAGAATGTTGAAAATAATAGTGGATTAGTATTAATCAATTATCTTTTATCATTATCTAGCAATTTAAGATATGATGACACTCATATCTTATAATATCTTTATAATTATTTAAATAAGATTATAGTAAGATTGACTTTGTGATGAGTTGAGACAATAATAAAAAGCTCATTTAAGGGGGTCTCTTCCTATCTTATAGGATTATAAATTTGTTATCCTACTAAGCAAATTACCACACACATTTTCTAAAATAATTTCTTAAAAAGTAGATAGTAAAACCCTTAAGAATTCTTATTAAACTTATATTTACGCTAATAATCATATAGAAAATGAGAAAAAAATTCAATTCAATATATATAAATTACACAAATTTTCTTTCTTCTATCTTTTATATTTATTCTCTATATATTATAATTTTGTATTTTTTCGTAAAGGGTCTTTTTATTTCCTTCATAAGTCACGTTAATTTTAAGAAGAGAAGCAACGGCATCACAATTTTTTATTAATTTTGATAAACAAACATAACTTGTCTACTTTCATAAAAAATTTAGAATCTATCTATTTTGATAAGATTTAAAAAATTGAACCTTTGTATAAAAACACCTCTTTATCATTATCATACTAATTGGTAGCCATGCGGATTTGAGGGGTACACGTGGGTAGCGAGTGAATCAATGTTCTCGAGTCCAAGCCATCTGTCTTCTATGTTGACAAGCCATGGGCATTTGAGGGTACATGTCGCGTGAATTTATGACACGTGGAGGACATAAGTATTAATCTTAAATAAATATTAATTTTAGTAGATTTTTATATGATTAATTTTATATATAAAAGAATGTAAAGTTGATTCTAGATTTAATATTTATTCTGTGTTAAGATAACTTATTTTTATAAATTAAATGAATTTTATAGATAAAATTAAAAATAAGGATAACAATGAGATGAAATGAGTACAAATTTCATTATCCTCGTCTTATCCTGATTTGAAATTTTATATTTTATATTTATCTTTATCTTCCATACTTATCCTGATTTGAAATTTTATATTTTATATTTATCTTTATCTTCCATACTTCACGGTTGTAAGATTCATGTCATATAATAATTAAGAATAACTCATTTTTTTTATGTTATATATTTTTAATTATTTAATTTATAGTTATTAGTTTTTTGGTTAGAATTTCATGGAAAATTGCAAAAAATTCCATTTTTAGATAAATAATTGACAAAATTGATTATTTAATTTATAGTTATTAGTTTTTATGGTTATAATTTCATGGAAAATTGCAAAAAATTCCATTTTTAGATAAATAATTGACAAAATTGATGATATGATGTGACAAAAAGATATTTTTTTAAATAAAATTAAAAGAAAGGAATATAAGTTATTGAGATAATTTATAAATTAAAAAATACAAGTTGTTGGATTATTTGTAAATTGAATAAAATAGTTCATTCCAACTATTTAAAGATTAATGTATCTAAAAAGTGTTTTTTTTTTAAAAAAAAGGTTAAAACTATATTAAATTTGAAGGTAAATTAAATAAAATGCATTCAAATTATATATATATAGAAAATATTTTAATTATACTTTTAAATCAATAAATAATAATTATATGCATGATAATATTGATGTGAGGATAAATTAGACAAAATTTAATTAGAATTGATTTTGTTAGGAATAGAAGCTACTCTTACTGTTATGCTTATTTCAATTCCACCATGATTTTTTTAAACTAAATTGATTCTACTTTGATTTTAAAACTAATCCAAATACGTAAATTTTGATCAACATCAAAATTGACCACCGTGATTTTAAGCATATTTAGACTTTACTATATATGCATGGCAACATTTGTACCATAACCAAATGACAAAAAATGTGGTTTATTCATACAAATATTTGTTCTGAAGGAGTAGGACGGCAATGCCACTCCAGTTTTAGGAAACTAAATTCTGTGGTGTGATTGAACCATAGACTCTGTCTCTAGCTTTCTTTGCCTGAATAAAAGTAAAAAATCAGAAAACGATACAGGCACACACCATATGCATAACAAAGGAAGAAGAAAAATGTAGCAAAAAGGAAATAAATGACCCCTTCGTGCCAATTAGTACGTAAGGTTATGATAAGTAGACATATTACTTGAACAACAAGTGCACATATAATCCCCAGCCATAGCCCCTAGACAATTATTAAGTATTAAGTATTATACCAAGTATTTGTGAAAATGGCCTCAACAAAATGTTGCAGTGCCCCAAACAAAGGATAGACTTAATTGCTTTACCTTTCCTCCCAAACGCAATATAAAAGCAAATATCACAGCTGATGGAATCCCAACTATATAATAAGAGCCCAGATTGATATAGGCACCTATTTTCTGCCATCCACACCCCCTACCAGTGCCTGCATTCACTTAAGGAGTTAATTATTATCTATCATACTATAATATACTTCCTCTCATTTTTGTTTTTATAAGAAACAAACAAGTCATCTCATCCGAAGATTGAAATTTTCTTTCCAATTCGTTTCTCATTTTCTATTTTCACCATGTTATTTAATGATTTTTTTTATAAATTTTTTAATCTTTTTGTATTTCATTAAATAATATAACTTTTTTTTTATTGATAAAGATAAGAAACAAAGAAGATAAATAATTTGATATCACATATTTGAAGATTAAATTTCAGCCTTCTTATTACAATCATAGATAACAAAACGAATTCAATTTTTAGATTACATTTTTGTCAATAACTTTTTTATACAAAAATTATAAATTAGATTTTTTAAAGCATCGAGAATGTACTTTAGAGATAAAATATATTAATAGTTATTAATTTAATAATTAATAATTTAAATTATAGTAATATATTTAATTTTATATTTATAATATATTTAATTTTATCACAAATTTTAGTAATATATTATTAATTAATGATTATTATCGCATTTTATTATAAAATGCACATCCACAAGAACTAAATTCAACATTATTATCATTTAAAATATTTTCTTTTCGAGATTTGTGATTTGTCTTTTTATATTATTGCATGTCTATATGTATAATTAAATATTATTGATAATCAATCTTGAAACAAATATACATGCACTACAAAAAAAGTGACATATACCTACAGACACTTTTACCTACATATATGATTTAGTATAGGTAAAACCAAAAAAAAAATTTACTTACGCATATTAGTATAGGTAAATCTCTAATCATATTATGACACATGAAGCTACCCGTAGGTAAAAGTTATAAACATTTTTACCTACACCTTATTTTGAAGATAAAATCTTATAAGCCTTATAACCACAAATATGGAAGCAGGGTAAAAATTTAAATAACTTCTACCTACGCATACTTATAGTAGTTGGTGTAGGTAAAACTTCAAAAGATCTCTAATTATAGTTTTTTTGTAGGTAAATGTCTTATTTTTTTAAAAAATAATAATTACATATAAAATCATGTCAAATTTAAAGAAAATTCAATATCAATACAAAATAAATAATTACAATTATAAAATATTTAATCATAATTTCTGATTTAATTATTATTAAAAAATATTCTTTAAGATAAACTATAGTAATTAATATTATTCTAAATTATAAAATTAAATATATTAATTAATATTTTTTAATAATTTTTAATCAGATTAATAATGATTTTATGAATTAACTTAAATATAATATTTAAAAAACAATTTTTATGTTTTTAAAATATAAATAACAATGTACGTTATTATCATAATTGATATTTTTTAATAATCTGTTTCACTTTAACCTATTTTAAAATTAAGTTTGAAACGCCTATTTTTTAATAAAAGTCTTTTATTTTATCATTTTATAAGATTTAAATGTCACTTAATATTATTATATATTATACGTTCGTATTAAACTAAACCGAGGACAGAGCATTGAGCGGTTTCTTGTTTATTTTGTTTTTTCCCTATTTCTTTCTTTGCTTTCTCAAACATCGCTTCTTCTTACTTCTACTCTATTTTATTTTTTCTCACATATAAACAAAGCATTTTACTCTTCCCTCAAAATGTTGTTTGCTAGTGCTATTTCTTCCACTGTTTTGGGGAATCAAACCCTAACCACCTTGGATTTGGCTGTGAGACCAAATTTAGCGAAGCCTTTCAACACAGATTTCTAACACAAGGTTAATCATTGTTATCGTTATTTTCTTTGTTACAACACAATGTCCTTGAATTGATGCTGAAATTTTGTTCTTTGCAGTGCGATTTGAGGAAAGAAGGAGAAGAGTAGGTTCTTCCTCTAAAAGTCAACAGAGTATTTCTTTAGGTACATGTTATTAATAGCTATTTTAGTTATAGAAGAGTTTCTGCATTTCATAATTTGTAATTAAATGGCAGTTTTCCCAATTGGATTAAGAGTTAAGATGATGATTTAGCATATGCTGACCTTGGCTACTGTTTTTTTGGGAATATTAAAGTGAATGAAATTTTATTACATCTATTTCTAATTTGAAACCAAAACTCCAGGTTTAATTGCAGATGATGAAATAAAGTACTGCAATTCCAAGCTCTTAGTCCCTTGAAAGCAAATAAAAGTCTCAAAGGTTATTAAAGAGAATACAACAAAGCATAGGTAAGAGTACCCTTACCACAAAACAAGCATATATAGTTATTATGAGAATTTGTCTAGTATTTGCAGCTTTTTTATTTTTCTGCATTGATGGAAAAACACTTATGGTCACCATATTTAAACTACATGACAATCCTAATCATAAACTGTCTTTTAATGTTTATTACATATTTATTATGAGAAACCAAACAAATTATCCTTTAAGAAAAAACGTCTCTGTTTCTGCACATGATTTTTCATATTAATTAGTGAGTGCACTTGTGCTGTACCATTAGTTCAAAGACTTTCTAAAAATTTAATTGATCTTGTAATGTAATGGGCTGAACTTGGAGAATGTTATGTTGATATTATTCTTCGTTTGATATGGTACACGAAGACTAGCACAAATTTAAGATTTGCTCCATAATTAAGAATCATTGTTAAAATATATCACCCATCATGAGCTTTTAGATTATGAAACCAGATAATCATTTTGACCACATGCTTCCCAAATAGGCATTTCTATTCCTTTTTAAAATGTTTCTTTAGTTACACAACAATAAGAGTAATTAACTATTAATTAGTTCAGGATCACCACCACCACGTGTGTAGTTCTGACCAAGAGGGAGAAGAATATTGTAATAGCCTTTAATTAATTATATCTGTAATTCAATGACAAAACCTACTGTGATTGTTGTGACTACATTTCTTAATTTGTACAATTATTACATGTGTATGATTTATGTATATATACTCTAGTATATATTATTAGTTTTTTTCTATTATGCTATTAGATACGGAAGCTACTCACCAGAAAGGGTGGTACATGTTTGGCTCACAGTTGAAGAAGTAATTTTTGAAAGTTAAATATACTTTTTGAAGAGTACACTCATTTTTGTAACATACTAACATGTTTAATTAGTACTTTTATACATAAATAATTTGCCTTTAAGCAGTTTTATTAAAGACTTCAATAATTACTAAGAGTGTTCGGTTTTCACTTTGCTGACATTAAATTTAAGCTTCAGCCATCAAATTTAATATGCCTCATATTTGGTTGCCTTGAAAACTCATTTTGCCATATTGCGGTTTGGATCTATACTAAGTTTAGTAGAGAAACAAGGGATGTGTTCCTTTTCTCA
This sequence comes from Psophocarpus tetragonolobus, assembly GCA_037954015.1. Taxonomy (NCBI): domain Eukaryota; kingdom Viridiplantae; phylum Streptophyta; class Magnoliopsida; order Fabales; family Fabaceae; genus Psophocarpus; species Psophocarpus tetragonolobus. Next base: position 84,734,133 of record CM075689.1, read on the forward strand.
TTTTTCATTTTCAATTTGAATTACTTAATGCATAATTGCTTTCTATTTTAGTGTTATCTGAACAAATTTTATTTCATTAGAAATAGCCAAACATAAATTACCACGACATATATGGGATTTTTAATAATATTTTTGTCTAATAGTTAATAAAAATGTTACTAAACCTATTAAAAATATTTTAAAATATTATTAAATTTTTAGGTTGAACATCTTAAGTATGTACTTATTTAATAGGCTCTTATTACACAAGTGCAAGTGACATAAATTTTATCATAAAACTTATTGAAATAAGCTGAAAAAGGCTCGTAGGAGTCAAGAGTCATGTTCATAAGCCTAAATAAGTTTCATAGAAGCTCTTCCAAATGCTTCCCTAAGTTTTTCATAGTAAAAGATAAGATGCTAAAACATAATATAGGCTTGGACTAAGGAATGAATATAGTAGGAGTTGTAGGTCTTTATTTTTTAGTGCAAGGAATAATAAACTAATAATTCTTTTATTCTTTATTATAATGAACTACAGACTAAGATGCATAGAAAAAATGATAACTTGAGCACAAGATTCATGAATGTACACGATATAACTTATTATCTAACTAAATATTAGAAAAGAATCCAGAGAAAACCCTCACCAAATCATCCTTCACAATGTCCTACTGGTCTAATTACAGGCCATGGTGATACGATCGAAACTAAAATTACCTCAAAGAATTTATGCTTATGATGACATGATGAAAACTAAAAGCTTACAATCAAAAGAAACTCACAAAATCTAGTAACTTTATCTACATTGACTTTATATGCAAGGAATACAATTCAAATGAATAATCATGACATCATCGACATGCATCTACAATGAATTCCTTTCTTTCTCTTTTTGGTACAAACCATTATCAATACGTAACTCATGTTATTGCTAAATCCTATGCATTTTTTGTGACACAAGTACACAACCATACGTCCATACCCACAACAAACTAAATTTAAAGCAAGATTTCCATTAGCATTTTCCCATAATATCATATTTTCAATGACTTTAAATTTAAAATCCTCAATCTATCATACCAATTCATCTATATAGACATTGCTTAAGGATAAACCACTTACAGAGGAAATGAAAATCTAAAACCATATGCCCATCAGATAAGATATATTAGGGAAATAAATTATCAAGCATTTCCATTTGCACACACATGCCTCTCCCATCGAAAATAGGATTGAGAAGACTAAAGCAAGGACCATGAAATTGGTAAATGAACTCTTACTTGGCACACAAACTAGTAATCATGCATACAGGTTGTTCTGGATTCGAAAAAAATATAAATAAATTATAAAGTAAAAGAACAATTGTAAAATAGAGTTACTTTGAGCGACATTTTGCTTGATTATCATAACAGAAGGTTAAAATACACACCTCTTGGAAGGTTATCTTAAAAAATAAAACAAACTAATGAGAAAAGTATAGGCAAATAATTTTTTATATTTTTATTTCATTTCATTTAATTACACATATTTCAGATCTTGTAGATAACATTTTTAGTTTTTATTAAATTCATAATAGAAATCAAACTATTTTTTTTAATTTTTCAATTGTTCTTTTCAGATCAAAATCTTTGGTTGTCGACATTGTATAAGCTGGTGTTTGCTTAGCTTCTTGATACTCTTGAGTTCTTCAGCTCCAGGTTTCTTTATAATCCCTAATTTATTTATTTTATTGCATGTGAGTTGTTATGAATTTATTAGTCATTCTCAAATTAGTAGAAATAATTTTAATTTGTATCTATTTTTATTGAATTCATATTTAAAAAAATGTGATATTGAACTTGTTTTACTTCCTTGAATTGATAAAGGATAATTAACTGAATGCATATAAATTCATTAAATTGTGTATAAAGTATTAATATATTATGGATATTTCATTTAATTTTTTCAGTTTATTTTATAAAATGGATAAGAGTTGGATTCATGATAACTCTCGTAACAAAGAGAAGTATGTTAGAGGGGCTCTTAATTTTCTTGAGTTTGCATCTAAAAAATCATCCAAGGATGGAAAAATTCTATGCCCTTGTATCAAATGTGTCAATTGCAAGTGGCGCTCTCGAATGGATGTTTATGAGCACATAATTAGTAATGGGTTTCTAAAAGGATATGTTACCTGGATCTTTCATGATGAACAAGTTGGCTCTTCTAGTTCTTTGTGCACATCTCAAGTAGAAGGGGAGATTGATCATGATATGGATACATTGATTCATGATGCATTTGTAATGCATGAAATTAATGAGAAAGATGATACAAATATAAACATAGAGGATGAAGATTTTGGAGTATTTAGGAATGAAGAAAATGTTCAACAACCCGAAAAGAGTAATAGTTCAGAGAAGTTCTATCAACTATTAAGGGAGAGAGAGCAAAAGCTTTATCCGAATTGTAAGAAGTTTACAAAATTGTCATTCCTTGTACATTTGTATCATTTAAAGTGTCTAAATGGGTGGACAGACAAAAGTTTTTCAATGTTGTTAGAGTTGTTAAGTGATGCTTTACCAGAACAAAATTCTTTGCCCAAATCACTTTATGATACAAAGAGGATTATTTTTGGGTTGGGTCTATCATATGAAAAAATTCATGTTTGTCCCAACGAGTGCATATTGTATAGGAAGCATTTGACTAATGCTGAAAGTTGTCCTAAATGCAATTTCTCAAGATGGAAACGTAACTCTGATGATGTTGAATGTAGAAAAAAGATACCTGCAAAGATTCTACGTTGGTTTCCTTTTATACCTCGACTACAAAGGCTTTTTCAATCATAAAAAATAGCTTCTTTTATGACATGGCATAATGATGGTCGAACTAAAGATGGACTTTTAAGGCATCCTGATGATTCATTTGCTTGGAAGGATTTTGATCGTCAATATCCTGAGTTTTCTTGTGACCCTCGTAACATTCGACTTGGTTTGGCTTCTGATGGTTTTAATCCTTTCAGAACTATGAAAATTCCCCATAGCACCTGGCCTGTTATCTTGATCCCATATAATCTTCCTCTTTGGATGTGCATGAAACAACCTAATTTTATACTTTCATTAGTTATTCCTGGTCCAAAAGGCCCAGGTAATAACCTTGATGTTTACATGCAACCTCTTGTGGAAGAATTAAGAGAATTATGGGAAGTTGGGATAAAAACATTTGATGCATGTAAAAAAGAATCATTCCAAATGCATGCTGCAATTATGTGGACTATTAATGATTTTCCTGCATACGCAAATTTGTCTGGCTGGAGTACTAAAGGTCAATTTGCTTGTCCATATTGTGGTTTTGAGACTCCTTCAAAGTGGTTACGTTATGGTAGAAAGTTTTGCTATATGTGTCATCGTCTTTGGTTAGAGCCTGATCATAAATGGAGATACAATAAAGTAGATTTTGATGGAACCCAAGAGTTTAGAGCTCCACCTCGTCTACCTACTGGAGATTTTGTTTTGAGACAAATGAAAGATCATGGAATTGGGCAACGATCACCATGGAAAAATAAGAGTATTTTGTTCACATTGGCTTATTGGTCACGTAATGTTATTCGCCATAATCTAGATGTGATGCATATTGAGAAAAATGTTTGTGATAACATTATTGGAACATTGTTGCATGTAGAAAAAAAGTCAAAGGATAATGATAAGGCACGTTATGACCTTGTAGACATGAACATAAGAAGTCAATTACATCCAAAAATACATCCAAGGAAAGGTACACAATATTTTACGAGAGCTTGTTACCAAATGACTTCAAAGGAGAAAGAAAATTTTTTGGAAGTGCTAAAAAAAATAAAAGTTCCAGATGAATATTTGTCTAATATTTCAAGATGTGTGCATGTGAAGGAACAAAAAATATTTGGTCTCAAAAGTTATGATTATCATCTTTTAATGCAAGAGTTTCTTCCTATAGCTATGAAAGGTTGTTTGCCTGAGAAATTGATCTTAGCTTTATCCAATCTTTGTCATTTCTTTAAAGAGTTGTGTGGCAAGGTGCTTAATGAATGCTATTTGGAGCACTTGGAGCATGAAATAGCTCAAACATTATGCCAATTAGAAAAGATTTTCCTCCATCTTTTTTCACCGTAATGGTACATTTGGTAACTCATTTGGCATATGAGGCAAGAGTTGCAGGTCCTGTGCATTACCGATGGATGTACCCTATTGAAAGGTATTAATATTTTTGTCATTTAATAGCATTATAGAGTTATTAAGTACAATGCTATTATCTTATTCTGTCACTTCTTTTCTTTAGGTTCCTTTTGACTCTAAAGTCCTTTGTTCGTAATCAAGCACATCCAGAAGGATCTATTGCAGAGGGGTATTTAGCTCATGAATGCTTGATTTTCTGTTCACGATATCTATCTGGGGTGGAAACTCATTTTATTCGATCTATTAGAAATGATGATTCCTATTTTGCAAAAAATACTAGTGTTTTAAACCCAAGAGGTAGACCATTGGGGAGAAAGAGACAAGTTGGATTCAATGTGAAGAAGAGAAAAAGAGTTTGTCGAATTTCTCTTGATAAGAAGACATTGCTACAAGCACATAGATATGTGCTTTTTAATAGCAATAATATTGATTCCTTTCAAGAGTAATACAATTTTTTCATGCTTAAATTTAGGTATTGAAATTTTTTAGTGGCTTTTCATTAATTCTAATGCTTAATCTTTTTAATCATTTTATATAGAGAACACATTAATCTTATCAAGAGACGAAATCGTCGGCTAACTCCATATGAAGTTGATAAAATTCATAGTCAAACACTTCCTGATTGGTTTTGTGAACGAGTAAGTGTTGTGAATCATCAATAATTTAAATTTTACATCTATTGAAAGTTTGTAACCATTGAAAATATAATGGTGATAGGTTGTTCGATTGGAAGAGCAAGGTAGTGCTCTGGTGACAGATGATATCAAGTGGTTAGCATGTGGTCCACTAGAAATAGTAAGAAGATACCGTGGATATATTGTTAATGGAGTGAGGTTTCATACAAAGAAGCGTGAAAGGTGGTTAAAGACTCAAAATAGTGGCATTTTTGTAACTGTTAAGACAAGAAGTTATGCTAGTGCAAGAGATAAGCATCCCAAACAAGGGGTAATTAACTATTATGGTGCATTAACAGATATAATTCAATTGGATTATTCAGGAAGATATAAGGTTGTACTTTTCAAATGTGATTGGGTTGATATAAATAGGGGTTACAAAATTGACAATTTTGAGATGACATTAGTAAATTTCAATTATTTGCAACATACAGGAAATGATGTATGTGATGACCCATTTGTTTGCATCTCAAGCTAAGAAAGCATTCTATGTGGAGAATAAAAGTCAAAATGGTTGGCTTGATGTTGTACATGCTAAAATCAGAGATGTATATGATTTGGGTGATGAACATTCCAATGAAATAGATCAAGGAAATAAGCAAGTCTTACAAGAGATACATGATGATGATCTAATTAGACCAGAAGTTGATGACAATGATGATATTATTGAAGTTACCATTGCTATGGAGAACATTTTACCAATTGAAAAAGATGATAATTACAATGAAGATGATGAGAATGAAGAAGACTTATTTTGATTTGTTTTCACTTCTTTTAATAGCTACCTATTCTCTTTATCATTTGCCTAATAAGTTTTGAGAATTACATTTCTAAAATTCTATCTATTTTTTGTCCTTGCATAAACTTTGATAACCATCATGGTTATGAAACATTTCTTTTATCCGTTATTATATCAATCTAGTTGTTATATGTTTATGCAATATTTCTTTTATCTATTGTTCATTTTCTCTATTAATTTCTATTTGTCTAGAAAAAGTATTGAGTATGATGTTGACTCTTAGTCCTAGTTCTTCCTTTTATTTTCTACTGCAATTTTTAAATTCTATCCATAAAAAAATAATACTATTGTCTCTCAATTTCTAGTTAGAGACATAGTTTTTATTGGTAGCAAGTACTATGGGGAAGCGCAAAAAGTTGAGTACTATTAAGAATAACGGTGAATCGCAAGCAAAAGAGAAATCAGTTGAAAGCTCTAGTGAAGTCAATAGAAATAACCAGTTTATAGTTGAAGAAAATACACAATTTGGTGGAGGTATAAAGATTTTATTAACTTTATTTATTTCATATTCTGTTTGACTTTTTATTAACTTAAGCACCATTCAAAATTAGAGCAACAAATACAAGAGGAAAGTGATGTTCACTCTCATACTTCTTCTGTAAGTGCAACTGGAAGTTCGACCAGATGTAAGTATAATATTTTTGTTTTTTTTAAAACTATAAGTATTTGCTTTACATATATTTGATAAATAATATATTCATGAATGACGTAGGTGAAAAGAGGACTCGTGGTTATACACATATGTTAGATGTATGGGACATGCCAGATGGAGAATTCATACTTATTGAAGTAGATACTTTGGGCAATCCTATGGGTTGGGAAGGAAAAACTCTACTGCATGCAATTGGGAGCTTGGTAAGAAGACACCAATGTGCTCCTATCAATTATACTAGCTGGGAAGACATGCCTGACAACTATATTAATGACATGATTGAATTGATTCAGGTATAGTATAATTTTTTATAAGTTTTACTTCATTTTAATTCTTTAAAATAATATGTTTTGTAATATATCTAATAGAATAGTGTTATTTTTTTGTTAATGATAATAGAATAAGTTTCAATTTGTTCCTGAATTGACTGAACAAGCAAAACAATTATTGATCTACAACATGAGTATGAAGTGGAGGCAATTTAAATATGATTTGAAATCAAAAGGTTATGATGAGAGTAAGACTGAAGAAGAAATGGCTGTTCACATCCCTGATCCAAGGGTTAATCCTTCTCAATATCGCAAATTGGTAAATCATTGGTGTTCTGAGGCAGGACAGGTATATATATAATGTTATTAACCTTTGGTTTGTTGACAACAATAATGTATGATTTTCTTATTTTCACTTCTTAGTTTTTATATTTGTTGGTTATAGAAAATTAGCAACATCAACAAAAGAAATCGCTCAAAATATGAGGACTTGCATTGCATGGGAACTAAAAATCTTCCAAGATTGATTCATGAGATGGTTTGTCATTTTTTCATTATCATGTCTTTTTGTAGTATTTTTTGAAAATGATGAATACGTATAATATGGTGATGCTTTTGAAACTAATGCTAGACAACAAAGGCTAAAGGAGTGCGACCTTCTCGAGCACAAATTTACATTGATACTCGAACTCGAAAAGATGGAAGCATTGTCACAGAAAAGGCTGTTGCTGTAATTGTATGATTTTTTCACTTCTACAACTTATCAGTTTATAATCAATTTTTTCCTTAGTTTTTTCACTTCATATATTATTATTATTATTATTATTATTATTGATGGTAACACTTTATAAGTTGTATTAATGTAGGATGAACTAAAAAAGAAAATGGTAGAAGGAGAAAGTTCAGAAAATTCACAAGCTACCCAAGATTCTATAGACTGAAAACATGATATATATTCTAAAGTTAAAGGACCCGAAAAAGGAGGACGTGTGCGTTGTCTTAGAAAACTTCCACGTCAAGCCAATTCATCTCAAAGTTCTTATGTAGATGATAAAATTAAAAAATCGGAGAATTTGTTAGGAAATCTTGTTGCGGTCCTTAAAGTGCGATTTGCCGAGGATCCACAAATTAATCAAGTCTTAGAAGCTATAGATCAAGAGGTATATGAATTCTTATAATTAAACTTATTCAAAATTCAACAAATACAATATTTTTATAATGACACTTATTTTTTCATTTAGGTACCTACGAATGCTTCTAATTCTATGAGTAAAAATAATAAAACTACTAATAATCACGACTAACGGTGAGTTGATTTTTTCATTTTTTTTATGATATCAAGCAGTTAACTTTTGATTTTAAATTGATGGATTAGTGGATCTCATTTGAATCAGAAAGCAAAAATTCTGACAATTGGATTGATTATTAATTAATTCTCTGTTCTTGTGGATTTGTCATATTATCTAGTTTTTTTAGGGAAATTTCCTGTTGCCTATAATTCTGACTTAATTTGATAGCTAACTTATTCAATTTTTAGCCTTGTTTGATCTTTAGTAAATTAGGATGTATTTAGTTTGGTTTTGAGTCATACCAGTATATTAGTGTTGCTATAGATATGTTGTTACATGTTTACGTGGATACTTGTGCGCATAAATGCATTTGAGTTTTTCAATTTATTGTGTTGTTTATTTATTGTGAAAATCAACAATGTTGTGACTGTTTTTAGAATTTTACTCGTTAATTAGAGATTCTTAAAACTTTGAATTTTTTGAAGTTGTAATGGTTTTTTTAGGAATATATGTGCCATTTTGTTGTAGACACAGATAGATTTGTGATTCCAAGTTTGGAAATTGAAGATTCTGATCAAAGTACTTTCACAACCCCCAACATTGGTTGCTAGGATAGATGATACTAAGGACTCTTGGTGTGCAATGTGGTATTACTAACCGTTTTCTTTTTAACTAACTTTTAGACTCTTGGTGGAATTGTAGTTGGAAACTCATGAACTATGGAAGAATAAGTAATTCCTGTCATCTATATAGAGGGACAATCATAGAGCTAGATTCAAGTGTAAGGGATATTTTGACTTTTCCATTTTCTTGGTTTTGATTTTTTACGTAGCAATGATAGAAATAAAATATCCCAATTAAAAAGATTTCTAATGCTTTATTTGCTTGTAGAACAATTTTGAAACATATATGTGCTTTGGTTTGGTATAAGAATTGCATCCAATGTTCTCCTAATAGAAATTAAAATCAACAGAACATTATTTGTTGGGTGTTGTTTTTTTAGGTTAAAACTTATAATTGTGTGATTCTCAAATCTCAACTATAATTTTGGTAAGCAATGACTTAATTTGATCAGCTTTACTGTGATTTGATGTCGTTGTTGAAGATAATCTTGAAGGAATCTGGTTTTGAGTTATCAAGTTGTATCCAAATTCCAGACTATTATTATAATTGAAGTTGGAGTGTCTTGAAAATGGAGCATGTTATTCTCTTTTTCTTATACTAACAAGATTTGATCCTTTAAGAGTTGAAGTAACTACTAATTGTTTTTGTTGGAAATTGAAGGATTATTTCTAGTTATCATAATTGCTAATCTAACACTATTTTCTTTCCTTATTGCTCAGATTAGGAGATGCAAAGAGTTAATGTGGATGCTTGGCATGATCTTGCCTTGGGTCAAATGCAAAAAATTTTATGATCCTTTTATATACCTTCACAACAAACAATACCGACTTTGATTGAGATTGGTGTCAATGTGTCATACAACATAAAAGTACATTTTAGTTTATCACTTTCAACTATCATTGCCTAAATTTGTGGGCATGGAGTGGGATTACAGATTGAATATTGCTCTTCTCATTGACATTTATGTGTTATGATTCTTCTTGGTTCATGTTCAGCTTTTCCTTAACGGAAAAATGTGGCCTTTGAATGATTGAAAGGATTCAATATCATGTTTGAAAAGATTCAATATCATGTTTGAAAATAAGATATAGGTATTTAATTTCACATCACGTTACATAATAATAATAATAATAATAATAATAATAATAATAATAATAATAATAATAATAATAATAATAATAGTAATAATAACAATAATAATAATAATTGTAGGTTTAGGTTATTGATTTTTACCTACAGTTTGATTGGATAGATATAAGATTTTTTATTATGACTTTTACTTATAGTTTGATTTAGTAGATACAAGCAACTGATTTTTACCTACAACCTTTATTTGTAAGTATAAATTTATGATTTTTACCTACACTTAAGGATCATAAGTATAAATTAATACTTTTACCTGCAGTTACAAGTCATATGTATAAATTAATGACTTTTACCTACGCATATTGTAAATTGTAGGTATTACTTACAGTGATAGTTTATATGTGACAGTAGGTAAAAATACATATGTAGGTAAAACCTACAGTGATAGATTATTATTTATCCCTGTACCACCTCTTAAAGTTGACGGTTCACGCCCTGTAGGTCAAAGTCCTATACACCTTTACCTACACTTTTTTAACTTTTAGTGATAGTTTTTCTCCGTAGGTACAAGTCCTTTTTTTGTAGTGATGATAATGGAGTTTGTCATGAAACAAATATTAAAAAGTAGTTGAGAAAATCATCATAGTTCTAGAAATATTATATTTTGAAAATAATACTTATATGTAATATTTATATTCTTTTACACTATATTTCAATATTTCATACTATGAGTTTTTTTACATTATGAGAAAATTTATAATTATATATACATACATTATTAAAGAAAATAAAAAATTAGTGGAGCAATTGTCGCCATGTATAATAAGTGAATTTGTCCTGTGTGAAAATATTAGAAAATGAAATTATTATTATGAGAAAAAAATTTAAGAAATAGGCATGAATAATCTTGTTATTTTAAAATGTTTTGGCTAAAAATATTAGGGTTTGTGCACTTGAATTATGATTACGTGTTAATTAGTTAATTATTTAAAAATTTACTTTAATAAAAATATTTTATAACATGACCTTTATTTTTTTGGTACGATACTAAGCAGTAGCTTAATGTGCTGATATGATATCTAGTTCAACATTACTATCAACTATACCTAGGGAGAGTTTGACAATACTAAAAATTAATGATTCGTAAAAAGTATAAATTTTGAGAATTATAATTCTTAGAAATATGTTTGGGATGATATTAGTTTAGTAGAAAATTATAAATTTTGGGGAATTAAACACGTTTTTGTTTTATAGACTAATAGAATATTATTAAAAAGAAAAGTTAGTAAAAAACTCAAGACGTGCCTGTGAGCGCATGCAACAAAGGTAGAAAGGAATTAAAAAAATTGGGAAATTGTTAAATGCAAATAAACACCCCTTATTTATTAAATATTTTTTTTACCAAACTACAAGTTAAAAAATTTTTCTCTACACCTTCATATTTTACTTCCGAAAAATTCAATTCAGTGAAAAATATAGCTCCGAAATGGGTGCTAGAGATTCAAGGGGAAATTTCCCATGTCTTAGTAGGCTTGACCCTAATCTTTATGGGTATATTTTTATTTTCTATGGATAGATTAATATATTTTTAAAAATTTTAAAAGACTCTTATTACTTTTTAATTTAGGATTATACAATTTTTATATATAGTTTAACTGCATCTCTTTTCCTTCTTCTTTATTCTCTCTTCTTTCTTCAATGTGTTCACTCCTGGTATAACTTTTATAAAGTCTCCCATTATAACGGCATAATCTCCCAACCTTCCAATAACATTCCAACCACTATTTATAATTTCACTCCTATGACACACAATAGGTATATTTTGAATCAATATTTTTTTTCGCTTTAGTTATTATTTTGAATCAATTTATATAGATTTTATTCTATGTGCAACTTTTATATCAGTTGATCAGAATTATTTTGACAAATGTATTAAATATTGATTATTTTTCTAAATCATTTGATCCAAAACATATACAAACATAAATTTCAAATCAAATGATTCGAAAAATATAATTAATACTTATTTTAAATCAATTTATCTATAATTCATACTTTATGTATTACAAATCAACTGTTCTAAAATATAAATATATGTTAGGTATTTTTTATTATAGGAGTGTGAATAGCAATTATAATATGCTAAAGGCAATTGCAATCTTTATGAATTGCATTTGCCTTTACTATATTCTATGGCCCGTCAAGTTGGCCCAAATTATCCTATGTTGGGCCTTTTCCCCTGACCCATATATTTCTCCTTACACCTTTATATTCTCATCCCCCACCACCCTTTTTGTTCTTCCGTGCTTACAAATTTCAATGTCACCACCGATGCACCAACCACCCCACCACATGGCATTCCACTTCCACTCCATTCATTGATACCACATCCTTCTTTTAGAATGGAATGTTTCATAACAAAAATTAGGTGATCACTGTTCACCCATTCGATGAGATTAAATTTGAGGTAAATAAAATTTAATTAAATTTAATTAATTTTAATTAGATTTAATTTGATTAAATTTACAAAAGAAATTTACTTATTATCGATCCAATCCAATAAACAATTCGAATTAACGGATTACAAAAAATAATTTTTTTATAAAAAATTGCACTGTATTTTTAAAATAATAAATAAAATTATATTAAGTAGTTCATAAAAACATTTTTATAAATAGGCAGTTTTTTATTCATAAGTTCTTGCATTCTAACATGCAAATAATATATTAAATAAAATTAAATATTAAAAATTATTTACCATTTAGGATAAAATTAAAATTGTTAAATTAAAAATAATTTCTTAAATTAAATGTTGAGTATTTTGTTATTTACACCTAATAGCTAAATATAAAATAAAATAATAAAATTAAATAGTTCATATCAGTTGGTTAAATGTAAATCCTGATCCGAAGATAATCAATCTGAATGAATTCACAAAGCTAACTAAATTAGTTCATGTGATTGAATTTATCATCACACTTCCTACTAAGGCCCCTTCAATAACGGCCATTACTGAAACAACATACACTGCTAAACGTGCAGTCCAAGGACGACCCCTTTTCATTTGATACACGAGTGCTGCCAATTCACTATATATAGTCACTCTAAAGCCAAAATTATTGATTGTAAGAGAATAAAACAGTTTAATAAAGTAGTTGAGAGGTTGCCACACTATTCTAAAACTTAAGAACCACTCCTTACCTTACCGCTGAACCCAACCCATAGGGGATCATCCAAGCAGTTGTTCCTGTATTCAAGCTGATAATACCACACTGTTACACCTGAGTTTTGATCAAACTTTTATGAAAGACTAATAATACATTTATTTTAAGAGTTTATCACCTATACACTGCCAGTATAAAAGAGTTTTATGCTAGAAGTTAATCACAACTATTCGTATAGTTATTTTTCTCTTATCATAAATAAAGAATTGTGACTGCCTGTCAATGTAGTGTATAAGTTTTTCTTTTATTTTCAAATTGTTTTAGATTGTATGGTTGTTCCTAATGATAATCTAGAAACTTTATATGAATTTTACACCAATTAATAGTTCATAAACACAAGTACAAGAAATTTCTATGGATAGTACATCTAATAGAAATCAAACATCAGAGAAGTTTCCTGGAACTTCTCGAAGATTAAGAGAACACAATACTAGGAGACAAGATCTCATCCAACATCCTGAAATCTTAGATAGATTTCTACACAGAAGAAGATCTACTAATGTTAGAAGATTAGAAGACTTAGTAGATATACAACAAAATGTTGAAATAGGATCTAATTCTAGAATAAATTCTTTAAATCCTAGACAGTTATATAACATAGGTTGGTTAAGCTCTGAAAGAACTAGCCTTTACAGGTATAGGAGAATAGAAGATTTTCACCTACCAGATAATACCTATGAGATAATACCATTAATATCTCAACAAACAGCCACACAACTCCTAAACCAATATGGGAGATATGTTCATATGGGATTAATTACTATTGGTGTAAGATCCCTAGCTAGACATATGATTGGTGCTAGAGCCTTAATAGTTCTCTATGACACCAGATTCCAAAATAATGATTCCCAAAGCATTATAGGTATACTTGAAGTTGACCTAAATCAACAGATATCTCTGATATACCTTGCCCCAAACTTTACACTCACTCTTCCAGACTTTGTAAACCATATTAGTCTAGAAGTACAAACTATCGATTTTGGAACAAATTGGATAGGAGACAACTTACATTTAGACATAACCTTCATAGGAAGAATAAGCAATTATATCTCTTCTATGTACAGAATAAATACTAGACCATAGAAGAAGCCATCAGCTCTATTGATACACAATTTTTGCCAGCACAGACTTTTACTCGAAGAAATGAGGGTCATCTATGACAAACTCATTTACAAAGAGATGAACGAAATCCCATCACTAATCTAAACTCTGCCATTTTACACAATAGATCTAGAGGCCTTAGTTTGAGCTTTACTGACTACAGAAACACTTCATTATTAGATTTAGAACAAGATCGAATGGATAGTACATCCGCTATTCCCGACAATGATCATATTGCTATGATGAATATCATAGATAGTGATGATGAAGAAGATGATGACATGACTGAAGAAGAATGGAACCATCATCAAGCAAACATAACCATGCTTAGGCAGGGAACTTTAGAAACCATGTCTAAACAAAATTCTCTAGAACAAAGCCTTCTTAGCAATCTAAATTTGGAGCCTTGGGATAATTTTTCCCCAGAATTTAATGAAGTTATAAAACCTCAAGAAAATGATATAAATGATATAGTTAATATCTTTTTACAAAATTTAAAACTTGAAGAACAAATTGAAGAAATAGAATATTTCTATAAACTTCAAGAAAAATTTAAGAACAAAGAAGATGATGAATCATCTACAACCTCTGAAAACACAAAAGTAGGATTAATAAATGAACATGAAGAATCCTCTGCTACAAATTATAGATTAGATCCAGCTGGTACACAAAGCTACACTCAAGGATTTCTTCCAAGAGAAACTGTTCAAAACATAGTCTTAAGTGACAACAAATATACTTCTCATGGTAAAAGATTACCGGTAGAACCAAACTTTCAAATTCCAAATTTACTTTTAAACATAGGAGGAATAGATCCTCAACTCCTCCCAACATACATAGAGCAATGAACTGCTGCTGTAATCCGTGATTATGGCATACATCATGAAAAAGATGTGCAGTCTTCCCAAGAAATGATAGCAAAATGAGAAACTTATCTCGGCGATATTACTAGATCTGGTTGGGAATCTTTTAAGAAAAATTTCCCTAATGATCTAAATACCTTGGTCATAGAACCTGGTCCAAATATTTACAATTTTTGTTCCCTTGTTCAAAGATTGTTCACTTCATAATCCGCCGATGACGGTAATACAATTAGACAACAAATTTATTTAGGACATTTAGAAAGATTGTCCATAGAATACTTTGGAAAAATAAAAGAGTATTGTCAAGACTATCTTTTATATGCGTCTATAGCTGGTTGCTTTCATGACGTGAATATAGGAGATAAAATGTTCCTTAAACTTCCAGGCAAGTTAGGACAAAAAATTAGAGAAAATTGGAAAAATGAAGAGGTTACTCCCATGTTGAATAATCTCTCAATACGTATACAACACATGAAAATAATGGAAGATACATGTACACATATAGCCATACAAAAACAACTTAAACATTCTGATGCAGGAATCTGCAAACAAATATATACACCTCAACAATATTCACAAAATAAGTATAAAAATAAAAGAAGTAATTCTAGAAGTAAACCTAGAAATATCAATACACAAAAATACTTAGGACCAAGAAATCCTAGAAAAACTTATACAATAAGAGCGTCTAATGCTAGAAAACCTACATTAAATCCTAGTAGACATGTTAGGAAATACAGAGATAATAAAACTTACAAACAAATATTAAAATGTTTTGCTTGTAATCAACCAGGACATTTTTCAAGAGATTGTCCAAACATTTCTAATCTTTACACTAAAGAAGCAAACTTAATAAAATCTTGTCATATGAATTTGCTTCCAATCGATGAAGACGTATCAACAGATTCAGAAATTTTATCTGTAATCAACATAACAGAATACACTGATGAACCAAATTCTAACAAAATATACAAAAATTATGATTTAATAAATGAATTTACAAATAATGAATATAACCATTTATATTCTAATACTGATCAGAATAATTTCCCCATGGGAGAAGAATACAATGAAATGGGTCAATTATTAGATGATTTAGGATATTATCTAATGAATACCTTAGAAATAAAAACTTGTTCTCACAAAATCCAATATTATTCAGGGACAGATTCAATCCCGTGCACATATTGTGAACGTTATTTTCATATATAAAAAATGGCTCATTGTCCACTTTGTTACAAAAACTTTTGTATTAAATGTATAGAAAAACATTTAAACATACAAGAACAAGATATACCCCCTTTTGAAATAAGAGAAAATACAAATAAATCTAGTAATAAAGATTTAACTGATACAAGAGTTTCTGTATTAGAGACTCGCATAAATCACCTAGAAGAAAAAATTATTCTTTTAGAAAAATTAATAAAAGGAAAAACTAAAATAGATATACCTGAGACTAGTCAGCTTTCTATACAAAATAATATGATGGGAACAACCGAATGTATCCCATTAGTTTGTAATAAACAACAATTAATAACTTTAAAAGTATTAGTAAAAATAACTTTTCCAAAAATAAATAATAAACCTTCCACAGAAAAAATTATACAAACTTTGCTAGATACAGGTTGTTCAGAAACAGTCATATGTAAAACTGTAACTCCACAACAAAACATAGTTAAAAGTAAACACATACAAAAGACTAGAACTATGTCTGGTGAAATCATGATAAATGATGAAGAAATTAATAATGTTATTCTTCAATTTAGTACAAATTGTGAAATTTTTGGTTACAAGACTTTCATAAAAACAATGAGGGTAGAAAACTTAGTTCCCTCTAAACAAAATATGATAATTGGTTTAGATTTTATCTTAAGACAAAATCGATCAATTACAATAAATAAAGATTATGTCTTAATAAGTGATAAAACCCAAATGACACCTATAGTCAGTGGTGATTCAGTAAAATAAGAAACTATTACTGATGACTGTAGCTGTAAAAATTCAAATACATGCAAATGTTCAACAGAATATTTATACACATCAGATGAAACAAATGAAAATTACTTTTTAAATAATATCTTAGACATTACGACTGAAGTATTCTCTTCTATAAAAATTTCAAAATCAATAAAATTTGAAAGTATTCAACAAATTCTTGATAGGCTAAATAAAACAAATATAATAGGAGAAGATCCAACAAAATTTTGGGATAGAGATCCCGTAACATGTAAATTAGAAATAATCAATCTTGATTTAATTATAAAAATAAAAGATATTCAATTTAACAATTGGGAAGTAGAAAAATGTCAAACACATATACAAAATCTTTTAAAATTAAAAGTAATAACACCTAGTGTTAGTCCTCATAGAAGTCCAGCATTTATAGTTAATAAATCTTCAGAACAAAAACGTGGTAAGTCTAGAATGGTTTACAATTATAAAAGACTAAATGATAACACTGTTGAAGATGGATACACAATTCCTTCTAAAGATATTTTAATAAACCGAATTCAAGATACCAAATGGTTTTCTAAATTCGACCTAAAAAGTGGATTTCATCAAGTAAAAATGGATCCTGATTCTATAAAATGGACAGCCTTTTCATGTTCTGAAGGTCTATTTAAATGGAATGTTATGTCATTCGGTTTAAAAAATGCTCCGGCTGTTTTTCAGCGCAAAATGGACAACATTTTTAAAGATGTAAAATCTTTCACTTGTGTTTATATGGATGACATTTTAGTCTTTTCCAAAACAAAAAATAAACATTTTCTTCATTTGAAACAAGTTTTATACAAATTAGAACATTATGGTTTGATAATTTCTAAATCAAAAATGAAAATTTGCAAAAATTTCATTGAATTCTTAGGAACAGAAATAGGCAATGGAACCATAAAACTCCAACCTCATATTTCTAAAAAAATACAAGAATTTCCTGATAAAATGGAAGATATTAAGACACTTAGATCTTTCTTAGGATTACTAAATTATGCTAGAAACTTTATTCCTAATCTAGGAAAATACACATATCTTTTATATAATAAAACCTCTATAAAAGGAGAAAGAAAATTTAATTCTGAAGATATCAAATTAGTGCAGAAATTAAAACAAATGGTAATAAATTTACCCACACTTCAGTTACCGTTAGATTCAGATTATTTAATAATTGAATGTGATGGATCTGAACTAGGATGGGGAGCAATCCTCAAACGAAAGAAAAATAAGCATTTATAAAAAACCGAAGAACAAATTTGCAGATATGCTTCAGGAAAATAACAACAAAACCAAAAATTTATAAAACAAGCACTGATTATGAAGTCATGCTATAATACACGCAATGGACACTTTCAAATTATTTTTAATAAATAAAAAAGAAATAACCATTAGAACAGACTGTGAAGCTATAGTCTCCTATGGTAAAAATCAACTTAATAATGACAAAAAACCTCATAAAAGATGGTTATTACTAAAAGATTATATAAATTTTTCTGGAAAAAATATTCATTTCGAACATATAAAAGGATCTGATGATATTTTTGCTGATATTTTATCCAGGTTCATCAAGTAACTTCTACAAAGATCTTCTGATCATCTACAAATATAAACCTGTAAGGTTTCATAAAAAGGTTATTATAATCTTACTTACAAAGACCTTTGGGTCAAATACACAAATATCCCTATCTATGGATCCTACAAAGAAAGGTCCTAATGGCCCAAAACAAGTCAGATCACCCTTTCGAGTTGATCAATACACAAAATATGGCAAACAAAAATTACCTATACTTACAAATATCTACTAGTATCCTGGAAGAGACTCCACAAATATCAAGCTTAATGTCTTGATAGATAATATTTGGAATATTCCAAAATACACATTAGAAAATGAATCACAAGTCACAAAAGTAAAACAAAGCATCATTTGCGCCTTATACAACTTTTGTGGACAAAATAATCAAGGAGTTGTTTTAACATCTCCAGCCTCTCCTTCGGGAAAAGGTTTTACACATTTTGCCCTAATAGATGGGCCTAACAAAAGGGTTTACACCTCATTCAGAGATCTCTCTGAAGCCAAACAAGACCAATTTTGGTCTACATACAAAGACTCCTACTCACAAGAAGAAGCACAAATGGTAGTTTGTCTTAAAACTATTGATGATGAAAAAATCAAATCTGCCTTACAAATGGAGCCTCGAGTGCAAACACAAACTTATGCTGGAATCATAAGTAATATTCCTCATACCCTTAACCCAAACATTCTTTTGAGTAAATTTAATCTTATTCAAGAATTTTTGTTTGAAATACATTCAGAAGTCTTAAAACACAATGGTTTGTTTGTCAAACTACAAACTTATTTCAATCATAAGACTGTTTTCCTAGTCTCTTCTGATTATTGTAAAACAGTAACCAAAGACTGCACCTGTCAGTTAAGGTTTCTTGTCCGAAAAGCACAAATAAACTTAGAAGAATTTGAACAACTTCTATACAGGGATCTTCTTATAACACCCATGGCTTTATTAGAAGTAGGGTGCCTCCATTCAATAATAATCCCACCTACAGATAGATTCAATTCACTATCTATTCCTGTAAACTCTATGATAAATGATATTCAAGCTGAACACATGCAGAAAGTGGCTTTGCAAATAACCACTTCTCCAAAAAGTATACATTCTCAGGATAGTTTTCCTACACACGTCATTAAATTATACACTGAGTCAAACCCAGAAATTCATTCTTTCCTGTCTATGGAACATGATGATCTAAAAGGACTCTCCCTAAACAAAAATAAAACCTACCAATATAATTTATGGAAGGCATATACTGAAGGCTCCAATTGGGGTTTTTCAAAACATGATTCAGTAACCCTGATTCTGCTAAAAGAAACAACAGACTCCAAGCTGTACTGGAAAAAGAACATGGGATCGAAATTTCATCCTTTCCCTTCTGAAGCAAACCCTTCTTTGGTCAGACATTTTGAAAAAGAAAGGATCTATAGAGAGATCTACGAAGAAGCTGATTGCTACGGCCAGGACACACCTGGAGACTCTTCTCTCCCGTCCGAAGGAGGAGACGACCAATCTCTCCCTGAACAGATGGAAAAAGAATTCCAAGAATTCACCGCATCTATCACGCGACTAAAATAAAAGTTTTTACCTGTGACACAGTAAATTTACTTCAACAGTAATTGACTGAAGGGTAAAAACCGTCACAAAAGGTTACCGGTCATTAGGTGACCTCCACAGCCGGTTTCCGGTCACACATTTTGTTTATAAATAAGACCGTAAGTCTCTTATGCTGAGCAGGTCTTCAGACACACCCTCCCTCTCTCTCTCTAAACTCTCTCCCTTCTCTCTAAACTCTCCTCTTGTACACTCTCCTTCTCTGCAATAAAATACGAAGTTTTTCTTCACCCCTTCCCTCTTCTCCCCTCTATAAGTATATCATAATTTATGTTTATGTAATTTAAATATGGAGTAGTCACTTCTTTAAGGTATTTTTGGATGCCTAAAACTATAAATATTTAAAGATGCGATAATCATTTAAAGGTTTATCATATGTTTGTATATTCACCATCTTTCTCATCTTCTTCTGAAAAACCTGGGTTTTTGCCCTTGATTTTTCGAAAACCTGGGATTTGTAAGCTTTGTCGAGTTGAAAACTGGTATTGCGCGGATTACCGCCGTATAAATCCAGCTTAAACTTATAAGGTGTGCCCTTGATAACTGGTATTGTGCGGACTACCGCCGTATAAACCTAACTCTTTCTATTGTATTCTTATTATTTTTCTTTACTTTCTTTGGTATTCATTTAACAAAAAAAAAAAACAGTTTTTAAAAGAATCAGGTTGCTGAAAATAAGAAAAGTAAAAAGTGTAAGTAAAAATGGCGAAAAGAGTCTTAAAGATGAAACTATTACCAGATAGAAAGCACTGATGTTTCCAACTTCGGATTTGGTAGAAGCCCGGATAGAAGAACCATCATTTCAAACGACCAATTTTCAAAGCTGTTTCAGCATAGTGGGAGACATAAATTGTAAATACCAGGAAGAGAAACTGAATTGAAGTTGAAAAAATCAACGAAAGGGTAAATCCTGATCAGTCATAACAGGATAATTAAAATATTAGAGACTAGAATTTACCAAACCATAACAGCTGAAGGAATGGCGAGCCACAAAAAGGACGCAATGTTATGAAATGCCACTTTTGAAATGCCTGTCCAAGATCTTGCACACGAAGGAGAAAACTTGACATAGAGTGACAGTAGAAAAACATTCACCCAATAAGATATAGAATTTGCAATGGCAGCTCCTCTACTTCCTAGTCCAGATTTGAATACCAAAATCCAACATACAGGAAGATGCAGTAATGTAACAAGTCCAGCGATAAACATCATTGGAAGTACAATATTCTGGGTTTGTAAGAATCTGTTTATGCACTGAATAAGACCATAGGCAAAAAGGCTTGGAACCAATAACTGAGAATATTTTCCTGCTTCTGCAGAAATTTCAGGATCTTGGCCAAGGAAAACCAGGATGGATCTTGTGTTTGCCCAATAATTGCTAGGGGTATGCTAACAATCATAAGAACCAACATGGCTTTCTGTGTGTGTATGCCTAACGTGATGTGCTGTTTTGCTCCATATGACTGCCCACACAAGGTATCCAAAGCACTTGCCAATCCCATCTGTCCAAATAGCAAACCAAAAAGCCTTAAACTTAGAGTGCACTACAGTAGACTCCTATTCATTTCTTGCTTAATGCATCTATACCTACTAATGCCTTGAAAATAAGTTAGTAAAATAAAGCATTAGATTGCCGATTGATCAAAAAGTTATTTTAAACAAGTAGTATTGGCACTGGCAGCGAATACTAAACCAAAGAAACCGTTACATCTTTGGTGCTAAATAATAAACTCCATATACTGATATCCAGTTTTTACAACCACCAACACAACCAAAAATCAGATTAGTTAAAAGTAAAAGGGGAGAGTTGAGAAAAAAGCAACTTAACTTACCAATAAGCTAAACCCAGTAACAGAAGCAAATGAAGTAGCCATTGAAGCGCCAGAGAGAGGCAATTCGCCCAGGTGCCCCACAAACATTACAGATATAATCTGAATGCAAAAGTTTAGCAGACCACAGATATCAAAGGCACGGCCAACCATAGCTGCTTTTTGAGTTCTTCAAAAATTTCTGTTGTTTCTACTTTATTGTTTTGCAGTGTATCATTATCAACTATGACTCCATCTTGCCCTGAGATTTGAATCAAGGGAGATTGTAGAGACGCATATTCACCTTCTCTCTCCATGTTTACATTTTCAGAGTCACGAGCGGGTTTTCTGACTCCATCAACTCGACATTTCATGCATTTTTCTTGATGAGTTAAGTAATAATCTGGGTCAATGACTCACATGATATTAAGTTAATTTTTTAAGGTTGCACCCATGCATTGCGCCGCTGCAAGAGTCTAGCTCACCCCCTCACAAATCTAGCTCAAATTTTTGTGTAAAATTATTGTTAGCCCTATTTGTCAGTTTTAATTTCATTTTGTAATTTGTATCATTACGAACCAAGTTAACAACGTTCATGAACATGAACTACTTTGTATTACTTATAACGATATAATTAATTATGTTGCATTGATTGAGATTTTTAGCTAGTCAGGTTTATAGCCCTCTTATTTGCATCTTTTCATATTAATATTCTTTTATCTAAGCCACTTGTCTAGTTTGAGTTGGATGTGTTTGGCCTCATCTTATTTGTTTCCATGTAATGTCTTATGTGTAAGAGTAAATCTTCCATATTCACATATTTAACACATCACTTTTATATATAATCCATCACAATTTTAACAATTAATTAAAATAAAAAAATTAAATTCTTATTCAGAAACATATTAATAAAAATGAACATTAAAAATGAACAATAAGAACTTAGGCAATGAAATTGTATATTTCTTCCATCATAGTATTTAAGAGCCCCTTTTATTAGAAAATAGAAAAATTTTCCTTCATTTCTATAATGTCATCATTATTAATATCAATCCTAAAAAATGTCATATAAAAATTAGTGAGTAAGGTTTGTGTTCACATTACACATTTAGGTTCTATTTAGAAGAGTTTATTTACAGTTTATTTGATTTTATCTTATCATATTTGGATAAATTTATAAAAACACTTATAGGGTCCATAAGCTGTTTTAATTTTATTTGAATAAGTTATTTAGATGAGCTTATTGGAGAAAGCTATATTAAGCTTGTTGAAAATTCACACTTCCTTTTACTCTCACCTCTCACTTTTTTGTCTCTCCCATGATTAAAACTGAGTCTCTATCTCCCCCCTCTCTCCCCCTCTCCCCTCTCTCTGTCTCAATCTCTCTCTCTCTCTCTCTCTATATATATATATATATATTCAAATACTTTATTTTCATATAAGAACTTTTAGATTCTTATATTCAAACACAAATAGCTTATTGAATTTAAGAGCTTGTACTATAAGCTTTTATGTAAGAAACTCTTATTGAATAAGCTCTAATACTATAAGTTCTTTCAAACGGAACCTTATTCTCTTTCAATGATGATAACTGATAAATTTTATATGTTTAGATTTGTAGAAAAAAATTAGAATTGATATTAGGTTGATTATGAATTGAAATAACATAAAAAAAAACGATATCTAAAATAGATTACTAATTTTATTTATATTTATAATAAAAACATTCTAAGATAAATCACATTATCTCAAAATCAATTTTAACTAAAATCAATTTAAATCAAATCAATTTTATTAACGCTCATCTAACCACATAATCTAATAGAAAATATATTTTTTGTTTCTTTTTTATATAATTAAGGTTATTGTATATAAATTAAAAATATTTAATAAAACTTAAATATTATATTTCATTAAAATATTATTGTTCTGGTACATACCTGAAGTCCTACATCGCTTAGGAATCGAGTTCACGAGTTGTTTATAAACACTCTTCTCCTTTAACCTCTCAAGGTGCCTTTTTAGGGCAAAATTGTGACGAAGTCACAACCTCGAAAACAGACAGTACCTCGGGCAAGTGATCCTAACTTATTAGAAAGACTCCTCTTCTTTTTGGTAAGTACAATTATTATGTATCAATTCCATTTTTCTCAAGTTTTAGTTTTAAGGAATACCCTCTATTATATACATTAAAATTTTAAATATTAAATAAGAATATTTTAATAAAATTTAATATTTAGGTTTTATTAAATATTTTTAATTTATATAGAATACAATTAAATATATAAAAAAATAAATAAAGTATTTGCAATTATTTTAAATGTGTGTTATTTAGATGAATGTTAATAAAATTTTTTTTTATTTAAATTTATTTGGTTAAAATTGATTTTGATATTATGTGGTTTATATTAAAATATTTTTCCTATAAATATAAATAAAATTTAATATATAAAATTATTAATTTAATATAAAAATTATTTTATGTTATTTCAATTTATAATCCAAGTTAGCATCAATTTTATTTTTTTTCTACAAAACTAGATATATAACAATTTATCAGTTATAATTATTAAATGCGAATAAATGTGTAACACCTGTTATCACTAATTTTTAATTTTTATAGGATAATTCATTTATAACGAAGAAACATTATTTATGTTTATAAATATGTTTTTACATTAATAATTTTTTATTTTAATTATGTAAGTGTGATTGATTATACCTAAGATTGATATGTAAAGTGTGTGATACGTTTAAATAAGTTGGTAAAAGTAACACTAAAATCTAAATCCCACGATTTCATGTAAAAACCCTTCCTTGTAACGTTTGTAATTAATTACTACAGAATAGAATATATCCCACCAACATTGTTACATATTTCACTTTATAATCAATCAGTCATATCCCTAAGTATAAGATAAATTTAAATATATGAATACAAAAATATCTTATAATTTTTAACCATATCTATGATTTTTAATCTCTCTCTTTCTCTAAATATATTTGGAAGACACAAAGATAAGTGGAATGAAAAGAGAGGAAGAAATACATATTTTTAAAAAATCTAGCTCTCCGTAATTTGGTTAAAAGAAAAAAACAAAGGGCAAGACAGAAAAGATTATGAGATTCAGTTAAATATTTTTGTACACTATAGTGAAAGAATATATACTTTATACAAATTATTCTAACTCTACTCAATAAACCGACTTTAATATATCATCAGAATAAGATAAATTTAAATATATAAATACCAAAATATCTTAACTAAAATATGTGGTTCTTCTTTCTTTTTCTTCATTCTTCCTATTTTTATTATTAGGTCATCTAATAATTATTGCTAGAGAAAAATATGTGTTACATAAGGGATTTAACAATTTCACCATGTAAAGACAACCGGTAATAATTAGAATATACATATTTATTTAGAATATTTGTATCATTTTATATAAGTATTTTTACCTTTTATTTATTATACAATTAAACAACATAAAAACATTTAATTTATTTTTAATTTTTTTTCACTTTCTCATCTTTATCTTTTTTAGTAAACAAAACAATAAGTGCTCGTAAATTATTTTTCGAAGATTAAAAGTAGGAAGAATAAGAAATTATGTGCAGGTCATAAAGAGATCAAAGAGAAATTAGAGAGAGAAAAGGATGAAGAGCTGTTGAAGAGCACAAGTGCTCTTTAGAAGTTGTAGATGGAAATTTTAAGTCTCAATGTGGTGGTTCATTTCTTCTTTTTTTTTTTCTCAACTCATTAATAAAAGTCATAATAATTTTTTTATATTTTATATGGCTTATCAAATAATATAATATTTATTAATTAATTGAGACACAAAATGAAACACTAATTTAACAAAGATGAATTTCATCCTAAGTTTTATGTTACAAAGTTTGTATTAATATCACAAGATTTAAATATAACATCTTATTCCTATTCCGATTTTAAGAATTTGAATTTTTTATAATAATACTTGATTCCATTTTAATTATTCTAATATCTTAGGATAGCATTTTTATAAAAATTAAAGTATTAGAATGCCTAAAATAAAATAAAATCTACCTTATTGATATTATAAAAATTTTAATTTTATCTGTGAATGATATTTGAATATGACTTTTTTGTTTTTTTTAGTTTTATCGTTAGGTCATTAGTTAACAATTTCACAATTAGTATACACGGTGTAAAAAAGACATTTTATCACAATTATTAATTTAAGATAAGTTTGTTAACTTTATCAATTAATATTTTAAAAGACATAAATTAAAATATGTGATTAAATGTCATTGTAATATTTGTTTACACTGGTATACTAATTAAACTTATATATACTAGCGAAAATATAGTCATTGTCGCGCTTGTATATTCACATTTCTATTATAATATATTATAACAATTTTAGGTTTTTAATACTATAAATTTTTATATTTTAAAATATAAATTATTATGGGACATGTTTTGAAATACATTCTGTTAATGTTATATTTTTTGTTTATGATAATATGATAAAAATATGTCAGATTATCAATGGATATGTCAAACATGCAATGAATATAAAAAAATCGAAATAGGAGAGAGTTTGAATAGAACTCAAAATATTATCGCATTTGTGTATTTGCATATTTATTAAGAATATTTATCATGAAATGTATACATATATTAATCATGTTTAAGAATGATTGATTTGTGATCAGGTAGAAATTGTGAAAATGTGAATATATTAATAGGAGAAGTTATATTTGAGAAAGTGTGAACAATCATAAAATGTTTAAAAGGTAAAATAATTATAAAATGTGGACACCAAAAGGTCATATTCCCATTATATAATATATAGTATATAATATAATATCATATATTATAAATTATAGATATAGTTGAACAATTATGCATGTTGGATATCAATATTTTAAAGTAATTTTTTACTTAAAGTTATAAGGTTGGTCTAGTGGTAAAGTTTATGTTGGGAAGTAATTTATTTTTAATTTTAAAATAGATGTAAGGGTAGAATAGGTATTTTGAAAAGTTGACATCAAAATGAAGTATTTCCTTTATTAATAATATAGATAATAGGGTGTTCATTGGGTTGGGTGACCCAATGACCCAATCCAACTCGATCAAACCCAATCCTTATGGGTTGGGTGACGAGTTCAATGAATTAAACCCAAATTCAATCCAACCCAACCGATAATAATATTATATTATTATTATTTATTATTTTAAATTAAAAAATATTTTTAATAGTTTAATTTATAACTCTTGAGCTGAGATTATCATGCACTAAGACAAGCACTCTGCATTGCAAGAACACACCCTCATTCCAACTAGCTTATGTTTATTGGTAGATAAAAAATCAAGAACAAACTCTCAACCAATAGTTTAAACTCTTCCGAGAATTGATTTTTCACATTATTAGAGTCAATAGTTTATTGTTTATTTTTATGTTACAACAATGATGTATTTTATTCTTTTAAAAAAATATCATAAAAAATATATAAAAAGCGCTTTTAAACATTCAATTTATTATTTAAAAAATATTTTTTAAAATGGTGATCTAATTAACCCAACACATTCAATGACAGGTTGAGTTGAGTTGAATTTAATGAGAAGAAAACGAAATTTCAACCCAACCTAATAAGTTGTGATTGAGTCGGTTTTTAAGTTTGTCTAAATTGGACACAACCCAACCTGTGGACATCTCTCTATATATATATTATATATATATATATATATATATATATATATATATATATATATAATAAAACTAGTTTCATTTATTTATTTTCTTTTTTTTGGATAAAATATAATTGGATCAAATCCTATCAAATTCAAATGTAGACAAATCAGATCACATATTTTAACTTAGAAACTACGTAGATTCATGAATTGATTTATTCAATTTAAAATTTAATATTTTTATTTTATATATATATATATATAAAGAGTATAAATAAAAATTGATAATACAATTTAATGTTTAAATATTGTTTACAGATTAAAAATTTAATGTTAAAAAAAATGCATTAAAAGTGTAATTTTACTGTTATTTAAAAAAAAATGTATTCTTTAATATTTTGTTTACAAAATTTTTATATGTCCTATTTTATTTTCATGTTTTATAGAAAACAAAATAAATATTAAAAAAAATCTTCACAATTCATAGATTCAATTTTTAATTTGATGAGATTACTAATTATCATTTTTTAAATCTAATCTAATTAATCTGATTTATTGGGTTTTATTTTACAATAAATCGAACTAATCCGTATACACCCCTAGCGATTAATAAGGGAATGTTATAATAACTTAAATAACGATGGTGATTGAGTCTCCGCACGTGTAATTGTTGAAACATAATAAGAAAAACTTTTAATGGCATTAATAATCATACCAAACTTAAGGGTGGATATCAATTATATGTTATTAAAATTTTAGAGATAGACTCAAGTTTAATCAACCTTTTATTAATAAAATAAACAACGTGTCAAAGAATTTCTAAATATAAAAAAGTATAATGTATACGGTTATAAACTGCAAACTAAAAATGGTTAGGCATACTCACTCAGCTATTAATAGAATCCCCATATTATGTCTTTTTATGTTTGTGTGTGGAAAGTGACGGCTGAGATTTTTTCAAGAATCAGGCGGGCCCGGATGGGATCGGGATTTGGGAAATGGCGTGATAAGTGATGGAATGAGGATAAGGGATTTGTACGGAAAATCTTAGAGTTTGTTTCGTATGTTGTTTCAGTTACTCAGTTAAAAGTAAAATTTAGAAGTTTTTCTAAGAATTGTTAGTTTTTTAAAAAAGGTTATTTTATTTAGTTTTTTTTAAAAATATTTTATTTTCAGTTCTAGCTTATTTTATTTTTATATGTTTATCTTTTTGTAATTAATGCAATGTCCCTCCCTAAGTGTTTGTTTGATAATAATTTTATAAAATTATTTTCAGTGTTTTAATGTTTAAAACTAAAAAACTTGTTTGATAGTGCTTTTTGAAACCAGTTTTCGAAAATAATTCTGGGTAAAAGGAATAGTGTAAAGTAATTTTGCTTTTTATTTTTTTATTTTTGTTTTGAAAACTCAAAATGCAATTAGAATATGTTATCTTTTACTTTTCATTAATAAAATTTTAATAAATATGAATAATTTTTTTCATTTTTATATTTTTAAATAACACTTACAAAACAAAAAACTAAAAAATAAAATAAAACAAATCAAGTCTTAATTCTCTCTCATCATTAATATAATTATAGTAATTTATAATATAAATGTATATTATAAAAAATTATAAATTTAAATATATAATTTAAAATTTATATATTTAATTATAAAATTATAATTTAAATATTAATCATATTAATTTATTATTTAAATATGTAATTACATAAATTTATAATTTAAATATGTAGTTATAATATAAATATGTTATTATAGAAATTTATAATTTAAATATATAATTATAATTATTTATAATTTAAATATATATTCATTTATATTATTAAAATATATTATAATTATTTTAAATACTTTATTTTTTTAACTTTTGACTAATTTTCAATTAGTTTTTTAATTTTCAGTTAGCTTTTTAACTAGTTTTTTAAACACACTCTTAAACATAAGAAAAACATTCATATAATTAAAAAATACGAAATATTATTAAATTATTATCATTTTTTTTTATTTTCTAAATACCCTCGCTTTAATAAAATCGCATAAGGTTCCTTCTGCTTTACAAACTGCAAGAATCAACACATATATCGTTAAATTATTATAATTTTTTAATTTCTACACTCGTGCGTATCCATGAAACCGTGGTAGGTTCCTTCCCTTTTTACAAACGGCAGGAATCAACATATGTAACGTTTTTCTTTTTAAAACGGCATAAATTTTCTATTTAAAATTGCATCAACGTTTCCTGTGGATTTTTTCTACAAAAAATTTTGCAACAAATTCCTACCATTTTTAAGTCGGCATGAATTGATTATTCATAAAGCTTTTAGTTAGGGATGTGAATTTGTAGCTAAATTTTTAAGAAAATTACATGTGATATTAAGATCTCTAGTAGTGGTATCTTAACTACCACATAGAAGACCTGATTTATGAAACCTACTTTTTAAACAAGTTTATTATAATTAAGTTTTTTTTTCCCACAAAATCCGTTATTTTGGAGAGTAAGTCTCCATTAATTTTTTAAAAAAAATTATCTAATTATAAACTATTATAAAAACTTTAATATTATCTACAACTTTCACATAAGTTTTAAGACAATTGTTGTGAGTACTGAATCGTTGACGGTTATAACAAGTATACTCTCAAATATTAAGTTTGAATATTTTTTATTTCTAGTTTTTAATGTATAAAAATGTTAAAATGGTGTAATTTGGCTGGGAAACATATTTTGTGTTTCTGGTCAACCATTCAATTTTTAATAAATTTTTTTAAAAAATTGTTTAAAAATATTTTTCTTACAATATTTTCTTCTTATTGTTTTAAAATAATAATTATGAAACTAATAAATTGATAATTTTTATTAACAGATAGTAAATAAATTTTACTTTATCTCAATTTTTTTCATATAAAATATAAAATTCTATATAAGGGTTGAAGATCCAGTAAAATGTTATATTTTAATATAAAATACACGTGTGAGCACACGATCGAGTTATTAATAAATAAATAGTATTTTAAATCAAGATAGCTAAATTGTTTATAGGTGTGTAATTCCATTAAGTAATGTATTTAATAATTTCTATAAATTATAAAATTACATAAAAGTTTATTTTATAATTCATTTGAATTTTAATATATTACGAATAGTAATTAATGATTTTACATTACATTGATTAAATAATAATAATTTTTAAATAACTTTTATTTTAATAAAATAAATTATATATAATTTTTCTTTTTAATTTAATAATCTTACACTATCCATATAATTTATATATATTATATATATATATATATATACATATTATAAATTTGAATTATTTTTGTAGTGACTAATCGGGATAAATGAGTTCTTTACCATGATTTTTAAAGAATACAAGGATATTTTACATTAAATATTTACTCATTTAAATCCCTGAGGTCAAACCTTCAACTACAACTTAATTCAAATCTTTATTTAAGGATTAAATATTTTATTAAAATTTTTGTTATATATATAATAACCATTATATTTAAAATAAAATGGTCAATAAAATAACTAATTTAATAAATCAAATAAGATTATGAACAAAAAATTAAATAATTATAACTAAAGATAGCATAAAATGATAAATAATACGAGGTTAGAATCACTACAATGAATAATTACAGTTAAAAATAATATAAAATAATAAATAGAACGAGATTAGGGACACCTTACTACATAATTATAGTTAAAATTAATATAAAATAAACAAGTATAATATTTAAAAGTGATAAATGTTTCCTCCCTTTACCTTAATAATCAGAATAATACAAGAGTTAATATTTTTCCTTCGAATATGCATTCACTATAACTATCAACTTCACAAGCTCTTCCTCTTCTTCTCTCTTTTTTTTTCCTCCACTCTCCCATTCAACACTCACCTATTTATAGTAAAATATAATTATGTCTTTATATTTTTTATAATTTTTTTTATTTCTAACTATTAGTTACTATATTTCCATTAATTATAGATAATTTTAGTTAGTTTTTAATAAGGTTGAATCTTTTTCATCATTAGATTTTTTCCCCTTATCCACGTGCCAATGTTGATAACTTTTTATATATATATATATATATATATATATATATATATATATATATATATATATAAATAAAAGTAACGTTCATCATTAACTTTTTTTTTTCTTTCCATATATAAGTTAAAATTTCAAAATATTATAAATTTATTTCTATTATTTTACTTATACCCTATATCCTAAACATAATAATATAATATTATATTAAAAGTTTTTTTTAAATAAGATATTCGTTTATTTTAAAATATTGTATTTGAATATTTAAATAACATAATTATTTTATATCAAATATTTATTTAGATTTTTTTATTTATTTAAGAATATAATTAAATATTTATTAAAAATTTGGAATATTACACCTCTGAGGTTTTATCACCTTATTGTACTTATTTTCTATGTGAATTTTGTGCATACATGGATGAACTAATCCTTTTCAAACCAGAGATCGACCACCCAATAGCTTCATTATTGGCCTTTAAAATTTGAAGCAGTGTCTTTTCTTCATCTTCAGATATAGTATTGCTAATGATGACGGGTTTCTCACTTCCTCCACCAAGAAAACATATTTTAATTGAGACAGCAACTCCTTAAGTTCAACCTTGGATGGTTTAAGCTTTGATTCCTTCTCCAATTCTTCCATCACCACCTCATTAGGTGGAAACATCTTGTTTGCATCAAGTTTCTAGAGGCATTAATCTATGTCTCTTTCCTCATCTTCATTCAGGGCTTCCATAGTATCTGTCAAGACTTTCTCTAGAGGGGGAAGAACTGTGCATGATGGAACATACCTCACTGATGACCTCATCAAGTACATCCATTTTGAAGTAATCTCCTTTGTCTGTAGGATGACTCATAGCTTTAAACATGTTGAACTTCAACTCTTCATCCTGTACCCTCACTGTCAACTTTTCATTAGCTACATCAATAACTACATTGGTCGTGCTCATGAAGGGTCGAACCAAAATAAGAGGAAGCTCAATATCTTCCTCCATATCCATAACCACAAAGTCCACAGGAAACATGAACTTGTCAACTTGCACAATAACATCCTCAACAACACTATAAGAGTATTTGATGGACCTGTTTGCTAACTGAAGAGTCATTCTTATTGGTTTGACATTTAGGTCACAAATTCTTTTGAGCATAGAGAGAGGCATCAAATTGATACTAGCACCCAAATCTAGTAATGCCTTCCCAATAGATAAATTTCCCAATGGTGAAGGATATAATGAAAATATAAGAGTTTTTCAAAACCAAAATTTCCCTTTAAAAAATTTCCAAAATCTATCTTAGAGTTTCAAAAATAGTTTCAAATAAAGATTGAACTTATGTTTGAGAATAAACTATTTTTCAAGATTTGAGTTCAAGTCAAGACTTATATTAATTCCTTAATAATGCATTTCAATTCAATAATTGTTCAACCCAATACAGAATTCAAGAATCAATCTTTTTATTAACAAAGATTAACCAAAACAAGATTACAATTTTACCCATACAAAGATTTTAACCAATGCAGTAAAATCAATACAATTCAATCAAAATTAAAGAGTAAGGATAGAAAAAATTGCATAAATTGTTTATATTGGTTCAGTTAATAAGACCTATATTCAGTTTTCAGATAAGTCTTCCACTAATTTGTTTTCCATTAAAAATCACATACATGTACACTAGACATACAATTTACAAAAGGTTCAAACAACTCAAAAAAGAGGCATACCCTTGCACCCCACAAGAGATTGCTATACTATGACATCCCGTCACTCACAATAGTCTCACTCATCAAACCCTATCATGAGATTCCACAATAACATCTAGAAATCGCCTTGCGTGAAGAATACCCAATACGCAAAAACGTAGTTCTTTTATCCTTTGTCTTCCAATCAATGATTCTTGACCTTTAACTCATAAGATTCTAGGTTTTCTTTTGGTTTCAAAAGTTTTCTCTCATGAAAACCTAAAGATCCTTTCTTTT
The DNA here is from genome assembly GCA_037954015.1 of Psophocarpus tetragonolobus. NCBI lineage: Eukaryota > Viridiplantae > Streptophyta > Magnoliopsida > Fabales > Fabaceae > Psophocarpus > Psophocarpus tetragonolobus. Next base: position 84,767,570 of record CM075689.1, read on the forward strand.
CGATAAAGATTTCTATTGAAAAAGGTTTAAAAATGAGTAACAAACCAAGGTAATTGATTACCATATGTAAGCACTTAATTACCTGGTAGTTCTTTCAAAACAGCCAGAAATGCATGTTCTTTGTGATAATCGATTAACATATTTAGGTAATCGATTATTCTCGAGAGCTTGCAATTGAGTCACCAAATTTTTTTTGCAAGTAATCGATTACCTAAAGAGAGTAATCAATTACTTCCCAAAAAATTTTGATTTTATGAGTTTCTTGGTTGTTCCAATTAGGTAATCTATTACCAACTTAAAGTAATCTATTATCTAAAAGGTAAATCAATACTTAGCTTAGTAAATTTATTCCTTTGCTTTCCAAACAACAAAACATCATAAATAATAGCATCAATCATGAAATTGAGAGGAAACAAACACTCAAACTAACTCATACACATACTCATGTCTATATAAATAAACAATACAAGTACCACACTTCTTAAATATGTTTGGTACCGTAAAATGAATTAAGAAGAGTAAAACCAAAACCTATAAAACTAGAGACTTGAGATGATTCACCAAAGTTGCTTCCGACCTTCAATCTCAACATAAAAAGATGTCATGTCTAAATAATTCATTCTCTAATGACTATATTTTGTTACTGAAGGTTTGCTTTGTTAAATTAAGAACTAATAATAAATACTTTATTTAAATATAATATTATAATTATTAAGACACAATTTTAATTTTCATTAGTAAATTTTAATTTGACATTTTGACTTATGTACCAATTTCATTTTTATTTAAAAGTGTATTAGAGAGAAATTTTAAAGTATCAAACACTGTCGTGGTTATATTATAAAACTTTAAAATTAAAAAGATGTAACATCTAATTAATTCTTTTTTTAATAAATGTTTAGATTTGTCATATTTAAGGATAAAATATTTAATAATCATCGTATATCTTACTATAAATTATGTAAAATGCATATTATATAATTTTAGAAAAAGATGTTATTGTTTATGATTAAACTTAATCAAGAAAGAAATTTAAGTATACCAAATTACCACAACTTGTATCCTTAAAATTTCAGAAAGTTAAAAGCATGTCATATGTAATTAACTTTCTTTTTCTCCTTAATAATTAATTTATTTAAATATTCCTCCAATTTATTTGCAAATAGATAAGTCTAAATATTTTTAGAAGTTCAAATTAATGAATTTTTTTTAGAAAATAGGTAAAAGAATATCATTATTGTTTTAAAAGAAATGATATTAACTTGCCAAATTTGTTATCCACTGACTCTAAACAAGCTTTTGCAAAAGAAATCAAATAGAAATAAGAGAATGTCGTAGGGAGGCCATGTTCTGCTCATTATTCATAAAGGGTACCATCATATAATAAAACTTCATTAGCCCATTGCCTAAAACACATGCAGATTTGGTCAAAGCAAACAAAGAGATATTTTGCAATCCCTAATAATACTAACGCATAAAGCAGAGGCGAAGAAAATGTGAGAATGGATAGAGAGGAAGAATATGAAACGAAAGGGAAAGATATCGTGGTGGGAACAGTTTCGGCAACCTCTAGAATGTAAAAGATTTCTTCTTTCTTTAACTCTTCTCTTTTCCGGAAGGATTTCAAATTAGCATAAAAGTGGAATGAGTAGATGTTATAAAAACCTTCAAATTCTAATCAGGTAAACTCTCTTTGTTCTAGCTTTGAACTCTCTTTGCCGCTTCTGTTAGAAAATATTGTGGATTAGTATCACTCAATATCTAATTATCATTAACCGACAATATAAGATATGATCATAATATCAATATGGTTATTTATCTTTAACCGACAATATCTTAAAATATCAATATGGTTAACAATATCTTAAAATATCAATATGATTATTTTAATTGGGATTACAGTGAGATTGACTCTGTGATGGGTTAGGTCAATCAGATAAAAAGCTCAATTAAGAGAGGTCACTGACTACCCTGGGGGGTTATAAATTTGTCATCCCATTAAGCAAATTTACACATCAGAATTGTTCTCTACAATAACCCCTCAGAAGGTAGCCAGAAGAACCTCTCAATAGTGCTCATGGACATGAATGTCAATTCAGGTACACATTCATTCTCATTCTATCAATTCAATATCAATAATTGGCATACTACAATTTGTGTCTAGTACAGTATAATTCAAAACCTACTTTATACTTTCATCAATTGGTATCAGAGCATACTAGATACATTTTATGGTTGTCAATTGAACAAACCCTATTTTAATATTAAACACGCATATTGAGAGAGGGAGAGACCTGAGCATATGCACCAACCGCCGGCAGTCGCAGCCGAGTCGCCCGCCAGGGCCAGCGGCTCTGCTGCTGGTCCCGGCCCTGCCGTGCCGCCGCCTTCGGTGCTGTTCCATCGGGATGAAGAGCGGAGATCGGAAAGAGAGGCGAAGATCGCGTTTCGGCGCTCCACCGCCGCGTTTCGAACCTCGCCCTCTTTGCCGCGTTCCGCCCGTTCCAGCGGCTCTTCGTCGCGCACCGACCGCCCAGATTGCATCGTGGCGGAGATCGCTTCGACCGTCGCGTTCCGATCTGAAGCAGAGAGCGGCGGAGATCGGAGAACGGCCCAGATCGCGTCGCGGCGGAGATCGCTTCGACCGCCCAGATCCCGTCGGATCTTGGAGTTTCGGCACTCCACCGCCGCGTTTCGGCCGCCCAGATCCCGGCCGATCTTGGGGCCTTCGGCGCCTTCAGCGCCTTCAGCGCTGGCTGTTCCAGCGGCTCTCCGTCGCCTTCGAGCGGTTCCACCGCCGACACTGGTTCTTCGCCTCCGTTTTAGGCAAAACCGTCTCTCTCTCCAAAATCGCAAAACCGTCTCTCATTAAAATCGCTCCGTTTTAGGCGAGATTCCTGTTTTTAATCCCAGGACCTGTGGATTATGGACCCACTGTGCTTCAGCTGCGCCACTATAATTTGTTTAAGAAAAGTACGACCTGCCGGATTCGAACCAGCGACCTAAGGATGACTATTGCACATTTTACTAATTGCAGTCCTGCGAGATTCCTGTTTTTAAAATTATTAAATTTTTTTTTTTTGAAATTTCATAAAATATGCCAAAATGTTTTAAAATTATTAAATAAATAATTTTTTGAAATTTCATAATTTTGAAATTTATTTAATTTTGAGACGCAATTTCGAATTATTTTTTAGCATATTACTCTCAAATTTTGAATATTGAATTATCACTTACAATATGATTTTTCTATTAAATTGCATTGTGATGACCTGCCTATCATGGGCATGATGATGTGAATTTTGTTTGTCATATTTTAAGATGATTAAATAAACATGATTTATGCTATTAATTTACATAATTGTAATTTCACCTATCGTGGATGCATCTGTGTAAATTTATGAATTCATTATATTAGTGATAATTATACCCTATCGGTGTGTTGTTATTAGTATAATTTGTTGTTGTACAATACATTTCTCTTGACTTATATTAATTTTTTTTTGTACCCTATCGGTGCTAGGATTTATTAATTTAAGTTATAATGTATTGTAATTTGCTTAGGGATTTATTTTAAGCTGAACTTTTAAATTACCTTTTTTTTCTTTATTGTGATGTTCAGTTTTCTTCCCTAATTCCGTCAAAACTCTAATGGAACAAATTATGAGGACTGGAAAGAATCATTAGATCTCTACCTGACCATTGGCAATCTGGATTTAGCATTGAGGACGACGAGGCCTGCGCCTCTTACAGATGAGTCTTCTGAAGCTCAACGAATTTCTCATGAGAAATGGGAACACTCTAACAAAGTGTGCCTGAAGGTGATTAAATTCACCATGGAGAAATCTATTAGACAGAGCATTCCAGATCTTGATGATGCTAGTGCTTTTCTGAAAGCAGTCGGTAAAAAATTTACAACTTTTGATAAGGCACAGAAAAGCCAATATCTTTCCTTATTTGAAAAGACCAAATATGATGGTGTCAGCGGTGTACGTGAACACATTATGAAGTTAGTACATTTCTATAATAAGCTGAAGTCTCTCAAGGTTGAGGTTGACGAAGACACTTTAATTTATCGCATCTTGGAATCTCTGCCTTCTCAGTTTGACATCATGAAGACTTCATATAACATTCAAAAGCATGACTATGGAGTGGATGAATTGATTGCAATAATCACCCAAGAGGAGGAGTCAATGAAGAAAAATAAGCCTAATAGCATTCAGTTCGTTGCTTCTAGTTCAGGTGCTAAAGGTGCTAACAGGTATAAAGAAAAGAAGAAAAAGGGTACAGAGAAAGCAGAACGACATTTATAACCCAAGAAGAAATTCTTTAAAGGTTCTTGCAAGTATTGTAAGAAACGTGGTCACAAGGTGGAAGATTGCTTTATCCTGAAAAAGAAAGAGGAGAAGCGAGGTAATCTGCTAGTACTAACTTGCTTTGAATCTAATATGGTTGATGTTCCTCCAAATTCCTGGTGGTTAGACTCAGGGGCTACTATTCATGTTGTGAATTCTTTACAGGGGTTCACAAGCCTGAGGAAACCAAGTGATGTTGAGACGAAGATTGTAATGGGAGATGGAGCGGGAGTACCCATTGCTGACATTGGAGTCGTTTCTTTATGTTTATCCTATGGACATACTTTATTATTATATGATGCTGTTTATGTCCCTTCCATGAGAAGGAATTTGATATCTATTTCTGTTTTAGACAAATGTGGATATAGGTATTTTATTACCTTCATAGATGACTTCTCCAGACATGGATGGGTATATCTTCTTCAGGATAAAGCAAGCTCTCTTGAAGCCTTCAAAACCTTTAAAGCTTTTGTTGAGCTGAAAACAGAAAAGAAAATTAAGTGTGTAAGGTCTGATAGAGGAGGAGAATATTATGGTCGTTATGACGAGACAGGAAGAAATCTAGGACCATTTGCTCGATTCCTTGATGAATACGGAATTGAAGCTCAATACACCATGCCTGGAACTCCTGAACAAAATGGCATTGCTGAGAGGCGAAATCGAACACTCATGGACATGGTGAGATGTATGTTATCACATTCATCTCTGCCAGAATTTCTTTGGGGAGATGCCTTGCGAACTGCTATGTACATTCTTAATCAGGTATCTAGCAAATCTGTGCCCAAAACTCCTTTTGAGCTAATGACTGGTAGAAAGCCGAGTTTGAGACATTTCCATGTATGGGGTTGTAAGGCAGAAGTAAGACCTTATAATCCTAAACAAAAGAAACTTGATCTCAAAACTATTAGCGGTTATTTCATTGGCTACTGCATCGGTTCTAGAGGATGTAGATTTTATTGTCCTTCTCACTCTACACGAGTTATTGAATTTGACCGATCAGTTTTCTTTAAGGATGATTTGGACAGTGGGAGTTACACACCTCGAATGATGACCTTCAGAGAAGATCGAACCATGCTTCCATTACCATCTTATTCTCTTCCTACAGACATCTCAATCCCAATGGTTCACACAGATGAACAAATTGTTGAGAGGCAAGATGAACAAATTACAGAGCCATAAGTTGATGAACCACAACTTAATGATCAACAACTTGATGATGTTGATGTGGCCCCATTAAGACGATCTCAGAGAATACGCCGACCTTCTATACCAAATGACTATGTTGTATACCTTCAGGAGCACGAATATGATCCACATGATGATGACGATCCCATCACATTTCAGGAAGCACTTTCTAGTTCTCATGCTTCTGATTGGCTAAAAACTATGCATGATGAATTGTCTTCCATGTCTCATAATAATGTTTGGGATCTTGTGGACTTACCAGCAGGTTGTAAGCTTGTTGGATCTAAATGGGTCTTTAAGACAAAACATACTCCAGATGGAAAGGTTGATATGTATAAGGCTCGATTGGTGGCTAAAGGTTATAGCCAACGAGAAGGCATTGACTACAAAGAAACTTTTTCACCAGTTTCAACGAAGGACGCACTCCGAGTTGTCATGACTTTAGTTGCTCATTTTGACCTAGAGCTACACCAGATGGATGTAAAGACAGCTTTTCTGAATGGAGATCTTGCTGAAGATCTCTACATGGTTCAGCCTGATGGTTTTGTTGAAACAGGCAATGAGCATTTGGTGTGTAAACTTAAAAGGTCCATTTATGGACTGAAACAAGCATCTAGGCAATGGTATTTAAAATTCGACCAGGTTGTCACTACTTACAATTTCAAGGAAAATGTTGCAACCAGTGCATTTACTTGAAGACTAGTGGGAGTAATTTCATCATTCTCGTATTATATGTCGATGACATTCTCCTTGCTAGTAGTTGTATGAACCTATTGGTTGAGACAAAATCAATGTTGTGCAGACATTTTGATATGAAAGACCTTGGTGAAGCTTCCGTTGTTCTAGGCATCCAAATTCTTCGTGATAGGTCACGTGGCATAGTTGGATTGTCTCAAAAGGGATATATCGAGAAGATTCTCAAGAAGTTCAACATGAATGCTTGCGCCCCATGTGCTACACCTGTGCAACGTGGTGACAAATTATCTAACAAACAATGTCCTCACAATGATGAAGAAGTGGATGCTATGAAGAAAATTACATACACTTCCGCTGTTGGCAGTTTGATGTATGCTCAAGTCTGTACTCGTCCTGACGTTGCTTTCATCGTCAATGCCTTAGGCAGATACTTGAGCGACCCAGGTTTGGGTCATTGGAAAGCCGTTAAAAGGGTCATGCGATATTTATAGGGAACCAAGGATCATATGTTGACTTTTATGAAGTCTGATCAACTTTAAGTCACTGGCTATTCTGATTCTGTTTTTGCAGGTTGCCTTGATGATCGTAGATCTACTTCTGGCTTTATTTTTATGATGGCAGGAGGAGCTATCTCTTGGAAGAGCGTTAAACAGTCTCTTACAGCTACCTATACCATGGAAGCAGAGTATGTTGCTTGTTTTGAGGCCACTCGCCAAGCCATGTGGCTTAAGAAATTAATATCTGACTTTCATATAGTTGAAAGCATTTCCAGGCCACTTGTGATTTACTGTGACAATACTGCTGCTGTGAGTTTCTCTCGAAACAACAAAAGCTCTACTCGTTCAAAGCATTTTGATATCAAGTATCAATTTGTTAGAGAGCAAATTCAAAGTTTTCACACTCGGATTGAAAACATTGATTCTGAGGAGATGTTAGCAGATCCACTGACTAAGGCCTTAACTGTTGGAATTTTTCTTATTCATGTAACTCACATGGGTTTAGTCAAGGCTTTTGATGTATTAAGTTAGTGGAAGTCTGATTCTCTATTTTCTTTAAGAGACATGCTCTAGTTGACGTCATTTTGTTCATGTTTCTTATTAGCATTTCATTTATGCTTGGACCATTGTAGTGTCATTTATGGGACTGCATTATGCCATACATCTATGAAAAATATTAGCTAAATGCAATTGATTAATATCCCTATTAGATATTTATTTTGTTGCTCAAATTTTTCATATCGCTAATTAAAATATGATATATCGGCAATTGTCGTTTTAGCTCAATGATTTGTATGTTGATTATTGATTGACACTATCCAAGTGGGAGAATGTTAGAAAATATTGTGGATTAGTATCACTCAATATCTAATTATCATTAAGCGACAATATAAGATATGATCATAATATCAATATGGTTATTTATCTTTAACCAACAATATGTTAAAATATCAATATGGTTAACAATATCTTAAAATATCAATATGGTTATTTTAACTGGGATTAAAGTGAGATTGACTCTGTGATGGGTTAGGTCAATCAGATAAAAAGCCCAATTAAGAGAGGTCCCTGACTACCCTGGGGGGTTATAAATTTGTCATCCCATTAAGCAAATTTACACATCAGAATTGTTCTCTACAATAACCCCTCAGAAGGTAGCCAGAAGAACCTCCTAGAGTTCTGTTCAATAGTGCTCATGGAAATGAATGCCAATTCAGGTACACATTCATTCTCATCCTATCAATTCAATATCAATAATTGGCATACTACAATTTGTGTCTAGTACAGTATAATTCAAAACCTACTTTATACTTTCATCAAGCTTCTTCCTCTCCTACCTAAAACAAAAAAAACTCTCCCATTATTTGGCCATCCCTCCTTTTTTATTGTTGATTCTGTGCTTGTTTTAGGATAATTTTTGAAATGATTCAAACACAATGAAAATTTTGCTTTTTGGGCTAGATACTCAAAAGCATAAGGATATGACTGCGTTGTTGGCTGATCAAGATTGACATAATTATTATAGATGGTAGAAATGCAGTGGTGAGAGCTACATGGAGCAAGATAGAACTACAAAGCCAAAAAGTAGTAAACAAAGATGGTCTAAAATAGCTAAGGCACAGGCAAAACATGAGATAGCATATCAAACTTGCTTTGGAGCAAATTTTGAGAAGTAGCTTTCATGATCTCGAAGAAGTAGCTTTTGCATGTTGCTTTGATCTTTCTTTCTTGTTTCTTTTATGGATTTTATTTTCTTCTTAATTTGTTGTTCTTCCTTTTTGGATTTGAATGAGATGTAAGGATTTATGCCAAAATCAAATGTTTTATTCTTTTCTTTTCTTCTTATGTTAAACTGTTTTTCTTTCTTTTTTTTTTTTATTTGAATGAGATGCAAGGATTTATGTCAAATCAAATGTTATTTTTTATTGTTTCATGTTTTATGTATACCCTCATGTAAAGCTGTCAAAACAGGCCTGAACCTCTGGGTTGCCCTAACCCACCACAGGTCTGGGCCGGGCCGGGTTAAAAAAAAGGTGAGTTTATTGTATTGTATATACGGGTTGACTCACTTACAACCCGGCTCACCTGGATTGAACCCGTGGTGAGTCGGGTTGACCTATCAACCCATCTAAATTTTATTTTTATTATTTTATGAATATGATTTTTTAAATTTATTTTTAGGTTTTAAATTATTATGTTACTTATTTGACCCATATTCCATGAAAATATATTTATTTATTTATTTGTATCATTTAATTAATATTTTATATTTTAAAACTAATATTTAACACATTGTAAATGTAGATTTTTAATACAGAATATCATTTAAGTATTTTTTTATTTATTTTTAAACTCATTAAATTTAAAACTAATGCTATTTATAAAGTATTTAAATTTCATATTTTTAAAAATAGTTAAAAAAAAATTCTAATTTTTTTTTTAATTTTAGGTGGGTTGGTGGGCTGACCTGTTTAACCCACCAACCCGTGGTGAGCCTAACTGGACTCACTTTTTTAACCATAAAAGATTGGTGAGCTGTGTTAAGCCAACCTGTTTATTAGGTTGGTTAAGTTGGGTCAGATTAAATGGACCGGATTGACCCGTTTTGACCACTCTATCCCCATGATACTAAATACACTTATGCAATTTGGGTTGTGTATTACTGGTTAGCATTCTAATGCTAAATATACCCTCTATTGTTGTTTTTGGCCAAGTAATCCTCATCTTATAAATATTTGTTGTTCACACCCTGTCTTCATAGGGTGTACTTAGTAAAAATGTGTAAATAGTAAATGTAATTAATTAGGCTAAAACAAACTCTTTTTAGACACAAAAAGTGAAAGTCACATATTAACAAAAAGTTAGACAAAATTGGGTATTTACAATTTGTAACCAAACATGTTTAATATATTATGAACAAAGAAGACAAATCCTCTCCTTATATTATCTTTTTATATATAATTTTAATATATTATTATAAATAATTTTACCAAAATAAAACCCATTTAAGCCAAAATTACTAATTGTAATATATTAAAAAAAGAATTATATTACCATCGTTAAATTATCTATATAATTCTGTAGAGAGAATATATTCTTTGGGTGTACACAATTATTAATACTAAAATTATCCTTTTTTAACTTTTAAATTCAGTTTATTAAAACACTCTTCATCCTTTTATTTTACTACATTCATTCTCACATGCACTCAATCTCCTTAAATATCCACTAGTATAAAAAACACATATAAAACTAAAATTCAAGTTGAAATAGTGAATAAAATTATAAAAATATTATATACTAGATGAAATTTCAATATAATTAATTCACATAACAGAAATATAAATATATAGATGCAGCATAACTCGTGTTTTTGCAGGGATTATAATATAAAAATAGTAAATTAACATTAAATTATAAGTATTAAATAAATTATAATTTTTAGTGAGAAAAAAATTTTAAAAATAAATTATTGAATGGAAAAATAAGAAAAATATTAAATAATAGAAATTAATAATTATAATATATTAAAATTAAAATAATTTATAAAAGTAAATTTTATGTAACTAACTTATCTATATAAATTAATAAAAATATTATTTAATAGAATTATGTACTAAAAATAATATAATCATCTTAATTTTGATATTTTAAGTATTATCTTAATTAATATGTTTCATTTTAGCTGTGAATTAATTATAGTTAATGGTAAAGCCTAAAAGGTATCGCTATTTAAAAGCCAAAAAAACATCAAGGATGTAAAACCAAGCAAAATCATATTTGTAAGGATTTAAAAGCCACAAAATATTAATGGTAACTCACAACAAGTGACAAGTAAAAATTTAGTAAAATATTGATTGTACAGTACCATCCCTATATTTTCCACTTCTCAATCAAAGGGTCAATCTTCTCTTTGTTATCCCTCGAGTTATGCTTCCCAAAAGCTACACAACAAATCAGCAGTCGGAACCACCTTGTTAAGTCCTCCCATTGTTTCTATCGTAATACGATAATCTAACGAAAATGAATAGTCCTCTAAACGAAAAAGCTATGAATCCTACGAAAACATCCTTTCCCCCTTTAATTGGAAAATTTTGGAAAGAAAATTTAAATTGAAGTACAAGATCAATTGAAAGAAAAGAAAACTTTATTAATATTTGTTTTTACATAATATACACAATAGAATTCAACTCAAAAACTTAATACTAATTGTCCAACTTCGTACCAAACTACACTAAGTCTATCCTAATAAATTTTACTAATAAATAACACATGTAATAACCATATAAAACTTTGAAAAACTAATAATTTTGTAATAGTATTACATTCTCATTCAATATTTGCATAGCAGATAACTTGAGTTCACATCTATTAAATGTGGCCTGGAAATTGCTTGGGAGCATAGACATAAGAAGTGTTATGCATATCTGATTCAACATTGGCCTTTGACTTCGTTTTAGACCATGGGGAGATCTTGTTCCATAGGTATGAAAGTCTTATTGCTTATAGTAGGGATATTAAGCTTTGACAGTGATAGGTGGAGTTTAGACATTCATTAAGAGAAAACAACCAATGTGGAATACTTTGCTAAGCTTGCCCCCCCATTTCCTGCAGACACCAGGTTCCAGGGGAACACTATGGGTTCTAGTTATTTGAGGGTATAATATTTCTAGTTTCTTTGTTTTATCTTTCTTTTCTCTTGTTTCTTCCTATTTAAAAAAAAAAACATTCTCATTCAATTACAGTTTATATATAGATAAGCTTCTTAATTTGATAAAGTTTACCAATAAAAATTTATAATTAATCAAATATAAAATTATTTTATACCTTTATTCTATCATCATTAAACTAAAAAATCTTTACACATGATTAATATAAATGATTTTGTTTTGTAAATTACTATACATATCTATTAAACTTAAAATTTTAAATATTTATTCATAAAAAAAAACAATATTTTCTATTTGTATTTAGATGAATAAAATTTTTAAATACATCATTATGAATTTTTTTTTTCTCTTTCTGTTTCTTTCTTCAATTCAATGTAACAAAAAAATGAAAATATTTGGGTTATGGGTATATATAAACTATATATGGACTTATGGAGCATTTAACCTCAGTCTCACTCACTCACAAAATGATGAATTTCTAAGTTCTCACTCGCTCTTATCAAACAATACTTTCATTTTTCCCCACTTATTGGGTTAATGGCTGCCTCAGCTTTGTCACTGACATCCCCATTCCATTTCACAAAAACCCACAACAGAATTTCACCTTTCAATGCTCATCCTCTCATCCAAAAGGGCAAACTTTCTCTTAAATCAATCTTCCCATTCTCACCCCTTCATGCTTCCCTCCAATTCAGACCCCCTATTGCAATTGCACCTTCCTCACTGACCCAAACAAGAGTTTCTTCTGATGAATGCTTTGACCCTGCTCATGAAGCCGAAAGGTTGCTGCTTTCTAAGGAAAAGCCTGTTAAATTCGCTTTCTGGGTCATATTCTGGGCCTCTCTGTCTCTGGCGTGGTTTTCTGTTTCAAGGGATGCTAATGCTGCTGTCGACTCCATTAAAGCTTCTGGCTTTGGCTTAAATATTGCCAATTCGTTGAGGAAATTGGGTTGGCCTGATGGGGTTGTGGTGTTCACCCTTGCCACTCTTCCGGTTCTTGAGCTTCGTGGGGCTATACCTGTTGGTTACTGGATGCAACTCAACCCTTTAACTTTAACAGTGTTGTCCATTTTGGGGTTAGTCTTTTTCTTTTTCAAGTTCATTGAAGTACCCTTCTTTGGCTAACTTTTGTGAGGTATTCTTGAAATTTACTGCAATCAGATGCCCATTTGCCCTTACTTGGTTTTCTAGAATTTCTCATTGTTAATGTTTGTTTTGTTGTGGTATTGCACCTTCACTTGGAAAACTTATGTTAGAGAATGTGGTATTGTTTGTTCCCCTAAGTGCATTTGAAAGTATATGTTCCATGTGCACATTTTTGTTATCTGAAAATTTGTCCCTTGACCACTTGAACAGAGCGTTTGAAGAAGAGAACGAGAAAACATCTTCCAGTTGTTTCTGTTTTTTTGGTTTTTTAGAACTTTTGTTTTCGAAGCAATTTTCTAGACTTAAACAGAATTTGGATGAGAATTTGATTGGTAAGTAGTGTATAGTTATTTTAAAATACAGTTTTTGAAACAAAAAAGTGAGAAAGCAATTGAACTGGCCATATATTTTCCTATGTAATTTTAAATCATGGAGAGAAGCGGGTTTGGTGTAGGCTTGTTAGAAGATGTTTCCTTAGTGCCTTTTGATGTAATTTAGATTGATATTTTGTAACATTGGGAGTTTGCCCATGGTTTAATGAACAAACTTTGAGTAATTAATGTAGGAACATGGTTCCTGTGCCATTCATTGTACTCTACCTGAAAAAAATTGCATCTTTCCTCGCTTCGAGAAGCTCTTCTGCATCGCGATTCCTTGACATGCTGTTTGAGAATGCCAAAGAGAAGGCTGGTCCAGTGAAGGAGTTTCAGTGGCTTGGTCTTATGTTGTTTGTGGCGGTTCCTTTTCCTGGAACGGGAGCATGGACTGGAGCCTTTATAGCATCTATTCTTGATATGCCATTTTGGGCTGCTGTATCTGCTAATTTCTTTGGTGTGGTATTTGCTGGTCTGCTGGTAAATTTGCTAGTCAACCTTGGTCTAAAGTATGCCATCATTACTGGTATTGTCCTTTTCTTTGTTTCCACATTCATGTGGAGTATCCTTAGAAATCTCAAAAAAGGTTTGACCTCTTCAAGTTGACGTGAAATGTCTATTTTTCTTTTATCAACACGAAGACAATTGTTAGAGTTCTGCTATTCATTCTCTTGGTTTTCTTTTGCTTACATTTTCGTAATAGAGTATCCTAGTTCGATGATATGTAAAAGGACATTTTGTACATACCCCTTTTCTGATGTTTTAACAATCATGGGATGACTGACATTCTTTGTTGCCGAACATCCCATGTCTGATTTACTTTTTCTTTGCAAATGGATTACTCCCAATACCTACACCTTCCGGTTGTTAGTATCTTCTGCTCTGAGATCATGATTACTGATTCAATATATTTTCCTTTGCCAAGGAATAATTGGTTGCTTTTAAATTTAATCCTGTTAGTTTAAAGTTTTTATTTTGACCTCATCTAGTGGGATAAGATTTTATTGTTGTTGTTATATTAGTTTAAATTTATTTGCACTATCTTCCAATGGTATTATGTTGCAATATTGAAAGAGTTTGACCTCTCAGGTAGTTTTTCTGATAGTCTGTCTCTTTTAGTGATTTGTCAATGGTGTTGCGAAATTTACAGTGCATCAAATTTAAATCCTAATTGGCATACTGCATCCAGTTTTTGCTGTTTGATCTGCCTACTGTTGTGAACTGATAAATAGCCTCTAGTTTACATATTCGTTTGTCAATGAATCTCAAATTTCAATCTGCTTTTCCAATGTGCTATGTACTTAAGTAGACTAACACCTCCACGTTGTGTTTGAATATCTGTTTTGAAGTATTCCAAAATCTCAAGTTCTGTTAGGTACGTTTGTTCTCTTATCTCGAGAATAAAGTTGGCCAGGATATTGTTTTGAACAATGCTTGTGCACACTTAATTGCTTTTTGGATGGGGATCATCTAGACAAAACTTTTAATCCCAAGATATTGTTATCTTGAGAATAAAGTAAGTCCAATAATACCTATTATAGGTTGATTTCTTGTAAAAAAAAATTGGTTTAATGATATACTTATTTACAAAATGTGGAATCTGATTTTGACAATCTGGTACTGGTTGCAGCTCCAACGAAAGCTGCATTTCCTGAATTTCCTTCCCTATAGAAAAATATCTGCGATCCGTGTAAAATGTTTGTGTTGAAACTTTATTGGCAGAGCTTAATACAAGAACTGCTTGTGAAACGTGAATTTAATTGAGATTTAAAGGAAACGATTAAAGAAGTTTTCTCTGCCATCGTATAGAATCTATGATTTAGAACAAAAGTTTCGCCAAATCTATGATAAATCTGAAAGTATGTAGATTATGATTATTTTTCATTAGCTTATTTGTTTTTTAAGTTGTTTTTATACTTTTATTCTATAGAACTAGAATTTTTGTTGTTTTTAAATAATATTAATTATTTTCAAACAATTTTTAACAAATTTATTAACAAAAACTGATTCTGATTATAAAATAATTATTATACATATAATCTATTATTGAATTAATATATATTTTTTTACTTTTCTAAACACACTCTTAATTGCTTGTTTTATCATATTATAAAATAAAATTAACTTACCTAAATTTTTCCCTTAATTATAATAAAATTGTCTTATTATTTTCTATTTTGTTTTTAAATATTTATACAAAAAACACAAAAAAGTTTTCACTATTTACTATACAAATATTTAAAAAGAAGAAACAATCCGAAAGCAATGTGACAATTTTATAAGCAAATCATAGTTATAAAAGTTGGATCGGACCAGCACCAGAGACAAGATGAGTCATTGGTTCAGTTCAATTTACAAATTGGTCATATGGTCACATTGGATTAAACGGGATTGAACGACTAATTTTGTTATATTGAATTGAACTATTTTAGTCGTTACTCTCTGTCTTTTTTTTTTTTTTTCTTTTTTTTTTGTTGCATTTTGAAATGACATTGTTTTGTGGATAAAAAATTAAATTTAAAGAAGAAATAATTGACCATAATTCAAATTTAAGTTTGATAATTTGAAATCATTAAATTTTATTATTTAAATGTTTATGTCTTAAGAATTTGTTTAAAAAGTTGTATCATTGAGTTATTCTTTATGAACTTTGTTTTTGAATTTTAGTTTCATTGTTATTTTGGATAATGATACGTACTTTACGTATATAATAATGTGTTATTAATTTTGAATTTTAAAGTATGAAGTTATGTTATTATTTTTAATTTTTTTAATATAGACTGATTCAATGACTGATAATTTGGTCCAATCATTAAACCATCAAACTATTGGCTTGATCGGTCCAATGATTGGTTCGATTTTAATAACACTGATTTTGACTACTAAAATAGAGGAACTAAAATACGATAATACCAAACAAATGAATACTACTACAACATGTTTAAATATAGAATTTTACAAATATAAAAAATTTAAAATACATTAAATTTGGAATGTTTTTAATTCAAATGACTTCATTTTTCAAATGCTTTGTTTATATAAGGTAATTCAACTTTATTGAATTTTAATTTTTTTGTTTGGATAGAAATTTCTATTCTTACTAAAAAAAAAAGAATTTATTTTAATATTAAACAATATTTAATAATTCAAAATATTGATCAATGATGTTTTTTGGTCAAAATTTTTACTTTATTAATATGCATAAAAGTTTTTTAATTAATGTTAACTAATATTTCTTTGGCTAATTTTAACCAAAGTTTTTTTTGTTGACATTGCAAAGTTGTTTTTATTTAATAAAAATTAAGGTTATTTTCTATCAACATTTCGCCATGGATATTTTTTTACCAATGTTGGCCAAAAAATTATCTAATTATATATTACACCAGTTTATAATAGCTCACAACATTGTCATTGGCCCACTAGAGTATTGTATACCTCATATACAACTCATACAATCAGGTGAGATTGACAATAGTACTGTGAAACTAAATAAGGTCATAAGCACACCTTCCATAGTATTATGGAATAGGCCACAACCCTGGGGATAATATTCTAGAGCTTCACATGCCATATTGAATAATTTCAATGCATCCTTCACATCATTGTCGAATATTCCACAATGTTATGGATGACTCACTGAAGCTTTGTATACCTCATACGCAACTCCCACAACAAGGTGAGATCAATCAACGGAGTGTGAACCTAAATGTGGTCATTAATGCACCTTTTACTATATTACTATTGTATAGACCGCATTTTCTATGTTTGATGCTCTAGAGCTTCGCATGCCATACAAGAGTTTCAGAGCATCTACTACATGTGTGTAAAATAGGTCACAATATTGTGACTCATGCATTGAAGTTCAGTATACTTTATATACAACTCCCACAACATGGTCAGCTCAGCCACAAGAGTGTGAATATAAATTTGGTAATCAAAACATTTACCTACTGTCATGAAGTAAGGCAAAGTGTTTGTAGCTAATGTTATAGGTCTTTGCATCCTAAGAAATAATTTCAACCAACATCAGTAAAAAATCTAAGCGACATATTCTAAAAAATTATTGAAAAAATCAGCTGAAAAATAATCTCAGCCAACGTCAAACAAATTTGAAAAGTAGGTTTGAAGAATTTGAAGTTCTTACTTTTTTTAAGAAATTTGGAATTTTACAATTTTAACTAATCAGAATGTTTTAAAAGATGATTAGAATTCCAATTTCTTTTAAAATGATCTCATCTAAATAATGTATTTCATCACATTGAAATTTTCAAATGAAATGATTTTTCCCTTAAAACTTTCCATCCAGACACACTCCAAAAGTTTATTTTTTAATTAGTGAGTACTAGAGTTATTTGTGATCTCAATGACTCAAAGTTCATTTGTCTATAAATAAATTAAAAGACAAAAAAGCAAACTTATATAATTGTTTAGAATCACCCACAATAATGTTATCTTTAAGCGCAAGAGTACTTTCTCCAAATTAAATTATAGATACATTAATTACTAAATGAATTTAAATATTTATATTTAAAGTTAGAAATTTTATAAATAGCTATTTTAATTATTATTTTAAAAAAAACTATTCATTTATTAAGTAACTAAAAAATTATTTAAAAAAATTAGATTAGTGAAGCGCAGATAAGTTCATTAGTAACAATAATAAATATCAACAACATTTCGTTTTAAGACTAAATTTATGCAACATTGTTTTAAAATAGAAACTAAATTTTATCAGGTCGAATGCCGCCGCATTGTTACATCATTTCAACACATTTGATTTTATTTTTGCAACGATATATAATATGACAATGATTATATTGAAATATAGGACAAATAATTTTGATTATTAAAATGAGGAGAACAAATTATTCTTATCATTAGTGCCTAAATACGAGAGCATATCTGGTGTGAGACGAAGCAAACGAACACTCCTCTCCATTTTAAGTTCTGTGACGCGTTGAACAGTGGCATCGCGCTTTAGCATATTTTCGTAACCACTTACCTCCTCATAAAAACGATGCTGAAGTCTTGCAAGTTGCTCCATTTTTTTTATCTGGTGATCTAGGTCACTCACGTTCGCTCGATCTAGCTTTTCTAACACATCCTTTGCAATTTCCTCAATAATTTCAAATTCTGTCCTGTATACACGCATTAAGCAAAATGTATCTCACTTATCGCATATTTAAAAGATAAAGTTATTTACCAATTATATGTTTACTTCAAAAACGCTGTTACTTTTAACTCAAAACTTTAATGTGTTTAGTTTGAATTTTTCTTATTTATATATTACTTAATTTTTGAATTTCTAATAAATGTGAAATTCCAACTCATATTTATATCTCAATACTTATTCAAAAACATCTTTTTAGTGAAAATTTTAAAAAATCTTCTAAAAAAATAAAATAGACAGGAAAAAACAAAATGATTTTTTTTCATAAATTAAAATTAATTTATAAATAAAATGATTTGTAAAAGTTTCTTGTATAGTTTTTTTTTAAAAGAATGTAGATAAATTTTTATTACAATAATACTTCTAAATAAACTTATCCCAACATGTTTGTTTACATAAATTTTGCATGATAATTTGTTGGATTGGTAACAACCACACTTTTTTTTATAAACTAACAAATTTTATTAATGATGCAATAAAAAGAACAAAGAAGTCCCACCTAGCTTTGGAAAATTGTATGATATTTAACTATTACAACTATTATGGCAAGTGGAATGATTGATAAGAGCTTAGTCAATCGCGATACATCGCAACGATATGATTGTTAGTAGAAACTATTTTTTAACAAAAGAGAATGAAAAAAAAGAGTGAAATCAAGATTAACATTTTGAACATTTTCTAGAATCCACTATTTTACTTTTTACCTTAATTCAAAACTTTAACTTTTTTTCACATTCTTCTATTTTCTTTCCACTATCAAACTCATTGAACTTTGTGTGATTTCCTTTGTAGGCTGTTTTGCTGTTTAGTTTTCTTCTTTATGCTTGTTTTGTTTGTTTTAATTTCCACAATACTTGTGTGGCTTTGGTAATAATATTTCTTTGCTTGGCGTTTAAAAAAGAATGATTGAGAAGTAGTACCTGTTGCCCTTGCAATCCCAGCCAGAATAATTGGCTACTTCTACCAAACCATTCTTCCATTCTTGCACCTTCTTCCTTTCCCCATGTTTGGCAAATGCCTCAGCATAGGTTCCCCTCTGATTCCTAACATCAGAAGGATCTATGTCATAGAAAACAGGCACTATAATCTGCCCTTTACTCCTTCGACACTCAAGTATTTTCACCAGCTCATCCAAACACCACTTAGAAGCCGCATAATTTTTGGAGAAAACAATCAAAGAGAGCTTGGCTTCCTCAATGGCCCTAACAAGGCTGGTTGGTATTTCCTCTCCACTGTCAAGATTGTTATTATCTAAGTAGGTTTTGATATCTAATCTTTCCAGTGCACCATTAAGATGGCTTGTGAATGTTTTGCGGGTGTCCTCACTTCTAAAGCTAATGAAAACCTCGTGCTTTTGTGGACAATTGGAGGGGGAGCTGGAGGATGACCATGCCATATATATATATATATGATATACTATTTGGCTACGAAATTAATGAGTATGTGACTCTATGTCAATAATGTATGTGTATGACAAATTAAGCTCTTGGATGATTGTTGAAACTCCACACTGTTCCTTTTATAGATTCATACATGTCAATAGGATGAAAGAGGAGTGATCTGTGACAACCTGGAGTATGAGTTTCATGGTTGCTTCGTTCTAAACTTAATTCATGAAATTAATAATAATGTAGGTGCATTCTGTTAGTAGCGTATAGAAAGTCAAAATTCTATGTGCGAAAATATACAAGTTTTGCAAAAACTCGGTGACTCCAAAATTTTTTTATTGCAACTTGACACAAACTGGTGTTTTCTATGTAATTTTAATTAAGTCTTCGCAAAGAGAAATCAATCAATTTTGCTTAGTAATAAATTAAACTGCCTTCATCATGCACGTCACTCTTGTTAATATATCTTATCTACTATTATTAGAATATAAACAAATGATTTTTTTTTGGTATTGATAACCCTCGTAGAGCAGCTTGAAGATCACCTACATCTAGTTTCATTCAAGTGTATATTATATCTATTCTAACAAGAAACGAAAACTGGAAAGCGTAGCTTGAAGATGAAGTTTCAATGAAGGAAACGAAAAAGTGGAGAGAGAATTGAAAGACAATATTAAGAATGCAAAATCAGATAAATAATCTCTGATAAGAGAAAATTAATTAGAGAAACGTTATATGCGGAAGGATGAAAGTAAAGTGTGAGATACAAGCCACATGACCGTTGACAATTATAACTGTCATTAACTACCATTAACAACGACTAACTGTTAAAGTTAACTAACTCAACTAAAATAGCCAATGAGATAGATAAGCAATGAGAGAATGAAGAAAGCAAAATCTCAAGAGCCCTCTCAATCTAGGAATGAATGTTGGTCATTCTTAGCATGAAACATGACTCACAGAATAGGTGAGGGTGAAAAACTTTAGTCAACAAATCAGTTAACTGCAAAAAGGAATGAATTAGAAGGAGTTTAATGAGGCCTTGGTTCACCTTTTCATGAACAACATGGAAATCAAGTCAATGTACTTAGTGTACTCATAGAAGACTTGATTAGACCCAATTTGTAGAGTTGAGTAATTGTCACAAAACAAGAGTGCAGGTCGATCATAAGCTATGCGCAGATCATCAAAGAGATAGGTAAGTCATTGCACTTCACATGTGGTAGTGGCAAGCGTACGATACTTGGCTTCAGAGGAACTGCAAGAAACAATTGCTTGTTTCTTAGAGCACCATGAAATCAATGAATTCCCAAGGTAGATTGATAAACTAGTAATTGAATGACGAGTGTCATTGCAACCTGCTCAATTTGAATCATTGAAATCCTTCAATTACAGAGGACTTGAAGCATCAAGGAAAATACCCTAACTTGGAGCATGCTTTAAGTGATGGAGGGTCCGAAAAGCAGCATGAGTCGACTGAGATTTTGCATGGCATGAGTGATGTTGGGTGTAGTGGTTATGAGGTAGATCAATTTGCCAATAAGGCGACGAAATGGAGAGGGATCAACAAAAGCAACATCTGAAATAGAAGTCAAAATCAAGTGGTGTAATCAAAAGGAGTTGACACTGGCCGAGAGGCAAGCATTCCAGCGTCTGATAAAATATCAAGAATATACTTTTGTTGGCAGAGGTGAATCCTATATTTAGACCTTGCAACTTTAATGCCTAGGAAGTATCTCAAGTCACCAAGATCTTTCACTTTAAATGTGTGATCCAAAAAAGCATTAATGCTGGAAATTTCAGCTAGATTATTACCAGTAAGGACAATGTCATCCACATACAGTAAGGACAATGTCATCCACATAGGCCAACAAGGCTATAACACTAGAACCTGAGAATTTGAGGAATAATGAATGATCTATTGAGGAATCTGGTATCTGTGAGATAGAAGGAAAGTGGATAAGCAAGCATACCGCTATCTACTTACTTGCTTAAGGCAATGCAATGATTTATTCAACCTGCAGACCTAATCAAGAGTAGAAGGAACACCTGATGGCGCATGCATGTAAACTTCTTCATTGAGAAAACCATGGAGAAAAGCATTATTAATGTCCAGCTATTTCAAATGGAACATCTGCTTTATGTTTAATCTTACAAATCAAGTTGTATCCAATCACATCTTTTTTAGGTGGAAGAGTAGTGAAAGTCTAGGTATCATTCATTTGTAGGGCAGTGATCTCAACCTTCATTGCCTTAATCCAGTGATCATTCTTGGAAGTCTCAACAAGACTTGGGTTCGGTTACAATGGAAATTGATTAGATGAATGATGAAATGAAGGAGACAAACGACTATATGATAAGACAGATGCAAGAGGATAGCAAATACCTTGAGGACTTGGCTCAATTGATGTAAATTTGTAGTGGAAATCATTGAGGTAAGAAGGGGGGAGATGAGGTCTTCCTAACCTTTTAACAGGTTGAATGCTAATCTCATTATGAGGAAAGGTGATAGGTATTGGCTAAATGGAGGAGTGGTTTGGCTGGTTTTCTTGATTAGATTCTGAGCTCAATTCAGTTGCCTCAATGTACTAATCAGTTTCAGGATTTGAAATAGGATCAGTTTTTGGTGCAGGAAATTAACACTACAGTGTCCAGGTTGGGGTTGGTTAAGTGTCTAAGGTTAGGGTTTAGAAAAATAGCTTCAGACTCATAATGCACAAGGGCATGGATTTTATGCAGGGTATTGGAGAAACAGTCTCATGAGAGGCTAAGTCATGACAATTATCTGTCAAGTATGGAAAGTAGTTTTCATAGAATATAACATTCTGAGAAACATTAATGACATGAGTGTACAAATTATATAGAAGATATCATTTAGTGTGTTGCTTAAAGCCAAGAAAAACATAAGGATGGGCACGTGGATCCAATTTCTTGCGATTTGCCTTGATAGTGCTAGCATAACTAAGACAACAAAAAACATGCAGGTTGGAGATATCACATGCTTTTCCATAGAGTTTTTCAAATGGGGAAACTTGCTTGAGAAAAGGTGTTGGAATGCAATTTATAAGATATGAATGACAGCAAAGCATCAAAGCGTTATAGGGAGATTGCTTTTATATAAAAAGGGATCAAGTTATATTTAAAATATGTTGATGTTTTCTCTCTACAATCCCATTTTGTTCAATGGGTTTTCACACATGTAGTTTGATGAATTATGTATTTGCTTTGATAAAATTTGTGCATAAATAATTATGCTCTATTATTGGTTCTAATAATTTTAACTGTAGAATCAAATTGGTTTTCTACTTGTAAAACGAAATTTGTTAATGTGTATGATCATCCACAATAGTAAAAAAATACATATGTCCATGCATTGAAGTTTTAGAGCAAGGTCCCCAAATTTCTATATGGATAAGTTCGAAAGGTTTAAATGCATATGGGAAACTTAAAGAAAAATAGAACTTCCTTTGTTTAGAGTGATGACAAGTATTGCAAACAAATTCTTTATCACTAGAGATATAGGGATAACATTGTATCATAGATTGCAAACTCTTATAGGACAAGTGTCCCATTCGGAAGTGCCACAAGTCTATAGGAAAATAGCTACATTTGGGGTAAGTAACTACTAAACTAATGGTTGGTTGTTGTGTATAATTGGTTGTAATGGTGTATAAACCTACTTTTAGATCAACTAAACCAATCATCCTCTTAGTCATCACATCTTGTATAACACAAGAGTTAGGTAAAAAGGTCATCTGACATTTGACTAAAGACACTAACTTGGATATGGATATCAGGTTGAATGTAAAGGATGGAATGTATAAGATATCACTTAGGGTAATATGCTCATTAAGTTTGACTGTGCTAGTGTGTGTAGCTTATACATGCTGACCATTGGGCAACTTAACCATCAAAGAATTAATAGCTTTATATATAGTAAAATGAGTAAGGGAAGATGATACATGATTTGTTGCTCCTGAGTTTAATATGCAAATAGTGGATCCCGAAATTGTGTTAGTGCAAGCCGATAAAACAAAAGGTTTTGATATACTTGAGATAGTGGAATGAATGAGAAGACATGTTGAAATAGAGTTGATTTGGTTGACATGAGAGGAACTGGAAGTATCTGAGTTTCCTCTAGTGGTCTACTGGATTAAGGCTAGATAGCCTGATACCGTTTAGGAGAAAATAAAGAATCCTGACCCTCGGTTGTGACATGAGATTGTTGATCGGGTTCCTTAGCTTTTCCTTCAACTGCAACAACATTGTTGACAACACTACTCTTTCCATTGCTCTTGAAACCCAATAGAAAGCCATGTTTTCTATAACAAACATCTTTGATACCATAACAAGAAATGAAAACTAGAAAGTCAAGCTTGAAGATAAAGCTTCAACGAAGGAAACAAAAATGTGCAGAGATAATTAAGAGACAATATTAGGAATACAAAATCAGATCAACAATATCTAATTTGAGAAAATGAATTAGAGAACGTTATGTACAATGGAAGGATGAAAGTAAAATGTGAGATACAAGCTAGAGGAAATTGCCAGTTATAACTGTCACTAACTACCACTAAATGTTAATTAACTGCTAAAGTTAACTATCTCAACTAAAATTAACTAACTCAACTAAAACAACCAATGAGATAGATCAACAATGAAAGAATAAAGAAAGCAAAATCTCAAGATATTCGTTGGTTGTTTGGCAGTTTATCACCAACTATTGGGATTGAATAACTGACACACCTTACAACCGAAAGTTGGCTCAGTGAACTGAGTTGGGATTTGAATAACTTAGGTTCACAAGGTGAACCTAAATTTGGGATGATACATAATCTTCCAACATAGCTAAAAGATGAAGTAGACTAGAGATTGATCATTAAATTGATTACTCAGTAAAAGCATTTGATGAACTGAGCATATTATTGGTGTGAAGTATCCCAATTTTATAAATGAGCCTCCTTAGTTGCGGACATCGTTTAACTTGTAGTGCAACCTGGATGGGTGGTAATTTAGTGTACCTTGAACAGTGATATGATTAAAATAGCCCGCGCACACACACATTAGTGTCTACAATATAGCATCAGCCACACACACATTTCATTTGAAGACATTCACAATTTGAGCAACAGGGTAAAAGTAAATTTTATTATGTTGTAGAGAGCCAGCAGTACACTACCTTACATGATTTTTCCATTAGTGTATAATATGTCATTGATTATATTCAATTATTCATAATAATAGAAAATTATTTTTTATCTAATTAAAAGGAAAGCAAATGATATATTCATTAGCTCTTGAATTTCAATGTGTGAAAGCATATCTGGTGTAAGACGAAGCAAACGCATACTTCTCTCAATTTTAAGATCTGTTATACGTTGAACCGTTGCTCGATGGTTTCGACAATTTTCTAAAGTAGCTATGCTCTGAAAATATTGATGCTGAAGTAGTTCAAGTTGCTGGTACTTAATTATCTGGTGATCCAAGTCACTGACGTTTGCACGATTCATCTTTTCTAACACTGCACGTCCTTCGCAATTTCCTCAACAATTTCAGATTGTGTCCTTTATGCAAACATCAAGCAAAATGACACATGAAGATCTAAAAAAATCCATGTTAGATTTCAATTTTTATAAATTTTACTTATTAAATATTAAGAGGGTTATTAATAAGATGTTTTACAATGAGATTACAATCCATGTTGAATTTGTTGGGGAACTTGAAACAACATTTTTAGCAAGGGACAAAGGATTTTTAGTGTCTTGGAAAAATGTAAATGGGATCTTCGGAAAATGTAGTTTGGGATTGGAGGATGTGCTGGCACATATATTTGTTTGAGTGGGAGAAGGAATTAGAGAACAATCTATTTGCCTCTATCCACAGGGTATATTTATTTGAAGATAAACCAGATCGGTGGACTTGGATCACATATGCTTCTTCAAGAGTTTACTGAATCAAAATGACATACATACTACAAAAGATAATAATAATTTTTTCATGGAGTTTTAAGTTATAAGGTTAATTTAGATTTAGAAAGATAAATATCGTGTATTTCAATCTTTTCATTACAAAACTAATACATTAACATTTACAAATAATAATAATTTTAATACAAGTTATGGATTTTTTGTGGACATAAAAATCCATTGCATTGGCCTCGAAGGTAACTCTTAATAGAGTTTCATTGAAAAGTTAATCGAAATGACAGTTTGGCTTCCTCAATGACAGAGAGGTCAGTGGCCCTAACAAGGCTTATGGGTATTTCTTCTCCTTTCTCAACATTATTGTTATATATGTGGGTTTTGACATCTAATCTTTCCAAAGCAGCATTAAGAAGGCAAATGAATGTCTTGCGGGTATCTCACTTCTAACACTAACGAACACCTCGTGCTTCTGTGGAGGTGTATTAGATGAAGAGGATGCCCATGCCATACATGATATATTATTAATTTGGCTATGAATCTATTGAGCATGTCACTCTATGTATAACAAATTAAGCTCTTAAATGATTGTTAAAATTCTGAATATACACTTCCTTTTATAGATTCATACATTTTAATAACCCCGTGAACTATGAATTTAGCGGTTGTTCTACTGTGCGTGTTGGTAAGCTTAATATTACGAGACTCGAGTGTAATTAAGATAGTTAGTAGATGAAGATTAGATTTTAATTAATTAATTTAACCAAAGTACGGTTAGCGAAATAGAATTTTTGTATAAGTTATTTTTTTAATCATATATTAGTATAAATTAGTTATTGTTGGTTGAAATATTTAAATATTTGTTTGGTTTTTCTTTTGAAATAATTAATAATTATATGAAAATCAATAAAATAATTAAAAAATTAAAAATAAATTAATTTAAGATAACATTATTTTAAAAATAAAAATAAAATAAAATAAATAAAGATTTGATCTCACATTGAATTTAAAATCGTTAGATTTAAAATAATTTCAACAATTAATATTGAGTATAATAATTTTAAAATTACATTAATATTATTTGAATTCTCCTCCACTTTTATTTATATATATATATATATATATTATATTTAACTCAACACCAAATCCGTTATTTTCATAACCCGTTACACCTGTACTATTCTTCCTAAAATCTTCTCCTCTACAAAAAAAAAAAAAAAAAATTTGAGAGAATACAAGTTTAACTGAATTATCAAAGCAAGGGAGTTTCTGTTGGATAAGAAAAATAAAGAAACATGTATTGATATAATTTATTCTATTTTAAAAATATTTTTAGACAAATATTTTTTTATAAGCGAAATGTTAGTGGTTAATGTGTTAGTGAAGATTTCTAACCCACAACCTCTCCCTTCCTTCTTCTCCTCATATGTGGACTTTGTCATTAGACAAATCTTATAATTCCAACTTTAGAAAAATGTTAATCAATGTTGTAAAAGTAATACATTTTAATTTCTCTTCTATATGATTTTTAATAATTTTTTTTATAAGACAAAAAAAATTATTGAAGAAATAAATGAGAAAGAATAAGGAATGTCTTCATCATTAAGGTACAAAACACAAAAATAAGATAAGCGAAGTTATACAAAAACACAGGTTCATAATCCTAAGAATGGAATTGGATGCTCTGCACAAGTTGATGAACATCAACACTTGGATTTTTGAAAACAACTTCGTTTCATGTTTTTCAAATGTGTCATATGTTCGCGAACCAAACAAAAAACCAAGCTCTCCTTAGCACTTGTGAGCCATATCATAGACCCAAGAACTGATAATAATGGCTCCTAACCTTATTGGAGAAAACCAAAGAGATCCCCCACAAGCCACTCAACAGTTGTCATACCTGATACGCCTTAGGACAAGTAAAGAAATATAGACCCCTGTTTCCAGCTTGTCACTGCACAGGTCGCACAACCCATCATCAGGCTGAACTATTCTTAGACAAACTAAATTGTGCCTAGTTCGTGACTGATCCACATCCCGCTGCCAAGCTAGGAATTGAATCTTTTTTGGAACCCCTTTTGCCCACACAAGTTTGAATGAAGTTGAGTATCTTCCGTCAATGCCTCTTTGTAAGCGGATGTCAGTGTATACTGACCCTCAGTGTCCATATCCTACACCCATCTATCATGAGCACCTTCTTTCAATTGAGCTCCTTCCAACTTATGATGTAACTCTTTAAGTAATTTGATCTCCCACACAAACAATTGATGTCTCCAAGCTCATTGCCACCTATTATCTATCGTCAAAAAGTTGCATTTCTTTTATTGACACATCTTGATTTCGAGCTAAAGTATATAACATGTGATAATTAGCACAAAATTTCTTATCACCTAACCACTGTTTTTTCCAGACAAGATTTAATAAAAATTAACTAACACAACCCATAATTTTATAATTATTTTAGTCGATAAACAATAAGATTATAAATTAATATGTTCAGTAAAAAGAGGATCGATCACATATTAATAAAATTAATTAACCCCGAACATTAAACGGTGACAGAGAAATAAAATAAACTAATGGAGAGCAAAAAAAAAAAATGAATTCCCATGTCTCATGACATTTCCAATAATAGTTTCTGTTTTTTAACTTAATGAAAGTTACTTTTTTGATAATGCAGTGTTTTATTATCCTTAAAAAATTTATATATAATTTTGTTTCAATGATAAGAAATTTTAAGAAAAATATATTTTTAATTTTTTTTATTTTCGTATAATAATGGTTGAAAAAAATTATTGATTTACTAGGGAATGGAAAAAACAATAATTTTTTATTATTAGAAAACAGTTCCTGATATAAGAAACCTGAAAAAAGGATAAAAAACTTTATACCACATATATTAACCTGGATTTTTTTTAAGAAACTAATTCTTTAACTTAAACACTCTTGATCAGATTTGGTCTTAGTAGTTGATAATTAGAAATGGCTAAAAATAAGTAGAGTTTAATTAGTACATACTTACAGTGTAAAAGAATATTTAATCACATCTTTCCATTTATACGACTTTTAAAGTATTATTTGGTAAAGTCAACAAAATTACCATAAATTAATGGTTGTGATTGGATGTTAATGTAAAAAGTTTTACATTGACCGTGCATACTAATTAAACTCTAATAATATATATATATATATATATATATATATATATATATATATATATATATATATATATATATATATATATATATATATATATATATATATATATATATATATATATATATATATATATATATATATATCCTGACTCTAAAAATAACTTTAAGGAAAGGAGTTACATTTTATCTTCACCCGTCAATTTATTGAAATTTTAATATTTTTAATGAGTATTTAATGTTAACATTATATTTTTAAAAAATGAAGGGTTAAGATAAAAAAGAAGTGCTTATTTAAAATCTAGAAAACTTGTTTGGGTACTGTTTTCTTAAAACAATTTTTAAAAATAGTACTGGTTTTTTAGTTATTAAAAACTAAAAAAGAACAACCGTAAGTAATTTTGTTTTTTAGTTTTTTATTTTTATTTTGAAAATTCAAAATACAATGAGAATATGTTATTTTTTGCTTTTCATTAATAAAATTTTTCTAAATATGAATTTTGTTTTCATTTACATTTTTAAAACAAAAACTCTTTTTAAAAACTAAAAAATTAATTCAATCAAGCCTTATGTCTCTTAAACGAATTCATCCTCTCATATACATGTGTGTGTGAATGAAAAGGGTTCAAATAACATCAGTGTAACTTTAAAAGAAGTATTACACTTAATATTAACCATTGAAATTATTTAAAATCTAACGATTCTAATTGATTTTAAATTCAACATGAGATCAAATCTTTATTTATTCTATCATATTTCTATTTTAAAAGTAATGTTATCTTAAATCAATTTATCTTTAATTTTTTAATTATTTTATTGATTTTCAACTAATTATTAATTATTTCAAATACAAAATAAACAAATGTTTAAATATTCTACTAGTAATAACTAATCCGTACTAATATATAATTAAAAA
This sequence comes from Psophocarpus tetragonolobus, assembly GCA_037954015.1. Classification (NCBI taxonomy): domain Eukaryota; kingdom Viridiplantae; phylum Streptophyta; class Magnoliopsida; order Fabales; family Fabaceae; genus Psophocarpus; species Psophocarpus tetragonolobus. Next base: position 84,797,043 of record CM075689.1, read on the forward strand.
AATAGCTTACACAAAAATTTTATTTTGCTAATGACATTTGGTTAAATCAATTCAACAGAATTTAGTCTCCATCTATTAACTATCTTAATTTAATTACATCCCACAAACCATAGCATTATAAATTTTGAACAAAATAGAAGATTAATATATTTGATTTATTAATAATTTTTTTAGACTAACTAAAAGTTTCTTGTTCCCGCGTGTTGAGCTATTCCTTGTCAAATATTAGTTTTATATGCTAACCTTATAGATTTATAAAAACAAAAACTAGTTTTTGTTTTAAGTTTTAAAAAATAACATTGTTTTGATTTTCAAATTTAAGACATTGTTTATGATCTCATATTAAACTTAGAAAGTTAGATTTATCCATCGTATTAGATATGATGATATTTTCTTACTTGTTTATTCATCGTATCTTCACTTGATTTTGCTTATTTTGTAGTTCATATTGACTTTCACCGCAACTATTTAATGGCAAGTGTCATTTAAATTTTAAAGACACATAGTGGGTATTTAGGAGAGATTGACATTTGAGTTATGTTTGCAGTTATCTGCAAAACCAGCAATATACATGTTATGTGAATCCTAAAATTTTAGACTTAGATATATGAACTTTTTAGGCTTGATTTACAAAATTTGTGGGTTAACCCAAGGGCTTCCACTAGTCTCTTTATATTTAATTTTTCAATAAAAATTTATATTATATTAATTTATACAAATGGGATGTCATAGGTAAAAAAAAAAAAATTAATACTTTTATAATAATATTTAAAAATTGATATTTAAGATTTTATATTTGAACAAATTTATATTTTATTAGTTTGCCTTAAATTTAACTTATTTTATTTTATAGTTTTTATTGTTGATAATTGAGATTATATTTAATTATTTATAATGATATTTAATATTTAACTATTAATTAATAACTACTTTAACTTTATTTAATTGTTATTATCTAACTTATTATAGAGTGAATTTAAATATATATTGAATTTTTATAACAATTAAAAATGAGATAATTATTTTGTTTTTAAAAAATCTTATGTTTTTGTGCGAATTGGCTTGCGGCCGTGAATTTTGTGAGGCAAATAAGAGTTTAAATATAATAAACTCATATAAAATATAGACTTGTTCAAGAATTATAAGATAAATTTATATAAAACATGGCTTCAGATCCGAATTTGACAGATTAGTGATTTTACGAGTGGCAGGCGGATCAAGTTATGGGCATCCCATGTCTAGTATTTAGAACTAAGTTGAAGTGAACACGAATTCATTTATCTCTCCTTCCTGTAGTTTACTATTTTGAAAGCAAATAAACATGCTTTCACAAAGTTCAAAACAAATTGTCAAACACACTTTTCTTATTTTTGTCTCGAAATAAATTTCCAAACACACTGTTATTATCGGATTCCATATATGAGAGCATATCTGGTGTGAGGCGAAGCAAACGGATACTCCTCTCCATTTTAAGTTCTATCACACGTTGAACCGTCGCCTCGTGATTTTGTAAATTTTCGTAAGTATTTATTTTCTGATAAAATTCCTGCTGAAGTTTTGCAAGTTGCTCCATTATAGTGATCTGGATATCTAGCTCACCCACGTTCGCACGGTCTAGCTTTTCTAGCACATCGCTCACAATTTCCTCAACCATTTCAAACTCAGTCCTGTACACCAAAAATGCAACCCAAGAAAAATAATAATTTTAATAAATTTGACCCAGTCAATTGAAGTGTTAGAAAGAAAATGTAAAAAAAAAATGTAGCTATCATTCATATTCTTCTTATGTATCTTTGTTTTTCGAGGATTAAGTACCAATGCAACTTTGAGGAAGCAAAATGGATATTCCTAAGTCCTCCTTTTGCATTTCTTTTCCTTCTGGTCATTCTATCTTTATCTAATGATTGAAAAGATGTAAAATATTGGAACAGAATTTACCGGTTGGTGTCGTCGTTGCAATCCCAACCAGAAAAATTAGCTGCTTCTACCAAAGCATTCCTCCATTCCTTCACCTTCTTTTCCTCAAAATTTCGGTCATGTTTGGCAAATGCCTCCGCATAGGTTCCCCTCTGATTCCTCACATCGGAAGAATCGATATCATAGAAAACAGGCACTATAAATTGTCTTTTGGTCTTTCCACTCTCAACTATTTTAACCAGCTCATCCAAACACCACTTAGAAGCCGCATAGTTTTTGGAGAAAACAATAAGGAAGAGCTTGGTTTCTTCAATGGCCCTAACAAGGATGGTGGGTGTTTCCTCACCACTCTCAAGAATGTTATCATCTAAGTAGGTTTTGACATCTAATCTTTTCAAAGCACCATCAAGATGGCTTGTGAATGTTTTGCGGGTGTCCTCGCTTCTAAAACTAATCAACACCTCGTGCTTTTGTGGAGGAGTATTGGAGGAGGTTGAAAGTGCCATATACTAATTAGCTATTGCTAGCTATTGATGATGTACAAGTTAAACTATTTTTTAAGATTGTAAAGCTCTTAATACCCCTTTTATAGATTCATAGTTTCATACATATTTGTAATCCAAAGAAGAAAGAAGATCCAGCAGTGAACTGTGACAATCCGGGGTTTCAATTTCGTGGTTGCTTCTTTTTCATTAAAGTGAATGGATGAAAATAACAATAAATGTTAATTAGCAACTAGGGTAAACAAAGTCAATATTTCATATGGGAAAAGGATATAAAAGAGTCGCAAAAACTCGGCGAAATCGATTTATTGCAACTTGGCACAAAGTTGACGAGAAAACTGATAGATTCACACTCATTGGCTAATTCCACACACCTAGTGAGAGAAATAATAAAAGATGAGAGGATTCATGATCTGATAAAAAAAGTGAGATAGAAAAAAATATAAGAAGTGTTATTAAAATATATAAAATAGAGAGTACATATATTATTATTCAAGTAGATAAATATATTCTGTTTTATATTTAAGTTTTACCAAATTTAAATATAAATAATCCTAGAGAATAACACAAGAATAATAATACATACATATATATATTTTTAGTTTATACATTTTATTAATATTTTTTATTTTTTTATCTCTTTCATGTTTTTACATTATGAATTTTATCGTATCATGAATTCTTCTATTTTTTCTTTCTATCACCATATGTGTAAGAGTAGATAGGATATACATAAATTTAGAAACATCAACCTTCTGGATGCAGCATTTCCATCAACCAGCAATATGACATCGTACAACCTCAAATTAATAATCCAATGAAAGACTTGCAACAAACCAAGGGCTCGTGTCTTCATGAACCTGTAATGCAGTACTATCTCAAGAAGTTTTAGCCATAAAAAGTTTCCCCCTTTCATCTCTAATGCATATCCCAAAACTTTTCTTTAACTTAATTTGTTTCATCTCTAACTTTGTTGAGTTTAATATAAAGGCTGGAATGTAAACTCATTATATAAGTTTTAGTTTTATACTGCATGTTGTTCATAGAGGAAATTTGTTTCAAGAAAGAATTAAAATCTTTTTTATTTTCAAATTGATGCCTTTGTGAGACTTAAAATCAAAATTAATTGCGAATTCTTTTTAGTTTTAAAAGTTATCATTAATATTTATTAATAGGGATTACAAATTTTCAGGAAATAAGTTTTAAAATAAGTATTTCTAAACTAAGAAAACGAAAACAAAACATTTATTTTAGAGGATTAAAATGAAATTTAGAAAATTTGAGAGAAATAGAATTTCCATTCAAAGGTCAAACAATATGAGTCCCCTTGAATTAAACATGATGTGGAACCCATCTCGAGACTCCAAAAACTCTTTGGTTACTGGTAATTAGCTGGAGTTTATTATATTTTAATTGAAACTAAAATGAAAATATAGAAATGACTAAAGCAGCTGTTTTGGTTTAATTATTTCAGGCGTAAAAGTGTAATAGCATTGAAATTTTGAAATGGTGGTGGGCCATAGCTTATTGAGAGTCAAATTGTGGGAAGGTTCATCCTCTTTGTTTGGGAGAGCTAAAGAAGCTATAAGAGGAAGGTCCCATAGTGTTTAAATTCACAGCAAAAATTGTCAAGTGTAAGATCTGACAAGAGCCTTTAACAGAAAAACAGAGAGATGGGATCGTGCTCTGAGAGAAGTGAGAATAAGCACGACGTGTTCCTGAGCTTTAGAGGTGAGGACACGCGATACACTTTCACTGGGCACCTCCACGCCTCCTTAACAAGGCTCCAAGTGAACACATACATTGACTACAATCTTCAGCGAGGGGAAGAGATTTCCTCTGCACTTCTCAGGGCCATTGAGGATGCAAAACTCTCTGTCATTGTTTTCTCCAAAAACTACGGAAATTCTAAGTGGTGTTTGGATGAGCTTGTCAAAATACTTGAATGTAGGAGGATGAGGGGCCAGATTGTGTTGCCTGTTTTTTATGATGTTGATCCCTCACACGTGCGAAACCAGACTGGAACATATGCAGAAGCATTTGCTAAACATGAGACCCACTTGCACGCTCAAATGGACAAGGTCAACAAGTGGAGGGATGCTCTCAGAGAAGCTGCTAATTACTCTGGCTGGGATTGCTCTGTCAACAGGTTATCATTAATTCATCTCAAACATAAAATCTTATCCCATCTCTTAAATCTATAATAACATGGATTCTAGTTTTATAATTAAAATTGTCTGTGCTTGTTTTTCAAAAGTTTTATAAAACTTTTCAGTATTTTAGGTTTTAATAATTAAAAAATTTGTTTAAGTAGTATTTTCTAAAAACAGTTTTCGAAAACAATTCTTGTTTTTTAGCTTTTAACAACTAAAAAACTGGAACAGCTGAAAATAGTTTTGTTTTTCAGTTCTCAGTTTTTGTTTTGAAAACTCAAAATACAACCAGAATATCTAATTTTTTATTTTTCATTAATAAAATTTTAATAAATATTAATAAGTTTTTCCATTTTTACATGTTCAAAACAATTTTCAAATATCACTTGTCAAAATTTTTTTTTTTCTTTTCTTCCCAAAAACTATTTTTAAAAACTTTTTTTAAAAACTAAAAACAAAACCAAACTAATAAAACCCTTAGTTTTCAACTTCCACTTCAAATTTCAACCCCACCATCATCTTTTATGCAGCAACTAATACATAAATTTAAGTAAAAATATAAACAAAATTTTAAATTTATTTTTTTATTATTTTTAAATAGCTAAAAAGGGATAACTTTATATAATTTTTAATTTCTTATCTTATTTGTTAAAAACATTTTACTAACATAAATAAGTTTAAAAAAATTAAAAATATAATTTACCAAAAAGCTAAAGCACTTATTTGATCAGATTAATTTAGTTTTTAATGACACGATAAATCATTGTTTTTGAGATAAAAAATAAATAAACATTATTTAGGATCTATTTCAATCTCTCCGATTAAATATATATTTAGTATATATGTACAATGAAAGTTACGTTGTTTTTTTCAGTGTTAGTTGTAAAGACTTTTTTCTTTGGATTTTTTAGAAAAGAGAAAAAAAATTTTAGTGTAAAAGATTTTGCACTTACCTTTAATTACAATGTTTTATTTACAATAATTTATTTATTTTATCAATTAATAATTTAAAAAGTGATAGAAATAAAAAGTTATGATTAACATTTAATTAAAAAAACTATAAATACATATTAATTAAACTCTTTTAAAGAATTTAAGTGAAAATAATTTAAATATCTAATGCCTTCGTTTTATGACTGAAAGAAGATAAAGACAAGAAAGAAAAAAAAGAAGCAGCCGTAGAAGTGATTTGAAAAAGATAGAAATTTAAAAAATAAAATAGAAGAAAAAGTGGTGTATGCGTATATTTACTTGGTTAGTTGACACAGTTATTGATGTATATATTGATTTCCGGATTAGTGAAGCTTTTAGGATGATTTTGAATTTAGTTATGATATGTGCAGGATGGAATCTGAAGTGATCGAAAAAATTGCAAATGATGTGTTGGAAAAACTAAATCGAGCATATGTTGGCGACTTAGATCAGCAGATTGCAAAGCTAGAGCAACTTGCGAAGCTCCAAAATCAGTTTTATGAAAAGATAAATACCTACCAAAACCTAATGAATTACCGCGCAACTGTTGATCGTGTCACAGAACTTAAAATGGAGAGAAGTGTTCGCATGCTTCGCTTATCGCCTGACATGCTTTCACATTTGGAATATTCAAAAAATAAGACTAATTTTTTTGACTTTTAATTTCGTCACTCAGATATTAATCTTGTTATTTGAGATTTCATATTTTCAAAATCATTGTTCATTTGTGATCAAATGTTTCCTACTTTTATGAGAAATTTCAATATGGATTAAGAGATGCTATTTTGTCTTTCTTTTCCAAATCATGTGAAATAATATTCCAACATCTAATGTAAATTTTGTACCATGTGTTTGGTTGGTTAAATTGGTAGAAGAGTGGAGAGAAAATAATTTGAATATATTTTGCATTCCTGATATATTATTAAGTTTTGTCTTGGATCTCCATAGATTTCTACTTTGTATTCTATCTTAATATTTTTTTATTTGTTTTGTTTTGCATTCCTAAATAATATTTATGGAAATATTTTAAGAAGTGATTTGGATTTTCTCAAAATTACATAAAAAATTTATTAAGGATTTGACACAAAAAATTATTAGAGATCAAATACAAAATTTGCTACTATATCATATGTAAAAATTTTAAAAATAGTGAGATTTAATATATACTATTTGTTATTTACTTTCCTTCTTTTCTCTTGAAGAAAAAAATTATACATTATATCATATTAAACACATGTCCCTCGCAAATGATCTTTTATCATGGTCGTTAATTGGTACATGGATATGAAGTTTCAATTTGATTTATTAAAATTAACGTATTGAATAACATAAATATTTTTTTCACATTTGGTTTAAAAAAAGATTATGGAAAAATACATATTAAACAAATGATCTTTCTGTTTTTTATCCAAACTATTAAAAAAACACGAAGGAAACTGATAAGTACTAATTCACTTGTGGTGTATAACTACTTTTATATCAAGAAAATCTTCAGACGAAGGAAACTGAATAATTTATCCTATTTTAATGATCATAAGATATAAATAAATATTGTTAAGTCTTTAATATTCAATTATGTTAAATACTTAAAAAATAACAAACTTTGATGTACATAATATTTATTAATAATAATGTTAAATAATAAGATTATTACAAATGATACCTGTAGTTTTTATCATAAAATAAATTAAAATTAATTATATTATAATATTATTTAGTAATTATTTAAAATTATTTTGTCATAAAAATATTTTGTTAAATTAATTTTGATATATGCATTATATATTGTTAAATACTCACATAGTCACGTGAAAAGCTTTGTAGTTTATAGTAAAATGGTGTCTGCCAAATGATATTTATTATTTTTTTTATAAAAATATTTTTTACATTAATTTTAATATATGTATCACATTATTGATTTTATAAAATATAATTGTATTAAATACTGTTAAAAAAATTTTGTTGAAGATAATGATGTCAAGTGAAATTGCCTTCCATAAATTATTATATTAAAACTTGAGTCTATTTGAATAATAAAATTATGTTAAACGAAAAAATAAAATATAAATGAAAAACTAAAAATAAATAAATAAATAATAAAAATAAAAGAATGTAAAATGAAAAAGATATAAAATAATTGAATTTTAAAATATTAAATAAATAATAATTTTAATACTATAAAATATAAACAAAAACATATATTAAAAAATAATAAAATGGAAAAAAATACAAAAACAAAAAACTAAAAGAGAAAATAGAGCATTTTTACTAGCCATAAAAGAGAAAAAGCAATAGAAAAAGACTAAATAGCTATGTCAACTAAATAAAAATGTAAAAACAGACTTTTTGCTAGTCTAACTTTTTTTCATATATATACTATATTAGATTATATCTATTAGAACTTAAAAATGATCTTAAATACAAAAAATATAAACATAAAAATAAAAAAATATATTTATCATATTATCATAAAAAAAAATAAAAATTAACAAAATATATTTTAAAAGATTTCACATAATAATTTAGTTCAAAACAGTGAATTATTGTTTTATCATGTTATTATAAAAATATTAAATTAAAATTTTAAAATTATTATAGTATATTAAAATACAAATAAAAATATACATGCATTTGACATACATATCTTTTCGCTATATATAAATAACGTGTGTTCTAGAGCCGTGCTAATGCATTAGTGCTAGGTAACTGGTGAAAGTTAACGAGAACGCCTGTGTATGGATCAAAATTCAGTACCGATATATGATAGTAAATTCAACATTTCTATGAAACACAAACATGAAGAATTCAAAGAAAATAAAGCATAAAAAAAGGATTAAGGTGGGAAATAGAAATAACAACTCCATAGGATAAACTCTAAAAATTCATGGTGAGTTAAATAGAATTTGTAATAATAAATATTTTTTAATATGAGAAATGAAGAGCATCTCTAACCATAACTTAAATTAAAATTGCTTGGTCCAAACATTTAAGAAAGGAATAATTTTATGTATCACTGAAAATTGCTTAAAATAATTTTGAATTGTTTTTTTAAGCAAATATTGCTTGAATAAAATATTATTAAATATTACTAAATTGTCATTAAATATGTTATATAATTGTTATTATTTTTATGATTATTAAATTTATTTATTTTTTTGCAAAATTAACAAAAATAATTTTAGTTGATTTATAATAACTAATATTTTAATAAGTAATAAAACTAAAAAATAAATTTATAATTTTAAGATACCAAAATTTGTCACTGCTGACCAGTTGAGGCACGGATAAATGGGTTAATAATTAAACTGAGATGAGTCAATGGTTGAACTAGTTGACATTGTATATATTAAAATATTATAAAAATTAATATTATTAAATAGTTTGATTAATTCATACTCTAAATTTAAGTTCAACAAATGACTTCTTCAAGTCTAATTGCATAAATTAATGATTAAAAAAATTGTTATAAAAAATCAATACCTTAACTTATAAATTATAATAATTAGACAAGAAAAATTATATTAAATATTGTTTGAGTATTAGAACTTTATTAGATTCAACTACACTAATTATTTTTCACCTATAAGTTGGTTAATCTATTGAATTGTTTTCAAGTGTATAATTTAATTTTTAGGTATGTTCTTTTCTATTTATTTTATTAAAATTTACATTTTAAAAATAATTAGTCAAATATCAGGTCAACCAAACTGGATTGTGAGTTTAGATGGACAAGTTATCGACCCAACTGGGCCAACCAACTAAGTTAACCAAGTCAAATTAGATCAAGTGGGTAATCGGTTCAACATTCAATTTGGGCCAATTGAGTGATTTTTTATCCAAATGGTTAGGTAGGTTTTAATAATTATACTCTCACTAATATTCTTTTTAACATAATTTATATAATTGATTGAAATGTATTGATATCACAATTTTTTTTTCTAATCATATCTTTTCATTTAAAAGTAAAATTTATCAAAATAAATTATTTTTAATAAATTATAATAAATTAATTAGTAGTTTTAAAAAGAGTGTTAAATAGCATTCCACTAACCATAAATATGGTTTGAATATAGATATAGAAGGGCATTGAATTACCTATTGGGCAAGCAATGCCAGCCAGCAATATTGGCTTACCTCTACCAAAGCACTCCTCCACCTTTGCACTCTGCTTATGTTACCTCTCATTTGTTGTTCATGTTTAGCAAACACAGCTGCATAAGTTCCACTCTAGTTATGCACAGTTTGATGGATCAAAATCATAGAAAATGGGCACTATTATTTGCCTATTCATCCTTTTGCATTCAACTATTTTCGCAACTTCATCCAAACACCACTTTGAAGTGGCATAATGTTTACAACAAACAACCAACGAAAGCTTTGCTTCCTAAATTGCCCTTATAAGCACGCTTGATATTTCATCCCTTCTCTCTAGATTGTAATTTATGTATGTTTTTGCTTGTAGTCTGCACAAGGCAGCATAGAGATGGCTAGTGAAGCTGTACCGTGTGTCCTCACCTCTAAAGCTAAGGAGCACTTCTTTCCTTTCTTCACTAATATTAGACCACCATGCCATATGATATGCTTCACCTATAGCCAATATCCTATAGCTTATGAAAATCAAACCCCACAAAACATGAAACGTTTCCTCAATTTTTAAAATCATCACGTCCTTCTATTATTATTTATGAAATTTAACATTAGTTAAGTTGGGTATTGAATTCACTTTCTACTTGAAGAAAAGGCAAAAAGAAATTGAGAAAACCACTTGAGTGTATTAGTTATATTTATTATTGTTTGATATTGGTGTTGACACTGATCATTGTATTTGATTGAGACTCTTTTGTATTTTAATAGTCAGCCCAAACGTAATAGGGCCAAACGTAATAGGGCCAAGTGCATTTGGATGAGGGACTACATTTAGTTTTTTTAGCATTCTTGTATGGTTGCAATTTTTTTCTTTTTTTGCTATTGTTCCCTGATGGGCTTGTTTATCCTTATCTGGTCCATTAGGGTTGTTTTTACTCTCCTTTAAAGAATCCAACTTCTCTGTTGAAAAGGTAGGAAATGAATATGCAGCCATTCTCTTACCTTAGTCTTTCATAGTTTAGTGTATTTTCTGGTAAAAGTTACATTCATCTAGCCATAGTCTATCATTGGTGTTTTCATTCTTGTTGCTCATACCTCCAAGAACAGAACACAAGGATCTCAGTTAGGCTTCCTTGCCCTCACTGACAAATTTACAGCGCTCCAATCTCAACTAGATGAACAACAACACCAACAGACAACCTAACACCTTCAATTCCAGAAGGCAATTGAAGCCCACCAAGATGCTTTGCAATCTTCGCCCTCCCTATTCCAAGATAAGTTTTCAGACCACTCAATTTTCCCCCCACCATTCTATTCACCCCTTTCCCCTAATCTATCAAACACAACTTCCAACCTGCATATAAACCACACCATTCCTATCTCTTCCTCTCACATCCAACTAGTTTTCCAACCTCTACCCATATTTGCCACAACCCCTGTTGTTACCACCCCTTTCCACCTACCACCCCATCACCCTCCCTTGCCACCACCCCATCAACCACCACTAATTAAATCCCCCTAATATTGACCTAAGTCACTTTGATGGTTCTGCACCCCTCGAATGGTTATTCCAAGCCCAACATTTTTTCTCCTATTACCATGTTCCATTCAAAAATTAGATTCATATGGCAGCCTTTTACATGAAAGGAGATGTCCTTAGTTAGTACTAGTGGGTGGACCAAATTCACCAATTTTTTGATTGGCCTTCTTTTACTAGATCCTTGGAACTTTGTTTTTGGTCCCTCCACCTTCATCAACCATGAGGCTGAGTTGTTTAAGCTCAAACAAACGAGATTAGTTGCTGAGTACCAAACCCAATTTGAAAAGTTGTGCAATAAGATTGTCGGCCTAAGCCAAGCCTCTATTGTCAATCGTTTCCTCTCGGACCTTAACACAGACATTAAACGTAAGCTTACAATTTTACACCCCTACTCTATTCCACAAGTTATAGGTTTAACAAAGCTAATTGAGGAGAAAATTCAAGATTTTAAACCTCGCTCATTCCGAACCACAAATGCCCTTTTCCACCCAGCCAACCGCACTTCTCCAATTCCACTTACCCAACCACTTAACCCAATTCTTTACCTATGAAAAAAATCTCCTCTGCATATATGCAAGAAAGAAGAGCCCAAGGTCTATGTTATTACTGTGATGAAAAATTTATGGCAGACCACAAGTGTGCCAAGGAGCATTTCCTACTTCTTCTAGAAGATGACCCTGACTTAGAACCACCCTCCTCAAACACTGATCCTGATGTTATTCATTTCCAGCTCTCCCTTCAGGCTTTGTTAGGGCAACCATCACCTAAGGCTCTCAAATTTCACGGTCAATGGTTTGCAAGTTCTAGTTCTTTTGGACACTAGAAGCCCTCATAACATCCTACAACCTAGAATTACCAATCATTTGGGTCTGTTGATTGACCCTACCCCCAACCTCAAAGTCATGGTGGGTAACGGTGAACATTTATCTTGTGATGGCTATTATTTTGATGTTTTTCTCTCCTTACAATGGCATAAATTCACTATCCCATCTTATTTATTTCCCATAGAGGGTGTTGGCATTGTGTTAGGCCTTGAATGGTTATCCACCTTAGGCCTCATCTCGGCCAACTTTTCAATTCCCAGTTTTTCCTTTAATCACAACAACACCTGGATCACCCTCACTGACTCACTTTCTCTTTCCCCAACTCCATCGACCTATGGCCAACTTTGCCACTCTCTCCACACAAATGTTGTTGCCTTTTTATATTTACTAACCTTCAAACCCATTAGCCCTCTTGAACTAGTACCTGTTACCCCACCGCCACTTGAATCCTTCACCCCTCTACCCAGGGACTTTCAAACTCTTTACCAAATATGCCACAATTTTTTCCAACCTCATACATTACCCCCTTCTTGCTTTCATGACCATAAAATACTGTTACTGCCTAACTCAGCCTTATTAACATCAAACCCTACTGTTACCCTTTCTCCTAAAAGGAAGCCATTACTACCATTATCAACATAGCCCATTCTCTTCCCATTTTACTAGTTTGCAAAAAAAATGACACATGGAGGTTTTGTGTTGACTGTAGAGCTTTAAACGCAGTCACCATAAAGGATGTTTCCCTATCCCAACTATCGATGAATTGCTAGATGAATTGGGCTCAGCTAGAATTTTTACCAAACTAGACTTGAGATCAGGGTATCACTAGTTCAAAGTTTCCTCACCTGACACTCATAAAATAACCTTCAAAACTTGTGATGGCCATTGTCAGTTTTTGGTCATACACTTTGGGCTAACCAATGTTCGAGCTATATTTCAAGCAATCATGAATGATCTTCTCAGGCCTTACATAAGACGGTTTGCCTTGGTGTTTTTTATGACATCCTAATCTACAACACTAATAGTGACTCTCACTTAGCTCACTTACACATCATATTAGATTTACTCCTATCTAATTCATTCTTTGTTAAGTTAATTAAGTATGTTTTTGCTGTTAAATCTGTTCATCATTTAGGCCATGTTATTACTAACGGTAATGTTAATCTGATAATGAGAAGATTCAAGCTATCCTAAGCTTGCGAGAGCAATGATCCCTCATGGCTTTACGCAGGTTTTTAGGCCTCACTGGATTTTACTGTCATTTCATAAAAGAATATGCAACAGTCGCCAGTCGAAGCCTTTATAGAATTAAAAAAGGCAATTACTACAGCTCCAGTGTTGATTCTCCCAAACTTCTCGAAGCTATTTTGCATTGAAACCGATGCCTCAACCAATAGGAAGGGAGGCCTCTTGGCTTCTTCAGCAAACGTATGAACCGAAGAATGCAGGCCGCATCCCCCTATATCAGAGAAATGTATACTGTCACAGAATCAATCAAGAAGTGGCACCAATATCATACAGGGAGACAAGGCATGGTGGCACAAGGCAATAAGCATAGGACTAAGCTTACCTCACTTCTTCTTCCTGAAGGGGCTCGCATTCACCTGGTGGTACATGTCTCTTTACTTCGAAGGTATCATGGGCCCTCGCCTCCATCCCAAGTACAACTGAAGGGACACTTCATTCTCAACCGTCTGATCTTCCAATAGTCCTTCTATCTCTACCGTTGATTAATAATGCCTCTGATGTAGATCAGCTGCCACCAATCATGGAGTACAAAACTCCTTCCATTTCCCAGCAGTCCACGCGTGAAATTCAAGGGTCCTTGCCCAGCGTGCAAACCGCTGCTTCCCAAGGAAAGACGCACCCTTTCTGTGTGTCGTTTGATCAGACGCTACCTCCATCTCCATCGTTCCCTGCACAATCTCAACAGTTGCGTCTACCCATGCCTAGCCTGTGGCGCATCAGCCCTCGTTCGATGCCAACGGGATTCAATCTCAGCCGCAAACACAAACCACAATCCCTGTGCCTAATCCTCTTCCAATCAGATGAGGGCCTACGTTTACTTTTTTTACCATTCTTGTATGGCTTTATTTTTGCTATTGTTCCCTTATAGGCTTTTTTTTCCTTAACTGCTCTCCGTTTGGCTTGTTTTTACTTTCCTTTAAACAATCCAACTTCTCTGTTGAGTTCTCTTACCTTAGTCTCTCATACTTTAGTGGATTTTCTGGTAAAAGTTACATTCATCTAGCCATAGATTATCATACTCTTTATTCATAATAACTGAACTATTTCTTTTATCTGAGCAACCTTTGATTTTTTTTATGGTTTTTTATTTAAAAATTTTAGTGTCTTAATGATTTTGGTAATTTACTATTTTTGTGTATTTATTATTACTCTTTATAAATTTTTGTGATATTTTCGCTGTTTTATTCATGTTTCTTTCCTATGTTTTTTCCCATCACAATTAATGACTCTTTTTAATCCCTTCAATACGGGGCACTGTCCATATAAATTAAATTAAATTATTAATGTCAACATTTTATGTGTATGAATATTTATCCTCACTCAAAGTGACAATAGAAGCGAAATCCAATATTTTAATTTAACATAAAAACAAAAATATATAAATTCTCCTTTTTTACTATTTGTCTCGAGCTGTTGACTCTTGCGATGTGCGGCGGCAAGGAACCTTTCTTCCTCAGCTTTGTCTCTGCCAAGAGGAATACTATTTTGTTTGGAGCCATTATCAACGTTGTCATGCTACTATTCAAGTTTGACTAGAAAGCTTCTTATCTTTTTCTTCCAAAAGAAAAAAACTAAGCTCCTTATCTTAACCAAATAATATAATTGTCCATCCATTTGGGGTTAGTCAATGGGAAATTGCGTGCAATTACATGGATTATTCCTCCACCCTCTAATAATTGTGATTTTTAAACTAGAGAAATTTTAGTTAAGTACTTCAACCTTTTGGTGCCCTTTGAAATCAGACTTACATACCATTCGCTATTATTGTCTTTTGTATCAAGCATATTATTATTTTTTTAACACTAAATTTTAATTAAAAATATATTTTCTTGATCGTACTTCCTCTTCCATTAGTTACGTATATTAATATAATTGTAAATTTTTATTATATTTCATCTTACTTTTCATTTTTTTTTCGTAGTTCATAATTACATATTTTTCTCCTAGTGTATTCAAAGAAGTGATATTTTACTTTAAAATACATACAATTAATTGTTTATAGGTATTTAATGACAAATATTTAAGCTAAACATTTTTTTTAATTTCATAAGTCTTTAAAATATATATATATATATATATATATATATATATATATATATATATATTACCATGAGAGATCATAAATTCAAATTATTTTCAATGTAAAATAAAAAAAAGAAGAAAAAGATTAAATATAATAAAAAATTAGGAATGCATTGTATATGGGCTGGGATAGGGTTGATAACGACCCAATCCCACGATGTCACACTACCGACCCCTCTACGATTATCATGACCTAAAAAGCCCCATGATGGCTACTTGGCCCCCACGCTGTCAGATTGTCAATCTCCTCGCAACTCATCAAGCCACGACCCAAGTGGATAATGAGGATATCCCAGACCAAAGGGAGAATAACCACAACCTCATGTCTATATAAGGAGAAGAGGGTTAGCGTCTGAGGCATCGAATCCATCGAACACACACAAAATCGTCAAAAGTGCGACCTAGCATTCGATAGTTAGACCATTTGGCGACCATAGTAGGAGCTGGTAAAATTGAAGTCGACAACCTCTCTTTTCACTTACAATGGTACAAACACAAAGTGGAAAAGCCTCCACCTTAAGGCAGTCGGCCCTAGATAAACTTCTAGATGAGATGCATGAAATTCGCCAAGAAACTTGCACTCGTGCCATTAAGGTTGAGGAACAAAGCTACAAAGCATGAGCAGATGTTCAACGCCAGGTTAAGACCGCTCAACAAGAATTCAGGATGCAGCTAGCCACCCTTTAGCCCACGGATCTCGATACTTTCCCAGAGCCCT
This sequence comes from Psophocarpus tetragonolobus, assembly GCA_037954015.1. NCBI lineage: Eukaryota > Viridiplantae > Streptophyta > Magnoliopsida > Fabales > Fabaceae > Psophocarpus > Psophocarpus tetragonolobus. The sequence goes on from CM075689.1 coordinate 84,813,086, forward strand.
AATGAGATTTCCAGCCTTTCTCCCAGGACATAGAGGTCAAACTAATTCCACCTCACTTCCTCGTTCCAAAGATGTACCCATTTTATAGGAGTGACAATCCAAACCGCCACTTGTGGAAGTTTTGCTCGCAAATGCTCATTAATGGGGGAAACGACACAATCAGGTACAAGATGTTTGTCAGAAACCTAAGTGGGTCAACCTTGGATTGGTTCAACACATTACTCGACAGGTTGATTACCGGTTTTGAAGATTTCTCGAGACTGTTCGTAACGCAGTTCACAGCAAACAGGTAAAAAGCCCTCTTTATGGTTGATCTCTTCAACATAAGGCAAAAGTCGGACGAATAAACAACGATGCAAGTACAATGAGCCTAACAAGCACACTAGCTCACCCCAGCCCAAGTCGCGTTGCAAAAACCTACCCTGCTCACGGTCCTGCAGGATGATGCATTGCATTTTTATCTATTTTTAAGTTTTATTTTAATTATAAATTTATCTATTTTTATGTTATTTAGGCTTAATATTTGCATTTTAGGTGTTTTTAGTTATATTTTGGAATTTTTTATGCTTTTAGTGTTTTTTGGTGTTTAGGATATAATTTGTTAGATATTGATGCGCTTTTGGACTAATTTGGAGCATTGGAGTGAAACTTGAAGCTCTGGAGGAAATTCAGAAGAAAAAAATGAATTATGAGTTAATTAATGAAAGATTGTACTCCCGTGTAAAAATATGGACTCCCTTGTGTAATTAGTTTAAATGTTCTATTTTATGACACTTTTAGGTTTAGTGAGAGAGACCCATTAGTTTAAATAGAAAGTTTTAGTTTGAAACCAGAGGCCCTAAACTTTTGATTCAAAGACGGCATAGAGAGCAAGACTTGGTGATTTTCCTCTTCACTATTTATTTCCGAGTTTGATGAATTTTATTTCTTTGTTTTTTATAGTTATGAACATGTGTGAGTAAACTTTTTATTCTTGGATTGAGGTTTAATCCCTGACCCTATTGATGATGAATTAAACATTTTTATTGTTCTTACATTGGTTTCTCTTAATTTCTTCTCTATTAATTTTACTGATGCAATACATCTTTGTAGTAATAAATAATTAGGGAAGGACTGAAAGGTGAACTTAATTATCAGAACCCTAGAGAAGAAACTTAGGAATTAAATAACGAAAATAGGTTTAACCCTTCGAGGACTCCATGAATTAACAAGGAACGTAATAATGAGTTTAATTGAACATAGCTACCATGAAAGTAGGGATCAATTCAATTAAATACACCTTCGTACCTTAAAAGAGGATGAAGGTTTGCTCAGGTTAATTCACCTTCACAGAGAACCAGTAAGAGCATAAAAGATAATCAATTTTGATTCAATAGATAGTCATGGTGTGACATCCCCAATCCTGAAATTTTTTTAGAATTTTATTTTTCAAATACTTGAATTGTTTCCTCCTTTATTTTATCATATATCAAATATATTAAAAATCTATAAAAATCTACATTTTATTTTAGTTTCAATTTTCCAATCTTTGATATTAAATTATTTAAAATTGTCATCTTATTTTAATTTTAGAATTCGGTGTTACCTTATTTTTATTTTTATCAATTAGAGAACTTTGATTCTTTTATTTTAATTATAAAAAGAAATTAAAATTAATTAAAATTATAAACAATTATTCTTTTCCAAACGCACAGTTCCTGTGAAAGAACGATTATTTTTATTACTTGATGATACCATACACTTACAGTTTTCACACATCATAGGATATCAACACCACGAGATTGATGCATTTCCTCCCCCCCACATCCGATCGCTAGCTAGGATGCGACCAGGAGTCGTGGTGTAAGTTCCACCGTGCTTATCGACATGACATGGAGAAGTGCTATGCATTAATAAGATAAATCAAGAAACTTATAAGGGTCTGGAGGGACACCTGTGCCACTACCTCAAGAATCCTAGCCGCGATCAAGAGCAGCAGTCGAGGCTGCCCGCTCCCCAAGGTGAGTTGAAGCGGGTCCAAACCAATGAAAGTGATCACAAGCAGCCAATCAGAGGAGATTTCAATACCATAGCCAAAGGTTTCACTAGTGGAGGGACCATCTCATCAACATAGAAGAGGTACACAAGTCAGTTCTCAATGTCTTGACAAGCACAAAACTTGTGTACTCGCCAACCCCAACAATCTCATTCACTAACGAGGACTATGAGGGGGTCATACAACATAATCACGACCCGATCATGATCTCAGCAGTCATGATGGGCTACAACGTCCACCACATCTTGGTGGACCAGGGTAGTTTCACCGAAGTCCTTTTCAGAAACACATATGTTAAGCTGGGAATCCCACAGGACCTCCTACGACCCCATAATGAGGCCTTGGTTGCTTTACTAGTGAACAAGTGGAAGTAAGAGGCTATGCTGACCTTCGCACCACCTTTGGCTCCAATGGAATGGCAAAAATGGTCATAAAACGATATCTGGTCATAAGCGCAAAATATTATTGGTCGACCTATTATCAATGCCCTTAAGGCAGTCGTGTCCACACCCCACTTGAAAATGAAGTATCCACTTAAGGATGGTCGCATCGGAACCATTAAGGTTGACCAAGAAGTAGCTCGAAAATGTTATTGTGAGAGCCTTAAGTGCAAACACACTTACTCAGCAAGCGACCCCAACCAAGTGCACCTGTTGGATCTCGACCTATGAGGCGAGCTCTTGGATACAAGACCAACCCCTGTCAATCCACTAGAGCCAATTCCAATAGATGGTGGAAAAGCTTACATTGGGAGTGACTTGGACACTAAAGTAGAAGCTGCAATCATCAGAGTACTATAACTCAACTCTTATGTGTTTGCATAGAGCTTGACCGAAATGCTTGGAATCAGCCCAAATTTCATTTGCCATTGGCTAACCATGACACCTGACGTGAAGGCGGTCATCCAAAAATGCCACAAGTTCGGGGATGAGAAGTGTCGGGCAATCGTGGAGGAGACTGGCAAGCTGCTCCTAGTGAGGCATGTTCGAGAGATCTAGCACCCAACTTGTTCACTAATGCCGTTATGGTAAAGAAGCAAAGCAGTAAATGGCTTGAATGAGGTCTACTCGAAGTACCCTTACCCTTGTGCTAAGCATCAACAGACTAGTGGATGCGACATCAAGCTACTGTCTGTTAAGCTTTATGGATGCATACTCGAGCTACAACTAGATACAAATGCACCCCTCCGACGAGGACAAAACCGCCTTCATAGTGAACTGACAAAACCTATGCTACAAGTGATGCATTCAGCCTAAAGAATGCAGGCGTGACCTATCAGCGGCTTATGGACCACATACTCTCAAATATGATTGAAAGAAATGTAAAAGTCTATGTGGATGATATGGTCATCAAATCGGCCATCGCCACCGCTCACGAGCAAGATCTCCAGGAATTTTTCACCATCATCGACAAGTTCTAATTAAAACTGAACCTAGAAAATGCTCATTTGACGTAAAGGCAGACAAGTTCTTAGGTTTCATGCTCACCAGTAGGGGGATAAAGGCCAACTCCGACAAATGCTCCACCATCTTAGACATGTGATCCCCCCCCACACAGTCAAGGAAGTGCAACCCCCCACCGGATGGATTGTCTCCCTTTCTTGATTCTTCTCCAAGGCAGACGATCGTGTTTTCCTGTTCTTCTAATGCCTCCGCAAAAGTAACCAGTTTCAGTGGACGCTTGAGTGCAACCACACTTTTGCCGAACTGAAAGTTTACCTATATATATAAATTTGATTTTCTCATTAGATATGTCTCATATATATAATATTTACATTTACATTTTTATAAATATAATATATAATAATCAATATTTACACATTTTAAAATATTATTTTATACGTTAACACTAAGTGATATGATGTACTAAATAATTTTAAATTTATATGAAATTTTGTATACCTAACCTAATTAATAAAAATATAAAATTATAATCAGAATGGAAAACATTTGAAAGCGATCTGTTTTATTTCTACGTAGAGATAAAAGAGTTAGTTTAAAATGAAAAATAATTGATTTAAAATGTCAGGTCATCTTGGAAATATTATTATATTTATAATAATTTGATTTGGTAAGTATTCTATTTTAAACTAGGATATGCCAATATTTATTAATTTTATGTTAAAACTTTCATTAAAGGTATCATTTTTATAATTATAATGTTAAGTTATATCAACATTTTATTATTTTATGTTAAAAATTTCATTAAACGTGTCATTTTTATAATTATAACGTTAAATTATACCAATAATTTATTAATTTTAGGTGAAGTATATTCGCATATTGTTTAGGCAAAACAATTGCTACTTCAAGCAATTCTCTCGTAGGAACAATCTTATCTAGTATAAGTTGCTTGAAAAAATAAATAGGTTGCTTCACTAAGCAATGTATGCATATGATTAAAAAATATTTTTCTCACTCATGGGAAAAGGAAAATAATTAACAAAGAAATTGAGAACACCAAATAAAGATGAAATTTAATTGTATTCTGTTTAACAAATTTAACTATGTTTATTGCATTGTTTAATAAAATTAAGGATATAACACTTTATTACTTTTAATAAACAATATAATTAATATCATTAAGTTTAATCCTATTGTTATTATTAAATTATTTATAGATTTTCTTTTTGTTATATATATATATATATATATGAAAATAACGTATTTTATATGAAAGTGAGAGTAGTAAATAATATTTGATTTTCTTTTGTAAAAAAATAATATTTGATAGTAACATACTAACATTTACATGAAAAAATTATTGAAAAGAAAATCGTAAAAACTAATAAGATTTTAAATTTCTATTTATGTTAAATCTTATTTTATCAAATCAATGATGATTATAAAATTACATTTTTAATATAACATTTTTAAAATGACTATTTTAACTCTAAAAAAATTATATAAAGAATAATATTAATGTGTCTTAAAATGGATATTTTATTTTTTTTTATAAAGCTTAAATTTTTTTAGATCTAATGGCAGACTATTGTGAATTTCCAATTTTTATCGATGACCGGAAACAATTCTTAATTTATATTAAACTGAAAAACTATTAAATATATACCTTTTAATAGAGTTAATATAATATTTAAATAAAATATAAACAAATATTTTGAGTTTAACTAGTATGCACGAATGATGTAAAAAAATTTAATAATGACATTCAATCACAACTCTTGATTTATGTGACATTTAAAGTATTAATTGATAAAACCAATCAATTCATAATTAACAAAGGATGTGATTGAATATTCTATAAAAATTTCTACACTTAAAATGCACAATAATTTTTCTCAAATATTTTTATTTAATAATATGTTACAATTTTATTAATTATTTAATATTTTAAAATTTTATGTATTGTAATATATATATATATATATATATATATATATAGAGTGTGATTGTATAGGATATTTTATAACTTTTTAAAGTGACATATTAAGTTCATATGAGTATAATTTTCTAATTATTAAAAAATAATTATATATTTATAGTAAATTTGTGTATTATGCTTTTATTTTATTGATATAATATTTTTTGTAACTATTTTATTTATGTATGTTATTTATTAATAATATAAATAAATATTTTTTATTTAATAGTATAGCATAATTTTTAATTAAAAATTTATTATAAAGATATTATAATTAATGTTAAAGTTGATTAAATCATATCAATAATGATTTTAAAGTAATTTTTTTCTCTTGTAACAAAGGTAATTTTGATGAAAATCAAGAAACTTGAATGGTGAGTCAAATGAATACAAAAGTTACTAAATTAGAAAGGGAGGTCCATACTATACTGTCCATGGATTTTGGCCTCAAATAGAAAATCTGATTCTTTGACCCGCGGGCTTAAGGCACAATGCGTGGGTCCTCCTAATCCAAAGATTATGACGCAAAAATCTACCACAGTGAATTGACAGGGGACTAGGTTTGGAATCTTGCATGGTGATTGTGAAGAACCATTTGTAGAGGGTGACAACGTGGGTTTCATGCCTCATACTTATTAGGATTTAAGTGGTTCGCTACAACTAGATTTGCATGCTTTGCATGAAGTTGGTTCATCTAAACCGCAGAAGAACCATTCACATTTAAAGCACCATGATAAGGCACGCACCCTGCACCAATAAGAGGCATACATCTTGCACCAGGATGAGGCACACGTCTTGCACTACAACGAGGCCCATCTTCTGCACAACACCAGCCCATACGTCTCGCACCAGCCAATCTCAAGAATTTTTCTACTACAAAACGGGGCACACACCCCACATTTTTCTACTACATGGGTTATGTTAACTCGTTAATGGAGGAGGAGAGAGGCATGGCACAAGAGGAAATGCCACATAATCCAAGTGGCATCCTTATGGACTATATAGAATCTCAAACTAACCCTAAATGCTAAATGAATTTTATTTTGTAGAATAGTTTTGGTGTTAGGGTTGTGGGTTTCTCCAAGTTAATAAAGGATAACTCCAAGGAGTATGATGCTACTCTCCTTTTTCTATTAGAAACAAGTAAAGAGTAATAGAGCTAAGAAAATAGTGGCTTAGTTAGGTTTTGAAGATTGGCATATAGGGCAGTTAGTGAGAAAGACTGAAGGCATTTGGTACGTGTGGAAATCAGAATATTGGCATGTTGAGGTTCTTGTTAAGGACTTTCAATTTGTTCACTTGAGGATTTATTAGAAAAGACAAACTAGTTGGCTACTTACAATGGTGTATGAGAGTCCTCACATTCAAGGTATAATATCACTATGGGGGAAGTTGAGTGGGTTGGCCCATGGGATTCATGAACCTTGGGCTCTAGTAGGGCAATTTAATTCCATCATGTAGATGCACAAGCGAGAGGGCGGTTCTGCACCCTCTTGAAAAAGAATGCAAGAGTTCATGGAGTTCGTATAGTCCAACCATTTTTTACATATGAGCTTCCAAAGGTCCACATTCACTTGGAAATGTGGACAACTAAAGGAAAGGTTGGATAGGATGCTAATTAATCTACAATGGAGACTGTGATTCCAACAGGTGAGTGCATTCCATTTGTTGTTTTTAGAATTTAATCAATGCTCTATCTTGGAAAGGTTAATTAATAAAAAAGATGTGAATAAGAGGCACCAATTATTGTGCTTTGTTTCAACTTGGCTAACTCATTTGGAGTTTCACTGGTGCCTTCAAGATTTCTAGAGAAAAAATGACGCATGGCATGGTAGGGTTCCTAAGTTACACGAAGTCTTGAGAAAATGGAATTTTGAAGTTTTTGGGAACATATTCAAACACAAATGCTAGCTGATAAAAAATTAGACATAATCACCAACCATATGAGAGCAGCTAATTCCCCACATTTGTGGAAGAAGATGCAAAAGGCTACATGGAAACAATATGAACAAGTTAATAGAAAAGAAGATTTATTGTGATTTAAATTATCTTGTGTTAAATTACTCTCTTATGGAGATAAAAATACGAAATACTTTCATGCAGTCATAACCATCTGTAGCAGGAAAAATTGGATTGAAGCCATCTAGGACTTGGAGGGGAATTGGGTAGGCGACCCCGAAGAGTTAGAAAAACTTGTCACCACTTTCTAGCAAAATTTGTATTCAGAAGACCATAACTATGTGCCCTTGGCTAAACTCTTAGCTGAAGATCTAGTCATTTTTCATAAGCAGATTTCCAGAGCAGAAATCAGGAAAACCCTTTTCTCAACGGGAAATTTTAAAGCTTCGAGGGAGGATGAATTACAAGCGGTCTTCTACAAGAGTAATTGAGGATATTGTGGGTTGATTGAAGAGGCTTTCACAGGTCCTGCAAGGATATGAACGATCAATCTAAAGCTCATTCCCAAAATGGAGGTAGTCACCTCTATGAAGCACTTGCGATTAGCTTATGCAATGTTTCGTATAAGATGCTCACAAAAATTCTATCCATGAGGTTATGAATGGTGATGGAGAAGTTGATCCACCCTTGTCAGAGCAGTTTCATTCCTCAACTGAGTAGATTTGATTATATCATCATTGCATAGGAAGTGATCCATTTTATTAGACAAAAAAAAAGGGAAACAAAGGATGTATATTTATTAAGATTGACCTAGAAAAAGCTTATGATAAACCTAATTGGAATTTTGTAAAAGACATGTTGAAAGACATTGATTTTTCGGAGGGTTTTACCAATGTAGTCTAGTAATGCATTTTGTCCCAACCATGTGCATGTTGTGGAATGGCGAGGCTCTAAAGGCTTTCAATCCAACATGAGGGGTTCAACAGGGTGGTCACATACGCTTGTATCTCTTCGTGCTTTGTCTCATGCAACTTTTCCACTTGATTCACCTAGAGGTTAGTCATAATTTATGGAAACCCATCCAATTGTTTAAGTATGATGCAAAGTTATCTTAATTACCTAGCTTTTGCTGATGACCTTCTGCTCTTTGCGGAAGCCTCCCTTGATTAAGTGGAAGTGATAAACCATATTTTGCATCTCTTTTACAGCAGCTCGGGCCAGAAAATTAGCAAAGATAAACCATGAGTCCTCTTTTCTACTAATGTAGTCAGGCAACGTCAAGAGCAAATCTCTAGCGAGTTAGGCTTTCAAAAGATATGTAACCTAAAAAATATTTGGGGGTTCCATTACATCATGAACGTGATTCTAAACAATCTTATTATTTTGTTATTAATAAAGTTCAACAATGTTTGAGTAATTGGAAGTAAAATACTTTGTTTTTTATTTGCCAACTCATGCTAGCCAAATCAGGCTTGCAAATACTTCTTACTTACATTATGCAATCTAACATTTTTCTTGTATCTGTTTGTAATTTAATGAATAAGAAATGCAGGGATTTTGTTTTGGGTGATTTGAACACAATTAAGAAAACACATTGGATTAGTTAGGAGAAATTGTGCAAGCTAAAGCAAGTAAGAGGTCTAGGGGTACGTCAAACGAGGGATGCAAATCTAGCCATCATATCAAAGTTCGGATGACACTTGATCAGTAGGAAGAATGTCATGTGGGTCCAACTTGTTCAGTCCAAATACAAGTGTTGTGTGAAGACCAAGCCTAACATTGATACAAACTTCTGGAAAGGCATCAAAGAGACCTGACCAATGTGAGGAAGAATGTGATCTAGAAGTTGGGGAATGGGCACAAGATTGATTTCTAGCTCGACAATTGGGTGTCTGGGCGAGGAACTCTAATGGATTGATATACTGACAAAGCTGTTATTAGAGGAGCTAACCATGCTTACTTCTATGTGGCTATTGATGACTTTTGGACAAGTGTAAGCTAGCTAGGATCTTACCCGTAGAGGTTGTGGAAAAAATATGCAAACTCGAACCCCCTAGAGGAGAAATAGGTGATGCAAACCCTTGTTGGGGTAATGATAGGATGGTTAGTTCTCTATGACATTTTCTTATCAGAGTCTCTTAGATCAAGATAATTCCCTAGCAAATACGTTATTCAACCTAGTTTGGAAGTGGGAGGATTCTAAGCATATTTGACTTCTTCTCTGAAGGATACAAGTGTTATTTTACCTACTAATGATCTACAGTACAATAGGCATATGATTGATAACCCTGGGTCCCTTATGCGATAGTGACAGGAAAATTATGATACATGTCCTATGAGATTGCATCTACACATGTAGTATTTGGAATCATATGGGTGTTGTCAACAAACCTAACTTCTTTTCTCGCCAGAATGTCGAGGATTGGTTGCATGATAACCTGAATTATGTTGAGAGTAATGGCGCTGACGGGTAGGCTCAAACCTTTAAGAATAATTGTCATTTACAACCAACCTAAGTTCAAAACACAAATGCTAGATGGTTAAAATTTTTATTTTAAACTTAGTTATCATGTATATACAATTTTTTACAAACTTCTTTTTAATTATTTCAGCTTCTTCAATCTGTTGATTATATATCACTATTGTTGATTCTAAAACATTTTGCAGTCCAATCTTTCCTGCATTATTAAAAAAACATAAGAAATATAAAACACAACTTTCAATAATTTGCAAAACAGCATTCAGCATACGACACCTTTAAAATTCTTAACCTTCGCAAACTGAATAATAACTATTGCATAATAGTTTCTCCCAAAATAAAACATTAATGAGCTCATCTATGTATTTCATCTTGAAACTATCAATTTTGATAAAAAAAATAGTTATTCTATCATATAAATGTCACAATATAAACTTTCAATACTTAGCATATTTACCCTTGTTGGTCTAATACAATAACATTCATTTTTATTTTCTTACCATCCTTCGTATACTCTTTTTCAATATCAACTCCAGAAACAATACCAATAAAACTTGCACATAAAAAAATCCATAAGCTATCCAATGTAAACTACTCAAAGAAGGAAAAATAATTAATATGCTAACCAACTAAGTAACAACCATATTTAATGTCATTCTAAGTCAAGTCAGTACAAGGAAGAAAATTATAAGATTTTCGAATGTAATGTATTGTTTTAAAAGTGAACATAGTGTTGAATTGAAAATTTAACTTGTAATCATGTCTGATAGTTCTATAATCACAACCACTTGTACCTATCCAAAGTTACTTATATAAATTTTCCCTTCACACAACAAATATTTAAACTTATAAATCAATATTTTTTTTATATAAGCATGAATTTTCAAACTTGAAAATATAAATTAAATTTATCAATATCCATAAATATTACACATTTTTAGAAGCTAAATATTACATATTAGTAGCTAAATATAAACAAATTTAAAATTTAAAATATCCTAAAAAATAAAGTTTAGAAGCTAATGTGCATGATTCATGGATCCTAGATGAAAGACTTTATTCATGTGTAAATATTACTCATAATTTTTATAAGATATTTTATAATAGGAACATAAATAGAAAATAAATAATAGAAAAAACAAATAAGTTATGTGATCTAAAGTCTAAATAATAGAAAGATAATAAAATTTGATATTACCTTTTTTGGTTTCATCTCAATATAGTTTTGAATCATATCAGTGTGATGACAAAGTCTAATCACTCAAAAAGAGGAGTAGAAATCGTTCTTAATAACATTCTTAATAACAACTTTGCAAAGAAATTATTTATCTACCAAAGAACAGATTTCAATAGGAATTAGAGAACCATTTGATTTTTATAACACGTCATAATTAAACATATGCTAACAACATTGTTAAAAATTAGTTTAATTTTAATTTTATGTTTTAGCCATCACTACCTTTCCTATAGCTTTAACGAGGTTAGCACAACTTTTTTTTCAGCAAATATGTTGCCTCGTAATAAAAAATAACAAATATAGCACTATTTATCTCATTAATAACCCTTAATTTGATATGATACCTTAAACCAAAAAAAAAAAAATAATCTAATCACATTGTGAAATTTTCTTATTAATATTTCAAAGGTTGATTTCAAAGAATAGTTACTTGCCTTTAAGTAAACATTGCAATTTTTTTTTAAAAAAAAGATATACATATGAATAAGGGAAAACAGACTTGTTGCATTTACATACTAAGTACCATCAATCTTTTTCTTCATGAATAAGCTTGATTGTTCACATACTACAGACGAATTACTATTATTGTAATCCTTTAACTTTTCAACAGTTTTTGAAGGAGTAATTTTTAAAAACTCCTCAATAGACATCATAGGTGAAGAATCAATTATTTGACTAAAAAATTAAGAACAATTTCCATTTTCAACCAACCTAAGTTCAAAAAATAAATGATAGATGATTAAAATTTTTATTTTAAACTTAGTTATCATATATATATAATTTTTGACAAACTTCTTTTTAATCATTTCAGCTTCTTCAATTTTTGGATTATATATTACCCTTGTTGATTGCAAAATATTTTGCAGGCCAATATTTCCTACATTATTAAAAAAACATAAGAAATGCAAAACACAACTTTTAATAATTTGTAAAACAACATTCAACCTACCACACCTTTAAAATTCTTAATATTCGCAAACTGAATAACAACTACTGCATAATAATTTCTTGCAAAGTTAGAAAATTAATGAGTTCATCAATATAAGGACCAAAAAGAGCACATTTCATCTTGAAACCATTTTTTTTAAACAAAAATAGTTATTCTATCATATAAATGCCACAATATAAACTCAATAACATTCATTGTTGTTTTCTTACCATCTTTCATATACTCTTTTCTAATACCAACTCTAGAAAGAATACCAACAACATCTGCACATAAAAAAATTCATAAACTATCCAATGTAAATCACTCAAAGAAGGATATGCTAACCAACTAAATAACAACTATATTTAGTTTCATTTTCGATCAAGTCAGTAAAAGGCACAAAAGCTATAAGGATTTTCCAATGCAATGTATTGTTTTAAAAATTGCACAATAGTGTTAAATTAAAAAGTTAACTTGTAATCATGTTTGATAGTTCTATAATCACCATCACTTGCATCTATCCCAAAGTTACTTATATAAATTTTCCCTTCACACAACAAAGATTTACACTTATAAAGAAATGTTTTCTTGATAAAAATATGAATTCTCAAATCCTGCAAATATTATTTAAAGTTAACTCGATAACTTGAACTCTCAAGCCCTGCAGATATCACAACTTAAATTTTAACATTTTACTGAAGATAACTCGATAGAAAAAATATTACATCTTCATCCAGTAACATCGTATCAAACAAAAATTATGTTTTTGAACCATTGAAGCTCAAAACTAAAATATTTAACAATTTTACAAGGTAACATTTAACATTTTAACGAAAATTACTTAGATATAACATTTAACAATTTTATTATCTGCATTTTGATTTTCCATGTTTCTTTCTCAAGAGTAATGGTAGATAAAGAAAGATATTGATAAGTCCACATGTTTTCTATAGGATGGATGAACAAAGTGAAAGAAAGAGTCTTGTATTGTTGGCGAGGCTACAATTCTACTTGATCCAATTATTTATTTTTGTATCAGTCAATCAAATCTTACATTATAAATTTCCTATTAATATATATGATTTTGTTTCATATTACCACAATATATTATGATTTTCTAATTTATTTATTATTTATTTTCTAAATCTTATTTATTAACGTAAATTTATATTAAAGACAGCTAATTTGTTTACCTTTGAATATAATATTTCTGAATTTAGCTATTATTATTCTATTAAAAATTTAAAATCAATCTCCTAAATATTTAGTCTAAATAAACAAGATAATAATAGTTGTAATATATGAACTCAAAATCTTTTTGTCTTGTTTTATTAAAACTCATTTATAATCTTATTATTATATTAATATTAATATTTAATATATTAATATAATAACTAATTATTAATTATATATTAATATATAAAATAAAATATTTTAAAAATGAACATTGACATGTCACATCTTGTAATGCTGAAATGACATTAATATGTATAAATTAAAATGTTTTAAAATAGAAATTAGCATGTGGCATCTTGTAAAGTTTTGTAAAATGAATTACTAATTATTAAAACAACTAAAATTGGAATGACAATCTACTAATATTAATAATCAATAATATTAATAATAATTTATTTAAAATTTAAATTTTCTTATAAATGATAATTTTGCTCATATATGTTAGGTCTTAGTATGAAACTGATAAGTAATAATCTCATGTTAAATTGCATTATTCAAGTTGGAATGAGAATATCAAAAGTTTTAATTGGGTATCTTGCATGCAAGCCTTAAATATAAAACTATCATATTTAAATTAGAATATGAAAGCAACTACAGTTAGGTTGTAATTTGAAATCATAATTTAATATGAAAGTATTTATTATTAAGATATTTTTAAGGAGAATTTGTTTATATTATTATATATATATATATATATTAAATTAAATTATTTTTTTATAAAGATTTCTAATAAATAAATAACATGTAATAAAGATTATTAACTAACTTTACGAGTAAAACTTTCTCCGTATATATTATATTATAGTATAGATAAATACGATTCGTTTGCTGTAGTGCACTACACGGAAAACCAGCTCAATATGACAAGAAATTCCCAAGTATGGCGTGTAGTCTACCCTCCCTATTCTTATATTTCTCACCATTGCCGACTTCTTTCTGCGTCAACACTTCAGCCTCCACAATATTTATTATAACTATAATAACAGAAAAAAATATATATTATATTTTATCATCTATACAGAAGGACGAAAAAATGTGAAAAAAAAAATAGTTGACGCAATTCATCTTGTTCGTCCTGTCAATGTCATTTAGGAAATATCTCTGTCTATAACGTACATGTGTACCTTCAGAGTCCAGACCCTTTAATACAGTTTTTCTTATTAAAAAAAAAGGAAAGTCAAAATTTAATACATTGAATGATTATATTTATGTATTTATCTGCTCCTAGAAAATATATAAAAAAATAAAGAATATCATTGAATTGGACGCATAAAAGCTACAGTAGATATTTCAGAGAAATTTCCCTGAAATAAAAAGCAAAACCTAAAATACTGAAAAAGAAAAAAAGAAATGAATCATGATGATAGGTCATTCTCTGATATACTGCATATCATTATCAGCATTCTATCACACAATTTTAACTCTCTCATTTTTTTACTTCCCTATTTGCGCGCTTATCTCTATTATTATCACTAATACCATGGCATTATCGTGTATTGGCCGCATTTTGCTGCACATGATATTGATGTCGTAGCATCAAGTATCGCAACAGCAACAGCAACAGCAACAGCAACAGCAACTCTCTTCCTGTCATATAATTCGAAATATAAAATATCAAAAGCCAATAAACTGAAAGTACGCGTCAAGTGCTGTTTCAGTGTTTATCTCCACTTAAATCTCTTCTAAAGCGTGATTTTCGCTATTATGTACCTACCCTTTTGAAGCCACTTACACAAAGTCATTGACAAAAGGATAAAAAGTCTCCTCCTCTCATAAAGCACTGATTTTTACGGAGAACATTGCTTTTGTTCGTGTTGTGCTGATATGGGTGCTGGTGACTACTACAAGATACTTAACGTGAAGCGTGATGCCAGTGATGAGGAGGTGAAGAAGGCTTACAAGAGGTTGGCTATGAAATGGCACCCAGATAAGAACCTTGAGGACCCTCTGAGGAAGGAAGAGTTTGAGGCCAAGTTCAAGCAGGTTTGTGAGGCCTATGATGTGCTCAGTGACCCCAAGAAGCGCCGGATCTATGACTTGTACGGTCACTATCCCCTTAACTCTCAGCGTTTCACCAAAGAACGTGGTGATGCCAAGATGAAGGATGCAGGGGTGGTTGAAAGCAGCTTGCTTTGTTCCCTTGAAGACCTTTTCACCGGTTGCAAAAAGAAGTTGAAGGTCTCTAGGACTGTTCCTAATGAGTTCGGGTAATTAACTATTTTTTTGCTGTTCTTTATTCATTGCATGTTGGGATTTCTTAACTGTTTTGTGGATAAAAGCATAGATGTAGTCTCTTAAGTGTTCTTTGCCCTTCTTCAATAAGAATTTTGAGTTTTATATATTTTTAATGTAATCTTTATGATGGGAACTACCCAAGTGAATTTTTTTGAAAAATAGTACAAAAAACACATAATTAACTGCATCTAAGTTTGTTTATAGGAGAATTGGAAGGGCAATGAAACATACAACTTCTTTCATTAATTAACATATCGCAAGTTTGTCTTGGCTGCAAGGCTAGCATTTGAATTGAAGTGTTATTTATATTCCAACCAAAACCACTTTTATGTTACATTTAACTCTTATCAAATTAAGTATGGCTGCTAATATGGAATTGTATTGAAGAAATTTAATTATTTTGTATTTTTGCTTCACGTTAAATTTTGGATAGTTTATTTGGTAATGGACATGGCCCGTGGCCTTGCTTCGGCAGTTTGTCATTTTTGTTTGCTTGTCATTAGTAGTGTTGTTGTTTTTATCATTGTTATGTTTGGATTCTACACTTGCTGCTCTTTTGGTAGGGTTTTTTTTTTTGGCGTTACGCTTATTTGGCTTGATCGTGCAAGTTTGTGAAGTCACGCATGTATAAAAATTTATATGTATTCTGTGTCCACAAGTGAAAAGGAGGTTATTTTTTGCGTTTTCCCTCCTGGTGTTTATCCGTTTGTGCATGTGAGAAAAGAAAACTATGAAAAATATGCTTGATTGGTTTGTTTGAAAATCAGGCTTTGAATCATCGTTGAATTTAGCAATTTGGATTGAAATTGTTTGAACATAGTTGAAGAATTATATATCCATTTGTGCCTCCTCAGTTCAATTTGGCTAAAAGCCTCTTTTTTTTTTGTTTTGGTAGAGAGTCAGTGTGTGTGGAAGAAATCTTGAAGATAGACATTAAACCTGGTTGGAAGAAGGGCACAAAAATCACTTTTCCTGGGAAGGGAAACCATGAACCAGGATGTGCTCCAGCTGATCTAATTTTTGTGTTGGATGAGAGACCTCATGCTATTTTCAAGAGAGAAGGAAATGATCTTGTAATGACTCAGAAGATATTACTTGTAGATGCTCTCACAGGAAAGACTCTCAACTTGACCACCTTGGATGGAAGATATCTCACAATCCAATTGACTGATATTGTGAAATCAGGCTATGAGCTTGTGGTCCCAAATGAAGGCATGCCCATCTCAAAGGAACCTAGCAAGAAAGGGAATCTTAGAATCAAGTTTGATATAATATTTCCTTCAACGCTGACCACACAACAGAAATGTGATCTAAGAAGGATTTTGAGTGATGTTGATTACTGAACCCGTATTTTTAAGTCTAATGGCTGCAACTCTCCATTAACTCTCTTTCAGTTGGAGATTAGTTTACACTGTAAATAACTATGTAGTTTTACTAATCTATATGTCATTTGTACATATCACAAATATATCAAGCGTAGTTGCTACTTGCTACCATATATGCAGTACGATAGCTTTAAAAACAAATGTATATCAATATTTTTGCAGTTTGATATTTTTACTCTGCACTTCTAGAATATAGAAAAAAAGAAAATGGAATTATAATTATATATGCATTGACTGGTTTAAGTTAAATACAGTCTCTTGCTTGTTACAATGCGATTGGTTTGAAATTTACTTATACGAAGATATTTCCTTTTTCAATTAGTATATTTAGCATATCAATGTCCATTCGTTTGGGTCCAAACTTTGTCTTTTATTTTGTAACCTTTTCAAGTTGACAGTAAGAGTATTATTTCTCTGTTTTGATGAGGAGAGTCAAATAACTCAAAACAGGGCAATAATATTGATAATACACGAGTCATATTACATTGCATACTTTTATAATGGTAAAAATATTAGGATTTATGGTGGGATAAAGGATAAAGGAGAGGTAGAAAGAAGTGAGAGGTAGAAAGAAGTGAGAGGTGTAGCAAGAGTGTTTAAAATAAAGGGGTGTCCAAGAAAATTATGACACCAACTTATTACAATCTCAGTTGTTGGTAGTTTGTTTTTTCTATTGAATGGGTCAAGGCAGAATGTGGTGTTGAGCCTTTCTGATTTTTATTACAGTGCATAATCATTCATTTATTTTCTGTGCTTCTCAATCGACTTTTTCAGCTCCTCCTTTTTCACACCCACCACTCTATCTGTAACTTTGCCTTTCTTCACAAGTATGAATGTCGGCAATTGGTGGACCTCCAGTGCTTGAGACACTTCCTGTTATCATTGATACCATCAACATAAATCAGTTCTCAAGTGGTGAAAATCAATGTCACAAAAACAGTAACATTTATATATTACGTATGTTGTTGCTTTTATAATAACTAACAAACTAGGCAAAGTAAAGGAGAAAGAGTGACGTACCGCTAACTCCTCCACATCAATCTTGATGAACTCAACATCTGTGAATTGTCCTGCAAACTCTTGGATAATTGGGTCCATGAGTTTGCAAGGTCCACACCATGTTGCTGTGAAATCAAGTACCATCTACACCAAAGAATTACATGTCAGACACCAAATTAACGGCTAAAAGTTCAAATAGACTCAGGTCAATATTTTTAAAACAGATCCAATTAGATGAATATTTTGTAAAAGAGATTCAATTTGATCAATATGTCAGAGTTAATAATTAGTTAAACAGTGCAGCGACACAAACATACCAGTTTGTTAGTTTCTTTGACGGCTTTAAAATGAGCATTCCAGTTAGCTGCGGAGTGGAAAGCAAGGATGTTGGAATTGGATGACTCTTTTCTGGGTGTTGAAGAGTTGAAAGAATTGAAAGAATCTAAAAACCTATTAGCATAGGAAAATTTTCTGATGGTGGGTGCCATTTTGGTTCTTCTTGTGGCTGGGAATGATAAAGCAAGAAGCTAAACGAGTGAGAGGTTTAATTTCTTAATTGGTTTTGGAATTTGGATGATGGCAAAATGGTTGCAAACTTGGAATATATAGAGTAGTACGAAACTACTATCTGATATCTAGTGAAGAATCAGATCCTTTTCTTTCAAGTGGGAAGCTGTAAAATGGACCAACGGAGCTAATTACACGAATTGGAAAGCATAATTGGAAGAGAATCGAAAGCTGGTGCTAGCACCATGCCAATGCCACCATTCACGTTTGTTAAATGGACCTGCGCATGACATGACTTTATTGTAAAATACATAAATTAGCCATTTGACATTTGAGACAGAGTTTTGCCCAACAAAAAGCTCTAATCTTGCTTTCCACAATATTTTATAATAATAATGATTTTCGAACCCTTATTTTAACTTTCAATTTTTATCACACCATATTATTTATTAAAATTATTCTTTTTTTTTTTATCTTTCACAGGTTGAAAATTAGTATTTTATGTTTCCAAATATTATTTCTTATTCTAAAACTACTAGAACTATACTGACACATCAATTATACAGTTTATATTGATGAAATAATAATATTTTTATTTTTTTTCTGAAAAATTAAAAAATATATAACTATTTTTCATAAATTCATTGTTATCAACACTTCAAAGTATGTATCGCAGATGATGGGCTAAAGTTGAAAAAGAAAATTTCTACATGAGCAGATGTTTAATTAACTAACTATAATAATTCATCATTTGGTAAAAAAAAATAAAAAATTATCATTCACCAAGTGCTTTATTTACCAAATAAAAAATTCACCAATTGCTTTGTTGATATAAATTAGTTATCATTTATTATATAGATGACTCAAACTTTAAAATATTTCAAAAAATGTTTGATTTCAGAAAATATATTTTCATTTTTTAAAAATAATTTTTGTTTTTAAGTTTTTAAAAATATGTTTGTTTTTATTTGATATTTTTTATTTTCATAAAAATAAAATTTAATCAATTTTACTAAAAATATTATAAAATATTTATATGATTTAAAAATAATTTTATATATAATTTTTTTACATAATTTTGATTTTTGAAAATAATGAAAACAACTTTTTTTTTGTTTTCTATTTTCTGAAAATGTTTTTATATCATAACAAAATATATTTTGACCACTGTTGTTTATTTTAAGTGAAAATAAAAATAAAAAATATTAAAAATAAGAGTTTAATTGGTATTTTTTTTTGAAGGGCAAACACATAAGAATATATTCATTAATGGTGAAACAAAGTGTTTCAACTTTACACAACACCAAATATGCTAACCTTCTATCCTATTCCACACATCAAATATCAACTAAAACTCCTACTTTATATTTAACATAATCCTAGAATTTCCAAACCAGTCAAACAAAACACACTCACTATTAAACCCAAATGCATACACTAACCATTTCATGATATTACCTTAATTGCTGTCAAAATATCCAAATGCTCCACTGCTAACTTGTCAAAAATTATAGAATTTCTGGCTATCTAAATGCACCAGCATCCAGCAAGCCAGAAGACATATTTATATTTCTTCTTCCGCTTACCTACTACCCATGAGCTAGATGATAAAAAAAGTTGTGACAATTCTCCCGGAAGTGGTTCTTGTATACCCAACTAGCTGATGACCTTGTACCACAACATTTGGACCAATGGACACAATAAAAACAGATGATCTCTATTCTCTACACCATTCCCACAAAACCGACATAGTGAATCAGTAATAGAAACCGACATAGTAGACATAGAGTTTAATTGGTATTATACCGTTCCCACAATAAAAACCGACATAGTGGACATAGAGTTTAATTGGTATACACTGCCAAGTGACATTCAATCACAACCTTTCATTCATGGTGGTAAGTTTATTGACTTTACTAATTAGTATTTTAAAAGTCACATAAATGAAAAGTTATAATTTAACGTCATTGTAAAAGAGTATTTTATACTGACCATATATCAATTAAACTCCAAAAATAAACCACAAAACAAAGCCAGCACGACATCTATTTTCTTATAAGTTTGACTTATTTATTTTCTTTTTTTGGATAAAAGTATTTATTGCTATGAAAATTTAGCAAACCATCTTGTCGCATGGGAAAAGTAGGAATGTTAGGCAAAGATCATTCTCTAACTAATTAATTCTGGGTATATGAATATTTTCTGAAAGTGTATTCGAAATATATAAATTTGTCAAGAGCAAACCATGATTGTTATGTTATCGTAAATTCTTCCTCAAATTAAAATGATTATATTCTCTGAATTGAATTTGTTTTCTGTGATGCAACTCTGGTAGCTGAGAAACGGCAACATACTTGGAATTGTATTAGGCTTGATTAAAGGTGACATTTAAGAATAAAGCAGGAAAGATTATAAAAAGAAAAAACCAAAATGTGATGAAAAGCTAGAATAGAAGGGTGTTCATTCATTCCCCCTTGGCAGTTGGCACTGCTTGAAGCATTTGAAGATTAAGATTCTGTTATTCGCCAAATGAATGTCATATTTTATGTGGAACAACACAATTGGATATCTTTATGACAAAGCACGTCCAGTTTCAGTGTATTGCACAAATTTATTAAACCCAAAACGGAAACATTCCACAAGAATCTTTTAACTTGGAATGACTATGAGTTGTCCCAATCCTTTTAAATCTTCATCTTTCTCTCACACAAGTTTCATATTATTATTATTATTATGTGAGTTTAATTGTATACAGAAAAAATTTTTACACTGACATTCCCTCACAACTCTTTATTGATGATAAATTTGTTGATTTTACTCATTCGTATTTTAAAAGTCACAAATACAAAGTCATAATTGGATGTTACTATAAAAAGTCTTTACACCGACCGTGTATACCAATTAAACTCTTATTTATATTTCTTTCTCCCATCAAAACTCTACTGCCATAGAACAAACGTAAGTTACTATTGAGTATTGAATTCAACGTACACGTATATACTGCATATATGCTGAATTAATTCGCTCCATATCGTCCTTACTATTGGCCTATAACTTCAAATAAAAGTTCTAACCAAGAATCTACGTTACCTAATTTTTTTTCCAAGAGAGAATAAGTATATATAGTTTATTTCGAAATATTTTGTAATCTTAAAGTTATGGAAGAAAATAACCTACTGAAAAAAGGATATTGTTAGACAGACTATCGACTATCGATAATGTACTGAAAAGAGGAGTAGATATTCCAACAGTGGATACTCAGTGTGTGTTTGTAGAAACGCTACTGAAAGTACAAGTCACATTTTCGTTTTGTGTAGCAAGGCTAATCGATGTGGAACAAAATGATCAGTTGACTGGGAATTCAAGGACCAATTCCGGGGGATCTGAAACAACTTTTTCTCTCATTGTCTGCATGGGTGGTTGGAAAGCGAAAGAAGAGGTGTAGGTATGTTTTCTGGCTAGTTAGGTGTTGGGGTATCTCGATAGCTAGAAACCAGATTGTTTTTTATAACATACAGGCAGATTCAGTTGATATTATGATGTATATAAAAGCAATTACGTGGAAATGATTAGCTTTGGGTTTAATAGGGGGTGTGTGGTCTCATATTGGTATGCTAATATGAGAATATGTTTATTGAACATCAGATAATGGTACCAATATTAGGTTCATACCAATTGGATAACGAGAAGTATGTAATTAGTATGTAGTCTGAGAAACATTTTGTTTTTTTTTTATGAATAAATTCTTTGCGTTTCAAAAAAAAAAAAGAATGGAAGAAAATAACCTCACACACAAACAAAGTATACAGGAAAAACTAGCTCGAGAAATCTATTTTTAGTTTTTATAAATATAAAATCATTTAGTTTTTGTCTTTTATTATTTTTAAATTTATAAATTTATTTATTTTTAAATTGGTTATTATTACTATTTAACAGAGATGTGATCGATTTTCCTTAAAAAAATAATGTGATCCATCGTATTATGTAACATCAACAACTATTTCTAAAATTGACTTTCTGAAATAAATAAAGTATTTTAATTAATAGTGAGAAGATGGACAGTGGATATCGTAAACATAGTTTAAGAATGGGGTTGTGATTCAAGTGGTTGGACGTAGAACCAGTGATATGATTAAAATCGGATTGAGGATAGAACGGTTCATATAATCTATATGGTGTGATTGAATTCAAACTGATAATCCGATTCAGTCATTCAATTTATTATTTTTTGCAAATTAATAAAAAATATTATTTTATTTCTATTAATTATAATATTTTATTAATATGTTAAATATGTTTTTTTTATTATTTTATGATTTCTCTTTATGCTGCAAAATTTGTTTTGCTATTACTACGTGATTGTTGAAATTATAAATTACATTTATATACTAGGAGAAATGTTTGTTATTTTTTTATTGAAATTATGATTATAAGTTGTTATAAATTTTTAGAAGTTATTTTATTTCTTTAAAATTTATGGATGAATGTGAACGAATTTGATTTGAACTTAAAAATGAATTTCTTAAATCATATTTATTTGTGATGTTAAATAATTAGAACTTCAAGATAATTTTTTGAAATAATATTTATTTTTTAAAACAAAATATTAATTATTAATATGTTAGTAATTCAAAATCATAACATTTTTTTTTCTCATATATAGACCTTATTACTATACTAATATCATGATTTGTGTTTATTTGTAACGTTATAATGTAATTTTTTATATTATTAAAGTGAAGGTTGATTTTTTTTTTTAGATAAGATCATGCAAACAAATTATTGATTCACCAACAATTGAAATTAACATTTTTTCTCTAAAATGAGTTACTTATTTCAATAGTCAAATATTATAACAATGTCATGTCTTCACAAAGTTGAACCAAAAATTATCTTCAAAACTTTTTAAATTTTATGATGATTAAAATTGGAAAAGAAAATTGAATAGCTTAAGACAAATGATATTATATATATATATATATATATATATATATATATATATATATAAATTAAAAATATTTTATTTTAAAGGAAGAAAATAGAGACAAAGAACCAATTGTCTTATTATAAATTCTTGTTACTAAGTAAATGCAGAACATCTATTTGGAGAATATTTGTCTAAAGACAAAAACCATTACCTTTTGAATTAGGTTATTTTTAAAAAATGTATAAGTAGTGTTTTTTTTTTCTAAACATAGAATGGAAAAAAAATGGCTACCTTTTAGATTAATATATGCAACAATTTTTAAATTATAAGTGATAATTTTTTTTTTAACTATTGGCCATGTCAAGTTGTATAGAAATGATGTTGAGAATGGTATGACACGTGAAAGGTTTTAAAAATAGTTTTTAATTTATCATAAAGCCACTTCCAAATCCTTATTGCATAATCATATTAATTCATAAGTTGTGACGCAATTATCACAAATAGAAATAAATGTTATCTCTCTCTTCCACAAATTATCATCAATCTCTCAGGAAACTACAATCTTTAAAAGAGGAATAAATTATTATTTTTTTAAAAAAAAAGACAAATATCATTCAAAAATAACTAGAATCCTATTATAGGGAATGACTAGTAGAGACTTCAAAAAAACATCAGTTAAATGAACAAGTAACAATTAATAAATGGAACATCATATAGCAGACTCCACAAGATGGATTTCTATTCTATGTTCTAATCAACCTCCCAAAAGTGACTACCATGCAGATTCCATACACAAATGCTATACCCAAAAATAAATGGAACACCTCATGCTTACCTAAAACAAAGAGATTAAATTTCTAATCCCTATTTAAAATAAACATAATTTCGATTGAGATGATCATTCTACAAAATAGGGATAGATATGTTCTAAGAAATGTCATTAAATTTAAAAAAGAAGAAATTAAAAGAATCTTTGGAAGAGAGCTCTAACATTTACTCCTTCCAAATAATTCTAATTCCTTTCCTCAAAAAAAGATAATATTCTCAATGAAGTGTGAAAAATGAGCCATTTCTCGATTAAAAGAGGGGAATGCTCCATAACTCCATTTATTATCCTAAACTTTGCCTGAAGCTTTGATCTAAAACAGGAGGGATGAGCATTGTTAGCAATACAAGGTGAAATCCATTTACCAAACCAGAAGCTAATGTCTCCATTACCAAGAAGGCATAGAGCATTGTGACAAAACAATTTGGAAGGAGCTTTTGATTCCATTCGAAATTATGGAAGATATGTGACCAGTAATAGGTTTATGATTTCGAAGAACTCGCACAGAAAAATAGTCCAAGCACAATTGGAGGAAAGAAGCTCCCAACCCAGCTTGAGCATAGAAGCCTTATTAATCCGGGATAAAGATATCAGGCCTAAGCCTCCTTCTCTAACAGTTTTCCTGACATAAATATCTCCACTCTTGAAGAAGTTTTTGTTCCACCAGTCTAAAGGCTTAAGAAGGAGACCTTTAGGCCATAAATACACATGGACTGTAACTAAGCAAGCATACTTTGAATGATGGATTTAACCAAAAGTACTGTCTATGAAAGATAGCTTTCCTTTCCAAGATGATAGCTTCAATTTTATTCTATGTGCAATAGATCGAAGATGCAATTTTCTGGGTTTGCCTTGGAAGATTGGGGCACCCTAATAGACTAACGGGAGGGCACTTTGCTCGAAACCTAGCCAAGAAGTGTTTCAGTTGCCCTTTATCCTAAGGTATATTTCAGTGCATATATTGGTGGAATTTCTTCTCATTTTTGGATGATGGCACAACTGTGGTTCAATCAACTTTGTCAAAATTAATGTATAAACTTTACCATATTGCATTATTGCTTCGGCTTCCCTCACCTTCTTGTATGTTGACCTGACCAAGCACAAATGGAAAGATTTTGTGTTGAGTTGAGTTGACCAACACAAAAAGTGTGTTTTAAATGGAATGAATATTGTTTGAATAAATAACTTTTTTTATAGTATAAATTGTGTAAAAAAAATTTGTCCAAATCATGGTTACAGGGCATAGAGAGTTTTCCCAAATCATTGGAGCCGGTGGGTTCTCCTTGAAAACTCCATGCAATCTGAAAAGTGTAGCTTTTTTAGTACTAAAGCATAAACAAGTGGAAGAAGTTTTGCATTCAAATCAACATAATACATACATGATGCATCAGAAAATAAGGTTTAGCGTGATGCTCCCAGGTTAACAGCAAAACTAAATGATTAATCAACGTGAAGTCGGCCACCTATGCTTTCCCTTTACTCTAATTAAGCAGCCTACCAAAAAAAAATAAAAAAATAAAGCACCATTTAGTCCTTATTTAAGCCGATGGATTCTCCTTGAAAACTCCATGCAATCTGAAAAGTGTAGCTTTTTATAGTACTAAAACATAAACAAGTGGAAGAAGTTTTGCATTCAAATCAGCATAATACATACATAATACATCAGAAAATAAGGTTTAGCATGATGCTCTCAGGTTAAGAGGAAAACCAAATGACTAATCAATGTGAATTCGGCCACCTATTCTTTCCCTTTACTATAAGCAACCTACCAAAAAAATAAATAAAAATAAAGCACCATTTAGTCGCTTAATCTGAAATGTGTATTAATAATTCACTATGAACTACAAAAACACGTAGGTTGAAGTTTCAAATAAGAAGCAACACAATACCACAATCCTTAACGATTGTTAATTGTTTTGCCACATCGTGACTTGCATTATTTGGGCAAACAGACTTGACTTTCTGTCATGTTTCTCAAAAAGTTAAAATAACAGAGAAGGTGGTTTAGAGATGAGAACGCAGTGTTATATATCAGTTTCCATATTTATGTAGTGTACAATATTTTTTTTTACTAACAATCATAATTCATAACTAAAGAGACCACTGATAAAATTCAAACCAGAGACGTGGACCATGCTCCTCGGTGAAAAGAAAATATTTTAGGCATGCAAGTCAAATAGATTCAATTAAACCCATAACTTTCCTTTCTTTAAGTTTTAACTAATCACGCACTTAGCAATCAAGATGATAATACTTCTAGAAACTCATGAAATTCATGATTTAATTCATCAATAATAAAGTGGCTTCGTTCAACTCATTATCCCCAATCAAATAAATGCAGAAGCCGCAAGGCACACACGCAAACAGAGCAAAGGGAAATACACTTTCTCATATTAGCCTATGAATAGATTATGATCTAAACAAACCCATTGAATCTATGGAATGATTGGTTTCCTTGTCAATAGATATGCAAAACTTTGAAGTGATAGACAACCGAGTAGCCATAGAGATCACCTCTTCTTTTGTGGTGGTTTTAGCTTCAGAGTATCTAGAAGAATTTAAAATATTATATCTGGAATAAGAAATTGGAACCTGTGTTAAAGGACTTAAATGTGACACCTATGTAAAATGCCTATTCTGCATCGAAATATTGCTTGAACCTTTCTTTGCCAATTCTGTTTGCTTCATACCTAAAAGAAGAAATAAAATTCAGAAGAAATCTGAATTATCAAACTATCAAATCTAAAACAATTTTGAACTCTACAATCATACGGGGATGAAATCAGAATCATTTACTTCAAAGAATTGCATTTTGATGAATGCATCCAAATCTGATATGAATTCCACATTGGTAGGGAAGCATTATGTAGGAAAGCCCATTTATAGAACTAGCATAATACAGTTAGTGTTTGCAGTAAAATTTGTTTTAATAAAATAAATTTATTAAAATTAAATCAATTTACATCTAAATTCTAAAATCAAACAAATTTATATTTATTCGAGGAATTTTAGAATTCAAAAGAAGAAAAGTTATTGTTTGAACCAGCAGTAGTACCTTCAACAAAAAAGCATGAATAATAACTTAATTGTTTGAAATTTTGATTAAAACATAACTGCTCTTCATTTTTCAATCCAAAAGAAGAGAAAGGAATCCCAAATAGGATATATTCGAAGGTTTGAATATTTGGAGTATTCAATCTAACTAATGTCTTTCACCCTTGGTTTGTGCATCTGGTTTGGATATTTGGAACATTTGGACAAAGTTTCCCAAATTATACATGACATTTTTCCCTCACCCCAGCAGGTAGTCACTCATATTTTAAAGATCTTCCGTGCCAAAATCTTAACAAAAAGTCGTAACCCATGAATAATTCTATTATTCTTGCCTAAACACAATTCTCAACATCACTGTTGAATAATAATTAGCTGTGAACACAGACTCAATCATGACTCCAATTTTTGGGTGTTCGCATTCATAGCAGATAACAGCAAATACAAGATGAACCAACAAATGCGGTATTTAACTTTATGATAGCTAAAACCAAAAAATAACATAAACAAATATATGGTTAGCGACTAAGTGTTGGAGATCCTAGTAAAAAAATTAGTGATATGGTCAAAATAAATTTTAAAATAATATCACTGAAATAACTAAACAATTTAGAGTCCGAATTTTATCCTTACAGATAAAGATTAAAACAGAGAAATAGGAAACTCATAAACAAGAGAAATAAATATGATAAAACAATTTAACTGATCGTCTCGTCCATACCGCAAATATACACAGTTATAAATAATCCAGCTGCGATAATAGAAATTAAACCTAACAAAATTCCAAATAGAAAAAACTTCCACCTATTTTATCTGATTGAAAAGTAAAAAGAAAGGAATGAAGTAAGGAAACCACCTGATAAAGGTACTTCCTCCTCCCAAAGCGTATATAAAAGACGAGGCTGCTATTTGTCCAAATATGCACGTCCTGCTACACGAGGCACTTTCTTGGAAAATAATTCTTCAACATCCTTAAAATAATGGGGTGCTATCTCCACCAACCATTCTGGCTTTATCTCTGTCACTTGTCTCATATAGTCCTTGGTCGTGAATACTAGTTCATGGTATACAACACATCTAGGAAGAACCTGCGCCAGCCCCGAACTAGGATGAATATGAACAGTCTGTGGATGTTTAAGAGTCCGATATAATCCATACTTTAGCAGTGCAGAGTGTAGGAAAAAACCAGATGTAATGGATTTCTTGATGCCATCTAAATCACTGGCATTTGAGGTTAGTTCAATCTCAACTCTCTCTAAAAGACCTGCAAGTTGATCGCGGATATCTCTAGCTCGTTTCATGCTCCTAACCTGTATGTAATTTTCATAACACCATTGTGTTGAGTAATTGGTCTCCTTCCATGAATTGTAGACATTTAGTAATGCAATATGATCTCCAACATTTCCAGTGTGAAAATTCATCTTTGCATTGTCTGCATGTACTTGTTTATCCTTTGGTCGGTAAAAGATTGAGTTCCCAACAGAAAGCATTGCAGCAATAGAAATTATATCATCCGAACACTTGTACTTTTCTGAAGTCACTATCATTTTTGACAAAGTGGGATCAAGAGGGAACTCTGCCATCCTTCTACCAACCTTAGTTAACTCACCAAACTTATTCAACGCACTTAACGCATATAGAAGCTCCTGAGCCTTCAATAAGGCTTCAGTGGGTGGAGGATCCATAAAATCAAAGTGCATTATGTCATCAACACCAAGACTTTTTAAAATCAACACTACATTGGCAAGGTTAGTCCGCTGTATTTCAGGTACGGTATTATCATCCATTTCACTGTGAAAATTGTATGCAGTATACAATCTGAAGCACTTACCTGGACCTGTTCTTCCAGAACGACCGGCTCTTTGATTTGCTGAAGCTTTTGAGATGGGAGTTACTTGCAAAGACTCCACTCCTGTTCTTGGATTATAACTCAGCATCTTACAGTATCCTGGATCAATGATATACTTGATGCCTTCAATTGTCAACGACGTTTCTTCAATGTTGGTAGCAAGCACAACCTTACGTGCCCCTTCAGGAGTGGGTTCAAATACTTTGGGTTGTAGCTCAGTTGGTAGGCTGGCATATATGGGGCAGACTATTAACTCCGAAATTTTAGTCCCCAAGCCTTTAATTCTACGCTTCAAGTTTTCTTCAGCAGTTTCAATTTCTTCTTGGCCTGGAAGGAATACCAATATATCTCCAGGAGCTTCAGTGACATGGATTTGGAGAGAGGTCACAACAGCCGCATCTTCGTAATCACTTGGTGCTTTGACAGAGTGAATTATTTCATAAGGATATCGTCTCCCTGGAATTTTGAATTTTGGTGCACAATCAAAGTAATCACTGAACTTGTCAGCATCAAGTGTAGCACTTGAAATCAGCAACTTGAGATCAGGCCTAACACGAACAATATCCTTCACTAATCCAAAAAGGATATCAGTTGAGAGTGTTCTTTCGTGTGCCTCATCCACGATGACAACACTATAACTTGACAGATAAGGCTCACTAAGGAACTCTCTCAGTAACTTTCCATCTGTCATGTATTTAATAATAGTCTTATCTGATGTACAATCTTCAAAACGGATGGCGTATCCAACCTCATGTCCTAGTTTAACACCGATTTCTTTAGCAACTCGAGCAGCAACACTTATAGCAGCAAAACGCCTTGGCTGAGTACATGCGATCTTTCCATTCTTTGTGTAACCAGCTTCATGAAGGTACTGTGGAATTTGTGTTGTCTTCCCTGAACCAGTTTCACCTTCAATTATAAGTACCTGGTGATCATGAATAGCTTGGAGCAATTCCTCCCGATAAGAGTAAATAGGTAGCTTTTTCCTTTCCTCCTGAAATGCCTCGCTAGCTGATTTTTCTCTGGACTTTTCAAGCGAATCTTCAATCCCTTCATAATCAAACTTATCTCCATTAACTATTGAAGTCCTGATAAAATCAATATGATCCCCAAACACAAACTGAAAATCATCAGAGACTTGTTTTTTATTTCTCGAACCAAACTTCAGCGTAGCCTTTCGAATTTGTTGTTCCTCCAACGCCTCTTGTTCAGAAAATGGATTCATCTTATCTTCAGAATTTGGATCACTGTTGGGAGAGAAGTGGCAGGCACAAATTAGAAAACGAGAAAATTATGAGTGAATGAAAGGTGCGGGACGTGTGTTATAGTACTTTCACCGTGCTGCGCACTCAATAATCCTTGCTACCCACGGAATAGGGAATACACATACTTTCACTTTCACCCATGCTGCGCACGCAACATTTCCTCATATCATCCATCTTCTTCAGGAAAAAAATTCAACAAATTAAATTGCATCAAAATATTGATTTTAAATAAAAAAATTCTCACGGTTAATTAATTAATATTTTATAAAAACTATTGAAAATAAATTTCATGAATGAATAAAACCATTGAAATTTGAGAACAATTATTTAAATAGTTAATTGTCAATAAAATTTATAACAAATATCAAATTCTTTTTTTTTTGTTTTTATTCAAATATGATGCACGGATAAATTATATGTAAAATAATTTTTTTTAACATTTTAAAGAAATACAATTTATATTCAAACTTAAAAATAAAAAATCATTATATTAGAATTAAATGTTATTGAAAATATATTATTTTATATTTTATATATTAAATAATATAATTAAATCATCATATAATATAATATAATTAAAAATTAAACTCATCAATTATAAATATTCTATTAACTCTCTAAAATTATAAATCATTCATCTTTATTAGAAAAATATATTTTATTCCACGGATTCTTTAAAATGTTTGATATTATTTTAATAGTAAAATGTATTTTTATTTATTTTATATTTATATTATCAAATAATTGTCTATTTTATTTTTAAAAAATACATGTAATTCAAAAGGAATTAAAACATGACATCATCAAGCGAAGAAAAAATTATCGGCAACAACATAAATTTATAAGAGAAAAATAATTATGTAATTCTACCTTATTGTTAAATCACAAATTTTATTTATTGTAAATTTTTTTTATTTTGTAATAAATATTTTAAAAAATATATAATAAAAAAGTATAACTAAATGATAATATTTTTTTATAGAAAAATATTAATTATTAATATGTTAATATATAATTATAATATAAATAAAGAGATAGATTATAAAACTCTTTTAAGCTTTCAATATATAATCATTAAACTTAATTCATAATATGTTAATCTTCTTAAAATTTATATTTCATATTTATAAATAACAAATTTGAAATTAATTATTTTTATTAGTTTCAAAAAATATTTATAATTTTTTAAAGAGTTTCAAATTCAAAAATATTACATCTATTCTGCTCTGTTGTATTATTATATCAGATAGAATTGTATTTTTATCTGCAACAATTGATAGCATGCTGAAGCCTCGCGGGAAGAATCTTTGGTTCATGAGGAAACTGCACGTGCACGTACTTGCTGTGTAAACGTGACCATTATTCACGTTTTTGGTGTTATGCCGACATTGTTGCAGACAAAAATATGTGCTGCTAGAGATAAGTATGCACATGGAAAAAAAATAAAATTGATTGAGAATTTGGAGTGCAGTAATTTCATCATAATACATTTAAAATATTTCTTTTTCTGTTCAAATTTCTTCACATTATCTGTCCATTTATACACTTATTTTCATCTTATTGGTTGAAAAATCATTATTCAGTAATATCTTTTATAAAAAATATTTGTAACATTTACAAATTTTTAAATAAAAATTATCTTAAAAAATAAATTAATAAATAAAAACTATCTAAATATATAATATTTTTTTTGCTTAATAAATTATAATATTAAGTTATTGTCTAATTTAAATAAAAAATATTAAAATAAGATTTATTAGAATTAAAAGAAAAGAAAGAATTAGTTTTACTGTTAAAAAAAGAATACATAAAATTTATATTTAAAACTGAAATATTAGAAATTTATTATTGAGATGATTATTATATTTAGATAAAATATTTATTTTATTTGAGTTGATGATCTTTAGCAACAAATATATATATATATATATATATATATATATATAATATTTAATATAAAGATATAATGTGAAATTTATGTAAGATAGTTTATCTTTATTTAATCTTATAAATCATATTTAAGAAAATCAATAGATCATATTTAAGAAAATCAAAGTAAGATATAGATGAAATAGTATATTAAACTTTCTTAGATAAAATAAAAGAGAAAATAATAATTTAATAACAATTAATCAAATAATTAAATGATTAAATTGTTAGGAATCTAAAATGAAAAATAAGTTGATTTAGGGTTTAGGATACCCAATTTGAAATTCTGTTTTGTTTTTTACGGAAGGATTCATATATTTAAGTTGGTTCATGGGAAATTTTTATCTTGTAAATTTTGTTTTTACAATAATTTTGTTTATTTTAAGTTGTTAGGACATCTTAATGGAGGGTCTTTAACAGTGATCTTAAATAAGATTGAAAATTATGTACTGTTAGAATAAAAATTGAGATATCTGGAGATCAAGGTCTTATACAAGATACTGTAAGATATGCACAAACTACAAATGCATATGCTCATTTATCTTTTAAAAATAAATTTAATATTTTTTCAAAAATTAAATTGTAAAAAAATTTAAATAGTGGGGTTCATTGTAGGATTCATACAAAATTACCTTAAGATCATAAATATAAGATCTTCCGATAAAAGAAAAATGAGAGAAGATTTTAGAACTTGTGTAGCATTGTAGGATCACAAAAAGATATTCTAAAATTTCAAATGGGATAGGAGGATAAAGAAATTAAACTACATACTTCATAGCTAACATTGGTGGATGGTCATTATAGATTTGTAGTCAAAGTTGGCACAAGTGCAATCCCTAATTTTTTAAAAAACACAAGTAAATTTTTAACAAATTTTATATTTTATTTTAATGTTTAAACCAATTGATTTTATTTTTTATAATATGTCTCTTCATTCTTATTCCTAACTTATAGTTAATTTTGATTATCCTTACCAAATAATATTACTTTTCATAAAAAATAAATAAATTGCACTTCACATATATTATAAAGTTTAATTAGTATACACTATATGTAAAAATCTTTAGACTGACATTCAATCATACCCTTCATTTATGGTAAATTTGTTGATTTTATTCATTATTACTTTAAAAATTACACAAATAAAAAATCATGATTGAATGTGAAGGATAGTATATGCCCATTAAATTTTATATTATAAATGACAAAAAATAATATCATAATCCATTTAAATTATGTGAATGACGCATGGTATTGTATAAATATAAATTAAAGTTATTTTGGATCTTTATGTTCGTAGCGATATAGTTGATAATCATACATGTATAACGGTAAGTTTCATAACCCTCAAAAAATATAAAAAGACTAACATTACATTACTTCAAGCTGCAAAAGTCAACTTAATAGAATTGTGAGTAACATGCATCAAATCATATATTCTAATATCAGTACGACAATTATAAGATAAAAAAAACTTCCCGTTGTACAATAAATTTGACATTAACCAAGGCTGGTTTGGCATTAATGTCTCTTACAAAAAGTAAATGACAATTTTTTGGGTACCTAAATTTTAAATCTTAAATTAGCAAAACACACATAATGGGGTATGGCAAGAGATATATATGGAAGAATTTCCCCTTATTCTCTCTTCCTTTACAGGTCGATAGGCATGGCACATGAAAGCTCAAACACTCAGCTTAGATGCTTCTCAATAAGCTTTTGTAGCTCTTCCTTTTTCGCTCCCACCACTTTATCAATAACTTTGCCTTTCTTCATCAATATAAATGTTGGCATTCCCTGCACCTGGAACTCTTCAGAAACCCCCTATTTACAATCACATCTGAATGTTTAGATATATATAAGAGACATGAGTAATAGTGCAAGGAAAAAAAAAACAGAACAGTACCATCAATTCATCCACATCAATCTTGATGAACTCCACGTTGGTGTAATTTGTAGCAAACTCTTGGATAACCGGGTCCATGTTTTTGCAAGGTCCACACCATGTTGCCGTGAAATCGATCACCATCTTTAGCAAAAAATATAAAAGTAACAAAACGGGGATTCAAATACAATATCATCATAAAAAGTAAAAAATATTAATTAAGTGAAAGAGTAATGATTGTATACAGCTGTAATAACGTACCAACTTGTTAGTTTCTTTTGAGGCATCAAAGTGAGCCTTCCATTCAGCAGTGGTGTGAAAAGTGAGAATGTGGACGCAAGACTTTGATGATTTATGACCATTTCCCCTGTTGTGGGATACGTTGGCTCCCATCTTTAGTTCACTGAGGAACCAAACTTTACGTTTATAACTCTCTAGTTAGAGGAGGTTTTGCTTCTTACTTGTTTGCATGAGAGGCCTCATTTATAGGACTAAAAAAGTACAAGGAATTCATCATTTTTTAAAACGTATCAGATTCTTTGTTAACTGCCATGCTAGTATGTACTCGATTGGACACTTTCCAATTATGTTTGGATACTTTCGAACAACCAAATATATCATAAAATTCAAATAGTAAAAAAAATATATAAGTGGAGTTAAATATTTACTTTTATTCATAGTATAAATAATAGAATGTTCATACCTACATAATTATTATCTATTGATTATTAGGATTATATATTTGTATTTCTTTTTTAAGAAATTAGACAATGAATAAAATATTTTAGTTTTATTTTCCTTTTTATTGTATTTTAGTTAAATTAGAATAACTCTAATTTTTACTCTCAAGGAAAGCACTAAATGATAGAAAGTAAAAATAGGTTTTCTAATTTAATTAAAATGCAATAAAAACAGGAAATATAGACTAAAATATTTCTTTTATTCATAGTCTGATTTCTTAAAAATGAATATAAATATATAATCTTAATAATATCAATCCGTGGATCATAATTATTGACGTGTCAACATCCTATTAGTTGTATATGAATAAAAATAAATATTTGACTTCATCGTATATAGTTTTTTGTCATCTCAATTTTATAATGTATTTAGATCTTAAACTCATACTAATATATTACCATGCAGGATTTGAGGGAGGGAGTTGGACGACATGTAGATCATGATTCATAAATATATATATATATATATATATATATATATATATATATATATATAAAAAAGAGATTTGTTATAAAAATTAAAAATTATATATATTTTTATTTTTAAATATATATATATATATATATATATATAAAAGTTTAATTTTTATAAATTTACAATGAAAAAGAGTTATACGTTTAATTATAATCTTTCTACATTTACGTTTAATTATTATTTCACATCCACTCAAGGGATGTTAGTGAAGGTTTGCGAAAAGTATTACGATAATATGTAATATTTTTCGGACATATAAAAATGTTAATGTGATGTTTTTAAGTTTAAAGAAAAGTTACTAAAAAAATAAAAATAAATTATATTATATATAATTTGATAATAGTTAAAGGATGCAGTTGTAATTTTGCTCTAATATATATTTAAATAATAATATAAAAACTCTTCACCGTATGTTTGTTAATTTGAAATTAAATAACTGGAGATAAATAATTATAAGTTATATGAGTATATTAAGAAATTGAATAAAAATTATGTTACTAATATTTATGCATACTAACATGTATAGTTATATAGTAGTATATATTCTAGTATGATATTCTATATAATATATAGGTATTTAATATAATTAAAAGTTTTAATAAATATATTTTGAATATATAAATGATTTTATAATTAAAACTTATAATAAATAAATAATTTAAATATGTAAATTATAGGCTAAATTAGACTTTTGATTCTTTATTTTATTTTCTAGATTTTAATGAGCCTTTACCTTTTAAAAAATTCAATATTTTCTGTTTGCAACATGATCCAAAACGGACCTTTCTTTCATCTTGGTTGAAACAAACATTAGAAAATTTTGCAAGGCCCTGCAAATTTTTAAATATAATTATTAAATGACATCGTTGGAGTTCAACTATACCAAGGTAATTTCTTCTTTATCTTTTAAAATATTTTAAAAGATAAATTATCAAATTAAATAAAGTAAAATAAAGAATCAACATTCTAATTTAGCCTAAATTATGTTCTAATCTGTAATAAATAAATATTCTAAGATATAAATTATATTTTAAATTTGAAAAATAAATTCATAAAAAAATTTAAATAAATAATTTTATTGTTATAATAAGTTTATTTGTAATTATTGATAGTTTTTTTAAAAAAAATATTGAAATTCAAATTTGAACTAAAAATATTGATAATAATAGACTTAATTGCACTTTTTACTTTCCTGTTTTAACAAATATGTGAAATCTTTTTGCTTTTAAAATTGAAAATACTTTTTATCTTATTTTTAAAATTTAATATTTTTTATACATTATTTATTAAAAACTAACATTGATTGCCACATTTCATATGATTAATGGTTAACGTTAAAAATAGTATGACATGTGGTAGTTAGTTAATTATTACCATTAATATTAAAAGTATGGACAGATATGTGATTACTAAAGTTTATTATCATATTAATCACTAATCACATGATATGTGAATCTTTTTTTTTTAATGGTAGGGTCAAAGTCTCATGGGAAAAGAATTACTTATTAGAACATAAAATAAGTCTTTTGTGTAATAACTTAAGACATGATGTGGAACAAAATTGAAAATACTAAAATATTTTATAGGCTAGAGGGTTTGTTTTTGCAAAACCATTAGCTATTGTATTCGACTCGTGAGGAGCAAAAACAAAATTACATTGTTGGATTTTTCCGCTCCTTCTAAAGACTTCGTCTATGATGTGAAAATAGTCATGGTCAATGGCACATTGCTTATCTAGCAGATTAATCATAGTCAGAAAGACTAATTCAGTTGTGAACTTTTAGAATCCATGGTCATAAGTTACCTCAACAATGGCAGACCTTCTTTGTAACAAGGGAAGCCATGGTCCCCCCAAATATTTTTACAATTACATATGTTGACCTATTAAATAATGAAATCTAATTAATAAAAATATTAATTTTTAGGAGTTTATTTACTTTACACTTACTTGTTTTTTAGAATAAATAAGTTAGCAATTTACATCTTGAGTGTATTTAAATAAATTTATACATGTGGTTTGTAACTTACTCTTTCTAGAATATAAAATCTAACTAGATGTAAGTTTTTAAATCTTATAATTATAAAGATTTTCTAATTTACACTCATTTAAACTTTAAAAAGAGTAAATTGGAAGTTAATTTTTATATTTTAACTTATTTTCTCTAAAGAATTAAATTGTGTAAACTAGCAAATCCATATATTTTAATATTTAAAATAATTGTACTTGTTTGTACTTATATCATACTCATGTTTTCTATTTGTAAAATTTTGGAAAGGACAATATTTGAAGCTCTTCAAAGTTTAAGTTTTTTTTTTAAAGTTTGTTATACTATTGGATAATAAAATAGAGTTTAATTGGTATATACTCTCAGTGTAAAAGATTTTTACACTGACATTCAATCATGAATTTTCATTTATGTGACTTTTAAAATAGTAATGAGTAAAGTAAAGAAATCTACCATGAATTATGATTAAATGTCAGTGTAAAAATCTTTACAGTGACAGTGTATATCAATTAAACTCAATAAAATATAACAAAAGATTTTAAGTAATTATATTTAAAATATGTTGTGATGTAGATTTATCAAAAGATCACATTAGACTTTTCTATGTTTTTTATATGGTTTTAGTGCTATATTTACAACTTAAAATTTAGGCTATCTTACGGAAAAAAAAATTAGGATAGCTTAAATGCAATTTTGATTTTTTATTTTTGAGAATTTTGAAGTGCTTTATCTCCTCTCATCAAAATTTACATGATTTTCAAATTTCTCAATTTTAATTATTCTGTCAAATGTTGATTACTAAAAAATTGATATTGATTATGAAATAAAATAAACAAATAAATTCATATCACGCTAGTGTGTTACTGAGTTTCATATTAAGTTAATTTCTAAATATTTGATACTTATAATTTAAAAAAAATCAAGATAGAAGATTTTAAAAATAAGAAAACCAAAATTATAAATTTTAAAAAAATAAGTGGAATAAAATCTTTATTTAAATAAAAAATGAAAATTATATTTAAATCTAAAATTTATATTAAATTAAATTTATTGTGACACTACTAGAAACTCTATCTTCTCAACAACACAATATGAAATCTTACTTGAGAATCCAAGGACAAAATTCCCTCTACAATCATGAACTAATCTACCAATTGCTGCAATCTCATGGGAAACTGATATTGCAGCGTTACATTTTATTTTGAGGGTATTCTTAGGTAACGGCTTCTAGGATGACCTACAAAATAAATCAGAACAAATTTCTCCTATGTTGCTCAACATGACTTGCATACCATGCTTCAATTCATGGATCATAGAGATAACACTCATGACACTTGATTCCACTTACCTAAACCACAATTGGTCCCCAAACACTTGATTTCACTTGTCAACCCCGTTGTTGAGAGTTTTAATTACTACTTTAGTTCTGACAAGTGCATAAGTCATATTGTAGTATAGAATTGATAAAATCAGGTTGTCTCCTCAGGGAATTGACAACTATGATATTCAATAACTCTCTATGGAACAATTTTTTCCACTAGATAATAAAACTTGATTGAAATTTTATACAAGATAAAAATCATATTTTTGTGGTTTTTGATGTTTGATAATAAAATAGTCAAAAGTTTGAATTATTGTTATGTTACTTGTAATCAATAACTACTATCCAAGATTCACTTATCACTTTCTAGAATTATTAAAGATTTCTCTATCTTAATTCCTTAGTAATAGAGAACTAAAATATTGAATTTTCCCCCTAATTCCTTAGTAAGACGAATCTCAATAACATGATTAGCACAAAACAATTATGTAACTAGACATACAAATCTTACTCATTAATTCACTTGAATCTTTTAGTTCTTTAATTTCATGAAAGTTTCCAATATCAGAAATTAAAGATACCACATTATAAGTTGATCGACAGATAATG
Source organism: Psophocarpus tetragonolobus (assembly GCA_037954015.1). Taxonomy (NCBI): domain Eukaryota; kingdom Viridiplantae; phylum Streptophyta; class Magnoliopsida; order Fabales; family Fabaceae; genus Psophocarpus; species Psophocarpus tetragonolobus. The sequence goes on from CM075689.1 coordinate 84,852,290, forward strand.
AGCATTAAGTATAAGGAGAATTCAAAAGGGATAAATAAAACTTAGATAAAGTAAAGAGAATTACGGAGTAATATCTAGTATTCAGCTCTTGACAGCACCCTAACTATTTCCACATAAAGGGAACTTTACAAAAGAAGAAATGAGAGAAGAAGAAGAAAGTATTTCTAATGAGAATGGAAATAATTTCTTCTAAGCCTTCTCCCTTTTATATAGAGCATTTTTGTGTTCGTCGCTCAACGAGATCCCTAACTTTGTTGAGTGAGTATCCTTTGCTGTCATGGTATTGCTGAACGAGGTGCGCTCAGTTAGCAAGTTTCCTTTTTCTGCCATAGCTTCGCTAGCGAGGTGTGCTCGTTTAGCAATGTCTCAGAGAAATATAGATTTTCTTTGGCTCTTTGCGAATTTATGGCTCTGTCATTGTAATTCTACTTTTTTGCTAGCGAATAAAGGGGCTCAACGAATGCTCTTACTCTTTGTTGCTGCCTCTTGTGATTTTACTTGTAATTCTTACAAAAACAATGTTAAATGATGTTTGTTAGTTAAAAAATAAGACATTCAAAACAACCTTTGATTTGTTTCAAATATTTACACAAAAGTGGAGTAATTCACATTAAAATTATGGACAAATGGATAATTGTGGATTTTTCTTTGACTATTTAACTAAAATTTCACAACTATCATCCGTTTCTCAGTCCGTGCCTCAGTTTAGTTGAAATCCAATCTTTCAGAACCTGCTATGTAAAGAAGTTTTGGATGGTAACAACATCCATTTTCTTCCATATACTTGTAGTTTTCATGTCATCCCGTAATGCATGTAGTGTGGTTTCTTCGTGCAGTCCCGTAATGTCATATGTTGACTATATCTTAATTCATTCATAGGTAGGATTCCCCTTACCAACTTTCATAGAAAGATATGGATGCATTCTATCCCCCTCCCACTTCCACAACCATTTGAAAATGGGTCACCTTTGAGCAAGACTTTGGCCAAGGATAACCTTATAAGCAGATTTCATGGAAAAATAACCATCCAACCTATTTTCCTAGTGGGGAGCATTATCCTCTAGGTGGGTGAAGTTGACAAATATCTCTTACGATCTCGGTTGGCAAACAACTTTCCAGCTTTGGGACATCCTAGGAATCTTCAAGAGACAGAAAAAAATAAGGTTTTTCTCCTATTTGAATTCGATCTCTCTCAGTACATCAGTCCATCAGGTCCTCGCCTAGACACCTAATTATTGGTCTAGAAATAAATCATCATACCATTCTTAACCTTCTAGGAAAGATTTCTACCAACATATGTCCAGGATGTTATAATTCCTTCTCAGAAATTTGTTCCTTTTTTGTTACATCAATAGTAGGTTTATCAGAGTTGTCACATATGTATTTAGATTGGGTAAAATGTCTTTAAATTGTTAATTTTAACGATAAACATTTTAAATTTAATAAATGGAACATAAATTGTTAGAGGAAAATTGCAATTTAGTCAAAATAATATATTAAAAGAGATAGAAAGTAAACAAAAAAAAACTCTAAAAAACAGGGGTTATGCAATTTTAGATACTCAAATTAATTAAAATTTAATTAATACGTTTTAATTTACTATAACCTGCCATCTACATTAAATGAGATATTTCATTTTATGATATCCAACAATCATATCTTTTAGTACAATCTAGGAAAGGTGAGTGATTTTTAAATAATAGAGTGGGTTACAAAGACTGTAGGAGAAATGGGGCAATTTCTTCTAAAAATAGAAGTATGCAAAATTAATAATTAAACTATAAATAAAAAATAAAAAAGGGAATAAAAGTATAATTTATTCAATTTATATAGAAACAAATTTTTAGTAAAAAATTTGAAAAATTAATCCAAGCATATTTTAATAAAAATAAAATTATAATAACTTTGTTATATATTCTTCTTTTTTTTGTGTGTGAACAATATATATACTCCTTCTAAAAATAAGGAAAAAAAAGTTATATGTAATTACTTAAATATTTTTTAGAATTAAAGGTTCATGTTAACAATCTATAATAGTGTTTAATGAAATTTTTATCACACAATCTATGTTAATTTTATCTTATGAATTTATTTTTTTTTTACTTCCATCTTATGAATGATGGTGTCATAAACTTTATTCCTTTATCTGATTATTCTGCGAATTAATGCCTTGTTGAATCAGGTAGCACAATAACAATTCGTTAAAATGGTTCTTTTTTACATATTTTATCTTAAATCCTTAAAAATACAAAAAAAAAGCTATTTAATTAAAAAATAAAAAAAAATAGTAGCAATATACTCTCCACCACACATATTAAAATCCACACTCCTCTAAATTCACCCCTTTAATTTATAGTTTATTAAAATATTGTGAGTTCCACCATAAATTATCAATTTCAATAAATTTTATCAATAAAAATGTGTTTGATAGAATATATGTCTAGCTTTTCTTATTGAAATTAAATAGTATGCTGAGTGTGCCAGTCCTCTCTTCATCTAAAATAATCACGTGGCTTGCATTTAATTGGTGGCGTCTATTGAGTATTGAGCACACAGTGGAACCTTTCAATCAGAACAGCATTATGTACAACCATATCAAATTATCAATATAACACTTTAATCCACAAATTAAAAAGAAAAGTAAAACGATGTAATCTAAACCGCAAATGACAGAACAAAATAGAAGCCCAAATGACCATAAAGTTTCGAATATGCTCTTTCTCTGCACCAAATAAATTGAAATTAGTGGTGAAGCTTTTGCAAGGTCAAACGTATGTGCTGTTTCACTAATTAAATTGCTGCTACCCATATGGCATCTTCTTTATGACAATGGCTTAGGTTCATCCAGCAGAGAAATTTGAGAGCAAAAAATATGGAAAGAAAAACTAAAATAAATTATAAAAAATAGAGGGGAAAAAAAGCTATGACCTATACAGATCGCCTCTATTTTAGTAAATTCTAAACGGTTGGATTATAGAGGATAATTTATATTGGATAGGCTTTCTTTTTATCAAATAGATTAAATTAGATATGCTTTTTTTCTTCTTTGGTACAAATCAAATTAGACATGTTTGATAGTGATTGTATCTTACTAGCAAACAAAGTTTCTCTATTAATAGTTTATCAGGCATAAATATTTTTTCCTTTTAATTTCGACATATACTATATATTTATCAATGCCCTTACAGACGGAGCCATGCCAGGAGCGTAATTTTCTTTTTATATATATGATGTGTACATAATATGTTTACATCTACAAGTATTTTACACAATAGTAAATTTAAGTATGAATATCATAGTATAGTATATAGCGATGAATTACATAAAAAAATTAAAATAAAGAAAATAAAAACAATATCATGAATGTTAGGGTTATGTTTCCTTACAAAATTACTAATATCATGTTTAATTCCATAAATTAAATCACCAATAATCTTCTTTAAAATAATTTGTCTCTCATTATCAGGCAAAACTAGTTAACCTTGGATATCCTTATTTGGAATCTGATACTAGTTAGGTGTAAGAGCATGGAGGTTAAGAGAGTTTTGGTCAAGTTAAGAAACACATTTTGGTCGTACAATGAATGCTAAATCTATTGACCGTGTCACTTTACAATACTAATCTAGGGTAGTCACGTCATAATCAATACACACTAATTCACACATATAAAGTTTAATGATACATATAATGCACTATTAAAATAGTAAAGCAATTACAAGAAAAAGATAAAGAACAACGAAAGATCTCATAAATAAGGTCTCTTATGATTAACGTATGTCAATCTTACTCTTCTTCCTTGAGTTTTGCTCCTAAGCTAGGGTTAAATTCCTATAAACTAAAAGAGACAAATTAAACCTAAATGTTGAGGTTCAATCAAGAAACTCACTAAGCCGGCTACTAAGAAAGTATTGAGAATCACAAAAAAAAAAAAGAATGAGAGAGAAAACAAGAGTGAAATAAGAAAGAAAGATTACATTGAAATCTTGGAAAAGTACGCAAACATTTCATCATCATAGTTACAAGACCATTATAGTATTATATAGAGGTATATATAGTCTAAAACAATCCACATGGTGCCATTTACTCAGTGACCTATGAAAGAGACATGTAAAATATATTTAAAGCAACTAGAAAAAGGGCATTTCATTTTGGTTTCTATACACATAGGTGCAAACCCCCCGCAAACACAAATGCAAATGCATATTGAGTTGTTAGACGTTCCATACAAACACAAACGTTAGCTTTAGACATGACCACCAGATATTCCACATCATACGCACGACCATCAGATGCCCTACACCAAATACAACATGAGACGCTCTCAACAAAAATTTCTACCAGACTCGCTCACAAACCATTAGACACTCCACCATCTTAAGATTCCAAGTGAATACCAACAAAGAAAATCCCAGAAAAGAAGTCTCTTTGTAGAAGAGCTAATTAACTTTAATTTGCTCATGGGTCTTGCAATATGGATTAAGGATGACCATGATAAAATAAACATGTAAATGTTCATTTTTCAAAAACATAAAGATTCACTCTTTTACTTATTTTTCACATCATTCTAACATTAAAATATAATGAAAGCCATAAATAATCAATTTAAAATATCCTAAGAAAACAACATATTTCAACTTTATCCATAACTATATAAATATTTAATTTTTAACAAATAGTTATTTAATAAATAATAAATTTTATAAGAACGTTTATTATCAACGTGTAAAATTATAGATAAAATATTTCACTAAAATAATTAAACGAACATCAATTTATGTGTAAAACATCATTTTTTCCATATATATTAATATATTAAAAAGAATATATATATATATATATATATATATATATATATAAATAAATAATATTTGAGAAAGGGAGACCAAGAGTCCAAGACCCTCTTGCCTCTTTGATCCGTCCATGATTATCAACTTGTTTTTACCCAAAGTATTAAACATATTAATCTATTAAAAGGTTAATGAATACAAAATTATTAGAAATAATTTTTCTTCACTATTTTAACTCATTAATAGTGAAAGCATGAGTTCAGGGTTAAAAGATCCGGATTTAATAAAATATTCTTTTTTATATTTATTTTTACTAACATAGTAATATACTAAGCAAAAATTAAGGTATATATAATTTATAATACACAAATATAATACATATTATTAAGTTTAAGTATTGTTAATTTTACAAAGAGATAAAGTTCAACATTTCCTGAAATGACTTTTTGAAAAATATTTATATTCTAATTGTAATTAACATTTTGTAATTTGCAAAACTTCCTTTTAAATCTTTTTTATTTTGCAATACCTTATCAACGTACCTAAAATTTTAAAAACCACAAATTTTAAATTTTTATATATTTTTCCTTTTTTAAAAAAGATAAAAGTAAAATGGGTTAACCCTTGAATCGCCTAGTTTTGGCTGGTTCACTCGATTTTTGACCAGTTTGGCTGGTTCTTAGCCGGTTCCTACCATGCTCGATTTTTTTGGAAATAATGGATTGGACACTAGTCCAATTTCCCGTTCAACTGATTGAATCAGTATCCGGTTTTCAAAATCTGACTTATCAACAACCTTTTTGCAATGCTTGACAAAGGTAGTTGTTGACAGTATTAGGTTACCTTATTGAATTATAAATATTTTGAAAAATTATTTATTAAATAGTTGATATATGTAATTGTATAATGATAAAATGAACATCTATAAAAAATATTTTATATAAATATTATTAATAAAAATGTATTATGAGATACTTATAATTTTAATTTTTTAATTAAACTTAAACTCTATTTTTAATGAATTTATTTTAATTTTATTTTTAGTTTAAATTAATATATTTATCATCTTGTGTATTCTAGCTAGTTGTACATGTCCTGATATATTTAGTATCTCGTTTCTCTAATAGTTGTTCTGCTAGTATAATGTCAACTTCAAATAGAAGTATCTACAAAAGACACCTCAACGCTCAAGTTAAAATATAGCTTGACCTAAAGCAATAAATGAGTTAATGAACAATGATAATTGTCAGATTTATTATTAATTTATTGATAAAATTCTGTCAATTATCTTTATTTTTTTAAATTTTTCTTAGTTTTTGAACTCAGATGTAAATATACAAAAGTATATAGTATAAATATAGATGTTTTTGTGTAAAATATATTTGATATTGGAATTTTATAGGTTTTACACTAGATCGTGGAAATTACAAAAACTCAAGAAGAAGATCATTTAGAGCCTCCTCATCCAATGAGACTTGTAGCCCAATGAAGAGCTCCAGGACTAGCCAAGGAAGAGAGGTTTCTCAATAAGACTATGTCGATGAGCTAGAATCCAAGAAATTATTGACAAAAACTTATTCGCACGGGGCGAGCTTTGTCGCTTAGTGATAATTCTAAAGATTTTTTTCTAACAGTAACTCTTTTGTGCCCAACGAGAAATTTCTCCAAAGGAGAAAACAAGGCATGTTCAATGCTAACCGCCTAGTAAGACTCATCGCCCAGCAAGTGATGCTAAGTCTAGAAGTAGAGTTAAGAGGTTGTTGATGAGCTAGATATTGTCACTCAATGAGATTTACCTCGAGATTATGAATTCAAGCATACTCGTTGAGTGAGAAGTTTCATTGAGTGAGACATCCTTAAGTGGCCCAATGAAATTAAAATAAAACTGGAAAGGGAAGGGTCATAGCTTATTTAGGAAGAGAGAGAACAAAGCGCAGAACAAAGAAAGTCGAAGTAGAGACAAACTCAATTCTCCAATTTCTTCTTAATATTCTTGTAATTTTCTATTTTTGCTTGCTACTCATGATAATGAGTAGCTAAATCTTCTTTAGTTAGGAAATTGGTATATTGTCAACTCTTTTGTAACCATTGAATCGTTTTAACTGAAAGATATTTTCTTATTTCGTGTTCTTCTTTATTCTTCATGCTTGTTTTTTGTTTCATCATCCTTTAAATTGTTCTGATCCACTTGGAAGAATTGGAAAAGGATCTCAAGTGAAGAATTTTGAGGAAAAACAATGTATAAACATTGTATTATGAATAAAACATTGTTTAGGCATATTTCATTTTTCCCTTAATCGATAATCTAGTTATTTAATCTTTGAATCGAGGAATCAATGGTGATTTGATTAATATAGTTAAGGTTTTCTCATCAAGGGATCAATGTTTGAATAATTTTTGTGAGAAAAAGAGTGTTGAGATTAACTAAAGATAACAATTTCGTAGGTTGTAAAGAGTTGAAATACAAAACCGAGATCTCAACACCCATCTATATTGATTTCTCATTACACTTTCTTGTTGCTCTTACTATTTTAGCTCATTTTCACTTTTGTTCATATTATTCCATTTATATAAATTATTTTTGTCACTATCAAGTTTAACTTAGGATATTGAATCTCTTAAATACCTATCAAATTCTTAAAGAGACAATTTGATATTCATAAGATATTATGTAAGAATGGTACATTTGTCAGGAGTAGTGTAAAAAATACCAAACAAACAATAATTCTTTCTGTACTTAAATACCTATTTATACCTGACTAGTGAGTCTTTTTTTTTTTTTGAAGAGCAAAGAATTTATTCAATAGAAAAGAAACAAAGTGTTTCCACAGTATACAAGGTGAGTTACGCGTCACTCCTTATTCTATTGGTGCATGTCACCACATTGAGATCCTATCTCATGTTTAACATGCACATTCTAGGATTAGCATACCAATCCGAAAACACACACTCCTTATTAAAACTGAAAGAATACATTAACCATTTCCACGAGATTACTTTTATAGACATCATAATATCGACAGAGTCCGCCGTTAACCTATCAAAAGCAATCTGGTTTCTAGTTATCCAGATACCCCAACACCCAGCAAGCCAAAAAACATACATACACCTCTTCTTTCGCTTTCCTACCACCCATGCAGACGATGAAAGGAAAAGTTGTGTCAGATCCCCCGAAATTGGTCCTTGAATCCCCAAGCAGCTGATCATTTTATTCCACACTGATTGAGCCTGGATACACGTTAAAAAAAGATGATTTCTACTTTCAATGTCATTCCTGCAAAACACACACTGAGCATCTGCTATTGGAATGTCAACTCCTCTCTTCAATAGATTATCCATGGTTGGTAATCTATCTAACAATAACCTCCACGACAAAGCAATTACCTTAGATGGTAATTTATCCTTCCACATTCGTCGCAAGTCTTTTGGCTCAACCTCAATTAATCTTGACAAAGTCTGTTGCGCGCACAGAACCCTATATGCATTCGCCACAGAAAACCCTCTGTCCCTACTTGACCTCCATCTCCATACATCCGACACCTGGTCCTAAATGACCACTGACTGCAGCAAACTTTCTAAATGACGTAGCTGGTCTTCTTCCCATACAAATAATTCCCTCCGCCATACCCATTTCCACCCCCATGATGGTAGTGAAGCCTCCCTTTTTTTGTTCATGGTGATGAGCTTATCTACCGTTATCCCATACAGGCTGGGAAATTTTAAGCTTATAGCTCCAATTCCTAACCAATTTTGCTACCAAAAGAAAGTGTCTTTCCCATTCCCTACATTTTTATTGACATTGCTCTCAAACCACTCTGGTTTCATAGTTTTCGGTCCATCAATAGCCCATAAATCCCTCCACCACTGAGAATTTCGAAAAAAATTAGCAGGTCTATTATTTGAATTTGTGTGCCTGACCGTACCTACTTTTCAGCACTGCCGCTATATTGTATTATCCTCTATTAATACTCGTCCATAAAAGACTAGTGAGTCTTTTACTTATTGGACTTTATTCAAATAAGTAAGGTTTAGGTAACATGAGAGTAATTCGATTTTTATTTAGCAATTCTTGCTTAAGTGCTGTAATGACTAGTTAACCTTTACTTTGTCCTGTGGAATCTGAAGTGTTCGATTTTTAGTGCAGTTGTTTATCAAACACACTTTTAAACATTCAATACTACCTTTATATACTTCCTTTTTGCCTCTACCAAAGTCTCACAGGGTATTCGATTTTCTGTGTGGCCAATTGCCAAACACTGATCTTTAGGATATGTGGTCCTATCGTTGTGTCATATACACTAGCTATTAATTTTATACTGTATATAAATACTTTTAATTAAGTTAAAATAAAGTAAAAATGAAAATAAGCTATTTAATAAATATTAGTCGGGAACTATACTTATTATAAAAATAAAAATAAGCTATTTTATTCTATCATAAATAACTCTTTTATATATAAGATAATTATTATAAAAGTTAATAAACTTATTAGCATAAAAAATTGAATGACACTATAAAATTATTTTATAATGAATTTTATTTAAAATAAATAAAAAAATTAATAAATATTTTAAGAAAAATATGAAAAATATATAAAAAATTAAAACCTAAAAATTAATATTTTAATAATTATTACTTGAAATGAATTTTAAGAAACACTACCAACTATAACCAAATTTGTTTACAAAACACTACTTAATTAAAGTCAGCCTCACTTTTTAGCTAATGAAAAAATTAAAAAAAAAATGAAATTGTCATAGGGTCGGTATACATTTTTTTCATAAATTAATGAAACGTAAAGAACGTACTAAAGCAAAACCATATTGAAATTAGAATAATAGTTTTTATATTGGTACAATAGCATGCATGCATAGTGGATCGTACAGCAGCTTGCTAGCTAGATAGATTTACACATTACAGACCTGATGCCGATGGCAGACAACAATACCATTACACTAATATTATAATTGATCTTATTTTCTATTGGAATATATGTTACAAAGTCATATCGACTTTATTGTTGTTACATGTAGTACAAGATAAAATAGTTGAGGTACTTATGCACTTAATTCCTGCGTTTCTCGATCAGCTTCTGCAACTCTTCCTTTTTGGCTCCCACCACCTTTTCCACTACTTTCCCTTTCTTGATTAGTATAAATGTTGGCATTGCTTGCACCTGGAAAGCCTCTGCCACCCCCTGTAGTTTCCATTTGTATTAAAGGATCTGTTTCTGATAAACAAATGCATGGCTTCATCTGATATATAATTAATTACTATATAGTTTTAAAATGTTAGTGTAAGAGATATTTTTTAGTGACATTATTTTTTGTTTAATATTTAATAAAAAAAAATTGTCAAAGGACAACAATTGCAAGATGTCATCAAATTATTAAAAAATATTATTAATATTTAAAAAAAAATTATCGTTGTATATAGTTTATATCACTAAATTTAGCTTAATTAAATATTACTAATATGCTTTAGAATTATGAATTATTCGAAACATTTAATAGAATATTAAAAAAAACATATTAATAATATTTATTTATAATTTTATTATACTTGTCAAATGTTCTCAAAGAAAAAAGGTATTAAGTATATAATTAACATGTGTATAACTAAGAAATAAATTAGTATGTATATTTACAATGTAAATTTATTTTATTCTATTATTATACTATATATAATAAGATTGTTAATTTTTATAATAATTAATTTAAAATTCTTATATAAGTACGTAGTTTTTTTATAATATGCCTAAGTAGTTAATGATATAAAAAAAACTATACAGTGAGTATATCTGTATGAATATTAAATTAAATAAGTGGTTAAAGATGAAGGTATATATTATGAAAGAAATCATTTGCATCACAGTATCATACCATTAACTCATCCACATCAATCTTAATGAACTCCACGTCTGTGTATTTTGCAGCAAATTCTTTGATAATTGGGTCCATGTATTTGCAAGGTCCACACCACGTAGCAGTGAAGTCGATGACCATCTTTAACGAATTAAACAAGACAACTAATTAAAGGTCTCATGAAATTAAATTAAACCAGAATTTGAGTACATAGTTGATAATGTTCACAACATAAGATGCATGTTATAGCTGATTTTACATCAAACTTACCAGCTTGTTTGTTTCTTTGGAGGCATCAAAGTGAGCCTTCCATTTAGCAGTGGAATGGAAGGTTAGGATCTGCGATGAGTGTGATGGCTTTTCAACAAACTCAAAAGTGGAAAAGTTAGCTCCCATAATTGAATTGAGGCGATCGTGTAGAAATTTTTATTTTGAGTGAATTTTGGGTTGTGTTAAGTGGTATTAGGACGGTAATATTTTGGACCTTATATAGAGTAACAAAGTATGGTGGTAGGAACATATTATTATCGTAATTAATCTAAGCAAAGGAGTCACCAGACAAAATAACGAATCAGATTCTTTGAAGTGAAAAGCTATATATGTAGCTGTGCCTAAAGCTGATTTTCGAACATAATTATTAAAGGTCTTAGAGCTAATAATTAAGAACAAAATTTGAGATAAGTACCGGGATAATTTATCGAAGTAAAACTCGTCACAAAGTTAAAATTAAAGTAAAATGCATAAAAATAATTTGTTGGAGAAAACATTTTCAAAAAAGAAAATAAAGTTAGGGATAAAATGTGTAATTTAATATGAACTTTTTCATGAAAGATTATTTAATTCAGAAACTAAAATCAGATGTTATTATAACAATTAATTAAAAAAAATAAACTCTTGAGGTTTTTTATTAGTAACTTTAATTCACTATTTTATTCATTAAAAGTGAGTATTCAATTTTCAAAGAAGTTAAATGAAATTGATAAATAAAAAATGAAATTGATAAATAAAAAAAAAAGTCAAAAATTAAATTTAAAGTTTGGTTCGAATTTACATCTCAATTTTCAAGCATTGCATAACAAAAATGTCAAAATCAATATTATATTTCATTTTTAGTACAAAGTTGTTTTCCTGTTTATCCTTTCTCTTCTATACATACAGAAGTATAAAAGAAGAATAATAAGATTTTAGTATATATATATTTGAAAAGTTCTTTCCCTGTCAAATGAAACTAGAAAGCTGAAATTGAAAGGGTGATCTTCACAACAAGCTTTACAAAAGAGGTATTTAAGATTCCAAAAACTGAGATAAGTCATTGATTTGTGGACCACAAAAATTAACTAGGGTTTCTAGATGACTGTAAAACCATACAAAAATCAAATCAGCATGACGGTATAGGGGAATAATAGCATGTGAACTAGCTAGCATCGTGGTTGTTTTTTTTTTTTTATTGGGAAGGCAAAATGTCCAAAATACAAACTTATAACCGAACACTACCAGCTATGACAATTCTCCAATCCTTATGCAACAAATTAAATGGAACAAGGCATAGGGGATCTAAATAATGCATTTGTGTGCTGCATATTTGCCTCTCTAAAGATATCAGAAAAAACAATTTTTCAATCCTTACAAACTCACTTATTTATTTTCTTTTCAATTTCATGCCATAGCATAGCAGGTGTGACTTTTTATATATATAAAAAAATTAATTATTTAAACTACTCATTCTAATGTTATTTATCTATACTAGCGCAAAAACACTTGCGCTCACGAGCCTAAATATTTATATTTTTATTTTGATATGTAATAACAATTTTAGAATTTTAATTTAATAAATTTTGTAATAACATGATAAAATATAAATAATTCACTATTTCATTTTACATACAATAATTTTAATTTAGTATATTTTGAAATATATTTTGGTAGTTTTTATATTTCTTTGTTTATGATAACACGATAAAAACATGTCAAATTATCAATGAATATCACAAAATTGCAATAACATTGAGAAAATAGAGAGAAGAGAAGGTTTGAATATAATTGAATATGTTATTGTGCATGTCAATTTATGATAAAAAAATATATGTATATTAACCGTGTTTAAGAAAAATTAATTTATGGTAAGAGAGAACTTTGATCATAAATAAATTATAATAAGGTTGATTCAATAACAAAGTTAATATATGGGGAGGGAGAAGTCGCGAGTTCAAATCTCTTTTTTAACAAAATAATTTTTTCTTTTTTGTTTTTTAAAAAAGGATAGAATAGGCCTTTTGAAAAGTAGACATAAAATAGGGGTAATTCCCTTTATTAATAGTATAGATATAATATAATATAATATTATATGTTAGAGATGATAGATATAGTAGAAAATTTATGTATGTTAGATATAAATATTTTAAAGTATTATTTTTTTTAAAGCTATAAGGTTGATCTAATGGCAAAGTCCATACATGGGGAAGGAGAGGACTTTAGTTTGAATCTCTTTTTTAACAAAATAATTTTTTCTTTTTGTTTTTAAAAAGGTAGAATAAGTATTTTGAAAAATAGACATCAAAAGGGGAAATCTTCCTTATTAATAGTATAGATATAGTATATAATATAATAATATAGATTATACATATAATAGGACAATCACGTATATTGGATATAAATATTTTAAAGTAGTTTTTTTTAAAGATTATAAGGTTGATCTAGCGATAAAATTCATATACGGGAGATGGAGAAATCGTGCGCTTGAATATCCCTTTTAACAAATAGTTTTTTTCTTTTTGTTTTTCAAAAAGAGTGAAATAAGTATTTTGAAAAGTGGACATCAAAAGGGGAAATTATCTTTATTAATAGTTTATATTATAGATTATAGATATTATGAGAAAATTACATATGTTAGATATAAATATTTTAAAGTAGTTCTGTCTCCTAAATCATTCCTCCCTTTTATTTTCTTTTTTCTTTCCTATTCCTCTCATTTTTTTATGTTGATTTTTTTAATATCTGTATTTTTTATTTTTTAGTTAAATAGTTTCAAATTTCTTATTTGTTAAAATTTAAAAATATAAAAAATATTTATTTTTATTTTTATTTTAAAATTCCAGATTAAAATATATTTTTTATCTTTCAGATTTAAAATTATAAAATATATAGTTTGTAGTATTTTAAAATTTTAAATATTTTAACTTTTTATGGTTTTTTCTAAGTTTTAGATATAAATTTTTTAAATATAAAAATAATTAAGTATACATTCTTATTACAATATCTATAAGTACTAGTAAAAGAACAAAATAAATTTTTCAAATACTATCATTTCAAATTTAAAATGAATTGTTCATATTATATCAACACAATCAACAATTATAAGTTACATTGTCTAAACAAAATTTATACAATTGATAGCTATTGTGTAACATTTTTTATTTTAGAATGACGTAGTACATTCCTACACAACTACATTCCTACACAACTGAATGAATATCTTTTAGGTTATCCAGGTTCTACCATATCCATTTTTGTGCATATACATGATGAATTTGAATGACTTTTTTTAATCTTGATCATGTATAAAATAGGTAATATTTATAGCTTGGAATAATTTTGCCAATAAGTTTCATTGAGTATTTCTCAAAACAATCTATTATACACATTGGATATTTCAACATATACACATGATATATGTAATGTGTATTATCATGATGAGCATCCTTAGTGGTGGAGCTAGACTCAAAAATAAGGGGAAGCCAAAATAAAATTTAATATATAAATTAAATATGTATTTTATATTATATAAAATTTAAATTATTGTGTAAACATAAAAGGCCTTATAAGGTATAAAAATAAAAAGCATAATAACAACATAAATCTTATATATAACTAATTAGTTTATGATTTGTATCATACCTCTTGAAGCTTCAATGAAATGTTATTGTAAATCATTATGTGCATCTTCAAACATACCAAAATGCACTCACCACATTAACAAATATATGCATTGTGATAGTATCATAAAAGATAGATCAAAATATTGAGATACATTATGATATCAAACAAAATTGAGTAAACAATATAAAATTATCTTAAAGTCAACTTTACGCTCTTTGAGTGACTTGAAATAATCAATAATTGAATCAAAAGTAGAAATTGAAGCAATATCTTTTTCAATATAAATTACCATATTATCAGCTAAAAACCCAGCGTCTATCTTATTTCTCAACCTATTCTTAATTATTTTCATTGTTGAAAAAGGTCTATCATACAAGGCGAAGGAATCTATCAAGCAAGTAATAAACTTTTAACTTTTCAGTTGAAGCCAAACATGCATACAAATCTTGAATGGATGATAAATTCATCAAATTTGATTCTTGACAGGCATCAATAATGTAATGTTGAAGTTGAAATTGTAAACTAATCTTCTCCTGCTCACTGAAATCCATGCAATAATATTTTTCTACAGGAGAGCAAATATTATCAATATTAAAAGCCTTGTAGGAATTCTTAGGAATCAAAACAGAGCTTAAAGTTAACAAATTCATTGCTTAGTCATTAAACCTACTATTCAACTCTTGCAATTGTTTGTAAATTGTAACAAAAAATACTTCTACTCTAAAATAATGTTATATGGTGATGTGTTCCTTTTGGTGATGATAGCGACCTTGCCTTGCTACATAAGGACTATCAAATTGAGAAACTTTAATATCATGTCTTTGACAAAAAAGATCTCAAATCTTTTAACAACTTATGTCAACCATTTTCTCTCAAATTTTGAATAAGATATTTTGCAAAGCGAACTAAATATATGATATTAACTGCACCTTGAGATTATTGTTGTAAAGTTTGACAAAGAACATTTGTTATCAATGAAAAATCAATACAAACTCAAATGATGTCAGACTATTATAAGCATTATCAACATCCTCACGTTGAGAATAGGTTGACCCATCAATAATAATCTTTTGTAGAGCACAACAAGTACCAATTTGAAATTTTCTCCTTTACCAGTTTCAAGCTCATTAATTTCTAATAGATATGAAATTTCATCTGACTTAACAGCTTGCAACTCATCATGACACTTACTGGAAGAATAAACTATGTTAATAACAAAAGTCAATTTTGAAAAGAATTGATGAATTATTATGACTTCTCTAGATGCAACAGCTAATGCAAGTTGCAAATGATGAGCAAAATAATGAATTTGATATGCATAAAGACAATCATTCAAAAATAATGTTTGTAAACCATTCCATTCCCCTCTCATATTGTTGGCACCATCATACCCCTGACCACAAATGTTAGAAACATCTAGACTATACTGAGAAAGTAGAGTGCATAATTCTTCCTTAAGAGTTAATGCAGTTGTGTCTTTAACATGCACAATATAAAAAAAAATTGTTGTTGTTTGAAGCCATTTTTATCAACAAATATCAGAACAAGAGTCATTTGTTCCTCTTTTAATTCATCATGAACTTCATCAATAATTATACAAAATTTCGAATCACCAATCTTCTTACATATATGATTTCTCACCTTGCTAGAAAGAATATGCAAAATATATTTTTGAATTTGATATGAATTATACTTAGAATTATATAGAGCATTGTCCAACACAACTTTTGCAACTTAATTATTGTATGATGCCAAAAGTTTAATCATTTCAAAAAAATTGCCTCGATTTCTTGATTCACTGCTTTCATCATGGCCCTTAAAAGGACAAGCTTGGAATGTCAAATAACGAATAATATCAATTGAAGTCTTGAGACATAGTCAATTCTTCATAATTTGATCTGAGCTTTGCACATGAATAAGATTCCAAATATGCCATCTTGATTCAACAAATCTTGACAAGCTTTCACTATATTGTTGTGTGGTGAATAAGGATCATTCCCTATGTGTTTAAGAAAAACACATTTCTTTCCATTATTAACTTTTCTCCAATTTCTAAAACTTACAGCAATGAAAACATTTGATCCAGGATGTCCACTAAGCCTTTTGCTAAAAAGATAACAAGATAAGCAATATGCAGCATCTTGTGAATGAGAATACTCAAGTCATGAAGAAAATATACTAAAAAAATTAAATTAAAACCTTCTTCGATTATCATCTTTACCAGATAGAGGATATTGATTTAAATGTATTTCATATGGACCATATTTTAAAGAAGCCTTTCGAATTTCATCCACTTTATTTGGTGGATATTGCAAAATTTGAAGATGCTTGCCTGGATCTCGTTCTAAAGAATTCTCAAATCATCAAATGCAATTCTAGGAACCTTGGAAAGTTGCTTCTTAAGACAATTTTCAAGCTCAAATGACATGGAAGGAGTATTTTTTTCATTTTTTCATAAGCTTTTCTCTTGAAAATAGAATCAATGTTTCTATTCTTCATTATCTAAATACGTATCATACACAACACATTATTAAGGATGTTAAATATCTTTCACAAAAAAACACCACCAAATAAATAATAGTTAATTCCAATTGTCAATTTTTTTCACAGACGAATAAACTTTGTTTCTATTCAAATACAAAGTTTGGCCAAGGAAAAAAAATAAAATGTTATCACCTTCCAAGTTTCAATTCTTGGTACAATGTTGCTTACTTGTTTTCAATAAAATATAAATATAACTTAGGAATGAATGATAATAAATTATAAAAGGATAAGAAATTGAATTCAACAAAAAAGCAAAGAAAAGAATTGAATGTTATTACAAAGTTAATATACATGTAATGCTTATGTAAGTAACAAAGTCATACGAATTACAATTTACAAACTTACAATGTCAAATGTGCCAAATAAAAATAATTTAAAATTCTATTATATTATCAAAGAGATGGTAGAAAATGTTGCAAACTTACAAACTATAAAAAAATTTCAAATGTGTTTCACGTGTTGTGTTTGTATAGACTCTAGTTGATGCAGAATCAGAGAAATGGTGCACTAAAGTAATGGAAAGCTAATGGTGAATTTCAAGAACAAGGAGTTTAGATAAAAAAGATTGAGAAAGTGTAAAAAGAACAAAAATGAATGTGGAGTGTGTGTACATCTCAATGTCTTATCTCTCATCTCAATAAAACAAAATTTTCTATGCAAGTTTATAAAAGAAAACGTCTTGAACACATTAATAATATAATGTAATAATTAAAAACTTTAGTAATATTTATTATATTAATATATATATATATATATATGTATGTATAAATGATTTTAAAAAGCTTGGGGGCATGACTCCCCCCCTCCATCACTTATAGCTTTGCTAGTGAGCATGCTTACACATACCAACCACATGCAAGCATGACATGTGTAACTTTTGAAATTTGTCACAGTCATACCTATGTTCATCCAATAATAATGAAATTTGCAGTTGATCATCTTTCCTTTATGTTCATTGTCTCGTACACAAGAAATATGTATTGCACAAATCAAACTCTATTATATTGTGATTGTTTTATGATGAAATTTGTGCATCTATCACAATCTTATTTAGTATTTTTGTTTTTGTTTTATGATGACTTTGGGTCCTTATTTGTGTATGTGTTTTGTGATGAAATAAAGTCATTAGAAATGACACTAGAAAGCAAGTAAGTCAGCAAAATTGTGTGGGATCAAAGTGATCTTATGGACATGATGAATTTAATAGGGATAATGAATACAATAACAAAAATTTTGATAAATGTAATTAAGGTTCTATCAAATGTTTTATTGTAGGTAATATCGTGGGAGAGGAAATGTTAGCATTACATTTGGTTATGTTAGTAAGCCATTCTACACAATTAAGAATTTCATTATGCATAATTAATTTAATCATTCCCTAAACACCTTCCTTATTGATTTGAACAGCTTAGAAATGTAGCATACTTGCTCCTACAACTTGTGGGTATTAAAAGAAATGTCACAAACTACATGTTTAGATATCTTAACTCTTCTTCACATTTTATTTTTCAACACATCCAAGTAATGTGTTGACTAATAACCATAAACAATGGGGGTAGCAAATGCAAATGTGTCCTCAAGTGTTTTTTATCTCTTGTTGTAGTGGGCCAAAACATTGCAAGATAAGGAAGATAATTTGAAATTAATGTCTAAAACACATACAACTTTGTGTAAAAGGAAACAAGTTGCATTTGGGGTAATGACCAAGGGTGAACACATGTGTGTGTATGTAGAAAAATCATTGGATACACAATGTATATCTAGACTGTAGGATGTGTAGATCTAATTTGAACCGTTAAATTTGAAATTTCAAAATGATTCCTAATGTATTGACATAAAGCATCCTAACACATTTATGTGAAGCAAGTGATTCTTGATACTTAAGTGATTCCTAATACACTGATGTAACGCAAATGATTGTTAACACACTGACGTAAAACAAGTGATTCCTGACACATTGATGTAAAACAATTGATTCCTGATATAGAGCAAGTGATTCTTGACATATTAACATAAAGCAAATTATTATTGATGCATTGATGTAAAGTATCCTAACGTACTAATGTAATGTAAACAATATCTACTAAAGTATCCTCTTTGAAAACAACATCTTTAACAACAACTCTCATTTTTTTCTTCCATATATTATCTTCTTTGACAATTCTTCTCTAGAAACAATATCTACACAAGTCAAGAGACATTAAGTATATGATAAACTACGAAAACAAACTTTTTATTTTGATGACTTCTAACTCCTTTTTTTCATTGCAAACAAGTGGCCCGGTTATTCAATCTTACAATTAAAACTTAAGTGTTGATGACATAATATGATCTATTACCAAATGAACCATCTAAAAAATAGTTACTACAACAATATAATACATATATTTTATGCATAATTGGTGGTGTACTTATGTCTTACAAATCAAGAAATAAAGTTCACTTATTTGTCATTCTTAACTTATTTAGAATATGAAAAACTATATAACTAGAGTTTTGTTTGTCTAGCTCACTTGTACAGGGAGTTGTGTAGGTCAACTTACCTATCTACAAAACAAAATGATTGGTTGTACGTTTTTACTGCAATCTTGGGCTTGATGTTGTATGTCATTCATTCAACCACAAGTTGATCACAACATTGAATATCACTACTGGAAAAAACAGTTTTAAAAACAAATTTTCTTATCAGTTACATAAAACTCGTTCTAAAAAAATGTGATGGTAATTTTGTAATTATTATAAATGTTTTAAGACCTGTTACATTAGGAACAGATCAGAAATGTATTTTTCTTATCTGTTAAAATTTTAACAGATCAGAAAAGTACCTTTTCAAACTTGCTAAAATTTTAACAGATCTCGAAAGACCTGTGAAAATTTTAACAAATCCAGCAAAGACACCTATTGTTCATGCTAAGTTAAAATATTCACCTGTATTTTCTCTCTCCCTCTTTTTCCCATAATCTCTTATGCTCCCTATGTTTTTTATTCCTTCTCGTTCATTGTTCGTCATTTGCTCTTGTCGTTTGCTTCGCTCACCACACCATCGTGCTCACATCTTGCACTGTTGCAGTCTTGCAATGTCAAATTCGTGTCTTGCACCGTTGTGGTTGCATCCTGCACTGTCGCATTTGCTTTGCACACCGCCTCACTCGCTTTTTGGATAATCATCAGTTATATCTAGTGCACACAATTACAAAAAATTACATGTATACCCCCTCTCAAGTACATAAGAAAAAGATCACTTTGTATGCAATTTATATGTTAGGCACATGCAAACACATAATCTACATATGCTTACATGCAATCCATGATTTTTCTTTATTTTCATCTTTTCATGCCCAAGGTAGTAGAAGTTCCTTAATGACCCATGTCACAGACTATATGCAAAGCGTTCATTGTGAAAATCAACAGGAACCTTAAATAGGTATTGAAATCCTCCGAGAAATAGGCAACAAAGGTCTATTATCAGTAGACATAAGCAACATTAGGTTGTGCATCCTTGCTTTTCCAAATTTTTGTAAGAATTATCATCTATTTAATGACATTTTTTTAAAATTTTCTATGTTACTAAAATGTATTTTTCCACTATCTAATGTCATCTACTTAAGTTAAAAAAATTAATGAAGTTAAAATAATAATTAGATTGAAAAATGATAACATATAGGTAGAGATAAGCATTTGAGTTCAAGTTCGTAGACTATTGGTGAAACCCGCAACTCACATAGTATGTAAGTCTTAAAATTTTGGGCTCATTTAAATATGCAGACTTTTTAGACTCAACCCGTGAAACTCAGGAAATTTCTTTTAGCATTCCTTCATTTTCTATTCGCACCCCATTAGTAGGTGTATATAGCAACTGGGTGCTAAAAGAAATTGCTTGAAACTTGTGGTTTTAGCGGGTTAATCCACATGCATTCGTGAGTCTTCGCATAATTAACATTTTAATAAAAAATTATACTACTTATAAAAAATGGGATGTCATAAGTAAAAATTAAAAAAAATCAATACTTTTATAATAACATTTAATATTTGAGATTTTATTATTTAGTACATTTATATTTTATTTGTGTGCATTTTAAATTTGAAATATTTCATTTTATATTTAAGAATTGAAATTATGTTTGAAATGATATTTAAGATTTAACTATTCATTGATAAATACTTTTGGTTTGCTTGATTATAGTCTTGTAACTCATTATGTGATGATTTTAAATATATATATATATATATAAAAATTTTTATAATAATTTAAATTGAGACAAATTTATTTTAAAAGAAAATTTTTATTTTTATAATTTTATACGGGTTGGTCTGCAGGGCTTAAATATAATGAACCTGTTTAGAACACAGCTTTCATACATTGAGTTTCACAGGTTGCAAGTTTGCAAGTTGTGGGTTTCGCTAATAAGTTACCCACATGTTGATCTCTACATATATATTTTACAATTTAAAGTCTTAAAAATTTAAAAATTGAAAAACTAAAATTAAAAACAAAGGAAGAAAATTATGAAATTAGAAATACATTTATAAATATAGGAGATAGAAAATCTTGAGAAACAATGTTGGGTTATATAGGTAAATAATTTTCGGATGGTCGGGTTATTTAAATAATTAACTTTTATATGTATAAAAAAAGTCCGTAGTGTATAGGTGAGAAAATACATAGGTAACTCATAGCCATAGGTTAAGCGTACGTTTACTTTCAAATACATGTGAATTGAAAAAACAAATATTAAAAACAATGTTGATTACTTCATTTAATATATAAAAATATTACAAATACTTGATAACTATCTTTTATATACTGACACTGTGTTTTATGAGTCAAGGGGCTTTTTCCAGTCTTCATTAGTCTTCAGAACTCAACTTAATTTTTTATGTAAACAAAAAAGTATACTTACACTGTATTTGTTATAGAGAGAAGAAAATATAAAAACAGTGAAAATAGATAGAAAAGAAAATTAAAAAGGAAAAGATAAAAAATAAAAAGAAGGATACAAATCCTGGTTGACTCAGTTTTTTTTAATAAAAAATATTAATTATTAATATGTTAATTTTTATTAATAAAAAAATTAAAATCTGTTAACTTTTTTTCTTAGATTTTTTTTATATATAAACGTTGTCACTGCACTAATCTTATAACTCCTAATCTATTAATTAATTGAATAGTTAAAATATAAGTGTGAAATTATTTAAAAATAAATAAGTTGAGTATTATATAATCATCTCATAAAAAAATAATGGAAGACTTTGTCATTATATTTGATGGCAGAGGATGCTAACCCGTGCTGTAGGCATAGAGAAGTTTTCTTCGTCATTACCAATTCTTACTTCTCTAATAAAACGTTATGGAATCCGTTCAACCTAAATAAAACACACTCTTAAAAGCTGGGAGCAATTGATATGCAGCTAAGTCATGCGAATGTGACAAATGAATAAGATTCTTTAAAAAATTATCGTATCAAAAAGAAGATTATTTAAAAATGACGAAGGATGCATTGACATTATTTATTATTTAAAAACTAAATTCGATTATATATGTACTTTTGTTGGTGGAATTCTGCTGTTATTATAGGATCTAATTCCAGTCGATTGTGAAAATTGAAAACTTCCAACTCTACAAATTCCCCACCGGAAAATGATATACCACAGAAGCCAACTTGGGTTACAAAAAATTCGGTGAAGATATGACTTGTTTTGAATAGTTCCATCTCTTTTTTTAAGTTTAAGAATTTTGGACTTCTACTATTCTTTTTCATTAAAAACGTTACAATAAAAACAAAAAATTATAGCAGTTAATAATAAAAAATATTTGAGAAAGAAAAACTGAATAAAATTATATAAATATTAATTTATTCTTTTGACATTTATAAAGATATATATAAGATTGATTTGATGGTTAAAAACTACATTGTAAGAATGAAGAGAAAGAACTAACATTAATTATGTTATGAACAAAACAAACCTTGTTAGGCGAGGTTAGTCATTACTATTTATGTGTTCTGGTTGGGGATATAAGTTACTTCTAGGGGATTTGACCTAACTTTTTCTCTCATTCAGCACATGGGTGGCAGATAAGCGGAAGAAGAAATGCAAGTATGTGTTCTGACTTGTTGGTTGCTAAACTATTTGAATTTCCAGAAACTCAATAGTTTTTTATAAACTAACAGCAGAGTCTATGGATATTCTGATGGTGATTAAGGTAATTTCGTAAAAATTGTTAGAGTACTCTTTTGGATTTAATAGGGGATGTGTCTTCTCTAACTGGTATGGAAATCCTAGGTTGCGTATGCTAAATATGAAATAGAAGTCTCTAGTAGATTCTAGTTATTGGGAGAAGGTTAAGTATTAGGTATAATTGTTGTTAATATAATGATTGAAACTTTTTGTTTCATCAAGTAAGTATATATATAATAATTTATTTTTCCCTTAAAAAAAATTCATTGCTATTGATAATATCTATTCCTTATCAAGTAGTTTAAAATATAAATGCAAAATTAATTTGATTAGAAAGCAATGATAACTTATTTTTAATATCTTATATGTTAGTAATTAATGTGTTAGTTTTTGTTAGTGGAGGGATTTAAACTTACAACCTCCTTTTCTCTCTTATCTCAAAATGTGGATTTTACCAATAGACCAACCTTATAACTTTTAAAGCAATGCTAGCTAATGTTAGGATTGAATTTCACCTATCTTTTCTTGTACAATCCTTGGATTCTCCATATATAATGCATATTACTCAATGTTATTGAATTCATTAATTCATTTGAAACACCCTTAACATTGCAAATTCTAAGGATATTAACTTAATAATCAATCTTTTAATTAGAGTTTAAAACTTTGCTTTTAGATCGTGAATTTAACAAACTAACAATTCTAAATCTATTCCTATCATTTAGAAAAATTAGATGACTTGACTCAAATCTAATTCAAATAATACTTTTTTCAACGAGAATCTAAATCTCATATCATAAGACGAGTGATCAAATCATCTAAAGCATTAAGTGTAGAATCAAATCACTAACATCGACTAACAAGAAATTATATGTATATATAGAGAGAGAAAGAGGACAATTTAGGTAAGAAAAAAGGTTAGAGTGAGAAATGAGAAAACATAATAATAACCGTAGGATTTTAATAAACGGTTTAAATTGACTTATTAATTAAACAGGTTCACATAGTTCTCTCACATAGAGACCTCTCCCATAAATGTTTAACGCACGTTCTCTGTCATCACCTGCGCGTGACCTTGGTGCTGCTGCAGATGATGAGGGCGTCGTAGAAGGAGATCTTAGTAAATAGCTCCTTAGTGGAGAGATTATAGGAACAGTCAACGTTAGAGATCGATGCCTATTAAGAATGTGTCAGACAAATCCCACAATGGAATTTGTTATTAGAAAGTAGAAGCAGTGCTTTTAAGGGAAACATTCCACTGAAGAACACAATTGTGGTTGCAGTTGCTCTTTGTGGACTCTAGAGGCCACAAATATGAATAATGTAAAACAATACCTTGGTTCATCACTATTCTTATAGTCCCTGTCCTTTTCTTAAAAAAAAAAAAAGAAGTTAAATCGTTCACTTAATTTCCTATGTGGCATCCTCAACAAAAATAAAACCATATATGTACAACTTTAAATTCAAAATGGGATTTAGTGCTATTCAAGTTTGGATTCAGCTGGTATACAAAAAGTAGAGGAGAGAGGGAGTTGCGATGAGAGAGAGAGAAAGAGTGAAAGAGAGAAAGAGTGAGAGATGGGAAACAAAGGGGTTGGGATGTAGTGGTGGCAAGGTGACGAAAATACTGACGGTGACAGTGGTGGTGGCAACATCGACAATGAGAGGCGGTGAGAACGGTGGCAGTGGAGTGGGCATGGTGGCAACACGCGGGTGGTAAGAGAGAGTTTGCATTAAACATTTGGGGGAGATGATTTTGTGTGAGAGAACCACATGAGATTGTTTAATTAACAACTCAATCTAAACTATTTATATATTTTCTCATTTCTCACCTAACCTTTTTCTCACTTGTGTTTCCTTTTTCTCTCTCTATATATATAGAACATATCTAGTAAGAAAATTAAATTTATATGAGAGTGGAAGGAATAAATCTCAGGCATTGAGAGAAAAGAGAAAGAATATCTGAAAAATCTCAAATAATATTTTGTGTATTTCAAACAGTTAATTTCTATTTTAATGGTTGAGATTTGTGTATTTCACTCTCATATAAGATACTTTACTCTCAAATAATATTATATATATGTATAAGCCTACAATAACCAAAAAATGGGGATGAATTGTAGTGTAAACAGATGTATCTATGTCTATTTAGTTATAAAAATGTTTTGGTGGAAGGCACAAGACACAATTTTATGAAAAGATTTCACAAATGTTTTCTAGAAATCTGCACAATTCAAAGTTAAATAAAAAATATAAAACACAATATTTTTATCCTGATTTATCTCAATCTTGAGACTATCTCTAGTTTCTTAGCAAAGGTTAAGGTTCCACTAACTTCAATAAGATACAAGTAAATAGTCTTTTCCAAGTCTTTTTAAGTTTATCTTAAATGGTCTTTCACTAGCCTAATTTTGATGCCTGGCCTATTTTTTGTTACACTTTTAATCATGTTTTTGTGCATTGAAATTTCTCTCCTGTAAATAAATAAGAAAAATTCTCAAAAGTAAAACAAATTATTGAGTACACATGGGAACTACAAATGTCTAAAGGTTACCCAATGTGTTTTCAACACGTGATTGATTTCGTTGTTTATATATGTTCCTTCTGCATTGCATCTTGCTAATAAGTCAGTTAATGTGCGTCTTTCCTTATATGGTCCATTTAGGTTTGTTATGTTCATGTGCCTGTATATATGAAATAAAACACTTAATATACAAGTAATTTTATTTTTCTATCATCATCAAAATGTAAGTCTTGATTTATCTAGTGAATTAACTATATATATATATATATATACCACACACACCATCGCTTAGCCGGTTTCAGTTTGGCTCAACAATTCCTTCTTTGGCTCAGGTTTGGCTAAGCAAAATGTAGAGGACAACTAGTTTTTTCTTTTCTCTAATTACACTAAGCGAAATTCAATCTAGCTCAATGCTTTTCTTAAAATTTTAAGACCTTGAGGCCTTGAGCAAATCTACGCACAAAATTAAAGGTTCATAGGTCCATAAACTACTAACTCTTTGCAGAATACCATGTTTACACATCCTTTTGATTTACAATTATTAAAAAAGTTATATTTTTAAGTAAAATAACACTGATAATGAACATAATCTTCCATGGCAATTTGTGTGATTATGTTCTCCCTAATCCATTAATAGGTAAACAATTAATCCACAAAATAATAAATAGCCTACAAATGCTTCGTCATACAGTCATATTTATTAACATCAAATCACCCCATTATACCTATTCAATAATGTAAAACAAGTTAAATCCTCAACTTCGCATGTTAAAATTCAAAACCCAATTAAAAACCTCAATCCAATATTACCAACACATGATCAAGGAAGAAAAAAAGAGGGGAAGGTAAGAAAATCACACCAAAATGCAAATGTGCTTAAGTATGTGGATTAATCTCCTCCTATTTCTCGTTCTTTTCTTTTCTTTTCTTTTCTTCTTCTTTTTTTTTTTTTCATTTCTAAAGCCAAAATTTGTATGTGTGCCTGTGAATGGGTTTTAAGCCCTTAATGAGCCTATTGACCCTTTGTTGCCTAATCAAACTCTAGTTCAATAATCTCATAAAACAAAAGCAAAATCCTATATTATGCAAAGCATTTATAAAAAAGCTATTTTATTTATTTTTTATTTTTCCATGATTCTAATTTTGGGAATGTTACTCTATGTTCCAAATTTCATAAGTAGAGAAACCTTGCTTAGCCCATGTATGCATACTTTTGTGATGTTCCCCTATTAAAATAAATTATTTGAATATTGAATGTCTCAAAAAAAATCTAATTTTATATATATTTGTCTCATCTACTGCTAGAATGAAACATCATCACAAATAAGAGAAAAGCTTTCAACCAACAAAAATGAGTTAGTTTGGGTTTAGTAATTTAACCTTTCAACCCATATGGCCTAACTTATGAACCCATCAGCTCAACGGTTCAAAAGATTGGTTGGGTTGGATTAACCTATTAAATAGGTTTTTTATATTTTTTTAAGAGGTGACAACTAAATATTACTTTATTTGATATAATGTTTTATGGACCCTTATAAATTATACTTTATTTTAATGTTATATTGTATAACTATTTACATAATGATAATTTTTAAAAGACAGTTTTTGTTCTAAGACAATTTAATAAAATAATAATCTTATGAGTTTTTTGGCGAACAACAATGATCTTACATTTATTTTATTTATTTAAGAGGTCAACGTACTTATCAGTTTCTCTATTTGTTAATTTTTAATTTAAAAAATTGTTTAACCAATCCTACTTAAACTGCAATCCATTAATAATGGGTTAGATTGAGATTTTCAACTCAATTTTAAAAATAATTCAATCCAACCAAACAAATCAAAACATTGTATATTAACTGTCTAACATATCAGTTGGAAAAACAACATGAAATATAATATTCTGCCAAAGCTTAATTTAACAATGCCAATTCCTGTATGTTATGTGAAACGGTAAGCGATGCTAACAAAAGTGCACATATATAACTTTACTAATTTCTTTTAATATGGGAATTGATCAGTAGCTATAGAAATTTTTTTAAATAGCATTAAAGGTAAGAGATAGTCACACTATTTACTCATTTAATACATTCTACTATTAAGTTACAGTGATAGATTCTCTTTGAAAGAGTTACGAATAAAAAGGTTTTAGATGAGAGTTGAATCTCAGTATTTGAAATTATTTATCTCTTTATATTTAGAACCTGGTTGTAATTTTTTTTTCAGATAGTAAAAATATTTTCTCAGTCTTATTTATCAATTAAGAGTTCTTTACGTAAAATTTATTACGTGTCAATTTTTATTTTTTTCATTTCTTATTTTAGTAATAAATTATTATTTTGTCACTTTAATATCCAACGTAAAGTCTTTTTATTATAACCACCATTTAATTAATTTAGTTATTTATTTAAATTTTTAATCGCATCATTATAACCACTAATTCATCATCGAATCTGTTCTGATCCCAATGCCGAATATAATTCCTTTTTTGAAAATAAAATATCATACTTTTACTTCAAAGGAAGACAAAGTAATTTTTTTTTCCTGTAAGAAAATATAATGGAGGTAATAAGATTAAAACGCCATAACACACTTGCTTTTAATTTTTATTTAATAATCATAAAGTTAGGAGGATACGAAATTCACTAAAGTCAGTCATTATGTCAAAATTATCGTTTGAGACAATCCTTATTAGCATAAAGTAAATTCAATCAAATAAAGTGATTACTATTCAAAGATTAAGATGCTTGTCTACACATGGGTTGATATTAATTCATTGATCGAAGTTTCTGGCATCTTTTAATTTTATTCACTCACCATTAGTTTCATTTGTATGAATTTTAAATTAATAGCCTACTATTTGGGTTCTATTAGTTATATAAACGTCTTTGCTTATACTGAAATTAGAACAACAATGTTCCATATAAAATATTGTGGGAATTAATTCCATATCGGTTTATTATTTTAAGAAAGGAGTTAGCCACCCTAATGCTTCTTTCCTTTGTAATGTTCTCTCCTATGTATGGAATTTCTGTTCCCATTCTCAGATGTTTTCTAGTGAAGGCTGTCCTTCAATTTCAAGCTTTTCAACCACAACCTTTTCTCCCTTAAATTGTCTTTTTTATTTGACTTGACATTCCTAATAAATTTACGTAACTTTTTAAATAATATATTCGGGTATATTTGAAACTTTTAGCTTTATATTTCACAATGAACTGTTAGTTTAAATTTGTAAAATTGGAGTCGTGTTTGGACCTCATAAATTGGTTACTGTGGAACCCGACCCATATTTAACCACTAAAGTGTAAACCACACACCATAAAGGGAAATGAACCAAAAAAAATGAAAAGAGCATCTTAACGACTCAGATGGGCTACACAGAGTACAACTGATCAGAAAGGAATTATTGGATTTGCAATTATCCACGTAGGCTATAAATATAATATACATTTTATAGGTTATAGTCAAATAATAGATAACTATGCGTCTATATATATATAGATTAATTGGTATAAACAAAGAATCTTACATTAGGAAAAGTTTGTGTCCATCTGTTCAATAATCTTTGGATTCAAATCGAACTATAAATCATATGTGAATTTTATATAAAATGTCCATCTGTTTTTCTAACCAGATATAGGAAAAGTTTGTGTATGCTTAAACCATTTTTGGATTTTAATCTTATTATTCGTGATAGAAAATATATTAACTTTTAATATTTCATAGTTTTATTATTAAAATTTATCCTCAAACTTGATTATCTTCTAATATTTGACAACTTCATCATAAATGTCAAAATTTCCTCAAAACTGAAGTCCAGACAGGTATTGAATATAAAATCGTACGGTACTTGTTCTTACCTTGAGTTCGAGTCTTAAATTCCTATTTAATCAGTGGAGGATATTTATAATTAAATTAAAATTATAAAATAGTAGAAAAAAATAAAATGAGTTCAAACAAAGATGAAAATATAGAGTATGAAATCGTATAACAAAATTCAATTCACATAATTAAGTTAAGAAAAGATACAACCACGACAAATAAAGAAAATACTTCAGCGCCAGTCTCTTGCACCGTAACCCAAATTAATAATATCAAAGGAGTTTTTTTTTTTTTTTTGTGACGATAAGAATAAATTATTGTTAGATCCAATTAGGAATAACCATTAAATCACAAAATCATGTTTCCTTTTAAGAAATTTAACTTTTTTAAATAATTGTGTCATTCTTAGATAATTTTTTTGGATAGGAAAAGTTTAACTTTCAATACTGCCTAGTTTTATTATTAAAATTTACCCTCAAATTAGGATTACTATTAAATAAATAAGTCATGTTTTTTTTAAAGAAATTTAACTATTTTAAATAGTCGTGTCATCCTTAAATAATATTTAAAATCATAACCACTCATTGCTATTTCTACAATCAATCAAAATTTATTTATATGAAATTTAAGAAATAATCATGTCATCAATAAATATAAACATATCCATTCATTTCTAATCATTACCATTCTATTCTATAATATCTAACCACAATCTTCTAAAATAATCATATCATCATTAGATTGTTCATCGCCAGTTAACTTTTCTCCTGCCACATAACCAAAATTAATATAAAATGATGTCTGTTTTTTCTGTGAGAAAAAAGAATAAAGTATTAGATCATATTATGGACAATAGTATTTTTTACAGCATTATGAATAATTGTATTGTAGTATAACATAAACTACTCAAAATCCAATTACAATCAAAATTTATTTATGGTCTTCATCTAAAAAGAAAAGACAAATCCTACCATAGTCTAGCAAAGCCTTCCTTAACGTCACAAGTGACCACCAACCACAGTTGATCAATTCTTGAAAACAACTAATTTTTTTCAAAATGATTAATTTCTTTAAAAGAGAGTTCAAAAACATGTCTAGATTTTTATGTTAACTTGATAAAAACAACACATGGACCCAATCTCTAACTTTGAAATGCGACACATAAAAAGTATCATCGGTTCTACGGCACACATTTATGTATCCAGGACAAGTATACACGAAAAGTAGGTGTAATGTGACCATTCAGCGATCGAGGTGAAATAAAATTCATGATAAAATGCAGTTGTAATGTTTCTAAGGAGGCACTGCTTATGTGCCTCCAGTAGGTCCCATTGCATAACGTAAAAATCTACATGCCTAAACAAAGAGAACGACACAAAACGTAGGTGAAACATTCCAGAACATTAGATATTGGCATAATGTTTCTTCCTGTGAGATTTCCGACACTAGCCACTGGTCTACAAAATGGTGGAGTCTAGACGTTTGAAGTGTCAAACAAAATTGTTCAAAATATGCTTCATGCCAGGCGAATAAAAAATGGTTTACCACCAACTAGTGACAGTAACAAGCACTATAAACAACTCAACTTATCATGATTGCACCCCCACATCACCTGCGACATGATCAACTGGACCACCTGCACCATGATTGTTATAATAGCCCCCACCTCTACCACCTCTTCCTCTGTTGTTATAATAGTTCCTTGGATAATAATTTCCAGGTTGATCGTAGTATTGATTGCGCCCATTTTGGTAGCCTCCTCTGCCACCACTTCTTCCTCCACGTCCATTTGAATAACCTCTGCGACCACCACCACCACCTCGGCCACCTCTATGGTTCTGATAACCCCTCCTGGGGTATGACTGCTGCTCCTTTGCCTCTACATCTCGTTCATTATGTTCTACTTCTGCTTGTGGGTTCTGTTCATGTTGAACTGACACCTCAACTGCATTTTCTGCTTCTACTTCATCCTGCAGAGAGAAAAAACCTTTAGCATCACATTCACACTAACTTCAATGCCATTACGGTATGTAGCCAAAATTATACAAACCTTCTGAAGCTCTCCTTCAGGATCAGTCTGTTCATCCTCAGATCCATGTCCTTGAAAATTTGTAGATCCTTCATCCTACAAAAAAGCAAGTAACTAGTAAGCTAAAAGTATCAAGTATCAAAAATTTATTTTGGCCTGAATCCACGACAACCAAAAACAAATCAATGTTCTTTATCATTCCAAAGAAAAGAAAGCACCATAAATATCATATAATCCACCCCAATGAATACAAACAACTTCCTGATAAACCGCACATACCAGTTCAGAACATACAAAATACTGCTGGAGCCTATTTCTTATTTCTTCTACACACACTTACAAATTCCAAAGACATGAGACATCCATCGGCCTATCCAGTTTAAATACACATAAAGTTCACAGAATTGAGCAGATCAGAATAATTTGTTAGCTGAGATTTCTCGGTTGAAATAGTACTCCTTGAGCTCTCACTCGTCATAAATTCATAATATTTTCTTCATACACTCTAATCTAGCATTCATCCGAGTTCCCATCACCAAGAGCACCAGACTAATAGTTTGTAACAAAGATTATGACTCCTTATAAAAAGTGTCATCTTGTGCAATGACATGACTTAAAAGTGAAAGTATACATTGCTAAGTTTAAACCTGGACTGACACGACAAGAAAACTTAAGATGTATTATTAAATTAAATTTAAACAAAAGAAATCAATATATGGAATCAACTATCATGCCATTCATGATAATAATACTTTGGAAGTTAATCAATAAAAGCACATTTATTTGTCAACAGGTTAACATTTTTTTATATTTAAGTAAACTCAGTCATCAAACATTAAGTATACATCCAAGAGAAATATGTTAATTCTAGACATGATGATAGATAAATTAGTTAATACTCCTATTGTCTTTTTATAAGGCTCTTTAGACAAATCATGGTACCAATCAAAATAGTTAGATTGGCTAATATTATTGGCTTGTTAAAAAAAAGTCACTAGTGTACCAATTTAATCCTCACATATAATACTCTTGGAAAATAGATAAATGACATGATTTGACAATAAGATATGAGAGAAGACCATAGTAGTGAATAGCACCGCTTTTGCAGCACGGCAGTGCATCACAACCGGCAGCCGCTCATAGACGGTGCATCCGGTTACACCTGGCAGATGCAGAGGAGACTGTCCCGCATTAGAGGAAGAAGACAAAGAGGACACAACTTAGGGTTTCCTTTTTTAAAAAAACCATTTAAGTGAAACACACTGTTTCACTTAAATGGTGTTTTATTTTAAAAAAAAAAAAACACATGTGAAATGCATGTTTCACTAAAAAACTTTGTAAAATACAAAACCCTAAGCTTTTACAATTGTTTAATGCATGTCCCAATGATCTTCGGGTTCACACCTCCTTCCGACAAGGAATGTGGTGTCCGGTGGCAAGAGGAGGATGTTTCCAACTACAATTCCAACAACCAACAGTGAGGACATTCCCAACTCCTTTTTCGACATTCTGCAAACACTCCCTTTCACTCTCCAACCTTCTCATTTTTTTATCTTCACCAATCATGGCTTCACCCATGGGTCAGCCATCCTCTCGGTCAAGACCAACCTCTTCCAATAATAGCACCACTTTCGCAACATGGCGGTGTGTCAGGACCGGCAGCCACTACTAGTGGGTGCATCCTATCACACCTGGCAGATGCAGAGGAGTCTATTCAGCGTTAAGGAAGAAGACGAAGCCAACACAACTTAGGGTTTTCCTTTTTTTAAAAAAGGCATTTAAGTGAACACATTGTTTCACTTAAATGGTTTTTTATTTAAAAAAACACATGTGAAACATGTTTCACTTAAAAACTTTATAAAATACAAAAACCCTAAGCTTTCACAACTGTTAACCGCATGTCCCAATGATCTTCAGATTCACACCTTCTGGCAACGACTACGGTGACCGATGGAAAGAGGAGGCTGTTTCCAGCAACAAGTCCGACATACGTGAGAGGAGGAAATTCCCGACTCCTTTTTCAACGTTCTACAAACACACCCTTTCACTCTCCAACCTTCTCTTTTTTTTATCTTCACCCATGGGTCAGTCATCCTCTCAGAGCCAAGACCAACCTCTTCAAGTGGGTTGGTGAAACCTACTGGTCCTAACTTGGATATTACTTGAACAAATAAGTGTTATTATTTATTTTTCAGCATATATATTATGTTTTTAGGGATTGCTATCGCTATAGCATTTTTGGAAGGTGGCCACTATATGCCACTATCTACTATTGACTACTATGGAGAAGACATTTATAAATGACGTCTCAAATTCTTCTAAAAAACATAAATGTTTGTTTGGCAACAATTTTATAGAACTGTTTTCAGTATTTTAATATTTAAAAACTAAGATAGCGTATATTTTGGGCATTTTCTGTTTTCATTTTCAGAAAAAACAGAAAACAATAGTAAACATATGTTTGGTTGGAATTTAGAGAACATTTTCAAAAAATAACTGAAAACAAAAAACCAAAAAAAAAAAAAGTTGTTTGTGTTTTCAAAAATTAACACTGTGGAAACTTAATAACAATATTGTAATTATATAAAAACAATATATATATATACATGTATTTTAAACTATATATAAATAATTTATAATATTTTTTATAAGATTGATTAAATTTAACAATATTATTTTCTGAAAATAGAAAATATCAAAGGAAATCAAATATTTTCTCAAACTAAATGTAACCTAAAAACCCGTTCGGTTACTATTTTCTTAAAACAATTTTCAAAACAGTTCTGATTCTTTAGTTTTTAAAAACTAAAAAGCAAGAATAACTATAGGTATTTTTGCTTTTAAGTTTTCTAACACAAAATACAAAGAGAATATGTTGATTTTTGTTTTTCATTAACGACATATCCCTAAATATGAACAAGTTTTCTTCATTTTCATTTTTTCAAAAACAGTTTTCAAATAATACTTTCCAAACAAGTTTTTTTTTTCCTCTTCTTCTAGATAAGAGTTTATGAAAACTATTTTTGAAAATTCTTTTCAAAAACTAAAAAGAAAAACCAAACCAATCAAGCTCTAAATATTTGCAATCTTTATTAGGAATAAATAATGAAGACAAAAATCAAAGCATAGAAATTGTAAAATGCCTTATAAAAACAAAAAGAACCAAAGTGCTTCTAAAACTATGCCTTATAAGAAGGACTAGAGGGGGTATACAATTTGGTCTACAAAAGTAACAACTTATTACTTTGGTCTACAAAAGTAACAACTTATTACTTTGGTCTACAAAAGTAACAACTTATTACTTTGGTCCAGAATGTTTTTGACTACTAAGTACTCTTTTGAGGGATGAAACTGTATACATATGTTGACAACTTGGTGGGATAAATTTGTTATTAACAAATTATTTCATTCAGAGTATTCACGTATAGTATGTTTATATAGAAAAGTAACAAATTGGAGAAAGAACAATCAATTGTCCCAGCCACCACCTATGCTTTTAGAATGTTGTGCAAGTATTCAAAATAGCAAAAACAACAAATCCTTTACACTAGAAAGTTTCCATGCATCAATCAACACTTTTGTATTTTTCAGCTTGTTTATAAAAATGAAATTAAAAACATACACAAATTTTACACCAAAATCAGGATTCAAATAACTTCCGAACAAATAATATAAATTGATATTATCACACTAATCACCAGAATAAGACTGATCTTTAAATTTTTTGTGTAATAAACATAGTGCACAACACACCTTTTAGAGTTTGGAGATATGGTAAAATTATTTCCTGGTAATTTATAAATCATTCTTGGCCACCTATGAGGACCCGGGTAAGGAACCCCACTACACAACCAATGAAGGGACTCCCTCTTAAGCCCTCTATCATCATTTTGAACACACCCAAGTAGCACTCCATCTGGCATTTGAGACAGCAACACACTTAAAAATCCAGATGCATGCCACTTATTTCACCAACACCCCAGAAAAAGGAAACCAGTGCTATCAATGACAGTACATGGCAAAAGGAAAAAATTGCTTCAGCATTCCCTTCCATCATGACGGCCATGGGAAATTAATCATATCAACACAAACTATCCACATACAATAAAAAAATGCAAAACCAGTTGATGAATGAAAGCACAGAACCAAGGACTTATGAGTAAAAAGACTTTGACTTCAATTGAAAAGAACAAGTATCACTCGCAATACAATGTCAACTATGGCAATAATATTTTGAAAACATCTTGTTGAGGCCTCAGTACCCCTTCTCTAGCATAAGCATAGTACATATCAGACCCCCCTGCTGCAACATTTCAGATGTATCTAACCCTAGTGAGTAACCTGGAATTTCTATGTTTCCTATCATATGGACATATAAAACTAACAGCTTATTCTTAAGCACAACATGAATGCTACAATCTTCAAGGTTACATGTTAAAGGAAGTAGGACAAGGTAAGCCATTTTTATTCATCTATATAAATTAACAACTACACTTCAACCCCACCGCATAAAGCAGTAACATCTGATAAGAAATTTAAAAGTTTTCTTCATAACCAAGATCCACTACAAAGGTGTATGCACGGCTTATGTTGAGGCACTGCAAGACATGCACAAAAGGTACGTCAAAGAGAAGGGACTAAGGACTTTTCTTTCAGAATAGGATTGCATCAAAGACCATCCCCAAGTTCATATTAGTTTAATTCTAGTCTTGGATGTGCTTATAAAGCATTAACCCTAATTGCATGCATTTTACAGATGATATATAATCTGAAGACAAAATTCCAACAATAGCGATGTCACTCTCAAATTACATTTTATCCAACCAAATTAGGAAATGTCTACAGTAAAAAGTACAAAAAATTTAAATTTTTTTCAGAAAGAATACAACAATATGCAAGCCATGAACTTAACTCGGCAGAATTCCCATTTTACCAACTTTAAACATGCAACAGACATCCAAACACAACATTTAAAAAACAACCAATCCAGAAAGCAGTGTAGTTATACCTTCTCCTGAGACTGAAAAACAGGTGGCTCCACTTCAACGGGAACCACAGAGCCATGCACGGGAACATGGAAAGACACGTAATTTCCCCCAGCAGCAGCGGCAGCAACTTCAACCGAAGCCTTCATCTCAGGAGTGGTAGTAAAGTACTCGGAAGACATAATCTTGTTCAACTTCTCCCTCAATCCAGCATCTGCAAAAAAGAAAAAAAAAACAGTGAATAAGAAGTTAGCGAGTAATAAAAAACACGAAACAAGAGCAAGCAGTTGAACAGAAGCATACAAGTAACATCAGCATCAGGCCCAATGGGTTGGTCGGACTTAGCGAGCCAGAGCTTGGCGTGTTCGACGCAGCGCTGCAGCGCGTTCTTGTGAGAGAAGCTCGAATCGGCGGGGCGCGAAACAAGCAAGCCTCTTAAGGAGGAGATCGAATCCAAGTCCTTCTCGCCGAGCAGATCGGTGGCGTCGTCGGTGACGTAGTCGTAGGTCAAGCAGCAGCCGCGCTCGTGCGTCCTGGTGAGCATCGTCGAAGCGAAATCACTCTTCACATCGAAGAGCGAGCCAAAGTAGAGCAAATTGAGAAGGTCCTCCACGACGACGTCGTTCGAGTGCAGCTGCGGCTCAGCCGAGCCGGAGCTCTCGGCTAGGGTTTCGGTCTCGGTCTCGGTCTCGCGGCGGTTCTGCGCGGTGTTCAGAAGCTCTTCAGAGAGAGCGGAGGCGAGAGGCTGGCGAAGCTTCTCGAACTCGTCGATGAGTGCGAGAACGGAGGGTTTGGAACGGAGAACCTCTTCCTGCTCCTTGTTAAGGGGTTTGCCTTGGGAAAAGGACTCTTCCATGGCCAGGATGCGGTTCAGCTTCTTTTTGAGGTTTCGGACGCGCTTGTTGATTAGGCTCATCACGGGGCCGTCGGCGCCGGCGACGTCGGGGTTTGCGGTGGCCGCCATTCGCACCTCCTCAGGCTGAATCTTACTTAAAATCGGAAGTTGTACGGTGGCGCCGCTGGGGCGGCGGCGAAGGGGTGGTTTGCGGCGGAGAAAGAGAGAGTGGGGTTTTTGCTTGTGATAGCGAGTTTGGTGTGGTGAAAGGCTATGCGGCAGTGTGTGAGGAGTGAGGAGTGAGGAGTGAGGAGTGTGGAGTGTGGAGTGTGAAGAGAGTGTACTTTGGGTTTCGGAGAGTTTATAATGAGAGTAAGCGTGCGTTGGGGTTTTGATGAATATTTAGAGGAACCGAGTGGGCCGAACTTGTCGGCTCAGAGGCCAATGGATCTTTGGACCCAATTACACTTACATACTGCATCCTTTTATGCCAGTTGGGTACCATTTATAGGTTCAATTATCCTTCCCCAGAACCATCCTTTTTTGTCACTTAAATGATTAAATTCAACTATTTATGAAAATTATTTTTTGATAAAAGGTTAAGTTTTTTAACATGTGCTCAATTCTTATCATTAAAACTAAAATTAATGAGATTTAAGAAGTGTCATTATTTTTTTATTTAATCTCAAAATAGTAATATATAAAATGTATTGAATGAAAGATTTAGCAAGTGGAAAATCTTTATGTTGAATAAAAAATATAAGTTTGTTATTTCTTATTTATTTATTTATATTTTATCATTTTACTTATGGTTGTGTGAGATTTTTACTTGTTTATTTATTTATATATATTTAGTTAAAAAGTATAAATTGATTGACTAAGATGTTTGAGTTATTTGTAAACTTTTAACGTTATTTTTACTCCATTTTTAAGTCCGAAAGATAAAAAAAAAATCATTTCACTTATCATCTTCATTTTCATGTGTGAATTAATTCAATAGTATTACTTGATTTACTCTTTATTTTATTCCATTTTCTCTTTCTTTATTTATTTTTAAAAATCTTAATGCATGAATTCTTCACACCATATTCTAGTGATTCTAGGGTAGGTAAAAAATTTTTACACATCTTTCAATCAGGACATGTCCTCAAATGGATAATTTTTTAAAATCCACTACATTTGATAATTTTAAAATAATATTATTATTGTTGGATAAAAATAAAAAATATGAAAAAATAACTAAAGTATTAAAAATATTTTTAAAAAAGTACAAATTTATCATATTTTTATTTAAATAGATGTTCTTACCTTATACTACGGTTAAAGTTTTTATTATATTTAGTTGTTTTTTTTTTAAAAAAAAGGAATATCAGGCCCAAACTTAAGATAAAAAACAAATAAAACCCACATGTGTCTTAAGCAATATCCTAAAGAATTAAAGAAATTTAATAGAAACAAAGGATGTAGTTATTGATGATTTTGCTCCCAGCAAAAGGATCAAGATCATATTTAACTCTCGTGAATACATATAATAGAATTAAACTACAAAATCAATTGACTTTTTCATAAATTAAAACTAGTGTTTTTTAACTTTTGGAGAAGTCAAACTAGAAAACAGTTTATAAAAATCAAGTATAAGTTGATTTTAGTATGTAGGTTTAGAGAAAGCAAAAATAATTGTACTTGTGGGATTCGCTTCAATTTTGATAAGTATTATCTATTTTAGTTAGGTATGGTTTCAAGTCTAGATATTATCTGATGTGGTGAATCGGGTTTGTAATTATTTATCTTGTTGTGATTTTAATAATTATATAATAAGTTTAAAGTTATATATTTAATTAAAATTTTATTTTTTAAATTTTAATTAATATTTTTTTGTTATTTATTATTCTTTATATAGTTTTTAAATTAAAATATAATTAACTAGTGAAGATCTATTTATTCTAATACTAAGTTTAAAATATTTACTATTCATCTTAACTATTTATTTAATTAAAATTTAATTATTATAATGAATAACTAATTTTAACCATTAGATTTTAAGAAAATAAATGGTTAAGATGTCTTTTAAACTTAATATATAATTTATTTAATACTAAATAAGTAAAGTTAAACTGTAAAAATTAATATAACATATTATTCACAAATATACCTAAATCCGAGAACACCCGACAAAAATGAGAATAAGAATTAAAATTTAATACTTACTTTTTTTTAGATTCGAATACGTCTCACATTTTCCAAATATGAAACGGAAAGGTCAAAGTCTTCCCACACTACAAAGAAGAGAAGAATCAAACTCATACCTACCCTGCATTATTACCATTACCATCCCTGTATAGACTCAATTCATTTTATTTTTTGTTTAATTGCACCTTTTTTTCCCAATTGTATTAAATCTAAAAATTTTACCATTTTATTTTAAAATAAGACATTTATTTCTCTGTTTGAAAATTTAGAATTTTGTCTCACGAAACTATTATTTTTAACTTCGTCACACAATTCTTTAAATAATTTAAATTTTATTTATTTCATCAAATTAAAGTTAACCATATTAGTAGCGATAATTTAAAATGTCACTAAACCATTTTTAATCATTGTCGATTTTAAAATGCTACTATGTATCGATTGAATTTAGATTAATAAATTATTGATTTAGACTTAACCTTTAATTAGGATTTTAGCAAAACTAATTAAAGATGTGTGTAATATATATAGAGAGAGATAGATATAGAGAGAAAACCAAATTTACACGAAGGTGGGATGAATAAATCTAATTGAGAGAGACAGAAAAACCTCAATCACTACTAGAGAAGAGAAAAAAGAGTGAGAGGTAATAAATACCAGAAGAAAGAGAATGAGTGTTTGTTTGGCAACAGATTTATAAAACTATTTTTAGCATTTTAATTTTTAAAAACTAAAAAACTTGTTTGGATAGTGTTTTCTTAAAACAGTTTTCGAAAATAGTTCTGGTTTTTTAGTTTTTGAAAACTAAAAAACTGGAACAGCTGAAAGTAGTTTTGCTTTTGAGTTTTCTGTTTTTGTTTTGAAAACTCAAAACACAATGAGAATATGTTGTTTTTTGCATTTTATTGATGAAATTCTAATAAACATAAACAAGTTTTTTTATTTTTACATTTTCAAAACAGTTTTCAAATATCACTTATCAAACAAGTTTTTTTTTTCTTCTGGAAAACAGTTTTTGAAAACTATTTTCAAAAACTAAAAAACAAAATCAAATCAATCAAACTCTGAGAATTATTAATTTTTATTTCAACTGCTGACTTTTGTTACTCTTACTCTCACATCAAATACCTTACACTTAAAATGGAATACTTTTTGCCACTATACATCCATAAACAATATTTATTAATCTATCGCTCTTCTTTTCAATATTTAAACAAATATTGATATTTTAATTGTTTATCTCACTTATTTTTTATCACATAACTTTAATTCTTTAAATATTGAAAAGAGGCGCAATGCATCGATATATATTCCTGTAGGATAATTTAGGTTCCATTTGTTTCAGTTTTCAGTATTTTTATTTTTAAAACTTTTATAAAACAATTCTATGATATTTGTTCCTTAATTTA
Organism: Psophocarpus tetragonolobus; assembly: GCA_037954015.1. NCBI lineage: Eukaryota > Viridiplantae > Streptophyta > Magnoliopsida > Fabales > Fabaceae > Psophocarpus > Psophocarpus tetragonolobus. Next base: position 84,893,329 of record CM075689.1, read on the forward strand.
TATCAGTCTCTCGATTTTAGTTGTTTCTTCCTATATTTCCCTGCAACCTCATAATAATTTAAAGATAAAAAATATTCTCAAGTGGCTCTCTGAAATAGATAATCTAGATTTGATTTTGTGAAATCAAAATCAACTAATTCAAACTTATTAAAATATTTTTTTTTATGTTTGGATTAGGTAATTCAAAAAATTTTTCTTTCATAAATTCGGATCTGTAAAAATCTATTCTTTTACAAATCCAAAATAGGTAGTTCAGGCTTGTTAAAAAACCTCCATATTAGATAATTTGGAGTTTTTTTACAAGTCTGAATTATGTAATTTGAACTTATATTACAAAGTATAGTTTTAATGAATTCGAATTATCTGAATTTGGATTCATAAAAACTATGTTCTGTAATATAAGTTTGAATTAGGTAATTCGAACTAATAAAAATACATCTAGATTAGTTAATATGGATTTGGTAAAAATCAAATCTAGAATACCTATTTTGAAGAATCACTTGAAAATATTTTGATTCTTTAATATATTATGGAAGTATAAGGAGAAGTTTATGGAGGTATAGTGAGAAAAAATCCTCAATTCTAGGTGTATGACTAAAGTGTCATAGATTTTTTATATAGTATTCACAATGGTACAATGAATCATTAGTATCCTTATCTTTGGTGGTAGGTTTAGGTAGGGTACTATATTATTTATTCTCGTACTCATATTTAAAAAATAAATCCATACCCATCCTTATATTGTATGGGTAATAACTTCTATCCTCGTCTTTATATTTGTTGAATACCTATATACCTATAGTTGCTCTCACGACTTACACTTTTCTTATGTATAGAAATAATATGTAACTATCATATACATATAAAACAAACATAATATAAAAAAAAATAAAACAATAAACAACCTAACATTAAGAAAACATCAATGTTATCCAAATTTGTAGATAATAATCCAACAAAACAAGTTATAAAATTTAAATTTTAATATTTAAAAAAAAAAGTAATTGAAGTTAGACATCAAATCAATAAATATGTTGTGATTCTCATTTAATACATTAAATAAAATACATATATAGTAATTTATATCATAATTACTAGGGGAAAATGAGACATTTTTGTGCCTTAGGTTTAACAAAATAATTTTTTTAGATTATAAAACAATTATATATGTTGGTTATATACATTTAGAAAGTGATTTTTTTTGTTTTATAATTTTTAGATAGGTAGTTATTAAAAATACAATTAGGAGTAAAAGTGGAAACCAAATGTAGATACCAAAATGGTAAAATGCCTTTATATATGTTATAAAATATATGTTGTAGATAATTATACTTTTTTGGACTCATATATAAGCAAAAAAAAGTTGGGTTTTGTTATGGACTCAAATATAAGCAAATTCAACTACTTTTGCCTTATTCAACGTTATTATTCATAAAATACCTTTCATTTAATTACAATCATGATTCTTTTTTATACATAGTATTAAGTTCCAATTAAGAGTGTTTTAGAAATATCTTTATTTAGTACTTGAGATTAGCAAAATTAAATGATGATAACTAATTTTCTTAATAAGTGTGAATTTAGGTAATTTTGCTTATATATGAGTTCAAAAGGAGTATAATATTATATTATATTATATTATATTATATTATATTATATTATATTATATTATATTATATTATATTATATTATATTATATTATATTATATTATATTATATTATATTATATTATATATAGTGTGGGTGAGACAAGTGAGTACCATAGTACTCATACTCACTCTTATACCTGCATAATTTTTTCGAGTCTAAATCATATGTTCATACCTAAATTGCGGGTGTATATCCGTCCTAAAGGTATTTTTGTGAGTATCCATAGGACCTCGATACATTTTGCCATCCTTAGTTGGTGGAGCTTTGAATTTTTTGAGTCTTTTAGGCCCCGTTTAGGTGATTTTGAGTTTTTGGTTCTTGGTTTTGAAATATATTTTGAAAACAAAAACGTGTTCGGCAGATATGTTTTTGTTTCGGTTTTTTACTCATTTTTGAAATAGTTTTCACTCAATTTCAAAAATAATAAAATTTGGTTTTCAAATTCCTGTTTCTATTTTTATTTAAGTTCATTACTTGACATCACTTGTCACCATTGACTATCACCTCTGACCAGCGGTCACCAGCCGCCACCTCTGATCGAAAGTCATTGGCCACCACCTCTGACCAGTAGTCACTGACTGCCACCTCGGTCCAACGGTCACCGGTCTCCACTTCACCTTCAACCAACAGTCATCGGTCATCACCTTCGATCGACGATCACCGGTCGCCACCTCCAACCAACGGTTACCGACCGACACCTTTGATCAGCCGTCACCGGCTGTGACCTTCGACTAGTAGTCACCTCCGACCGACGATCACCAAGAACTACTTCCGACCAACAATTACCAATCGTCACCTCCGACTGACGATCACTGGCTACCACCTCTAACCAACGGTCACTGGCTGCCACCTTCGACTAACAATCACCGACCGCCACCTTTGATCACCGATCATCGACCGCTACCGCTGACCATCAGTCACCAACCACCACCTCCAATCACTGGTCACTGATCACCATATTCGATCGTCAATCACCGACCATCACCTTCAATTATTATCTCAAGTGCTACCTCCAACTAGTATTTTGGTTAAGATTTGAAAACAATGTTTTAAATTTGGAAACAAAAAAATGTTGTTTTTAAAATTTTGAAAACTTAAAATAAAAACTAGTTTTTGCTTTTATAAATTTCAAAACTAGAAACCAAAAATTACCCTGAACGGGGCCTTATATTGTTGGTTTGACATTATATACCTTCATGTTGAGGCAGGTTATTAGGCTAACTGCCCATTCTATCAAAATTAACAATTAAATATAATTTCTTTTGGCACCTCTAAAATTTCTATTTGCACCCCAAAATTTTTTAAATACCCACATTGTTCTCTTATCCCTCCTCACATTTGCCACCTCTTATAACATCTTTGTTGAAGCAGCCTCCGCCTCTCTATACTCATTATATACTGCCACTTGCAAATCATCCCAATTGCCTGTGAAACCCTCTTTCTCCTCCCCTAAATTGTCTGTGTCATCCTTCCTACAAGATGCTCCCCCAAAAAATTCTTCTTTTCTGTGAGATTCCACCTTACCTAAAAAAACTCCTACATGTGAGACCCCTATAAAATTCCTTAGACTCATAGCTTTCCAAAAAAAAAATTCCACCTCTCTCATTGAAAAACGTCACTTTCTAAAACACAAAACGAGTTTGCACAAAATAAATCTCATGTAAAACAAATAGATAAATATGTGTGTTCTATATCACCTGTGCCATGGCAAAATTGTGGGCTTTGTAGGATGAGTTGTGGGTTTTTTTTTTTATTTGCATACTTAAATAAGTAGACTACCCATTTGCACAACTCTAACAATGAGCTTTTGTTGAGCGTCGTTGTATAAAAAAAATATCCTTATAACTTCAGAAATCACTCACCACATGATATGTAAAACTAGAGGGAATATAGGTCAAATGACGTTAAAAATTGACATCAATAAGACTTTTGATAATGTGAAATAGAATTACATTTTTAAGGACACAACCAAAAGAAGATTTCACCAAAAATGGATTGAATGGATAAAATTATTCCTCGAAACTGTGAACTATTTAGTTTTGATAATCAGAGACTCTATAAACAAAATTATTTCTAGGAAATGACTCAGGTAAGGTGACTCATTGTCACCAACTCACCATACCTTTTTTTATCATAAATACTAAGCGACTTTCGACTTTAAGCCCATTAGAGCATAATCTAAGCTATGACATAACATCCATGCAACTCAAGCTTTAATCAATAATGAAATGATATGGAGTTGGTGATGGATAACTTGTCAATATTTAGACTTTTAATATGTTTGGTTTGTTATTTCAGCTAACTAAAATGGTTTCAATTTTATTTGGATAGCAAAAATTTAAGATTTTTTTTCGAAGCTACTAGTTTTTTCAAAAAAGTTATTTCAAATAGTTTTTCCAGAAAATCTCCTATTTTCAAGTACTAACTGGTGTTATTTTTATATGATTATCCTTCATTAATTAATGCATTGTTCCCTCCTATTCTCTGTCATAACATTATACATCATCTCTCTCCTTTATTTTTCTCTCCTTCATTAATAATATAATTATAGTAATTTATAATATAAATATATCATTATAAAAAATTATAATTTAAATATGTAATTTAAAATTTATATATTTAATTATAGAAATTATAATTTAAATATTAATTTATATTTAATTACATAAATTTATAATTTAAATATATAATTATAATTTAAATATGTTATTATATAAATTTATACTTTAAATATATAATTATAATATTTATAATTTACATATATAATTAATTTATATTATTAAAATATATTATAATTATTTTAAATACCTCATTGTTGATCTAATGATTAATGATGTTTTCTTATTTGTCATTTTACAACTTTCAACTTTCAACTATCTTTTAATTTTCAACTCACTTTTGAACAACTAGTTTTGGAAAATTTGAATTAACACATATCCTTTTGAAATAACACCTATTCTTTTAAAAATTTTCTCTAAATTCCTATTTTATCCCTGATTACCTCTCTCCTTTACATAATTTTCTTCATCTCACTCTCTCTCCTCACCCTAGTTTCTGCTCCACCTTCTCTCCTTGTCTCTTGATTAATATACACATATAGTATAATTATTTAATTTTTTTATAGTATAGTAATTTAACTTATTATTTTTTAGTATAATAATTTAGTTAAATTTTAGTATACTTAATTTATTAATTTAGGATACTTGCTTAATTTATTATTTTTTTATTATAATAAATACATGTTTATTATATTAATTTACTTAATGAATTACGTGTTTAGTATAGTTATTTAATTAAATATTTGGTTAGTGTAGTTAATTACATGCAATATAGTTATTTAATTTCTTATTTTTTAGTATAGTAATTTAATTAATTTTTAGTATACTTAATTTATTATTTTTAATATATTTATTTAATTTATTATTTTTTATTATAAGAATTACATGTTTAATATATTAATTTACTTAATGAATTATATAGTTATTTAATTAAATACTTGGTTAGTGTAGTGTATTATAGTTATTTAGTTTGTTTTTTTAATAGAGTAATTTAATTTCTTTTTTTTAGTATAATAATTTAATTTCTTAATTAATTATATTTTTAGTATAATTATTAGAGTTGACATTCAATCATAACTTTTCATTTATGTGACTTCTAAAGTAATAATAAGTAAAGTAAAAAAATTTACCATGAACGAAGGGTTGTGATTGAATGTGTCACTGTAAAAATATTTACAGGAGACAGTGTATATCAATTAAACTCTAATTATTATTGATAATTAATTACCTATAATAATATTTAAATTGGTAAATTTCAAATACATTATTCAAAGACAAAGTAAAGTCAATATTAAAAAAAACAAAAATATTTCAAACACGTTTATTTAAAATGAAAAAAAAAACACAAACAAATGAAAAGTTATTTTTCTACTTTTTCCAACTTTTTTAGTTGTGCCTTCGATTCTTAAAAAAAATGTTAGAACATATCTCAATTTATTTACAATTTATAAATTAAAATAGTTAAAGTTTTAAATAACTTTAACTATAAAATTTTAAACAATATTTATTTTAAATTTCAATTTTGTAGTTATTTAAAAAAATATTTATTTCAAATTTTAAATAATAATTAAAATAATATTTATTTCAAATTTTAAATTTTAAATTTTAAAATAAATTTCACACATAAACAAGGAAGTATTAAATATTTATATATTAATTTTTTCAGGGAAATATTGAATATATTTACATATCAATAAATTATAAAGATAAAAATCCATTAACTACTAATTAAAATTTTGTTTAAACTTGTATTTTTTAAGAGTTATAATAGTATTTATTTGAAACAAACATATATTTAGAACACAATATCAAAATTAATAATCAAATTGAGAGAATTTCACACTAACAGATCCAAACTAACTTATTTTTATACCTCTTTTCCTTTTTTTAGCTGCATCTTTCATTTAAAAAAAATCTATTAGAAGATAACTTAATTTATTTTCCAAATTATGAATTAAAATTAATTAAAATTTTAAATAACTCTGACTATAAAATTTAAATTAATATTTATTTCAAATTTCATTTTTTTAGTTATTTAAAAAAATATTTATTTCAAATTTTAAAATAAATTTTATACTTAAAAAAGGAAATATTAAATATATTTATATATTAATAAATTATACAGATAAAAAATCTATTAAATAGTGATTAGTTTTTTTTTAAACTTGTATTTTTAAGAGTTATAATAATATTTATTTGAAACAATAATGTATATAAAACTAATTTCAAAATTAATAATCAGACAATCGCAAACTAATACAGCACTTCTTTTTATTTTTTTAAAATAAACAATAAAAAACATAAAAAAATTATTTGTTTAGTCTTCAGGATCTTACCAAAGAGTAAAAAAAGCATTGTTGGAAAGTAAAATTCAAAATTTTATTATTGAAATCTGAAAAGTAAAATTTGCAAATTTTTATACTCTTCAACAGATAATTGTTGGAGAGTAAAAACATTTTCCTCAACAACATAGTTTCATTTCTACACCCACATACTCCTATACAAGACACACGCTCACAAGACCATTTTGATTTGGAAGCTATCTAAAGATTGGAAAATTCGGTGAAGTCAGGATACGATTTTCTCATGGATACTATGATTAATACTAACCACTTAAATATTGAAGGTCAATTCTTGTAGAAAAAAAAAAGAAGAAGATTTAAGGTATATGGTCATTCATGCGGTGAAGTCTCAACGTTTCTCCGAAGGTCAAGCATTTTATGTGGCGCCTTGCAAGGGATGTCTTACCAACAAGAGAGAGACTTCAATCAAGAGGAATTAATTGCACTTCATTTTGTCTATTGCCAATCTAACATTGAAAATTCTTGGCATATTACGTTTGGTTGCGAACAGGTTTCACGGTCGTGGGCTTATGGTCTATAATTCTACGGAAATGTCAAATGCACAAAGTGCCAAGGATTTGATATTTCAAATGCTCTCCGCATTAAACTTACAGCAAAAGCAAGACTCTGCAATTTCTCTTTGGACAATATATATGACAACATAGAATTCTTTAATTTAGGAAAACAAAGACATATATAGAAGTTCAATTTCTATGAAGACGACACACGAGATGTTACATGAATGGCTTCAAAGGCAGCGACCACATGAGATGTTTAAGAAGAATGCAGTGTTAGGGGTTGGGTTTGTACTGTTTTTTGCTTTTTTCTGGTTTTTGGGTCTGCAGTTTTTATAGGGCTTTTTTTTACATGAATGGCTTTTTTTATATAGCATATAATATTAATAAAAAAATTACTAAAATGGTGTAGGTTGGCGTAAAATTCCCTGAATGATGTAGTAAAAGTCAGACTAAAACCGACAAGTAACGCGGTTTACGCCCACGCAAACGCTTGGAGAATATCTGTAAAACCGGCAACTAACATGACAGTTTCCAAAAACCGCCAACTAATATGATGAGTTGTTTTTCTCACGTGCTGTCCCAAACTACCATAGTTATGTTAATGACGTATTTAGAAGTGTTGAGAAAACGCAACTCTGCAACTTTTCATTCATTAAGAAAGTAGAGTTACTTTAGTCAAGAATATAGAATATTAAATTTAATGTTCATTTTTTTTAAAAAAATTCAATTTTATTGTTATATTTTATTTTTTATTTTTATTTAAGTATTTTTTACCAATTAATTAATATATTTTAACTATATCATTCGATCTATATAAAAAAGTTACTATAAAATAATTAAAAGTATTTTTATAAAAAAATTAATGAAAAATCATAAAAATACAACTGACAATAATTAAAAAAAGAAATGTAACGGTCATCATGGCTGGTGCGGACAAAATTATCAGATTTGAGCAAAAGAGAAAATAAAAAAAGAATGAAAACACCATAATGTAATGTTTCTCATGCATGTGTTTGTAGATTGGGTTTCACGAAGTCCAAACTGCCCATCTTACTTGGCAGTTTGGTGCCACTTAACACAACACTATTGGCTGAAAATGTGGTGTGGTTAAAGACAGTCAAAACCATTATATTACTTGTCGTTTTGAATGAAACTACACTATTTTGGGAATTTTACGTCAATCTACTTCATTTCGTAATTTTTTATTAATACTATGCGCTGTACGGAAAAAAGCAAAGGATATGCAGGCAACTGGCTTTCTTCATGCCTTGGTATAGGTTTTGTATATTTTCATACACCTTTTGTGTGTTGCGAAGTAGTTTGCTTCGCTTAATGAATATACAGTTTTTTATGGTAAAAAAAAATAGGCGGCGGCCACATGCATTACAAAATAAAAGAAGAATTCATGACCATAATTGGCACCCACCGTTACATGATGCAACCATTTTTGTGTCTCAAAATAATTTAGAATTGGATTATGTTTTAGGGCAGATCCAGGACAAAGGACCATGTTATTTAATGGTAGACATGAATCAAAAGAAACTGTAGCACTTGCTCTTTGTCAAGGCAGATCGATGAACTTAACAGTGTCACTTTTTAATCAGAATGCACATTTATGGTAGGTACGATAATTGCTCACTTCACTGAAAAATAAGATTTTCATGTTCTTTTATCGAAATGTGAAGTCTTGTTAAACGATACCTCAAACTATCTAGGGAGTTTTATACGGAGGCAAGCTCATGTTGTTGCTCACGCACTTGCGAGGACATACAATGCTAGCATCCAAGATTTCTATCGCATATCAATTCTAGTATTTTCACTTACATTATTAATGAAATAAAGTAACCTTATCTTTTCTTTAAAAAAGTGACTAGCTAGGTGTTAGAAACTCTTGCAATTAAAGAACCCAATAAAGCCTAAAAGATTGAGAACATAAAAGTTAAACAAAATTATTTATTTTTAAAGTCTTAAAATTAATAATAATTATCTTCAAATAGTAATTGCTAATAACATTATGAGAAAAAGACTAAAAAAGAATATTCACAATTATTCATAACTACAAAAAATATTTTTTATTAAAACAAATAAAAGTGTTATGCCTAGACATTTTTTCTCTTTTAGGATTGAAATACAATTTTTTGAACAATAAGGCTACTTGCTTCGAAAGGTTTGATACACAAATGCATAATGTTCACGTGGATCAATGACACTGTTTTAAAACAAATATTGATTAAAAATTTAAATGAATAAAATGTAATTTGGAGTAAATTATAGTCATTTGGTTTTGACAAAGTTTTATTTCTACTAATTAGCATTTTTTCAATAAAGAATTAAAAGTTTGATGCATTCAAGTTAAAATATTTTTACCTTATCAATAAACACTTCCTTAGGTTTAATAAAATTACATATGTTTTTTTTCTTTTTCTTTTTTTTTACATTATACACAACTCTCTTATTTTTATGTATTCATTACAGTTGTACCCCATATATATATATATATATATGAAAACCTTACATTAGCATCTCTTTTAAACATTACACTAACACTCCTTAGGGGTTATGAAAATAATGTTTAAAAAATCAAGAGGTGCATATATAATCACATTAAACTTCAAAGAGTACATCCATAGTTAGCTCTAAATTAAATTAAAAATCATATTGGGTATGATTTTTATACTGGATAAGGCTTAATCTATCCCAAGTGAGGGAACTAAAGACCACATCTTACATTAACAAGGTCCCACAAACAAAAATTACTACATTGTAGCTTATAGGCTAAAAGTATATAAAAGATTTTGGTCATGTTACAAATCGAGAAACTCATTTGAAACATCTCAGATTCAATACAAGTCGAGAAGTTTAGTACATAATATCCCACTCTCACTATATATAAGCCATAGGATCATTACAAAACTCATCTGTCTCTCTACAAACTAATAGGTTTAGTGTAAAGTATCATAGCTTCATTGTAGGATGAAGAATTCATTAAGATATCTCAACCTAAGGATGACAATGGATCAACACAACTACAAGTAGTGATTTCTTACTCCTGACTACTTATAGAGAAATTTTTACTCATTATCCACCTCGTTACTGCTGAGTACTTGTTTAAAAAATATAATTTATTTACGTGAAATTTTATCAAATCATAGTTGCTATAAAATGTAAAAAACTATATTATTTTTTGACAAGATTAATTGTGTCTAAAAATAGTTTAAGCTAATATATACAAAATATTTAATACAAATAGAATCTTTGGTTTACATTAACAACATTTTTGTAAAAAAAAAACTATGAATTAAATTATACATACACTTTTCATAACAAATTAGTCTTAATAACAATAAAATTTGATAATTAATATTTTAAGTTAATTCATTTCACAAAAATATTATCATTGTCATCAAATTAAATAAAGAGAATATTTTAATTAGCAAGTAGTAGGTTCAACAAATATAGGTAATGTGATGCTCATACTCATGCCTATAAATGAGTGAATAGAAAAAATTGATACCACTAGTTGCTAGTATCCATTTAAATATTGTGTAAATATTTTAACGAGTTTTATCCGTGAATTTGAATTTTTTTTTCCATTCCTATCTCAGCCTCATCTCAAGCTGGGTAATATGTTATCAAACACTTAACCTTCATACAAGTCGAGAAGTTCATTCTAGAATATATCGACCCTTTCACAAATTGAAAGAGTTCATTACGAGTTATATTGACTTCACCTATAGTTGAGAGTTGGTTACAAAAAGTCTAAGCTTAAATCAAAGTCATGAAATACCATTTTCACCCTCAAAGGTAAAATAGGGATAATATTAATTAAATATATATGATTAAACATAATTAAGATAAATAAACAATATTAAATTACCATACTTAATTTAAAAACCAATTAAAGATAGGACCTATTACATAATTAAATCCATAATTAAGGGACCACATATTCAAGGTTTGACTCATCTATTTATTTGTTTTTTGTTTGCATTAAATGCACATTAATTGGTTAGACAAACCCTATGTGTATTTTGCATATAGAGTGTGGATTTAGGTGAGCAATCCTACCATAAAGCATTGGGAGTAGAGACTTTGTTGGACATTTAGAACATCTTTAAGGTGTATTTGATAAAAGTAGCTGAAAAGTTAGTTGAAAACTAAAAAGTTTGCTGAAAATTAAAAAACTAGTTGAAGGTTAAAAGTTAGCTAAAAACTGAAAAATCAGTTATAAGTGTTCAGTAAAACTAATTGATCAACTAACTAAAAGTTCTAAACTGACAAATAAGGACATAATTTATCATTAGATCAACAATAAGGTATTTAAAATAATTATAACATATTTTAATGATATAAATTAATTACATATTTAAATTATAATTATATATTGAAATTATAAATTTATGTAATTATATATTTAAATTATAAATTATATATTTAAATTATAATTTTTTATAATTAATATATAAATTTTAAGATATATATTTAAATTTATGTTTTATAACTATATATTTAAATTTATAATTTAATATAATTACATTAACGAAGGGGAGAGAAATGAATGAGTGAAAGGTTGTATTAAGAGAAAATAGAGAATTAGTGGGAGACAATATATTAATTAGTAAATGTAAAGTTGTAAAAGAAAATCAGCTAGTAATTGCAAATATTAGATCTTTTGGAGAAAATACTTAGAGTGACTTTTTTGAAAAAGTTAGTAGTTCTTAAAAAAGGTTTTTGCTATCCAAAATGGAACTGAAATAATTTTAGTTAACCTTTCAACTTTTAGAAATGACAAACTAAACACACTAATTAATGAGAATTCCTTAGATAAGTTTCTTAAAATAAAAATTATTATTTTAATGTGAGTACTACAAGGTGAGTTGTTTAAAAATAGATAAGAGTTACTTATACATAGAAGTAACTCTGACATATTTTAAGGAACTCAAACTAGGAAACCCACGTTAAAATGATAATTTTCAAGCTAAACAACTCCAATTAAAAATGTCTTAAAGATAAACCTATTAATTACATAGGTACATGTACAATTTTAAACATAATAATAATAATAATAATAATAATAATAATAATAATAATAATAATTATTATTATTATTATTATTATTATTATTATTATATATATATATATATCATGTACATCAAGTTTACAATAATTTTATATTATCAACCAATCTAATTACAAGTTATGATTCGTAAGTCTTTTAATAAGGTTGTTATTATAAAATTGAACAAATTTGTTATGTATAATAATTTGTGACTTTTCAACTCTTAAGGTGTAACTCTTTTTCTCTTATTACAAAAAAAAATAAAATTAAATATATATAATATTTTTTAGTAATAGTACTTTCAAAATATACTTTGTGAACATAATAGAGCATATCCTCTGTCTATGTTCGCATATAATAATATAGTAATAATTATAAAAAAATCATAAAATTCAATATCATCTGTGTCTTTCCTAAGAAAAAGTATATAGCATTTGTGTCCTAATCTGCTGTTTGACAAAAGTGTCCAAATTCGTCCCTAATGACCATTGATCACAAATTTCAACTTTCAACCAAGTTAACAAGAGTTACATAAAAAATTAAAGAAAGCAAGCAGGAAAAAAAAAAGGCTGCTATACCAATATGAAACTAAGAAATTAAATATGGTACAACAAGGCGAGATATATATGTTCAAGAGTCATATCAGGTACTTTAGTAACATGGTGTAATATATATAAGATGCAACATTATTTTCATGTTTAACCACAACCTTAAGGAGAGTAAAAGTCAACAGTTTTATGGTAACCAATTATATGGACTTTCATTAAAAAGATGGACGGAGGTGAGGAGGGAGGGTGAACGAAAGTGAGGAATAGAAAGGTGGTCAAGGGAGGACGACAACCAGTAAATGATGCAATGAAAGGGGAGGGGAGTATAACCTCTGTCTTTTTTATTCATTTTCCGGAAGAATATAGGGCAAAAGATATGTGGGACATCTTCGGGAGATTTGCAAAGGTTCAGGATGTCGTAATTCCCATCAAGAGGAATAGGAGGGGACAAAGATTTGGTTTTGCCAGATTCAAGGATGTAGAGGACGTGAAAATGCTGGTGATTAAACTGGATAATATATTCATTGGGGCGGAGAAACTGTGGGTCAATTTACCACGGTACAATCAGCGAACTGATCAAAAGCAGAGGAAGATGAACATACCAAGGACGAAACAAGATCAAAAAACTAATCCTACAGACGCTCGGCAAACGGGACAACAGTTTTGATTTACCGGGGAAATGGGGAAATCCTTTGCATCGGTGTTAGGTGGACAGAGGGAATCTAACCAGAACAACGGGAGTGTAGACGTAGGGAAGAGGGCAAATGCAAAAATGAAGCTGGTGTATACAGCACCAGCGGAAACTGTAGTGCGGCTTCAGAAGGCTTGTGTGGGAGAAGTTCGAAACAGAGGGGCGGCTTTCCGGACGCAAGCTTTCCTGATGGACCACGGTATTTACAATGTAAGCGCGATACCGATGGGGGCAAATAAGGTTTTGTTGCAAACGGAAGGGCGGGAGACGCTTCAAGAGATTGTAAAAGGGAAACAGTTTTGGTTCGACCAATGGTTCATCGGGATACAGAAGTGGGAGCCGGGTTTCGGTTGATACTGATAGGAGAGTCAAAGTGAACTGCTATGGGGTCCCGTTACATGTCTGGGGAGAACAGTTTTTCGCTACTCTACTGGCACCTTTCAGTGAGCTTTTGTATGTGGAAGGAAGTACTCTAAGACATGAAAGATACGACGTCGCACAATTAGTGATGTCTAGGAAGGATGTGAGTAAGCTCGATGCGGTGGTAAGGACGAATATTGACGGCTGGGAGTTTGACATCAGGGTAACGGAGGTGGAAGAGGTAGATCGGCTCAAGAACAGCCAAGTGACAACGAGCCTTGGATCAGAAAACAGTTCATGCCAGTGGGACGAAGATTTTGATGAATCGGCAGAAGCGGAAGGCGTTTAGCCGAACTGAAACGGGAGAAGTTCCACAACGGAAACTGGAAGCTGTGGGAAGAGTTTAAAGGTTCCGATTGTGACGCCGAACGTGGCAGACCGGCTATTCATTTAGAAGGTCACACGATGGTCGGCGACTCAATCAGGTCCAGATCTGGGAGTAGAACCGAGGAGGAGGGGCGGCGGAGGCTAGTGGGGGAGAGAGGATATACCACCGATGTCTCCGACCAGCACGGCCAGGGACGGCAGCCACGAGATGGAAGAGGAAAGGAGTTAGTGGTCCCACTAGCGTGTACAAGGTCAGCGTCCGAATGTGGGAAAAACCAGAGTTTAGGTGGTTATGACAGGGGGAGAGCCAGAGAAAAAATTGAGAAGAAGAGGGGAGTGTCAGAGATCTTGGACGAAAGACACGGGATATGGATGCAGGAAAAGGAAGAAGAAGACTCGAGGTGTTATCACGGGCCGGGTAGTGCAGCATGCAGTATGAGGCCTGATAGCCGGTCACGTCGATCGGGTCAATCACGCGCGATTACGTCAGTCAGGCGCGTGGCTCGAGGGACGTGTCTCGGTTGTCATGCGCAGCACGAGACAGAACGTGCTTTCGAAGCGCCAAGCGCGGCACGTGGAATGCCAGCTCAGCTAGGCCTGAATTCGGAGGCCCAACGCTGTCAACAGTGCGTCAATGGGGAAAAAAAGCTGAAGCTGCAAAAACTGATTGGGCCTACGGGAAAAACCGGAGCGGGGAACTATTTGGCCCAACTGCAGCAATTTCTTTTCGTAACGGGAGGAAGGTTTCCGAAACTACTATAGTGTATGGATGGAACAGTGTCATTTCGGAAAACAGTGATTTCGGGAAAAATGACTCCATTTCTACTATGCCATATTACTATAAGAAATGGGTATTAGTAGAGGGAGAAGAGGTGTCCGGAGGGCAAATGAGACACATAGATATATGGAAGCAATTATGGAGAAACAGTTTTGATGAGAATGAATTAATGAGGCGAGGGCAATTAGATGACCCAAGAGAGGATGAGCAATAGAAAGGGCAAGAGGAGGACGAGGCCGAGAAAATCTAGAAGGCTTTGCAGGAAATCGGAATATCTGGTAATCAACCATATAACAAATACATACTGGAATTACGGAAAATGGAGGAGAGGGATAACGGTGCCAAGGAAAGAAGGGGAACGACGAGTGACCAGAATATTTAAATGAAGATTTTCTCTTTAAATATGAGGGGGTTCCGGGATCAGGTCAAATGAAGGAGGATCAGGAGAATGTTGAGGAATAATGACATTGATATCTGTTTATTACAGGAGACAAAGTGTAGAACGATAAATGACTGGGAAGTGCAGGAGGTGTGGGGTTCAGTAGGGTGCGAATGGAGAATACTACCGTCAGTAGGGCTTAGTGGAGGATGCCTGGCTATCTGGAAGAAACACCTTATGGAGGTGGTCTGGGTCATTCAAGGGCAGGGTTTCCTCGGAATTGCTTTCCGAGGGAAGGATCCAACCGAAGTTAACTGTGTGGTAAATGTATACGCTCCATGTTCGCTACAAGGAAAGAGGAAGCTCTGGGAGGACTTGATGATGACGAAACGAGGATTTCCGGAGGTTAAGTGGGTATTTGGTGGAGATTTTAATGCAGTGTTGGAGAGGAGTGAGTGTAAAGGGAGATCAAGTTACCATTCTAGAATTGAGATGTCTTACTTTCAATTCTTTATCCAGTCAATGGGTTTGTTGGATATTCCAGTTATCAGAAAAGGAGCAACGTGGATAGCTCCGAATGGAGAGTCAGCCAGTAGGTTAGATCAGTTTCTATTTTCACCAGAATTGATGGAGGAATGGGGGGTTAAAGCGTAAAGAGTCGGTACTAGAGAGTTCTCAGATCATAGCTGGATCCTAACAGAAGTAAATGAACAGAATTGGGGCCCTAAACCGTTCAAGTTTTTTTATCATTGGTTGTTGGAGCCAGGCTTCATGGATCTAGTGAAAGAGTTCTGGTCATCTGACCACGGTCAAGGATGGAGGATGCATAAGTTGGCGTGTAAACTGAAAGGCTTGAAGTTGACAATAAAAAAGTGGAAAGACGAAAATTGGAGTCAAGATGAGAGTTTTCTGGCAGGAAAGGTGGCAGAGTTGGAGATGGTGGATCATCAGTTAGGCCAAGGGGTTAATGGGAGTGGCCAACAGAGACAAGAAATTTTGTCAGAATATTGGGGGAAGGCAAGGCGAATGGAACGGTCCATGTTACCGAAATCTCGGGTTAAATGGGCTCTGAATGGTGATCGCAATACACAATACTTCCACAAATGCTTTAAGGAGAGATGTTATAAAAATTCATTATTGGCAGTTAAATAAGAAGCTGGGTGGTTAGAGGGAGTCCAGAATATTCAGGAGCATGTCTTTCATCACTTCTCAATGTTTTTTAACGACGAAGAACAGACGAGACCAAAGATGGATGGGGTGTATTTCAACCAGTTGTCTGATCAGCAGAGACAAAGCCTAGAGGAGCCCTTATTAGCGGAAGAAATAAAAGAGGCGGTATGGGCTTGTGAGGGAGGGAAAAGCCCGGGTCCTGATGGATTTGGGTTTCAGTTCTACAAATCATGTTGGGAGATAACAGGGGGTGATGTGGTAAGCGCAGTTCAAGAATTCGATCAATCAGGGGCCTTACCAAGAGGAGTGACATCATCCTTTCTAACCCTCATCCCCAAGGTGGTAAGACCGGACAGGTTAGCTCAGTTTCGACCAATCTCCTTAATTTCTAGCATTCAAAAGATTGTTTCCAAACTGCTGTCATTGAGAATGAAGAAAGTATTGGGGAACTTAATCTCGAAGTGTCAATCCGCCTTTTTGCCAGGTAGATCGATACTGGACGGGGTTCTGGTTGCAAACGAATTAGTAGATTGGGCGAAAAGGAAAAAGAGGCCTTGTTTCTTGTTTAAGGTGGATTTCCAGAAGGCATATGACTCGGTAAATTGAGATTTTTTGGATTACATGTTAGTTAGGATGGGCTTTGGGAGCTTATGGAGAAAGTGGATAAACAGTATTGTTAGGAACAACCATGTGTCAATTTTAGTCAATGGGAGCCCAACGGATGAATTTTGGCCGGGGAGAGGCTTGAAGCAGGGAGACCCACTATCTCCTTTTCTGTTCCTAGTGGTAGCTGAAGCCTTAGCTGGTTTGTTTAGGTCAGCGGTAGGGAAAAAGGTGTTTAAAGCGCTCAAGATTGGAGCTGGGGCAGAGTTTTCAGTGCTGCAATATGCAGATGATGTTATTATGATGGGGGAAGCAGATATGAAATCAGTATGGTACCTGAAGGTTATTCTCCGTGGATTTGAGCTGACATCGGGATTAAAAGTGAACTACAGCAAAAGCCAATTCTTTGGTTTAAATGTAGCAGATACATTCACATGCGCTGTAAACAATCTTTTGAATTGTGTTGTATCATCCCCGCCATTTAAATTTTTGGGGATTCCGGTGGGAGTGAACCCAAGGAAGGCAGAAATGTGGACACCAGTCATTGAACAATGTTAGAGGAAATTGGCAGTGTGGAGGGCGAAACATATGTCGTTTGCAGGAAGGTTAGTGATGATAAATTCAGTTTTGTCTAGCCTTCCATTGTATTTCTTCTCCTTTTACAAGGTGCCCAAGAAAGTCCTAAAAGAGATTACCAACCTACAGCGTTCTTTCCTGTGGGGAGGGAAGGATCAGGAGAACAAGATTGACTGGGTTAGTTGGGAAAACGTGTGTAGGCCTAAGGAAGAAGGGGGTCTGGGGGTAAAGTGCCTATGAAACTTCAATTTGAGTTTGCTTGGAAAGTGGATGTGGAGGATATTAACAGAGCAAAATGCAATATGGGCAAGCTTACTGAACTGCAGATATGGACATACGTATATATTCAATCAAAGACAGCAGAATGTATCTACAGCCTCTCAGTGGTGAAAGGATCTATGGGCTATTGATGGCCCGGAGGTGGCCATACCATACTGGTTTGAGAATAATGTCATGAAAAAGGTAGGGGATGGAAAGGAGACTCTCTTTTGGGAGCAGAATTGGTTAGGTGATGAGTCCTTTAGTTTAAAGTTTCCTAGGTTGTTTGGGTTAGCGGTAGATAAGGACATTACTGTAAATGATAAAAAGGAGGTGTCAGGGGGATGGAAATAGGCATGGAGAAGGGAACTATTTGTATGGGAAGAAGGGCAGTTACGTCTTCTGCAGAGTATGTTGCAGCAAGTGGTGATTGTCGACCTTAGATCGGACAGATGGATCTGGAGACCTAGTAGGGATGGACTTTTCTCAATTGCTGACGCTTATTCGGTGTTGTGCTCACAACAGACAGGATCAACACTGATAGCGGTGGAGCCCAGAGATTTGCGTCGTATGTGGAAAGATAGACTACCCTCTAAGGTAATAGTCTTTTCATGGAGATTACTGTTGGACAGATTACCAACCACAGATAATCTACTAAAGAGAGGCGTTCAGATACCAGGTGAGGATCCCCTATGCGTATTTTGTAAGATTGCCCCTGAGGATAGAGATCATCTGTTTTTAAGGTGTGCCAAGACCCAATCGGTGTGGAACAACATCATTACCTGGTTGGGAATTCAAGGACCGATTCCGGGTGATTTGTCTCAACTCGTTATTTCATCGTCAGCCTGGGTGGTAAGAAAGCAAAAGAAGCCGTGTAGGTTTGTATTCTGGCTTGCGGTGATTTGGAGTATCTGGATTACGAGAAATCGGATTGTGTTCGAGAACATATTGGCAGCTTCAGTCGACATTTGTATGTCTATAAAGGTAATATCCTGGAAATGGCTATCATACTCCTTTGGTTTTAATAGGGGGTGTGAGTTCTCAGATTGGTATGCTAATCCTAGGTTATGCTTGTTAAATTTGCGATAAGTGGATAGTCTTCACCTGTTTCCAATAGGTCATGGATGAGTAAATTATCGGTTTGTATTCTAAGAAACATTTGATTTTTCTTTTTGAATATATGCTTAGCTTTTAAAAAAAAAAAAAAAAAAAAAAAACTTTCACATGTCACAAACTCATTGACTAAGTCCCGCGACAGAATACAGCACTACATATATACGTACAACAACAAACTCTCTTTCATCCTAGTGGGTTTTCCACGCATGCATGTATAGCTATTCAAAACAGGCTTCTCTTTATTTCTATTTTTTCTGTTCTCCAAGTACTTCTAACCGATATAAACTAATTCCTTAAATTATAAAGAGTCCGGTATATTTTAAGTCTCACGTAGTTTGGAAATGGTTTATATATACATATATATATATATATATATATATATATATATATATATATATGTATGTCCAACACTCCTTTAATTCATCATACCAATGATAAATTGAGGACTTTGAAGTGCCTTATAAGAAATTGATGCAGTGACAGATCCTAATGGTATATATATCGCGGACTTGAGGTTGAAATAGATTTATATATAATTCGTTCAATAGATAATGTAAATCAAACACTAATCATTTAAGTATATCATTGTTAGTGGAGATCAGAAAGAGGTGAAAAGGCAAAGAAATTGGACACCTTTTCCACCGCCTCTCCCACGTTGAGACGTAAAAGTGGTCTAGTACACCGCATTAACTTGTACGTCACACCAACAATTCACAAAGATATGGTAGAGTTTGTCCCCATGCGATGTTATTAATTTGTGAGTCTTGAATTGCATGGTCCATGGTCCATGGTCCTATATCTCGTGAAGTCCACATATTCATTCATATGGGAAAAGTGGATAGATTCTGTTTTCTAAGATTTGATTCGCTTGGGTTGACTAGCATCTAGCTCTCTAGCATGAGTGTGTGGCTATATCTATATGAATTTTGTTTGATCTCCTCCAATTCAAGAATAAGAATATATATGGATATGTCCCTATCTAAAATGGTGTGAATGATTGCAAGAGAATGTCACAAGCAATTTTCTCCTATCATCATCACATATCCTCTTTGTTGCCCACAATAACAAAACTTGTTATCTCCAAAGCAATAGAAAATGATAATTGAAGATGTCTATTAATTATATACATCAACCGTGTAAAATGCTTTATATTCACCATTGATCTCTATTAAATTATTTTCTTCTTTATTTTCAGTAACTGAATGTTTGGATCCATGTTACAAAGTGTGTTTGGCTGTGCATTTAAGTTTTCCAAAATAAAAAAGAAGCAGCTTATTTCAGTTTGGGTTCTCCCAAACGTTTTTACAAATATGTTCATAAGCAATTTGATCCGTGTCAATTTGGACATTTACTTCTATAACTTCTCCGTTTTCCATTCATTTTTTACGTGAAAATATTTCAATGTGTGGTTTTAACAGGAGATCAGCAAATACGCATAAGGAGAAAAAACCGATATTGCACATTATATATATGGACCCATTTTGTAAATTGTAATCCTTACCTTTTATACTAAAACGTAGTAAAATAATTAATTTGGACACTTCTATACCTTGCAATAACGTATTTAAAAAATTATTCTTATTGGTAAATTTTAAATGCTTTTTACATTATTGTTATTTTTTTAGGATATCAATTTATTCACTTTATTTGACATCTTTTTAAAAAATAGAATAAATATTACAAAGAAATTATACCGTGTCCATTTAAGACTTGGTTTGCAAACCTTACATTTTAAATAGTGAGATAAGTTTGGTTTGCTAGATAAATGATTTTTTTAGTGTTTAATTTGTTTAATCTGCATACGATCCATGTATCCACACATATGTTTAGAAAAAATTAAAAAATTTCTTATATTTTTTAAACTAATTAAACTCTATTATATCATACTAACAAATATATAAAAATTTAAAACTAATATCACAAGTTACAACATTAAGACAAATTAGTAGTCTAAATGATCACAAACTTGTTTCTTTAAGTGGACAAGCTTGTGAGACTACATATTTAGTCTGTGAATTCCATAGGCTTAAACCAAACTCAATTTTTTTAAATTATATTTCTTTAAAAAAAAATTAAAACTGTACAAACTTGGGAGATCTAAAGACTTAAATCTAATGAGAACTACATAGAAAGTGTATTCAATTAAAATTTTAAAAAACTATTTTGGTATAAAAAATCATGTGAATTTTAAAAGACTTTGTAGAAATATAATATTTTTTAACACTCTATAGATTTTATATTTTATTTTTTAATTTATTCATAAAATGAATTCACAAAATTTTAAAAAGACTTCAAAGATTTTATAATTTTAATGAATTTTATAGATTTTTAAGAAACATTTAAAGTTATAAGAGTAAACAAAAAAGATAACAAATAAAAGATAAGATTTTAAAAATTAAGAAGAATAAAAATAATAAAAAATTTATTTTAAGATACGTTTGAAATCATTTTAAACTAAATTTTTAGAGTTTAAAAAACTACGTACACCAAAATTTTATTTTATAATTTTTGTCACAAAATAGTTTAAGAGTGTATATTATATAATGAAAGTGATGTCAATGCCAAGAATGAAAACGCTGATGGTTAGATGAGATTAGTTGAGAGTAATTTTATATTAAAAATATATATGAAATCCTTCGACATCCATTTTAAATAACAGTCTATGAAAATTTATAAATCTTTTAATATCATAAGATTTTTATAAAATTCTTAAAAATCTTAATTGAATATAACTTATTGTCCTTCTTAAAATATCTTAAAAATTTTTATTAAATACCACATACCTTATTTATTTTCTATAAAATATTTTTACTGTATATCATAAGACTTTTTTATGCATAAAATCTTTTGAAATCCTAATTCAGTAGGCGTCAAAGAAGATATAATCCTATTCCATTGGTATTATTATGACAAAGTTATTATATTTTAAAATTAGAACTGACGGACATACATATGATTATGTGCCTTTCGCACTTACCTCCACTTTTCCTATATATCTTATTTAATTAAGAATTCAAAAGAAATAGTATATTAAAATGAGAAAAATACTTATATATATTCCGCCTAGAATTAATCATAATATTTTTTATATATAATAAGTTTGTTAATTTTAATAATTAATATTTTAAAAATTATGTAAACAAAAAATTGTAATTATTAGTATAAAACTTTTTTAAATTAGTAATGTATAAGTGTTAAACTCATATTAAATTATGAGTTTAATTGGTACACATTGTTAGTATAAAAGATTTATATTAATTTGATTGAATAAGAGTGTAAAAATATTTGCGTTGCAATGTATACCATTAAACTCTTAAATGATAAGAAATAATTGAGTGTTTTACACGATAATTTAATGATAGAAATGGTTTTCCACTTACATTTGGCTTCATATGTTCGTAACATACTTTACATTAAATATCATAGTAGTTTTATATTTATTGCGTTGCTCTCTGAGGAGGCAAGGCGACGTTTTAGAGGAAGGTTGCAGATTTCTTGTCATATATTATATAGGACAGTATCATATTTACAATAATTTTTGTATTATTTTTTCTAATTTGC
The DNA here is from genome assembly GCA_037954015.1 of Psophocarpus tetragonolobus. NCBI lineage: Eukaryota > Viridiplantae > Streptophyta > Magnoliopsida > Fabales > Fabaceae > Psophocarpus > Psophocarpus tetragonolobus. Next base: position 84,915,883 of record CM075689.1, read on the forward strand.
TTTTTTCCATGATCGCTTTCTGTATTACACTCATCATCTTTCTTTCGTATGACATTTACTCTCAATTCTCTCTGTATTTCTTTAAATCGTAAAGTTTGTTATAAAAAATTACATAGAAATATGGATGAGAATAAAATGTCAAAATGAGATGATACTTATTAGTAGAAGAGTAGAACACCGAACAATTGAACCTTATTTGGTGCATTTGATTCAACATCTGAGAAAAGGTTTTTGACATCTACATGAAGTATATATAATTATTACATGCTACCAACTCCGAAGAAAAGATAGGCATGTATATATATGTATAATTTATTTCTTGATGCAGCCTGTTTACTTAGAATGTTCATACTTAACACCAAAGTAATCTAATTCTCCTTTAGTACCGAACTCCACATCTTGAGCTTTATCTTGCAGGTCTGGACTACCCTTGTAATGATATCTCTGAGCTACAATGAGAAAATAAATTAAGTTGAGGACCCCAATGGTTGCAAGCAGATAATAAAAGTAATCTAGCCTGCCAGCATTTATATCATTTGTCAACCAATCTGGATGGGTGTGAGTTGTGGTGACATGATGAACGGTGGTGACTAGTGCACTGCTGACATAACTTGCCCCAGCAAAAGAGCATGAGAACAAGGCATTAGCAATGCTTCTCATGTGCTCAGGGAATTGTCTGTTGAAGAACTCAATTTGTCCAATAATATTGAATGCCTCACACAGACCCATCAGGACTAGTTGTGGGACCAGCCACAGGACTGACATGGGGGCTATTCCAAGTGGACTTGGATTTGCATTAGCCAAATCTCTCCTCACTTTTTCCACCAATGCAGCAGCAACCATAGACAGGACCGAGAAAACCAAGCCAATTCCAATCCTCTGAAGGAGTGTGATCCCCCCTTCATGTTTAGTCACTTTCCTCAGTGCTGGCACCATGATTCTGTCGTAGAATGGAACCCACAATCCTACGGTGAGGAATGATATCACTCCAACTGAACCTGCTGGGATTTGGAATTTGGGTCCTAGGTGTCTGTCCATTTTCATGGCTTGTGACACAGTAAATGTTCCTTGTTGTGCCATCGAAGTTAAACCCAGAATCCCAGCTGCCCAAATTGGGAAAATTCTCGCCAAGCATTTTACCTCTTCCACCTCCTGGATGCTCACAAGTTCCCACTTATTTACTCTAGTCCCATCAGGGTTTAGCTCCCCCTCCAATATTACAGCTGCTTTATTTAAAGCCCTATTAAAATATAAATCACCTCATGTTAATTACAACATTTATATATAATAATCTCTCCTCATTATATTGACTAATACTTATATAATTCCAAAAGTTGAATACAAACTCTAGAAGCAACCACTATATAAAATATATTATATGTATCATTCGAGATATTATTGGTAGCTACTCTAATTATTGGTCAATGATAAATGATAATGACACACCCACCCCCAATAATATATAATAAATCTCTTGCTAATGCTATATTGGATACTCCACCTATCTACTCTACGGATAGAGTAATGGTGTATCTCACTTACTGGAATTGGTTGGTCAAGGGTAGCTTTGACAAAACGTGTGTCCCAGTAAGAGGAGGATCATAGAAAACCCCATCCACGTGTTTCTCACTTGGAACCTCAAGTTTTCGCTTTCTATAAGCGGCCATTAGAACTTGTGCAATACTAGTGAAAAGGCTTCCTGCTGGCTTCACATGCACGTAGATCCTTGTTCCCACAAAGAACAAAATGATGGAGCAGAACATGCACAGGGTTGGTATGGCGAAACCTAGCTTCCAGCTAACAGAGTCTTGGACATAGACAACCACTGTTTGAGTTATCAACAACACCACTGTGAAAGTGGTGTAGTACCAATTAAAGAAGCTATTGATCCCTTTCTTCCCTTCATCCGTAGTGGGGTCAAACTGATCCACACCAAATGGGATACTACATGGCCTTATCCCAGCAGCACCAATGCTTAAAAGGCAAAGTCCCATAAGCAGAGCACCCAAATGGGATGAGCTAGCTCTGACACATTGATTCAATGCTTGTTGCTGAGGAGAACATGGTGGAGGATGCAACTGCGGCAACCATGCTGTTAAAGTCACCACCACCATCCCCTGCACAACAATTTGCAATAGAAAATTCAATTATTTAATTTTGTGCCTGTGTATGTATGGACTAAGAGTAATGTTTGCTTATACTAATCATTCCAGAAAAGTTCTTATTTTTTATAATGAGATGTCAAATAATATATTTAATGTCTTAAAATATAAAATGTATTCAATGTACCTGATAAGAAAAGTAAGGAAGTGAAACTCAGAAAGATATATATATATAAGAGGACAATTTAAAATTGTTCATGGAAACATCAAAGAATAAAAGTCAAAGATATAGATACCAAATGATGTCACATTAGGGATCGTATCAGTGAAATGAAATGATATGAGTGAAAGGAGAAAGGTATTCTCGGAGATCATTTCTATCTTAATACATAGCCTCACAAAGGTAGTAGGACTTAGATACCCGACCCATATCATAAATCTTTAATACATATCTATCTTAAATAAAATAAAATATTTTTATTTTAATATTTATGAATATTTTCCAATACAAATAATCCACTAATTCAATTTGTTTTCTCCGTTCCTTGGAATATATTGAAATCGTTAGCTTTATCTCTACTATTAAATTAAGCTCACGTGGAATCTAATTTAATTTCACAATTAGAAAATTGCGACATCATCATCTTCAACAATAAAAGATGAAGACATGTGAAAGAGGAAATGATTATATATATTGTATATTAGAAACATTTTTTATTCTTTTGACAAAATTTTGGGTAAAGAAAGTTGTGAATTAACCTGCTACTTGTCAGGCTACTTTACTCAACAACTTTTTTAGTTTAACACAACTAATATAATACATAAAATAGAGAATGCTAATAACAAGGCTACTGGTTAAGGAGAAAAAAATATTTTATTAATACTTACTATGATTTTTTATATAATACTGATTAGCAATACCTAAATAAAATTAATATAAAATATAAACACACATATATTAAACTAGAGTTTTTTAAAAGTTATTATGAATCACAATGGATATGATAAATATTGTTGTTTGTCTAACTACAGCACAATTACTATGTACATTAATATAAAATTTAAAAAAATAAAAAATAATTTATAAACAATTTTTCTATCATATATACCAAATGTGTATTGTGTATAAGTTAATATTGAGGTAAAAAAGCACCCATCCGACAAAAATACACGTGTTCTTATATCCAACAGATGTACAACTCATGACAATTACTACTATGTTCCATAATAATTAAGTCACGGAATTGCACCTAGCATATTTAATATAATTTTCAAAAACAAGTTCTGGCTTTTAAAAGCTAATTAACTAAACATGCTTTAATTAAGTCGGTAACTCTGCGGTGTCCATCATGAAATTTAAGTTTTATTTTATATAGCCTTATTTTAAATTATTAAATTTTGATTTTTTATAAAGATTTATTACATTTTATATAGCCTTATTTATTAAATCATGATAGTAAATATAAGATTTATATTATTTACAAGAATTTTTAAAATTTGTACAAATTTTAACCACAAAAAATTTAATAGCTATTAATTTTATAACTAATTAACTATGTCAGTAATATAATTTTTTTAGTTAAAATTCCATAAAATAGTTATAATTTTTTGAAATGAAATTAGTTATAAGTTAACTAGAATTATCTTTCGTAATTAATTACAAAAGAGTTACTAATTTTTAAAGTTAGTTTAATATTTCTTGTTGTGTTAATTTGTATAACGATTTCGCGTATCACTTCACTACAATATATATTATTTTTTATTTGCATCACTGTCCATCACATTCAAAGTATTACTTAATACTCCACTTCTTTCTCTTTTGTTTGATGTACAGTACCTTTCTCTTTGTTATTTAATTTGTTGTGCAATTTAGAAACTCAATGTCTTAATATAAACTGCAACAATTCAGTGTGAAACTGAATAATTACAAAAGTGACTATTTTATTTATTAAACTAAAATGTGCACGACAGCCGCTCCTAGTGATAATCGTAATCAAAGACCACAAAGAAACAGAAGAAAAATGATATTGGCACACAAATCTATATAGTAAGAAAAAAAAACTTGAAGAGAAAAGAGTGGGTATATATATATTAGGTGATATATACAAATTATCGAAGTTATGCATCATATATTACTAAGAACAAAAATGTAAAACTTAATGAGGATATAAAAATCATGAACATGGTGTTATGTTACATCAAATTATCGCGATGGTGGTGTTCTGCAGAGCCATCAGCAGAAGTTTCAGCAAATCAAGTGACCATAATAAAAGGGAAAACAAAAGTGACAATTCACTGTTCAGACTAAACCAAGTCTAAAATTTGTACGCATAAAGGTTTAAATGAAGAAATCTGTACCAGTAGAGAAGAAAAGGAAGCAAAAGCTATAGTCTTGAAGCGACCCACATAAGCATCGGAAATGAAGGCACCAATCAAAGGGAAAAAGTTGGTAATACCACTCCATATGTTGAGAATGTTGGAAGCATAAACTTGTTCCAAATGAAACTCTCTTGTCAAATACACCATAAAGTTAGCAAACAAACCAAATGCTGCCAACCTCTCAAAAGTTTCATTGCCTGTAATCCAAACAATGAAGTTAGACAGAAAACAAAAATCAAATTATTTTTAATTGATTTTATTTCTTTTGTGAAAATACTTATATGACATGATCATTAAAGGAAATAAAAATAGAATAAAACCTAAAATAAAAGGCATAGCCTTCCATCCTCCTGGTTTCTTATTGGCTGATCTTGGACTATGTTTGCTTAGATCTTCACTGTTTTGTTCTTTCTCTGGCGGTGAAATTGAAGAAGAAATACCACTTCTGCAGCAGAGAAACCAAGGAGAGTGAGAGAGAGAGAGTTTTTTTACCTTGTCCTCTAAAGCTGACATTTTCTCTCAATAATATTTCTCTACCGTGTGTATTCCAAGCTAGCTATAGTTCCATAAATATGTTAGTTGTGGGTTGGAACTAGGACACCCAAGGCAGTGATTTATATATAAAGTTTCAATTATTAAATGATGCACGTATAGAATGATTGGGAACCGTATATTGAATTTGAATAATACATCCAAGAGGAAACAGTGTAACGTATGCTAACCTAATAGTTTAGCAGACTGACTCATGCACGAGCCAAAATTGCGTGCAGTGATTGCTATGCTCAGCTAGTGGATATGTGGGGAGTGGGGACCATACACCTATGTTCAAACCTGTTCCGATGGAAGCCACTATCTTTCTTTAACCACCACTTGTGTCATTTGTAGATCATATAGGTTACATGTTGGGATTCAATACAAGAAAATAATTTGTCTTTATAATTTTTGCTCAATTATATGTGTGTGAGAATAATTAAAATCCTGTTTGAATGTAATCTCAAAATCCTGTTTGAATGTAATCTCATTGTGTATTTATGAATATATATTATTAGATCAATCTAAAATTAAATACTAATTTTGCTACCATATTTAACTAATGTGCCTTGCTGTTAAAGAAATTAAAAGTAAAAAGTTTTTATTAGGAGTGATATGAGAGAAAAATTTAAAATCATAGGTCGATATGTAATTTTAGTTACATTTCAATAAAATATTTTTTTTTTGTGCTAAGCCTTTGTTTTTGTTTTTTTTTTCTTCTTCCGTTTTAGTTATATCCATCTCATACTTCGTGAGTTTCCAACGAGTTCAACATTTGTCATGGTAGCCAAGTTCTTTGATTCTATGATTGCTATTACGATGGGTTGTCATTTGCAGTTGAGAGATTTTAGTATCTTTACATTTAGCTCTTCTTCCTCAAACAACTTTCCAAGTCCTTTCATATGATTGATTATGTATGTAAACTTTTTCTATACATCCATGATTTTTTCACCTTGATTCATGCAGAACATTTCATACTCTTGGATCAAGGTATTCTTTATACTCTTGGATCAAGGTATTCTTTTTAGCCCGTCTTACTTCAGGTGTAGCTTCATGGGTGACTTGGATTAAATCTCACGCTTCCTTAGTTGTATTGCATGGTGATACCCTAAAAAAACTCCCCACTATGCAAAGCAGAGTGTATAATATTTAAGGCTTTTGAATCATTCTTAGCAAGTTTTATCAATGGTTCACAATTCATATGGTTTTTCAACTACTTGATTTTCAACATATGTAGGAATTTTATAATTAGTTACAACAGCTTGCCATATGCCTCAATTTACAGACTCCATAAAAATTATCATTTTTACTTTCCAAAAAGCATAATTTTAACCAATGAATAATGGTGGTATGTTAATAGAGGCATCCTTACTAAAAGGTAGTTGATTCCCTGCTATTTTCAAACAAAAAATATGAATTTATATAATCTTGAATATTTCTCAAAATCCTGCTCTAATACCAATTGTTGGTCCTAGGGAGAATCTAGAAGGGAGTTGAATAAATTCACCAAAATATTTTACAAAATATTTTTCTGTTCAAATCAATATCAAAGTTTTTCAAAAGTGTTCCCTTAAAGAAATTTTCAAAATCTACCTTGTAATAGAAAAATGAGTTTTTCAAGAATTCAACTCTTTTAATGTATTTGACAATAAACTTGATATATAGGAATTCCTTTAATAATGGTTTACTATTGCAATTAGTGAAAATACAATATGAATTGCACCACAAGTTTATCAAATACAGAAGAAATGGGTAGATAAAGAATTGAATCAAACTTCAAACCCACAATTCTTATTACAATTACCCAAACCCAATATCAAAATAAAAGTATTGTAAAGCGTAATTTGTTGCAAGAAAATTGTTTCAACTGCAAAAACTCAATCAATGGTTATCCAAGATTTCAATAAAATTCAAAATTAAAGAGTATAGGGAAGAGAGAAATTGCATAGTGATTTATACTGGTTTGGTCAACCTAATCTACATCCAGTTTTCAGACTTAGCCTTCCACTAATTTGTTTTCCACTAAAATCTCAGTACGTGAACACCACACATACAGATTTTACACCCGAAAAGATTTAAACCACACAAGAAGAGGTTTCCTCTTGCACCTCACAAGAGTTTGCTACATTGTGACACCCCGCCACTCACAACGCCTAACTCACAACACCCCGTTGCAAGATTTTACAATAATATCAAGAACACCTCAAGAGATTGTCAAAGATTGTGCAAAAACACAAAAGAGAGTATAGAACAATATCACCTATAGTGACGGATACCCAACAAGATAGATAAAATCTTAATTTAGTGTCTTCCTTGAATCTTGAATTTCTTGTACCTTCAAATCATAAAAAATGAGCATAGTTCTTGGAGAGAATTTACGTAAAACAGTTAAGAGCAACAAACATTCAATGGACCTTTTGAAAGTTAGTAAAATTAGTTTTGAAAATGCTTTTATATGAGTTTTGAATCATGTAATTGATTGCCCATTTGATTACCTAATATTCTGCTCAAAATTGGTCTAGAATACATGTTCTCTGAAATAATCGATTACTGTTTTTAGGTAATCGATTACTTCTGAGAGCAGTAGTCTCAATACCTAAAATTCCTCAAAGGGTAATCGATTACCATAATAAAGTAAATTGATTACCTTACCATAGCTTTCACTTTGAAGATTTTTCAGTACTTCCTAGCATATGTAATCTATTTCGAAACTCCCCAAACATATTCTCATGTCTATCTAAACACATAATATAAGTATCACACCTATTAAACGTGTTTGGTATCATAAAATTAATTAAAGCAAAACTAAGAAGTAAAATTCAAAACCAAAACTTCAAAAGGGATACTTCATGCTTTTCAAAGCCTTTGGTTCCAACATAGATTATGTGCGGGAACAATAGTCTAATACTCAAATAGTTTAGTTCCTTACTTGTGAGAGATCCAAGTTAAGGATATTTTTATGGATGATGGGAACATGGGTAGTGAATTAAGGGTTTTGAGTTCATTTATGCAATTGAGGGATGATTTAGTGAAATCAAACCCAACTGAATATCATATATGTAACTACAAGTGTCAAAATGGGTTCAGCTTGGTAGGCCAACCCGACCCACCACGGGTTTGGGTTGGGTCGGGTAAAAAACTTTTATGTTTCATGAAACCGTATCATTTATGTAACCCGTCCCACCCAACCTGCGAGTTTGCTGGGTTGAGACCGGGTGGGGATGGGTTGGCCCACCAGCCCACCAAAAAAATTTTCAACTTTTTTTTGTTTCCCTTATATCATTATTAGCATATATGTTTTTTCTAATTTCGTTTTTCCTTTTCAGTTTTTCTTCCAAACATAAAACCCCTAATACTAACAAAGTTAAAGTCAAATTTTCCCTGAAATTTGAAAGTAAAACCCCTAATTTGCATGTTGTTTTAATATTATGTATATATGTCGTTTTAATATTATTTATAATTTGTATGTTGCTAACATAAATTCATTATGTATGTATGTTGTTTTAATATTATTTATAATTTTCTTTTTTTATAACTTAAAAAGAAAAAAATCAGAAATTAAATTTAATAATTAATTTTGTTGCATGTCTGGTGGGCTAGCCCACCTAACCCACTAGCCTGTGGTAGGCTAGGCCGGGTTGGAAATTTAAGTATCTTTGTTTTAGTGGGTCGGGCTGGCCTGACCCACTTATTTTATAACACGTGGTGGGCTAGCCCTATGGGCTAGGCTGATCCGTTTGGACACCTCTACATGTAACCACCACTTTTATTTATTTCCACATTTATTTACTTTATGTTTAGTAGTTAGTTAAATTTCCTTCCTTTCGTCTGTACAAGTAGAAAATATTGATATTTATGAGGTTTCATCCAAGTTCATGTGGGATCGACCCGATATTTATCGGTTACTACATACGACCGGTGCACTTACTGGTAGTAGTGTAGAAAACTTTGCACTCATCAAATGTCTTTAAGGACTTTTTCTAAAAAGTGATGCAGTGCCCAAAGTGTTTGTTACAGATAAAGATTTAGCTCTCATGAAGGCAATGGAAATAGTTTTCCAAAAACATTTAATTTGTTGTGTGAGTACCATATTCAAAAAAATGTGAAGGGTAAATGCAAAACCTATGTTCATCCATAAGATGCATGCAGCTAAATTATGCAGTCATGGAATGATCTTGCTTAAATCGCCGAAAATTGTTGATAGATCAAGCCTGCATAAAAGATTACCATATTCGTATCAGTTACACATAATGTATGACAAATTAAATAAATACATAAAATTTAACAAAAAGTATTAACTTGAGCTAGAGCTGCATAACACACACATTGTCTAGTCATGTTGAAGCTTGCATAATCAAGATGATGATACACATGTACCAATGCAGCCACACCCTAAGAATAGTTAGCTGCCTGTTCAAGGTCAAGGAACAATTGTAGAAATGTTATGCAGACATGGGTAAAACTGTTTTTCGCAAATATCATGCACCCAAAAAGGTGCAATAGATATGTTCGAGCGACCATCTCGCATCTCCTCTCTTCACATCTAGCTTTATACATGTCTCTTAGCCAAGACAAAGGTACTAACCCGTACCTACAACAAGTAACCTCTTCAAAGACTTCCTGCAGTGATGTATCCTTCCGTGAATGCATTTCTCCCTTGAATTAACTCCTTTAAGGTCATGAAGAAGCAATGGAAGATGGAGTAGTAAACAGGTGAGGGGGAAGGTGCCACTATGACTAGATAAGCTTTTGGAATGGAGGTGTTTGCCACAAGGGAAGGAACCCTTGATAAAAGCAAAAGAATACTCTCAAATTGAGAAGAAAGGGACACTAAAAAATAAAAGCAAAGCTCTCACAAATTCATAAACTCCAGTGTAAAGTGTACAAAAGAGCAAAAGGTTTTATTTATAACTAAAGAAGAGAGGTTGGTCGTGAGATTTGGAGGGAGATTAAAAAGAGGAGCCAAATTCAAATAATTGGCACATGCTACTAAAATTATGGATCTTAGATCTAACTAAGTGTCATTTAGGATGTCATGTGGCAATTAGTTTGAATTTAGGTGCCTAAGGAGGGAACAAGGGCCCTACCTTGTCTCCTCCATACTTCATGTGCTAACTAATTGGGGTTTAACTAGCAAAGAGGGGTGTGGTTAATAAAACAACCAATCAACACCCTTAATAGGTCCAATTAGTTAATACACTCCACAAAAGGCTAGGCATACTCCCTGATACATGCACGCTTAGCATGAACTTGAGCTAGGACCAAGAAGAAAGGATCATGACTTGGATAAAGCTTCAAGGAGCTTAATTTAGGACATGCCCCATTTAATTGTATTAATTTGACCATTTTTAGGCTTTTATAAGCACCCTTATGTCATTAGAATTTTAGGGGTGCAATTAGTTTTATTTTCGTCCTTGTATTTTGACTTATAGGTTCTATTTTCTTTAGAAGGTGTAAATAGTCTTTTTGTAGAGTGTGTTAATTAGTTAGGTTTGGCTAGAAGTAGTATGGACATGTGATATTTATTTCCACACCCCTAATTACTTTTAAAACTCTTCTAACTAACACATGAAGCATGTAGGAGACATGTGTGTCCCTTTGTCCCCTTGTTTCACTTCACATGTACTTTCTCACTCTTATATGGTTGATTCTTATTCCTTCTTATTTTAATTTGAATTTTGGAAGTGTCATGTTATTTCCCTCCAAAATTGAAATTCAAACTAGAGGGAACATAGATCCATTATTTTTAGGGTCATGTTTGAATCTTTAGTTGGATTAAATTAGTGTTAATTGTACACATGCCAAATTAATACTAAATTAAGCCAACTAACCCTTGTTTAAGCATATTGGACATTTACTTAGGAGCTTTAGGCCTATGATTCAAAGCTTACTCTATAAATAGAGCTCTACAACTCATGTAATTCTTTAACACTCATTTTAATTGAAAGATAAATTTTTTCTCTACTTTTGAGAGTACCTTCTTCTCTTAGAGAGAGTGTTCTTGTTCTCCTTATTCTTGTGAGAGTTCTTCATGCTGTTATCAAGAGTTTCTCCCCTTGTGGCTAGCTTCACTCTTGACTTATCATCTACATAGTAGGAGTGATACTTCCTCTGCCTTCACCTTCCAGTCTCCCACTTCCATTTCAAGGCTTTTCAAAGACTTTAAGAGTGGATCCTAGGTGGCATCTCCTTCTCTAAGAATTGTGCAACCATGGCTTGGGGATGAATGCATCACTCCCAAAGTCCTAAAATCACGAAAAATAAGGGCCAAAATACATGGCCAAGAAAGAGGCACAAACTAGTCCACTTAGGAATTTACAAAGCAAAATACAAGGTAAAAATAAATGGAGCAGGAAGACTATGGCATAATCTCTATGCGCGTGAGAAGGTGAGGTCTTCCTCCATCACCTCTAGCCATATCCTCCTCTAGCCATATCCTCCTCTAGCCATATCCTCCTCTATCCTCCTAGTCATGGCCCTAATGATAGGTATCTTGCTAGGGAGGAAAGCATTATGCAGTGTTACACCCAACAAGCCCACCAACACGGGAATTGGCATGTCCATATTCATGTAGCCAAAACAGCTAAACAGACCCATAACGGGTAGATGTAGCAACCACGACACATCATCTAGTGTGATGTTCATCTTTTTTATCCCTGGATAGAAACTAGATGTTTCCTTGTGCCACCTCTCCGCAAAAGCAAAATTAGGCTTGCATCGATCGTGTTGATAGTGCATGTAGTTAATGGGAGTAACTCGCGATCTATAACATAGTCTCTAATTTGATCTTGAAGCTCCTTAATCAGACACAATTTTCGTCCATGTGATACATATTTAAGGTTGAGACATACCTACAAAAAGAGAGTCAATTATTAATTATACTAAACATGTGATTAATTATAGTCAATAAATAATTATTAAATAAATAAATATATTTTAAAAATACGTAGACTAAACATGTAATTAATTATACTAAAAAACAATTAATTAAATTAATAACATTACTAAAAAATAATTAGACTAAAGATGTATTTAATTATACTAAAAAATAAATAATTAAATGAATAACTATAATAAACATGTAATTATTATACTAACAAAATAATAAGTAAATAATTATACTAACACTCCTAAATAAATAATGAGTCATAAAAAATTTCCTAAGTATACTAAATAAATAATGAGGCATGAATAAATTAAATAATTATAATAAAAATTCGTAAGTATACTAAAGATTCTGAAATAAATATAATTTAAAATATGTATATTAAACACCTAATTAATTATACTAAAAAATTAATTAAATAAATAAATATACTAAACATGTAATTAATTATACAAAAAAAAATTTAATTAAATAAATTAATATACTAAACATGTAATTAATTATACTAACAAAATAATTAATTAAATGACTATCTAAATATTGACAGATCTATAAATTTTAAGTAGTGGAGGAAAATTGTAAAAGTTCAAAACAAAAATGAAAACCTTACATATGTATATATGAAAATTGATAAAAATGAGGCATAAACTGAGATTTAAGAAAAAATATTCACAAAAAAATATTATATCATTAAATATAAGTTTAACACATTACATTATCCGTAGAGTTTTATGGTAGTGGTTAATCATAATATATCATTTACATGATTTTTAAAGTATTAATCAGTAAAATCAACAAATCTGTCATATATAAAGAGTTATCATTAACAATCAGTGTAAAATTTTTTAGACTGATTATCTATAAGTCTTTTTCTCATCAAATATAACATGAAAATGTAATTTATCTAAAAAAGAGTTAGAATAAAAAAAAATTAATGCCATTATGAGTGCAAAGTTCAAACAATAATTTAATGTTAACTTATCATTTTAATTGACACTAAATAAAAATTGTAACTAAAAAAACAAAATAAAATATTAACTTATTTTTTCTATTGTTTTTAAGTAGATATCTTCGTAACCATTAAAACAAAAAATAGTTTTTAATTATTGTATAAATTTATCTCAATGAATTCAAATATACATATCTTTATAACTATTAAAATTACCAGTTAAATTTATCTTTGAGTGAATTCAAATATATGTTAGGTTATTCGAATTAATTTTTTTATAAATTTTAAAATAAATATTTTTAATTATAACTATTTGAAAAATAAAGTTTATTTTTAAATAAAATTATAAATAAAAAAATTATTTAAATAAAAACTATAGCTATTGAAATCATAATTATCAAAATTTACTAATAGTGTTAAAAAAATTACTGTTAATTTGTTAAAATAATATACATGTGATTATGAAACTACCATGTATATGTTATTGTAGCATATAAATAGTGGGGTCATGATTAAGAATTTATTACAAAATTAAGTAATTACAAATAAAAATAAAATAAAATAATTAGTGGAGGCAACTACCCCCACAATTCTCTAAGCAGATCCGTCCATGATAGTAAACATGTAATTAAATAAATTAATTAATACACTAGACATGTAATTAATTATACTAACAAAATAATTAATTAAATAACTATACTAAACATTCCTAAATAAATAACATGACAAAAAATAGTTAATTATATAAACATTTAGGCATCACTAAAAATTCCCTATACATGTAATTAATTATACTAAAAAAATAATTAAACATAATATACACTTATTTCGTCTTTCCAGATGACATGTCCAACATGATCATAATATGATACTAAAAGGAAAACCCTAGTCCTCCAGAAAACCCATTGTCATAGGTTTTGGGTGCATGTGTTGTTTTTGAGTTGTTGTTGCATCATGTTGTGTGGGCATGTACCTTCTACATGCAGATGCAGTTGAATGTATGCATTCATGAGCAGCATCAAAATCATAGACAATTCCACGTGTCCTGGGCATATTTGTAAAATTGTTTTAAATAATATTAAATATTAAAAAAATTATATTTTTTAGTTAAAAACATATTAAAAAAATAATTATTTTTCTCCTCTTCTATGAAAAACTTTCTCCATAGAAACAAAAAGAATTGCTTCTACAAAGATCCTTCTCAGAAAAAACAATTTTTGTTTGCTTCTATGGAGACCCTTCGTAGAAGAGAAAAAAAAACTACACTCTTCTATGAAGATGCGTCTCCAGAGAAGAAAAACAATCATCACAAACCCAACATATATGAAGAATCACAAGAAAAAAAAGAGTTAATTTGAGGAAGACAAGGAAGTCGAATATGCCGAAGGGAGTAGGGCGAAGGGGGAGGGGGCACATGATGTAATGTTCACGAAGTAAGATTGATGGAGAGGGGAGAGAGAAAACAAGAAGACGCATGGGAGAGGCAAGTAATCGAGAGGTGTGTGAGTGAGAGGTGAAAGAGTTTTTATGATAATTTTAGTTTTGATAGAGAAGAGAAAAATAAGTGAGGACACTGAAGGGTAAGAGAGTGAAAAAAATAATTAGGATTAAGAGTTTTTAAGTATTATTAAAATGTTTTAAAGTGAATACATGAAAATTGAAATTATGATTGATGTGATTTCAAAATCCCATAACTTTATGACACTTTTTATGTTGGAAACTTAATATGCAAAATATATAATATGTATAAATATGTATTATCCCACTCGATTTCGCAAATGCTGATTCGGTCAAATAATGCTCTTTTTTTTATCATCATTGACTTTAGACCGAGACAAAAGCATTATTGGACATTGATGATTGATAAGTGGAAAACAATAAAGGTTTCGTGATAAATAGTGAATCACTTCCATTATATTATATATATATATATATATATATATATATATATATATATATATATTCTTACAATTTCATTTTCTTGAATTTAATATATGATTGAGATTAGTTACTATATTTCTAGTCGTCCTCTGATTAATCTCAACTACGTACTCATTGATAAACTGCAGATCGATCTATTAAACCTTCACGGTTATACTCCAACTAAGTACCTGTTAATATCATATCAATCTCCCTCTCAGAGTTGTAACTCCAACCACCTCATCATATTTTAATATCTCATCCTGCATATCTTATCTAAATCTCCTCCAAATCTATATTTTTATTTTATCTAAATCTCCTTCAGATTTGTATATCTAACTGCATAATCATATTTGAATATTTGTATTCCATGGATATCGGAATACTTACTCCTACAATAACTATAAATACCCACACGCCCACGAAGTGAGGGGAAAAAATACTCACTCCCTAAACTTGATGTTCTCAATCTAAGTATACTCTCACTAAATGGTCTACATGGATTCAAGAACATTTGGCGCCTACTGTGGGGTGATGGTAAACACATTACTTGCGCTTTTCAACCTTCTTATCCCAAGGAATGGTGTGAGCATCCCACCATTGTTCCATAATTGACAACGGCGAAGAACACCTCACCATGGAACAGATCCTAGTAGAACTCGCCAAACTAAGGAGACAAAACGAAGAAGCGTCGCCAAGGCCGATGTAGCACAGGTAGAACTCCGAGTCTAGATCGTTGACCTCTGATGAACAAAAAGAAACAAACAATTGAGATACCGAGAGACTTCTTGTTGTTCTCAACCTACATCCTTGAAGCTCTCATTCCCCTCACACTACCACGTCCAAAGACCAATCTCAAGTATATATCCATTTGCGATTGAGGCATAAGAGGCCTTTAATAGGGTCTCGCCGATCTCCAATGGTGAATGAATGAGGCATAATAGGGGCTTAGTAAAGTCTCGTTGATCTCTAGCAATGAACAATCGAGACATAAGAGACTCTTAAAAGAGTCCCGCTGATCTCCTAATACTTATCCAACTAAGTTACCTATTCGATAGATCACATGATCATGATAGTCGACCGCCTCATAAGATAGTAAAAGTAACATAAAAAAATTAACTAAGTCACAAAGTAAAAAAATTAACTAAGTCACAAAGTATTAAGTTATTTAGCCATGATTGATCACAGTAACCGACTACCTCATAAGATTGTAAAGTTACGAGGCAAAATTAACCAGGTTACACAAAGTATTAAAAAGATATTTGGGTACAATAGATCACAATAACTGACCGCCTTATAAGTTAGTATAGTTACACCAAAACCAACTAAGATACGAATTATTATTGTACTTGTCCCCATTCAGTAACCAACCCATTAAAATCAAACATCGATATAAGGCAAATAAGTTATGAATTATCATTTGGCTTGATAGTCAACCCTTTATAATGAAATCACGATAAAATAAACTAAGTGACGAAATATAATTCTACTCGGTAAGTGACCTTTTATAATTAGTGAAATCACAGTAAAAACATCTGAGTTATGAAATATCAAAGTTACTCATTTAGCTTCAGTAAATGACCTCTTATAAGTCAATTGAATTATTTAAGCCTCCCTAACACCGACCACATAGAAGTCAATCGAATTATTGGGTTAAGGTATGAAGTCTTCAATTATATATCTAATAATTAAGTCACCGATCATGTTATAAGTCATTATAATTACCGATTTACCATGTCTCAACACCGATCCCCAGCTCGCAATATACCAAATTAATAAGTTGATTCACAAATCATTATTTAAACATCCCGACACCGATCGCCCATTCATAAAATTTCGAGCTAATAAGTTGTTCGCTATTAAGTTATATTTAATCATCAACGAGTCCTCTAACTTAGCCACTTCACGCTATTTTGAGCACTTGTGGCTAGGGGACTATGTACTCCGAATCACCCTCTGGTCGACCCGTTTTCAAGTTACTTCTTGCTTTTAAGCACTCATGGCTAAGGGGCCAATATGTACCCTTAGTCGCCCTCTGACCGACCCTTTAATCTTCAAAGCCACTTCTTGCTCTTAAGTAGTCGCCCTCCAATCGATCTTTTGGTCTTCAAAGTCACTTCTTACTTTTAATCACTTATGGCTAGTGAGCTATGTACCCCTAGTTACCCTCTAACCAACCCTTTGGTTTTCAAACCACTTCTTGCTCTTAAGCATTCGTGGCTAGGGGGCTACGTACCTCTAGTAGCCCTTCGACTGACCCCATCTACGTACTCGTTGTCAAACAACAAATCGCTCTATTAAACCCTCATGGCTATACTCCGACTAAGTACTATTAACTCCATATCTTATCTAAATCTCTCCCAAAATTGTATCTTTATCTTATCTAAATCTCCCTATATTTATATCCCCAACCATCTCATCATATTTGAATATCTCATTCTCCATATCTTATTTAAATCTCCCAAAAATCTATATCTTTATCGTATCTGAATTTCCCTCAGATCTGTACCTCCAACTATCTAATCATATTAGAATATTTGTATTTCATGGATATCAAGATGTTCACTCTTACAATAACTATAAATAACCCATTCCCACAAAGTGAGGGGAAAAAATACTCACTCCCTAAACTTGATACTCTCAATCTAGGTATATTCTCACTAGGGTATACTTGGATTCGAGAACAATTACCTATTATAACCCGTAAGTATATTGTATTTACTTTTAAAGTAAGTGAATCTCCTATAAAGAACAAATAATTGCTCCAGTAATAAATGTAAGAGATTATACTCTTATTTTAACTATTTATTTTGTTGAAATTTAATAATTAATATTAATTACTTATTATAATCATAAGATTTTAAAAAATTGAATGATGGAAATGAATAGTAAATTTGTTATCTTTACTCTTACCGAAAAATTTCTTCTCTCTTTTTTATGCATGCATAAATTATTAGAAAAATCAAAATTAGTGAGAGGACAAATCCATCACAAATTTGACATATAATTAGTGACAATTTATGATAAAAAAATTTCCACCAAAATTTTAAGTCATAAAAACTTTAACGAGAAATATTTTTGTTCCCTAATAAAAATGACAAAATTTATTCTTCCAAATTTTGTTATAAATTATGAAAATAAATAAACTGGCTTTCATATGATTTTCTTACACTAAATATGATGAACAAAAATATTTCACAAATTGCAAGAAATTTTTTCTATTAATGACGATAAAAAATTAAATATTCATCATAAAATATCCCTAACCATTTGTAACGGTATATAGATCTTCCCAAACTATCAGATGTGTTATTTGTCACTAAGGGCTGTATTTTACGGGATAAATTTTCTCCACATATTATGAGGGGTTGTATTTTGCCATTGATTGTGACAAAGGGTTTGTCCTTCACAAATTGTGAAATTTTGTCTATTTTTAGTTCAAGAAATCCTTCTTTGTATAAGATTTATTAATCTAAAAAAAGTAACAATTGTTTCACCTCATTTATATAATAAATAATTCTATGTATAAAACGTCATCATAATTGATATTTTTTCTATACAAATATAAAAATAAATAAAATAAGATAAAATATAATAAACAAGTTGAATAACATTCAAAATACATAAAAAAATCTCATAATTCTAACCAAGGAGATGACAAGTGATTTTTTTTTTATTTCTTATTCATTTCCCAATTGCACAACTAAACCAATCCACAATATATAATTTTAATTAAATAATAATTTTTATGTAAAATAATAACTAAAAGTTTAGTATCTTCGAAAGTTTTTTCTGAAGCAATGAAATTTGGCATGCGACTGAAATTTTAAATTTTGCATGATAAAAGAATTTTTTCTATTAAAAAGTATAATCAATATGATTTTACAATTTAAAATGATAAAATAAATAAGTTTAAATATACTTTGTTTTTAATTTTATAAATTATGTTTCTTTCATTTTTTTATTAAAATTCTTTAGATAATACTTAGAATAGTAAAAAACACTATCTAAAATACTTTAATGACAAAAAGAAACAAGCATGATTTACAACGAAGAATTTTTTTAAGGGAAAAAAATAGCTAAATTAAAATAGCTAAAAATACATTTAAATCAAAATCTAAATTACAATAGCTAAAAATATATTTAAATCAAAAGCTAAATTACAATAACTAAAAATTTATTTAATAGTACTATATTATATTACTAAATTAAATTATTAATATTGTACATTTGACCATGCTATTTAAAATTAAAGGTAGTATAATACACATTAAAATATAATATAAATTTAGAACATACCTTTTACCATTTTAATATAATTCAAAATACAAAGAAAACCTATATTAAGTAACTGAATTTCAAGAAAATAGAGATAATATAATTTTACCATTTAAAATAGTGGAATTAAAATTTATTAATGATTTTTTATTTTAGATTGGATTTTGGTTTTTATAGTCTTATCAGTATTTTTATTTTATTCTTTTAAAATTATATTTATATAATTTGAAGAGTAAAAATAATTTTATACAAAGATTGAATATTATATATGAAATAAAATTATAAGTTAAAATACATATCATGTATAATATCAATATATTTACTTTGATAAGTTAAATTAATTTTTCTAACACAAGTTAGATTTTGATGTAATATTTATTATAATATAATTTAAATTTAAAATATAGACATCATTAGTATTTTTATATTCCAGTTCAATTCATGAGTTATTATACTAGTAATTATAAAAGTTTGGGTGGTTTATAAAACTCGTTAAAAAAAAAAGTTAAATACTAATTTTGGTCCGTTTTATTGTTTTGATATACTAAATTTTAAAAGTTTCATTATTATTTTTTATGTTTTCAAAAGTTCATTTAATCCCTTATTTTGTATTTCGTTAATTTTAGATAATTTTAAATTTTGAAATAATTAAATTAAAATAATAACAAATAAAAATGTTATTATCTTTATTTAAATCTTATTAATTTTTGCAAACTAAAATCATCATCACTTATAACACAATTCATCTTTAATGTAATAACCACCGAAGTTAGACATGATAATTTTTTCAATAACACTAAACGTGCGTAAAACTAAACTCTTGTATAAATCATATAAGGAAGGAACAAACTTTTTTCATGTCTAAATAAAATTTTATATAGATATGTTTTAAATTACTACATATTAAATTAAATATCTTATTATACTCCCGTACAATACATATGTTATTATACTAGTAATTATAAAAACACTAAAACATGCACTATGTATAATACACACACTTTTAAAAAATCTTTCTTTATCATTCTCTTAATATATTATAAAAATTTATTAAATATATTTAGTATCTTAAAATTGGATATATATATATATATATATAATTTTTAAAAAGTTAATGAAAAATATTACTAGAAAATTTAAAACTTATTTTAAACGTGCTTCTAAATTAGAAAGGAAGCAAGATATGTTCGTGTTAAAGATAGCATAATTGGGTGAACAGATTGATGGCAGTTCGTATTTGATATTAATAAATAATTATCGATCCAAATTCAAAAACTTTTGGATAAGATCGACAAGTTTAACTGGTTGCTTTCCATGCCTTCTTTTTGTGTTTGGATGAATGGTTTGTAAGAGTTTAATATTTACGTATTAATAAAAAATTTTACATTAATATTTAATTATAATTTTATTTATATAATTTTTAAAATATTAATTGATAAATTTAATAAATTTATTATATATAAAAAAGTTGAAATTCAATGTAAAACTTTTTATTGTGCATATTTTTCTTTTTAATATTGACCATAAAGATAAGATTTTTATTAGCTTCCTCTACCTCTTTACTAAGTCCACTAAGTGAATAATTTTAAAAAAGTTTCTATTTGATCAATTATGTTATCCATCAAGTGCCACGTCAAACTTTTTATTATGCAGTGCCATGCTCTCTTATGGTTGAAAATGGTTAGCAATTCCACTTTTAGTTTTCTTATTTTTTTAAATAGTTTTTAGTTACTTTTTTTATTTTTTAAATATATTCAGTTTTTAGTTTAAAAATTTAGAAAAATGTATCTATATACATTTAGTTTTCAAAATCTTTTATTTTTCAACAGAAGAAGGGTGACAACGACAAAAGAGAAGCAGTACTGAAACAATAATACTAGATGCAAAGAAGTAGTGAAGATTCGGGGTGGAAAGTGTGAAAGGAGTGTGAGATGTGATGATAACGCCAACATAGAGGTGGTGAAGGTAAAGGTGGGAGGTATTGAATGAGTGTTAGAGATAGTGACAATGGCGACAAAGAGGTGATAAAAGTTGAAGTAATATATATGGAAGGAGTGGGAGAGGAAGGTGCGGTGGCGGCATAGAAGTGTGGAGGTCGGGGTGAAAGACACGTGAGAAGCGACAGCGATGAAAGAGGAAGAGAAACTCGAAGTGATTGAAGATAAGATTGTGTTTTCCATTTTTAAAATCTGGAAACTCACTTTGGATAGTATAATCGTTTTTTGAAAAATCAACATTTCATTTTTCAATAATTTTCTTTGAAAATTGAGTTTCTGAACTTGTTTTTCAATTTTTTTTATATTCTTAGAATGATTTTCTCAGTTTTCTTAAAAACATTCAAGCTATATAGTCCTTTAGGGATTTATTTGGAATATGTGGTGAACTAAAGGAAAATATATATAACATTAATTTTAAATGGAGTGTCAATATTTGATCATATGCTCCATTTTCCCACTTAAATTCTTTTAATTTCATTGGTTAGGTCAGGACACTCTTGCCCAGCAACGTCTCTTGCCCAATAAGAGTGTTAAAATTTATGATAATGCTCGTTAGGTGACATGTCTCGCCCAATGACTACCTCAGACCTTTCCTTCTAGATTGGGTGATCTTTCGTTGGGCACCTGATGCTCGTTGGGTGACGGTTGATCATGCCATGTTCTATCGCTAGGCGACACCTCTTGCAGGGTGCAAATTAGCTTCTGCCTATGAATTCTTCAGCTTTTCACTAGGTGACATGTCTCGTCCAAAATCATTTACTCTCTGCAAACAAATTCACTGTTTTTTTCCCATTGGGAGACCTCTAGGAATGTTAGAGTGGATCTACAACTCCTCATTGGGCAATTAGGCTCGTTGAACAAGGAAACACTAATCAACGTTCTCTCCATCTTCTTGGCTTCTCTTAAAAATGGTGCAAACATGTCAAAATTCCTCACATTAGCTATATTATATCATAAAATCATGTATAAGTATGATATATAGCAGTTATGTATATTTACAACTAAAATGAGTTCAAAACTAAAAAAAAATAAAGAAATAGAAATAATTGACGGGTTTTTACAACTGAAATTTAAAAAAAAAAAATCGACAATTATCAATAATATATTATTCATGCTTTCATCATTAAGTTAAAATTTTATTGATATAATTTTTATATTTTAGCACACACCTCAAGTCTCATGGTGTGTCCATGAATTTATCTTTGATTCTGACCTTGTAACGATAACGTTTGGCACAAACATGAGGTAGAAAATCCTCCTATAAGGAGGTAATAGTAATCCAATCTACCTTTGTTGATGTCATCATTCATCCAATCTGTTTTGCCTATCTTTTAAGTCACGTTTTTGCACAATGTTCACCACCAAGGTGCCAGTGTAATATGAGAATGCTACCAAAAGATACTGCAACGAGTTATCTATGCTTCTCATTTTCTCTGGCGATTCGCTATTGTAGAACTCAATAAGTCTAATAATGGTAAACACCTCAATTGGGGGGGCTAGCCCCGTGGCTAGAATTGGTGCACCCAGTGATGAAGCCACACCCCTTATTCGCCTCTCCACCAACCCAGTTGTTACCATTGCGAGAATTAAGAAAATGTTGTCAAGTATAATCTTTTAGTGAACCCTTCTTGTTTGGTGAATTTTTTGAGTGCTGGTTGCCCAATGAGTTCGTGACATGTTTAAAGTCACCAATGATTTGTTGCACCAGGCTGTTAGTGTTACTATCAACATCTTCTAACTAATCACCAAACAAAAAACTATAAGGGTTTGTTTCACAATTTTGATATTTTTAGTATTTAAAAAAATTAAAAAATTTATTTGAATAGTGTTTTCTGAAAACAATTTTAAAAAACAGTTCTAGTTTTTTAGTTTTTATTTTAGATCCTAAATTAAAAAATAGAAACACCTAAAAGTAGTTTTGTTTTTCAGTTTTTTATTTTTGTTTCGAAAACTCAAAATATAATCAGAATATGTTGTATTTTGCTTTTCATTAATGAAATTTTAATAAATATGAATAATTTTTTTCATTTATCTTCAAAACAGTTTTCAAATAACACTTATTAAGCAAATTTTTTTTCTTTTCTTCTCGAAATTAGTTTTTGAAAACTATTCTTGAATTTTTTTTTTCAAAAACTAAAAAATAAAATCAAACCAATTAAGCCCTAAGTGTTTGTTGGCCACAATTTTATAAAAATATTTTTAGTATTTTAGTATTTAAAAACTAAAAAACTCATTTGGTTACTTTTTTTTAAAACAGTTTTCGAAAACAATTATGATTTTTTAGTTTTTAAAATCTAAAAAACAGGAACAACTATAAATAACTTTATTTTTTAATTTTCTATTTTCGTTTTGAAAAATATAAATATAATAAGAATATATTTTTTTCTTTTTATTAATGGAATTATAGTAAATATGAACATTTTTTTTTATTTTTATATATTCAAAACAGTTTTCAATTAACACTAAACAAACTTTTTTCTCTTTTTCCCGAAAATAGTTTTTGAAAAATATTTTTGAAAACTCTTTTCAAAAATTATAAAACAAAACTAAATCAATCTGGTCTTAACCCTCTAGTTTTTGGAATCTCATGTATTTTTCAATAAATTATTATATGAAAAACATGTAATAATATTAGATGAGCTTAAAATTAATAACCTTATATGATTGTGATAAGTAAAATATTATGAGTCTAACACCGTAAATTTCTTTGTGTAGATTAATTATTTCCTAGACAGTGGTGTATAAAATGGTTGCTCATAAGATAGTACATAGTAGATTAAGAAAATATACACTTAAGGTTGAAAAACTCTAAAAGAAATTTTTTTGGAATTTGGTGAGATAAATTCTATTTAATTAAATTTATAGTAATTAGTGTAATTGGAGATGATCCAAAGACCTAACCCTAAGGTTCTTGGTGGTGAATAATCTAATAGTGACGTTAGTTTCTTCAAACTCAAAATGCAAATCCAAGATACCAACAAAATTTTGGAAGGTTCCATTTTCACACCAATTAGTCATATCTTGAAAGGCTTAAAACTAGAAACTTAAGGGATAAAGTATTGTCGTAGGATTTTGGCCTAAGGAGGTTAACAAATATGATCCAGAGAAGATGAAATATGATAAATTAACCAAATTTTATATTTTTCTTACCCAAATAAGAATCCAATATAAGACGAAGCTTGAGGGAGAGAAGGTGAGACCAAAACCTCGCCTTATCACACATCTAGGATTCGGAAGTAGGAGAAGACATCTATAATTTCAAGTTTAGAGGAAGAAAGGAAGAACAAATACAAGAAGAACAAGAGATAGAGAAGGAAAAACCAAATAAGGTTTTGAACAAAAACTTATAACCTTTGGAGAAATAAGTATGGATGTATTACTTAATTTTAATCATAGATTTTGTTTTATTTTTAGATCTTGAATGAATTATAGCTTTTAATTTTAAATTTGGTTAATGGATCTAAAATGGGTATTTTCTTGATTTGGTAATCATCAAATTGATAGATTTTAGATGTTTTATGAATGAATCTTAAAATGAATAATATTTATCATAAAATTTTATGGTGGAAATTTGTTGTTTGGTGTATTAAAAAGCTTGGGTGAAGGTTAGCATGCATGAGTTAGGTTGTTGTTCAAGAAATGGTGTAGATGGAATTTTTCAAAAAAATTAAGGGTAAAGTGGTAATTTCATACCTCAGAGGTTAGTCATGAATGCAATTTTTAAAATGATTCAGGAAAGAATGGTAATTTCTACCTTAGGGATATTGATGGAATTTGGAAAAATATCAGGGTAAAAGAGTAATTTTATATCTTAGGAACATAGAAGTATTTT
The DNA here is from genome assembly GCA_037954015.1 of Psophocarpus tetragonolobus. NCBI lineage: Eukaryota > Viridiplantae > Streptophyta > Magnoliopsida > Fabales > Fabaceae > Psophocarpus > Psophocarpus tetragonolobus. The sequence continues at coordinate 84,940,757 of CM075689.1, forward strand.
AGAAAAAATTTAAGGGTAAATTAGAATATTAAAAACATGTGAAAAGATATGGTTGGAATTATAGATATTGTGCAAGGGAAAAAATTGGAAAATTAGAAAAATATGAGGAAGTAAGTGAAATATTAGAAAAAAAAAGTAAGGATAAGGTGAGAATTTTAGTAAATAAGTAATAACATAAATAAAATTTAATTAGAAAATTATAACTAAAGGTTGAGATTAAAACAACTCTTTTAAAAATATCACGAGTCTCTTTCATTGTAACTTATCTTCTTCCCCATTGCTCACCCATTACCATCACAACCACCATAATTATGTATATGATTTTTTTATAAGCATATGAATTATGTAATTAATAAGAAAATAGAACATTATTACATGCCTACATGGTAGAAGAAAAAAAGGCTAAATTATACTTCATACCCCCTATTTTATCACTTACGTACTTTTTTTCCCTTTATATATTTTTGCACACTTTTTGCCCTCCTATTTTAAAAAATGGGTAAAATTTGTCCTTCTGTCAACATGGCATTGTTGATTTTTAAAATTTGGATGTTGATTTGCTTACATGGTGAGATTAAAAACGGAATTACATACATGGCATTCTTAAGGAAGGATTAGTTATAATTTAAGTAGTTTAGGAAGTTATTGAAATGAAATTGCTAGGAATGGTAATTGTCCCCATTTACTATGACCACGACCACTATAGAGAATCCTTTTGTTTGGAGACGTGAACACCATTGGAGAATTTGTAGGTTTACCCATTTGAGACCCCAAGAGAGAAGGGGAAACAGAGATGGTGATAGAACAAAGCACAAAGGGCCCTATATATTGCTCCAGGTAAGTGAATGTGGTTTATGCTTTGTTATTTACTTGTTGTGGGGTCATAGGTTTAGAGTATTTTACTTCAAAAGAGAATTTTTGTACTTGTTGTAGAATAATAAGAGTGTCTAAGGTTAAGGAAAAGTTTCATATGTTGACACTTACTTGCTTTATCATTTACTTTACTGTTGGTTGGTGTAAAATGGGGCTAGGTAGTTGAAAGTTAAATAGTAGCCACTGAGGTTGTTTTGTTTTGTGTTTAAACATTGTTTATATATTAATTTAGGCTAATTTATTCACAGACCCACTAATGTTCATAGAATTAAGTTTAACATAAATCATGGTGGTATCTTGGTTGATAATCCCAAAGTAGAGTATCTAAATAGGGTGTCCAGTCAAGAAGAATGGGGGTGGGATGTGGACGAGATGTCCTACATGGATATCTGCAAACTAATAAAAGGTTTTGGCTATGCTAATTTCAAAGCTTAATGGTATAGACACCCTAACTTAAGTATTACATATGAATTACTTCCATTAAAGTCTGACAAAGATGTATTCAAGTTGGCAGAGGATATCTAAGGTCATGAAATAATTGATTTGTTTCTGGAGCATAGTATTGATGCTCCTATCATAGATGAGGATAGACAACAAGTGTTTGTGGGTGTGGTTGATATGGGTGATGATGATGCTACTGTAGATGAGAATGTGGCTGAAAGTCATAGTATTGGATGAAAGATTATGCCTATATGTATAAGTGAACTTGCTACAAGAAAAAGTAGCTATCCACATGTGGATGCAGAAGAAACTGAGCTTGAAATTGTTCGATTAGGAGAAGATGGTAATCAAGATTTAGGTTCTCAAAGAAAAATGTTGGGACAAAGCAAAGTGGGCTTGAAAATTTGGGTGCACAAGAAAAGTTCAATAGAATTTTACTAAACTATAAAGTGGTGCTTAAAATGTTGGTGCAGAACAAACTAGTCCAACAGCAGATGAATCTGAACAAGGAGACAATGATGGTTCACCTATTGAAGACAGTGAATATGAGGAGAATTGGGATTGACCTTAATTCTGCCAAGTCAAACATTTGCAAACCTTGATGATGATGGAGATGGTAACTTGGATGGTGAAGCTGAAGATGAACCATTAATTCCAGATTTTGAAGATGAGGATGATTTTCGAATGATCTTGATACACCTGTTGGGAGTGATGATGAGGGTACACAAAAAGCTAAATATCCAAAACTTAGAAAATTTCAAGACGATAATGATACTCACTTTGAATTTGACACGTTGTTTAACAGTAAAGAAGACATAATAGAGGTTGTGAAGACATTTGCAATAGTCACCAACAAAAATCTAAGGTTTAAGAAAAGGTATAAAAAATGGTATTTCTTAATGTGTAAAGGGCTGACCATTTCATCTTAAAGTGAGTAAGTCCAAGCAAAGTCAGTATTGGCAAGTGGTGAGTTTTGTGAATGACTATAGTTGTGTCAGGATTCCATGCAACAAGCAAGCCAAAAGGGAGTGGTTGGCAAAAAGATTTGTTCTCTTCTTGAGGGACACTTCTAACATCAAGACAAACACTTTTGTCACGCTTGCAAGGGACAAGTGGGGTGTGAAATTGAACCTCCATTAGATATACAAAGCAAAAGTTAGAGTTTTTGAAAAAATACATGGTGCCCCTAGGGAGCAATACGACCATCTTACAAGTTATGCTGAAGATCTGTTATGTAGCAATCCTAATAGTAGTGTTAAAATTAAGTTGACATCACAAGTGAAGTTATCTTTGAAAGGATTTATGTGTACTTGGAAGGTTGCAAAACAGCATTTATGCAATAAAATCACATTGCTTTATGCACTAAAATGACAGTGGTTTATGCACTCAAATGGCAGAATGGTTCTAATATATTATCTACTATGGTTCTAGTTTATGCATAGATATGTTTTACAAGTGAAATGGCTAATTGATTCACATGTTATTTGTTATGGCCGATTAGTAGTTGATATGACACATTAGTATTCCAAATTGAAATTAATAATCAGTTAAATTTGTAGAGGTATGCTATGCCATATTTTTTCCTTGATCTGCTATGACCTATGTTTTTAAAATCGGGCCAGTGATCGAATCAATGAAGACACTGATTCATGGTTCATTGGTTCAACCGTTATTGAATAATATTTTTTATTCTTAATGTACTATAATAATTAAGGTTATAGAAGAAAAAAATGTATTAAGGTTATAATATTCATGGTTCATTGGTTCAACCATTATTAATAATATTTTTTATTATTAATGTACTATAACAATTAAGTTTATAAAAGAAAAAATGTATTAAGGTTGTAATTATAAAAGGATAAAAGTAATTTTACTAAATACACTTTCATATTGCTAAGTTAAACCCCATTTTTATTAATTTTTTAATTAAAAATTGGTTGATTTAGGAAAATGAGGGATATATTTAGCAAAAAAAAATAAAATACAAACAAGTTGAACCACTGATTTTACTAGTTTTTGATCGATTTTTCGATTTTAATACCGGATTTTTGTTCCACTAGTTTTCAGAGTTGACCGAATCGGTTACAAAACCAGTTCATCGGTTTTCCAATCAAATCGACCGGTTCGATTTTTATAACATAGCTTTAAATTGACTACACAAAGGAGTGCATATTTTTGCACGGGATATAATCTTTTATTAATTAACTCATAATTCATTTTTTTTTCTAAATTTTCTCCAAAACTCCAAGCTTTACTCTAATGTTCCAAATCATTCCAAAAGTACATCATAATCTAGCAAATTATATCCAAAAACACAAAAAATACTAAAAGCGTAACAAATTCTAAATTATAATTAAAAGACACCTAAAATGTAAATGTTAAACCTAAATGACATAAAAATAAATAAAATTCTGATTAAAATAAAATCTAAAAATAAATAAAAATACAATGACATTAAAATTGGACTTAAACATTTCATAACATTAATATATCAAAATATATACATTCAAATTTCATACATTGAAATCCCTCCAAACTAAACCAATAACCACTAACATCAATAACTTCCCCTAACAACAATGGTAACAACAAGACTAAAACATAATTCCTATACTCATAATCAACCTAACAAAAAGTAAGATTTCTCCTTTCTTCGGTTCTTTCAAATTTTTGTCTTCTTTATACTTTGATTGTTGCAATTCTTTGATCCTCTTAAGCAAACTGAGAATGATATTTTTCTCTCAAATGTTCAACATTGGATTATACCATTAAAAAAAATTCATCCTCTGCTCCTTGTTACTTGCATTTCATCAATTTCAAAACATGGATTACAAGTAAAACATAAAAAAACAAAGAGTTTCACTGAGTTCTAGTGATACCATCCATACCTCACCTGTAAAATATTCTCCCAAGGTTGTCCTATATCCAAGATGTCACCAACGGTGCTTTCAACCTACAACTGCATATCATTTGACGCCTTTGAAGTTAAGACTCCGAGCTGTATGAGATGCCATTTATTTCCATGACAATATGCAAGGTGGGCAACAAGCTAAACAGGAGGGTGTGCAACGACAAGCATGAGGACAAACGTTACCTTCACTGCTTGCACAAAAGGGCTCTTACATAAAATCCTAAATCAATGTGGGGATTTTGAATAGTTGTTACTAATGTGCTATGTCAGACAACAATTAATCCACTAAGCAAGTCAATGTCCAGATTTTAATAGTCAACAGATTATTTTGACGGAAGGGCAAACTTTACCCATTTTTTAAAATGAGAGGGCAAAAAGTATGCAAAAAAAAAAATTAAGATGGGGACAAAAAGTATGCAATGATAAAATAGTGAGACACAGTATGTAATTTAACGAAGAAAGAAAAAGCTAAATTGTATATGCTCTTATAATTATCTATCAATATTTATTTTTAAAGGTTTATAAAAATGTTAAATAACAAATGAATGTGTTTAACATTTTTAAAACATAAAAAATATTATTTATTTTATTATTATCTATCTGGAAGAATAATTCGACAATATTGTCAGAATTTAAAGTAATCTATAATATAATATAGCATAATATATAATATATATATATATATATATATATATATATATATATATATATTATCATAAGTATTATTAATAGTTGTTCAAAATAAAAAATATATCTCAGTAACCTTTGTCTTTCTTAACTTAATATTTCTTTTAGGATTAGGCTCCCATATAATTTAGACAATAAATTGTATTAATAACATTAATTTAAAAAGTTAAAATGATAATTAATTTTAGATTTTATTATATATGTATTTGATTTTGACTTTAACTAGTATGTACTATCATACTATAAGTGTAAAAATGTTTTTACATTAACATTTAATCATAACACTTTATTTGTTATAAGTTTATTAATTTTACTAATTAATACTTTAAAAGTTATATAAATGAAGAAATATTATTGAATGTGACTGTAAACTCTTTGATTTTTTCATAAATTTTAACCATATATTTTTTTAATTAATAGTTATTAATTTATTATAATACTTTTTCTCTAAAATATATTTTTTGAGTACCTATAGCATTTGCGTCTAAAGTATCTATTAGTTTTTTAATCATAGCTAATTTTGATATGTAATCTAAATAGTTTCTTTCACTAAATTGTTTTTTCATCTGGAACCTAAAATTTTGCTTACTAGAATTGAGTCCAGTAACTTCAAATTTTACAATTTGTTATTTTTATCAAATTAATTAAATTATTTGATTTTATTTTAAAATTAATATTAAATGTCTAATTAATTCTTCTCTTCTCGTTTTATAAGATCCAATTCACCCTTTAAGAAAAAATAAAAAAATTATTACTTTTAAATAAAATTGATCTATTTTAAACAATTTTAAAAACTAATTAAGTTTCTAATAAAAAAAAATTTGTTCAAAACAACAATATAATTTGCATCTTTTCCTATCATGATTGATACTAAATAATTTTATCAACATAGTTAAATGTTACCATTTAATTAAATATTATCTTAAAAGTGTTTTGAGAGAGAGAAGAAAAAGCAATTCACGAAACAGAATAATAAAAATTTAGAATAAAAAAGCTATGCATTCATAAAAATTATTTTCTTTCTTATAGTTTCAGTTGATTTTTCTTATAACACCTTTTTTTTTATTCTACTTTTTTATTAAATTATCCGTAAAAGTTGACATGTAAAATTGTTAAACCCACGAGTTACGTTGGTCAAGCTTAAAAAACCTCTATTTTAAAATGTACTCAGATTATAGAACTTATATGAGGTGCGAACTACGAGGGACGTTTATTTTTAATATCTTTTCATTTACTATTTACATGCCAAAACATAAAACATCAATAATATTTTTATTTGATTTTTAAACTTTAAAATCTATTTTTTCTTTTACTATGTTGTTATATCTCTACATGATCTTGCTCGATTAATTTTTTTATTTGTCAAACATCAACTGCTACATTACGCCTATTATATATCTTAAATTATTAAATGTTCTTCTAAAATCTTTAAAGTATTATTTATCGATTTAAATATTATTTAGAAAGGAAAAACACAATTTTCTTTAGGTATAACTTTTTTTACATCATTTTTTGTTGATTAAGATTTATTTACAATGTTTTAGATTAACCAACCCAAAACATAAAATAATTAATGTTTCGGGTCAATGGATGTGGAACATGAATATAATATTACATTTCCAAACAAACCAATCTAAAATGGTAATTATGTACAATTTTAGATGCACAAATCTAGATTAGAAATGGGCATGTGTCATTATAATTTCAGATCAACCTTTCTAGAATACAATTGGTCATGTCATACTATTGAATTCCAGATTAATTGATATGAAATTAACTGATGTATACATGATCAATGGATTTAGAATATATATTTTTAAGGTATTATAGATCAACGGATTAAAAACACCTTAAAATATATATTTTAAATCCGTTGATTCATAATATATATCCTAAACATAAAATAAAACAAAGTAAGGGTATGCGAAGTTTCTTAAATCATTTCAAGGGGTGGAAATAGCAAATAATGAGGGCTAAGACAAACTCAAATATCAATTTAGATCACCATCACCCAAAGTATCGTAATATTACATCAAAATTTCTTTCATCAATCATCATGCCACACTTTGATGCCAGAGATCACCATTCAGGATTTATTTTAAGAATTAATGCCTGATCACCTATTAACTAACAAAGATCGCATACTTCATGATAATGGAGGATTCAAGAAAATATGCAGAAAACAGAGAGAATGAGAAGCAGCTATTATTGATGAATATGAATTCTAAAAGTTACAATTAATTAGACTGTGTATTTCTACTGACTTACAATTAACCAATTAATTGAGTTGATTAACTAATAAACTAACACTTAACTAACTTATCTGACTGTCAGTTAAGATAACAACCATAAATGAGATCCAAAATCACCACTTGTGCCAGAGTTGTGAAAGGAGAAGATGCGGTTTGAAAATTTGTTCTCTTTGTATATGAAATCCTGTGACAACATTCAAACACATTGGCTAGTGCACACTTTGGTAAGTTGGAGTCGGATTAAACTAAAACTTTGGCTTTTTTTACTTTTGTTTACTTGCTACATATCAATATTAGATTTTTTTTAATTAAATTTAAAATTAATATGAATTGAATTAGTATGCACCGATATTCGATCACAATCCTTAATTTATATTAAGTTTATTGACTTATCAATTAATATTAAGTTATAAAAATAAAAAGATGTGACTAAATATCAATGTAATATTCTTACACTATAAATATATACTAATTAAACTCAATTACTATTTGCAAAAAAAGTTTAATTAGTATCTATTAATAATATAAAAGACTTCTACATTAACGTTATATCATATCTCTTTGTTTATATAATTTTTAAAATAATAATTAGTAAATTCAATATATTTAATATAAATAAAGAGTTATAATTTAAAGTTTGAAGACTAACATAAATACTACTTAAAACTTTTACGAGAAACCTTTTTTTTAATAATAGAAGTTTTATTAGTTTCATGATATGATTGTTTTGAAGGAGACACATAGAAGTCATAAGCCGTCTCTGAAAACTAATATATTTTAGAATCAGAGGAAAATAATTGTTTTGAAGAATAGAAATAAAATTTGATTTTAAAAAAATGTAAAAAAGAAAAAAATTAGCACATGAAGGTGATAACATTTGTATATATCCGGCAGAGATTTGAGTTGTGTTGGCCTGGTGTGAGTGAAGTAAAGTAAAGTGTCCAAACAAACGCCAAAATGAATGCCATCAACAATGTACTGTATCTCTTTGTCCCGAGTCTTTCTCTATGAGAGCGTGACCAAATCAACAATGTGCGTAATTGCAATGTGGATAAAAGAATTGTGATAGTCATAATAACAAATACTGACAGAAAAGTTACTCTTTTTCTTTCCCACTTAAGGCATTGTTCGTTGCTTCCTTCGCGCTCTCACTCCCTTTGCCCCCTTTTCCGTTTCTTTGTCTCTTCCAGTGCTCTGTTTCTCTCTCCCGCGCACTATTCCTTTTCTGTTTCTTTCTCGCCGAGCAACTGTTCGACGAAATGCTCCAATGCAGTTCCTCATGGCATCCTCCTCTTCTCTTCTCTCTCCTCATTTGACTCCTTCCCTCGTCCCCCCTCTCTCCTCCGGCTCTACTGGGCAGCTACGCCGGTTCGCGGTTGAACCCGTTTCGGTTTTCCATTCTTTCTGGAAGGGGAACTTCTACAAGAGTTTGTGCTGGTCCTGCACCGGGTTCTTGAGGCGGTGCAAGAATTGGGACGCTGGGTTCTCCTCTCTTGAGTCTGAGATTTTGGAGTTCATGCAGAGTACCGATAAGCCCGATTTGTTTCCCACGAAGGAAGAGTTGATTACCGCAGGGAGGTTGGATTTGGTCAACGCTATTGTCAAGGAAGGAGGGTGGCTTGCGTATGGGTGGGATTTGGATGATCACTCCATTGAAATTTGCGGTTATGAAGATACGAATGCCGGTGGAATTGAGGGTAATGCGACTCCGTCTTCTGGGGTTTCTTCTTCTCAACCAGATAATTCAGTGTGAGAATCCCGTGTCATAGTGATGCGCCTCTTCTTGTCCTTTTCTTTTTAATAATCTGTTTCCCACTTTCCAGTGTTTGTGCATGTTTGAAATTTATCTTGAGAATGTCGGGGAGGTTTGAATTTGGAATATTTTTTGTGCGACTTTAATCTTGCAGCAAGATTCTAGCAGGTGGGTGAAATGGAGTGACTTGAGTGTTGTTTGTGACATAAAGAAAATAAAACTAAAGATAATAAAGCTTAAGGTAAATTCTTAGTGCTTAGTTACAAGACTTTTTGTATGGTATTGAAGCTTGAGCGATGCAAAACCAACAAGAAAATAAACTCAAAGTAGAAGAATTAAGAATTTAGCGTTAGGTGAGTGGAGACACTTGATAAGATAGGATAAGGATGCATGGGAGAGAAAGTTGTGGTGGCGCTATGACTTATTTCAAGAAAAACGGTAGAAGCTTGCCTTAGGAAGTTTAAGAATGTCTGCATGTGTGAAGAGAACATGCGGAAATCCAGGTGGCTAGTGAGGAAAGTAAATCAAACAAAGGGTACCTCAATTGCTAAAGGTACATGGGAACCGATAAAGCTATAGGCAAACCATTATGTTAGATTTAGAGGACAGTACTTTCTATATAGATTTGAGTTATGGTAAAACATTATGGTGTCTTTAATCAATGTTGCCTGCTCCACCTAGTGGGAAAAGTCTTGGTTGTTGCTTAATCTTTAGCAAAAATGAGCTAAAGTATAATTTTCCACTATTTTTCTTTTCTTTTCATTGTATTATTGTATTGTTCCTGTTGTCAGATAGATGAATTAGATCTAACTTCAAGCGACAAGAGATACCCTGAGTGTTACTTTCTGTTATACAGGGAAATTGAAGCTGGTGAATCTGGAATTGAGGGTATATTGAATCGGTTGGAAAAACAAAGAAGCAGTTTTTTAGGAGTTGATTTTAGAGAGAGAGAAGATAGTACTTCTTCCAAAAATGATGAAGATAAAGAAGAATGGGATCAGAGAACAACAACAAATGCAGTAAGTAAACATTCTCACCCTCAAATGCTCTAGGTTGTTCTTTAGTTTCCATTACTATTTACATTGTATGCCAAAAATATTAAAAAAAATGTATATGGATGTTGAAGTTCTGGAAAAAAAATGAATGTTGAAAACTTGTTTCTTCTATTATATATTTCTACCTATCAGTTAAAGCTAATTAAGCTATACTGTTCAATGAACATGTCAATGAGCTGTTGCACCCTGAAGCTCAGAGAGAATCAATTTTTGAAATATTACTTTTGATGCCCCTCAGGCCCTCACTATGTGGAAATTTTAAAATATTTCTTTTGGTATCTCCTGTGTTGTAAAGATAACTGCTGGCCTAGATAATAGTAGCAGAGTATCCTCATTGAGCCCTACAAGCAGTCATCTTAGTGGTCCTCAGATCAAACATGATCAACACAAATCGCAATTTGGCACTGAAAATTTAAGAAACTCGCTAAAGCCAGAGATGTGGAGGAGTTGGATTATTCAGAGAACTGGTTTTCAGAATACAGATTTTGAAGGTAATCTATTTACATTTTCAGGTTGTGTATTATTATAGCTGGGATCAACTGATATCTTTGTAATTATGATATAACAGATGCTGAAATTGTTCCCAGTCAATCTGAGAAAAGAGGCATGAATGATGATGCTTCAGGACAACCTGCTGAACTCATAAACAGAGAAACAGAATTATATTCTGTTGATGGAAATGCAAATCACAATGACATTAAATCCCGTATCCAGAGTCTGGAATCAGAGCTATCTTCTATACTTCACTTGTTGAGGTCTAGCTCAGATAAAATTACAATGCAGATGGTGAGTGTAATAATATACAAAGTTAATAATAATGACACTCGTCTTGGAATTCAACAAGAAACAACTCAACATTTACCTGTTTGCTTCCTGAAACAACAGAACTTTTTTCAAAAGAATTGGGGGATTCTATGCAGCTAGTTTTGGGCTGGGAGAATCACACTAGCCAAGGGAGTCCACAAAGTATACAAACACAATATGAAATCAATTTCATCTTAATAATACCATATATTGAATATTGAATGATATAATGCCAAGAAATTTGAATGTTGCTAAAACTGCATGCATTAAGTTTATCCAATATTGTTCACAAAGAAACTTAATTGTTGCTTGAATTTTATCCAAAAATTTTTCTTGGGCATCTCTTTATCTCTCAGATCTTAGTATGGACTTAGATATGCTTGTATGTGTGGCTGTGTGCATTGACTGGTGTTAACATGGAGTTTCACAGGCTGTGGCTTGATAAACTGAGAATAACTCAGCATATTTAAGACATTGAACAGTTTTTGCATGATGTAATTGGTGAAGGAGTATCCACTAGCTACCACAAATTTTGTTTTGTTTACTGCAAAGAAACAAGAAACATAGTCATCTTTCAATAGAATAGTTTTTCATTTGCTGACAACATTAATATGAGGGCCTCTCCCCTGGATCCTAAAATTGTCCTGATTTGCTTGCTATATATTCTTCAATAGGTCCAGACAAGCTCTTCTGATGATCTAGCAAAGTTTTCCGATGCTTGCGAATTCCAGGAAAATGAGATAATGCATGCTCAAGACAGATTACGTTCTATACGGGCTAAGTTGTCAGTGTTAGAAGGAAAGATGGCATTGGCAATAAGGTATCTCCCATACACAATTCAATTAATGTGTCATATATATTAGATAGATAGAACCTAAATCTGGAGAATATCATGTCCTTTTCTCCCAGGGATGCACACAAGGTGGTCGAAGAAAAGCAGAAGAAGATTAATAATGCTCAAAATGCTTTGCAAATTCTGAAGACTACTTCTATAGTTTGGCCTAACAATGCTTCAGAAGTACTTTTAACAGGATCATTTGATGGTTGGTCCAGCAAGGTATAGTTTCTTTGTGAGAACTTTTTATTGTTATAAAAGATATTAGCTGTATGTTTGTGCTCTTGGAAGATTTTCTAATTATAAAACATTTTGGCAAATATAACAGAAAAAAAGAAGTAATTTTAGTGCTTTTATCTCGAGCTTAAGAGTAGATTCTGATAAAAAGGCATTGAAAAATTATATCACAAAAAGTGCATTTTTAAAATGCTTCTCGAAATTCAACCATAATTTATTTTGTATTATCATGTAAATAAATGTAATAAAACTATTCATAATGAATATCGTTCGTGGAAATAGATGTGCTGAAACTATTCATAATGCCACCTTTCTCAAGATGGATTTCGTGGTTCTCGTGTTGCATGGGTCAGGTTCATATCATAGGTCAATTTTAGGTGATTGAAAAAATTAAACTGCTTTGCATTTTGTTTACATATTTTGCAAAATAAAATTGTTATTGAAATGACCTAATGCTTTTCAGAAAACTTCTATCGAGCACATTATACGTAGATCATATAATTTAACAGATAGTAATTATATTGCAGAGAAAAATGGAGAGGTTAAGTAGTGGTATATTTTCTGTGAACTTGCAGCTGTATCCTGGCAGATATGAGGTTAGTTGTATTTTATCAACTAATGATTTCTTAAACCTGCTGATGTTGTGCCCAATAAGATACACAGCATGGTAGCAGACTTTTAATTTTTTGCTTTTCTGTTGCAGATGAAGTTCATTGTAGATGGAGAATGGAAAATTGATCCATTGCGCCTTGTTGTTACCAACAATGGCCATGAGAATAATCTTCTCATCATTCATGATGATTGATGTAACAGAGTATAACCATTGGATAATAATACCTGTGGAGCACAGAAAAGGATTACATGCTCTAGGTTAGTCACCCATTTTTTCACTTGTGTACAAAATATTCAGCTAGAAGTTCATTGATTCTTTTACGTAGTCCTTGTACCACTTCTAGACGTTGATATCTTTAATTGATGAATAATACCATTCAACATTTTAGCGGCTTCATGTAATTGGGGTAGTGCCCCACCATATCCAATGATACGAGTAAATGTTGGTAACAGGGTTACATAACCACGAATTCACTGTTTTGAATGCTGTTCTCGGCATATTTTCTGATCAACTTTAAAAGGTGAGAAATGTTTCATTTTAGCATATTTTTACAATTACAGAGATTGATGCCTTTGAGAACCATCTTGATATTATTTTCTTATAAGAGCAGCAGGGATGAAAGAATAAAGAAACAATATTTGACATTCCAAAGTCCCAGTCTAAACAAACATAATAAGAAACCGAAATAATTCCGTTCACTTTTGTATTAAATGGACTAAAATTTTGAGCCCTACAGAACCAGGAAAATAATATGGCGAACGGGGACCCACTTATACTGGGGGTGTCATGACCATGTTCTAGCAGTCCATAAATTGGAAAGACATGAATAGTTATCCTCCATTTTTCTGTTTTGTTGAGAAGAAGATCACCCGTATTCACTTTCCTTCATAGTTCTCAAATTTGTGAGGGGCCAGTGCTTTTCAGTAGAATGCAGACTGTATCAAAAATAAAATTTGAGAAACAGGTGACTTTCTTGGCATGTACCAATTCTACTTGTTGCACTGAAAGTTCAGAACCACAACCAGAACCACGCCGGTGGCAACTTCTTTTGACTTGCCATATCAAATTAGCGTTTAATCAAGTTTGGGAAGAATCTCGGGCAAGGTTACAGCAAACGTGAATCCACTTCCACAGAAAACTCTAATTGATGCAACTTCATTCAGATTATAACCGAGATTTACTGTAACAGGACTGATTCGGTCGCAAGTATCTCCCAAACCAAGTTGACCATGCTCACCCCAACCCCATGTCTTTATTTCTCCAAGCTCTGAAAATAGGAAGGAAAGAAGTAAGAGATTGATATTCCAAACCTGGTTAAGAAAAAAAAGACTAAATCTTGCCTGTGACAATGACAGAGTGCTCAGCTCCGGTAGCAATATCAGTAATCTTCATCCCATCAAGGCCAGGGACTTTCTCCAAATTGACTTCTCTTAAATCTACTACATAATAACAAGACATAATATAAATATGAGTAATGCTATTTACACATTTTCCTAAATACAAATATGCGGTTCATAATACTAATACTAATTTTTCACAAACGTGCGCAATAGTTCCGCTACTCATTGCTTGCTTCTTTTGGTCTCCCGAACATATTGAGTACTTTCCAAAAGATGCACGCAGTATACAAGATTTTATGTTCAGTTAACCAATATACAAGAATTATAAGTAGAGTGGCCAAGGTTATAGATGCTGATTACAGCGAATGGATAGTTTAAATCTAGTAATATGGAAATCGACGGCCATAAGTGCATTCTCAAGGATTAGAGATGTATGCAACAATAAAGTACATAATTTATGAAGTTTTATGGTTCAAACTTCAAAGTAACTCAAATGTATTACCAGGTAAATGCTTAGCTGGACTGGAGTTCTGAAGATCACTAAGCACTCCAAGGTGGTTTCCACCTAGCATATAAACCTCTCGCTCACCTATGCAAAAAATTGACAACAAAATGCACTTATTAAATACGGAAGTGACAGCAATGAGGAAATAATTAAATTTGTTAGGTATGTACTGTCAATTCGTACCACTCATTACTAAAGCATGGTTCCATCCCAGAACAACTTTGGTAAAATTCAATGGAGAGTTCAAGCACTGAGGAAGGTGAACATCTTCAAAGCCCTTGAAGCCTCTTCCCCAGGTGTAAACATGCCCATCAACTAAGGATAATAGAACTAATTAGTGAAGAATATAATATCTCAACGCTCCTTCTAGACCAACTATTTTTCTATTTGAAATTATGAATGCCACTAGATGAACGAAAAGCAAACCACATGTATCATGCAAGGGGAAACTGGCGGATTTACCAGATACTGCAGCACTATGATCTCCGTTTGCAGCAATTCCAACGATTTCAAGACCTTCAAAGCCACCAACAGCTTTAGGAACATTAACAGATTTGACCCTTTCGCTGCTGACACCCAGTTGACCCCGCTTCCCAGAACCAAATCCATAAACTTGATTTTCAGTACAATCTGCATCAGAATGACCTTTGCCAATTAAATAGGACCAAAATGAAAGTACTACAAAAAGAGAAACAAACATTCATCCTAGCAAAAAACTAGAACCAATTCAATACCTTGTAACAAGACAAGTGAATGGCGCATGCCACATGCTACCTGCACAACATGCTTATCAATAAACCATGACACTTTGACAGGAGAAAACTGTGAGGCATAATCCCCATGCCCCAGTTGGCCAAACGAGCCATCCCCACAAGTGAACACACACCCAGTATCTGAAAACCAACCACAAGGAAAAAGACAATCACTTTCAACAGAAAACCAAGTAACCTCAACTACACAATTCACAAAGACAGAAAAGTGCAAACCTGAAACAAAAGCTGAGTGGCTCCACCCAGCAGAGGCATGTGTAATGAAGTAGTCATCCAATGATGCCACAGCCTTGGGATACAAAGCATTACTCACAACCTCCCCATGGCCTAGTTGGCCAGAATTGCCCCTACCCCATGATAGTACCTTCCCAGCTATCATGTTAAAAAATAATATTAACATAAAAATAAATTGCAAATAAAGACATAATGGAAAATAAAAAAACGTTGGCGTTGATGAATTTTAATGAGAGAAAGAAAGATAGGTTTGATACCGTTGGTTGAGGCTATGACATGAGCGCCGCCACAGGCAAGGGAGGAGATGGAGGAGAGAGAGGGTAGGTGAAGAAGTTGCGGAAAGTGCTCATCCTGAAGAATCTTTGTTCCCAACTGACCATCTGTTCCAGCGCCCCAACTCCACACTCGCTGTTCCTTTCCATCTTCCTTCTCTGTTGTTTTCGATTCTTCCATCAACGCTTTGAGTTTGAGTTACTTTATGTCTGTTTAGTATTGACGACTATGTTACTGCTATGAGCTATCCCACCGGAAAGTTTTTACACACCATCACCGATTTACAGTACTAAAAAATATTAATCACTTAATCTATACCATACGTAAGAGATACACATTTTTAGTCTCTATGTTTTTTAAACTATTTTCTTCTTTAATTAATTTTTTAACTAATTCTTAAAATCACTGTTTTTAAATATAGTTATTAAGAAACAACTTCTTAATTTTTTTTATTTAATAGCATAAAATAAAAGATAGTTGAAGCACGTATTTGTGCGTAGTACTGCTTTGTTACTAGTATTTATAATTGTATTAATTTATCTTTTATTTTTTACAGGTAAAAATAATTTCTTTAAATAATTGTACGCATAATTTTAAATTTGTTACTCTTTATAATTATCATTACTTCTTAACTCCTAACAATCCTACCAATAATAAACTAGGTCTTAATAAATTTAAAAATTATACATGTAGAGAGTAAAATAATTTATTTTTACATAAATAAAAATGAAATATATTTAAATATAGATAGCTGAGTAATTTTTCTATAAAATATATATTATATATTTAAAATATAGTATATTAAAAATATCTATTATAAAATTTAATTATATAAATATTATATATTTATTATTAATTTTAATTATATAAAAATAAGTATTTATCTTCTATATAAAAAATGACAGTTTTATTTTCAAACTTAGCATAATTTAACAATTAGCACAACAAATCCTCTCTCAAACATCTCAATCCACTAATATTTTATCTATACATATGTACTTGAATTTATCATATGTTTATTTCTTTAGTATATCGTTGCATATTTATTTTTAAATTGAATTGATATAATTTTTTTAAAAAATTTGTCAATAATTAAAAAAATATTTTATCGCAATATAAATTATACATTGTAAGTTCAAAAATTCATTTACATATTACCAATATTTATTATTCATTACAAATTTTAATATTACAATATTTAAACATTTATTTATAATTTTAGATATATACAAATAATTTTTTATTATTTGTATGCCACAAGCTAAAATACTAATATTTTGTTTGTTTATCATGTGCATGGCCATGTTTAAACTGGAAAAACTTTAATTCATAGACATTAAGTGTCCATTGATAACGTTCATTTGTTTTAAAGTAAATATAAAATTAATTTAAATTATTAAATACAACTAAAATTTGTATTTAATTAATTTCAATTATAAACTATATAAAACATGCGTACAATAAAGGAATTAATTTGAAACACAATCCCTCAAACTCGTAATGAATGGGTCATGAACCAATGACTGCAGAATTACAATGTCGCAAGCAAAACTAAGGAGTCAAATGAATTGAAGGGGAAAAAAAGAAGCTGTAAATCTACATTTCGATTTTTATATTTAAAAAATCCTAAACAGATGCCAGTTTGATAAAATCGGAAATTAGCCATGAGCTTTTAATGGCCACTCTTAACTAAATTAAGAGTATATTCAAAATAAAAAGGGTTTCTGATGTGGAGCAATCATAGAAGAATTCAAGAGTCAACACACGGTAAAACCAATTATATACATTACATTTAGGGTGTAGGAATTAAAATCACAACCAATTCCACAAGTTACTTCCTAGTATCTCACTAGTGGAGCACATACTTTAATACTTAACAAAAGGAAAAAAGAACTAGAAAGATCTAAAATGCCAAATTCAAATCATTGATACAGAAAAAGATATGTTTCTAAAAATACAGATTCTCAAGGTTAGAGGATATCATCATAAGCAACAATTTCTCTTCCCTTGAAAGGCACTTCTAAAACTGAGCTACTCGAGTTATCTTCACTACGTTTAGTATTCCCTATGGTTGAAGCGAGTCTATTACTTCTTCCATGCTTACTCAAGGGTACCTCAGCACGCACAAGCTTTGACATAGAACCTTTATCCTTGCTATTACCAACTCCTTCTCTCCACATGGCTAGAGGGTCAGTTGCCCACAACACCTGAACCTGTTTAACACAACAATCTCTTTCAACCACAACAATCATGTAACAATTATGTACGTGTTTGGATATCGGATCTAAAAAGTTCTTTTACTCCCAAAGCAATAAATAATTTCTTTTCCATTTTTTCATTGTGTTTTACAATTTAGGAATGTATATCGAAGTTCCCAAAACCAGATTTTCAACTTATATCCAATCATAACCAACTGTATAGACACTGTGAAATTAACTTAGGGTTCATATTCGGCTTTTACCTTATGCCACAGATAAAAAGGTACGTCACTAGTAAATCAATTTTAATTAAAATACCTAACACAAACTAAAAAGAATAAAATTTTCACCAAAATTTAAACAATTGGGTAGAAAATTAGTCAAATTTGTTCAATTTCAGGTCTCTTATCATTCTTTTTAAATTTCATCCAGTTCAAAACAACTAAGCTGAAATTTCGTCAATTGCGCTAAGTTCCAAACTTCACCGTTCTATCCTTAAAAACTAAAGTCAAAATTCCAAACACTCATCACCAAAAACAAAGTTGCAAAACCCTAAGTGAGAAAGGGGTAAAAGGAAGCACCTTTTTGGAGTTAACAGTGATTCCGAAGGAGGGGTCACGTCCGGCGGCGATGGCGGCGTCAGCGGAGTCCTTAGTCCGGTAAGTGATGTATCCGACGGCGTCGCGGTCGATGCGGATGCGGGAGATGGCGCCGTAGATCTCGAATCGGGACTTGAGATCGAGCACGGAGCAGTCCTGGGGGAGGCCCATGACGACCACCGCGGACGGCGGCGCCGGCCTCAAAGTGGGTCTCTCTTCCTCCGCGGGCTCCGGCAAGGGGCGGCGGCGTTTAGCTGTTTCGTGGCGGGAAAAGTAGGACCTGTCTCTCTTGCGACTCATTGTTGGGTTGTGAGTGAGGGAATATGTTACTATGCAGTTTTAATTCGATTTTGCTAAGATTCAAAACTATTTTCAACCCATAAGAGATACATACACTACTCACAATATTAATGATGCTAATAGATAAATATCCTAACTCAGGATGTTAAAATAGACTATCTGAATATCCACTTCTCAAGAAAAGTGAAAATTAGTGGAAATTATATTAAAACAGATTATGCACAACTGCAAGATATCAGTACAACAATTTAGTCATGTTACCCGGACATATATTATATTATACGGTACATTCAACCTTACTCACTCTCCAATATCAATATATATATGGCCACATGTGTGTCTCGACTAGAGACGGACAAAAAAAAATATTTGAAAAAAAATCATCATCGATATTTATAAAAAATATAAAAAAAAATATTTATTTCCATCACAAAAACAGGTTACCTCTAATTAAACCGGTAAACTTAGATAATTTTAAAAATATTTATTTCATTCTTAAGACACAAAAGTATTTTTTTTATTAATTTTAATATTTTTAACAAATATTTTTATTATTAAAATATTTTTTTTATGAAAATATTATTAATAAATTAGTTTTTTTACGTTTTCAGGCACAATTGATGAAATTTAAACTTAGTTCTTTATTAAATTTGTGTATTGATGTTTTTTTTTTTTTAATTTTAGTTTTGTTAAGACTTAGGATTTCCGAATGGTGATAACTTATATGTTCTAAAAATTAAAATTGACAAGAGAGTACACTTAGAATCAATTTTTAGAATATCTTATTTTTATATTATTTTTATTTTTTGGAGTAAAGAGAAAACATTTTTATTATTATCTATCATATATATATATATATATATATATATATATATATATATATATATATATATATATATGATATGAGTTTTTAAAATAAAAGTTATCACAACTTATATATTAAAATCTCAAAATAAAAAAAAGGTTGCATCTAATTAATTCTTTGATCTCTATAAAAAAATGTTACAAATAAAAATGGTAAAAGAGAAAAGTTTAGATGTCGTGTATTTATTATAACTTATTTATAGGAAGAAAATATTATCAATTATGATGAGAATTAGATAAATTTGAGTAGACTAAATTGTCATGATATATGTCCTCAAATTTCATAAGGTAAAAAATGTCACATTTAATGAACCTTATTTTTTCTTCTTGATACGAAATTATTCAAATCCTAATACTCTTAATTTAATATATGATTTTAAATCTTTGGAATAAAAAGATATTACATTTTAATTGACCATTTGATCTCTATTAAAAATACTACAAATAAAATTTGTAGAAAATAAAAGTTTAGATGTCATGTATATATTATATATTATTTATAGGAAGAAAATATTATCAACTACGATGAGAATTAGATAAATTTGAGTATACTAAATTAGCATTATGTAAAAAAAATGTCACATTTAATAAACCTTAAATTTTATTTAAATTATTTTCATTATTATTATTATTATTATTATTATTATTATTATTATTATTATTATTATTATTATTATTATTATAATAGTTGGAATTACAGGCAACACTTCATTAATTGAATCAGACTATTCAAATTTAATTAAAGCTTAATGTAAGTTTACTTAAAATAAAACTTATACCAAACATCTAGTAAGTTACCTACTCTAAACATCAAATTGGAGGGCCAAGTGCTCAACAAAAAAGGAAGAGAAATGCAATAAGAGAGCATCACACACTGTAACTCAAACATTCAAAAAAGAAAAGGAAGAAGGGTTTAGCAAGAAAAGGGAAAATGTCTTAGTGTCGCAGGGAAAGGGTTAGCATGGAAATGGAATCACGATGCATTGTAAAGATGGCTCATGGTGGTTGTGATTTCAATTTGGTGGGGTAATCATATTCATGGACTTGGGGCAGAACCATTTTGGTTTCTTATAGGGCAAGGATCGTTCGCTTCCAGTGATGATAGGTACGCGTGGGTTGTTTAGGGTCGTGTAGAGATGGAGGAACCAAAGCAAGGGAAAGCAAAGTGAAAGCTTCATAGGAAATTACTTTCGGTCGTGACAGTGGTGACAACAACTATTCTGAATTCGGTAAAGGTAGGTAACTAAGTGCATGTGTTTCTCTTATTTCATAGATTTTGGCTTCTGATGATTTTTTAAGTTTAAGCCTTGGGACCATGATACTCATGCTATTTGCTTGCAGCTTGAATGATTCAGCAAAGGCAATATTTTAATTTAAAATTTGTTTTCCTAAGTTATTGGGGATCGTTAACTTTGAAAACAAGTACTGGGAATAAATTTAGAATTTGCTTTCCTATGTTACTAAGAATTATTAACTTTTGAAAACAAAGTTTTGTTGTAACACATGCTGATTGTCTTGGATATTAATTTTTAAAAATAAACTGAGTAAATTTTCAACATTGCAATTCTTTTACAGGGAAAATGCAAATACATCAAAAGGTTACTTTAATAGGAGCTTGTGTTTCCTAATCTTCTCATCTCTATGTCTAGGTTCACTCTTGTTTCTCTGAGTTATTGAATTGTTGTGCTTAGTTCCCTTCTCTTTCTCTCTATGTTATTGCCCTTTTTATGTTTTATATCAGTAACCTTTTTCCTCCTTGATGGCCCCCAAAACCCGATTCTTTTCATCCTTTTATAGGTAACATTTCTTCATGGTGAAGGAAAGCGGCTGTTGTAGGGTGGCTCCTAGCAGGAGACATGATGAAAATGGTATTTATCAGATGGTTTGGGTGGTGGAGCATTTGGCGGTAGAGGAGGGTATCCTTTGAAAATACAAAGCAACTTGCTTTGATATTTTATTATTTTTTATTTTGTATTATTTATTCTTGTTTCTCCCCTTTTTTTATATTAATGATTAGGTTAAAATGCAGACAAAATTGGGTGTTTACAATATATTATACAATACATACATCAATTTTTCCATCCCATGTGCTGTCATCTCGCAATGTGCTAAATTGTGATTTGCGTGCTCTATTATTTAATATAATATTTATCTTATGTAATTATGAAATGAATTTAAAGAAAAAATATGTCTAATAGTTATTAGACTAGAAATTACTTTAAAGTCACTGTAGGTTATTTTTAAGTTAACTAAATAAGTTTCTCTTTTCACTTCATGAAGAATAATTTTGGCATTAGGAAAAAAATATGTTAGAAAGGATATTTATTGTTTATGTTTTTGTACTCTGAATTAATTTTTCAATGACATTGTTTTTTTTATAATAGCTCCTATAAATGTTATAAATCCCGTATTAAAATAGTGATTAAATCTCATATTAAAGGGGTGTTTAAATCCCGCATTTAAACATATTGAAGGAGTGATTAAATCTCATATTGAAAGATGATTAAATCCCGCAACTATAATGTTATTTCATTATTGAATTTTTGGGTTGCACTCATGGATTAGTTTCGCTTGCATCTCTTTGCTACCATGTTTCATTATTTGTAAAATTAATTTTTGAGAATGAACTATAATATTTTCTAAAAATATTTTATAGAAAATAAATTAATTTGAAACCACATATTAAGGGAAAAAAAATTTATCACCAAAGTGGTCAAATTTAAAGTTTTTGTTTTCAAATTATATGATTGATAAAATAATGCCATGAAAGTTTGTATTTTGGTTGAATAAAGTTCTTAATTAAAAGGCACATATGGATTGCCCAAAGGTGAACCATTGCTTTTAATTAATGCTATAAGTGATATATTTACATACTTGTTGAGTGTATGTATATCCAAAGATATTATACATGTCAAGAAAGGTATGGTTTATTAACCATGTTAAAGTATATTTGTTTAGCATTATCATGGATATGAACATGTGTTTATTTATCATCCAAAGGTGAATTTAAATGCATGATTAAAATTTAAATAGTTTGAATCCGTTATATTTATTCAAAACATTAATGTGTGAGTCTATGTATACAATTGTTTATAATATGTTTGTTTCAGGAAATTTAATAATTAAGTTCAATGGGCTAAATTACAATGATTGGTCTAAAATTATCCAGTTTTAATTGGGTGTAATGGACTTAGAACTTGCATTGATGATGAATAATCATTCAATCATTACATAGACCAGTACTGATGATGTCTTTCAAAGAGGTTTGGTAGCGGTCTAACATATTGATACTGAACCTGATGAGAATGACGATAACTACAAATGTAAAGTCAGTTATGCCCAAAACAGAGAATGTTGGGGAATTCATGAGAGTGGTGAAGGATTGTAGATATGTGGGTCTTGACGAGATGATGAAAAAATATTTTTTTGAAAATTATATGAGTTGCCACCAATATTTATTTAGGAAAACATTGAAAAAACCTTTAAATAAAATTGGTCTATGAAACCAAATTTTTAGTTCGAAAGTTTAGTACACGTAGGAAAGATATTAATACCCTACAAGTTCGTCTTAAGGACGATTATCTCTAATTAAATGTGCAAAATTACATAACTTTAAAAATATTTCTTTCACCCTTAAAATATAAAGACTAGTTTTATTTTATTTTTGGTTTTAACATTTTAATGAGAAAAATATTATTGGGAAATTTCCTTTTCATAAAAATATTAGTAATATTTTTTTAATCGACTTTTTTTTTCTTTTTCGAGGCTCGACAAGAGTAGACTCTTTCTCTTACATATCTCCATGTGTAATGGAAAATCAGAGTATAGGTAGTTGTTGAAATGATTTATGTATTGAATTTTTAATTTTTGGTAATTAATTTTTAATATTCTTGGGTTTATTTTGAAATATTATTATCGCGATCAAATTAGAAGTGCATCTAAAGTGGTCACAATGATTATTTAATGTAATGATTAAATGAGAAGTGCATCCTAAGTGATAATTATTAAATTATAATAGTTTTTATAATGACTAAATCAAAAGTGCATTCGAAATAGTCACGATTAAAGTTTTATGTTTTATATTTAACATTTTTAAAAATTAATTTTAAAGGAGTTCACAATAATTAAATCGGAAGTGCATCTAAAATGATCATTATGAACTTTTTTATAATTTATAATAGTCAAATTAGAAGTGCATCCAAAGTGACTATTATTTCTTTTAAATAATTTAAATAATATAATAATAATAATAATTATAACAAGCAATATTTTATAAAAGAAATCAAATTAGAAGTGCATCTAAAGTGATTATTTAGGTTTTGTAACAGTTAAATTAGAAGTGCATCACCATTATTAATTTTTCCTTTAAATTAAATAATTTAAATGACATAATAATAATTATCACAGCTAAAACTTTTATAAAAGACACCAAATTAGAAGTGCATCTAAAGTGGTTATTATTAAATTTTTCTTTCGTAATAATAATTATGACAACTAAAAATTTATGATATTTAAATTAGAAAATAATATAAAGTGGTTACTCTCAAATTATTATTTTTTAAATTAATATTATTATCATTATTATTGTTGCTAGATTTAATTGTAATTTTATTGTTTACTATTTCAGTATTCCTAACAATATTTTAACTAGATAAAAAACAAAGTAAATAAAAGAAAAGGATAGAATAAAAAAAATTACTATTTAACTAAAAAGAAGCTAAAAATAACTCATTTTGGGACTTAAAATGAAAGAGGTGCACTTAGCAGAAATGGAATGCAAATAGAATATAATGCTTTGGGCTAGGGGTGCGCTTAGCAGGAAACGGAGATGCAAATAATGAAACTCACTATTTGGGTCATGGGTTGCAAATAACATTCATAGGGGGTGAACCAATAATATGAAGAATTTTCAAAAGAATAAAAAGAAAACTAACCTAATCCTACACGTGCAGCATTGCTAGTTAAAAGAAAAGGAGAGGGATTTCTAATCCCTAAAGTAAGATGCAGAAAGAAATAAAAGAGGAAGGGGCGTACGAACATGGACAAGAAGAAGAAAGCAGGGCCACCTCTAGTGGTCACTCTGGTGCCACCTCCACCATCGGAAATTACTTCCGCTAGTGGCCAATGGTATAAGTAATTTTTCTTTTTATTTCTTCTTCCTATTTTTATTGAGCTTTTTTAAAAAAAATCGAGAGAAGAGTGAGATTTTATACCTGTTATGGCTCATGAATCTCTTCTCCTTTGTTCCCAATCCTTTATTATCCTTTATTTTCTTGTAGCTCTTTTTCTCCTCTTCCTTAGAATTTTTTTTCTCCTCCCTTTGTGATATTTATTCCCCCTTTTCATAGGCAGTAGCACTATTTGGTCAATATTTGGGGTAGAGTATTGGCACTAGAACAGTGATAGAGCAGGCAAAGTTTAACACCATTTGGTCAATTTTAGGAGTAGAGCAGATAAGGTAACCTTGTAACTTGTTATCTTTGGCATTTCCTTTTGCTTTGATATTTTAATTGTAGCTCATTTTCAGCTTTAAAGTAACCTTGCAATTTTTTCTCTTTGGAATTTCCTTTTTGTGTATTTTTAGTTGTATATCCTTTCCAACTGTGTTGATTTTTATTTTCACTTTCAGTTTTCTATTGTGCTAAATTTGTTTGAAATTGGAGGGCTTAAAATTAGTAGTTTTTTTTTTTTTTTATTGAAGAGTTAAAAATACCTTATAAAAAGGTGGATAAAATTGGGTGTCTACAAGTATTGCTCATAATTACTGACAAGTCAATTGTGAGCAACCTATTAAGTGAGTTGACCAATAAGAAGTTTGATTGGTCTTAGCCAATTCATGATCATGTGACAACAATGGCTAATCTCGCATGATAGTTGAATTTCATGGAATGGAAGTGAGTGAGTCCTTTTGGTACAATTTATTTTGAACTTTCTTCCTGCTAAATTTGGCCAACTTTAAGTGAATTATAACACTCTTAAAGAAAAATAAAATTTTCAAAAAATTAAGGTCATGTTAATTCAGGAGGAAGGGAGGTTAAAGAAGATGAAGGATAACTCAATTCATCTTATGACTTAAAAAGGAGCCAGTATCATTCATAGTAAGCCAGGTAAAGGTAAACAGGACAAGGGAAAATCCCAATAAAGATTAAAAAGGGAGAAATATTTTTATGTGTCACATATTATGCAGGGATTCCTTTCAATCCAAACCATAAGAAGAACTGGAAATTTTCTGTATATGAGAAACAAAATGAAGGCAAGAATTTAGGGCATTGAGATATATAGATAAATCTTGGACACTAGTTGTCATGTGGATTTGGAAGAATGTCTCTATGTACCTGGATGTGCTAGAAATTTAGTTTTAGTTGTAAAGACAGATCAATTAGGTTTTAATTTTAAGATTGGAAATAATGTATTTTCTTTATTTAAGGATGTGTATTGTTATTTATCTGGTACTTTAATATATAGTTTGTATTGTTTCAATCTTCATACAAATTTTATGGAATCTTTGTTTAATGTTGGATGTGATGTTAGTTGTAAGCATAATGTGCATGGTGATAGTTCTGCTTATTTGTGGCATCAAAGATTAGGTCACATATCCAGACAAAGGATAATGAGGTTAATGAAAATGAAATTTTGCTTCAATTGGATTTTGGTGACTGGGATGTATTTTTGCATTGCATTAAAGGAAAACTAACTAAAAAAATATCAAAGAATCCTACTATAAGAAGTAATGAACTTTTAGAATTGATACACACTGATATTTATGGTTTTGATGTTCCATCTTGGAGCAGAGAAAAAGTATTTTATCACCTTTATTGATGATTTTTCACGTCATTATTAATGAACTTCTAGTCTTGTATGTTGGTGACATTTGGCTTGTTGCTATGTTACATAATGTAAAGAAATATATCTCTAATAACTTTGAAATGAAAGATATAATAGGAATAGAAATATTTTGTGATAGATCACAAGAATTGTTGGGATTTGTCTTAGAAAGGATATATCAATAAGGTATTAGAGAGATTCATAATGGAAAAGTATTATGCGGAAATTGTTCTAATACAAAAAAAGGACAAGTTAGTCAATTGCAATGTCCTAAACATGATTTGGAACACAAGGAAATAGAGTCTGATCCCTATGCATCAATGGTTGAGAGCTTGATGTATGCCCAGACATGTATGCCACCGGATATTAGCTTGCTGTTGGAATGTTGGACAAATATCAAAGCAATCTCAGAATAGAACACCAGAAAGTTGCAAAGAAAGTTCTTAGGTATTTACAAGGCATCAAGGATTACATATTCACATATAATAGGTTAGATCACCTTGAAATGATTGGCTACTCAGATTATGATTGAGTTTGTGGCATGCTTTGAGATCATAATTCATGCATTATGGTTGCGAAAATTTACTTTAGTGTTTGGAATTGTTGACAGTATAGCTAGACCATTAAAGATTTGTTGTGAAAACTCCACAACTGTCTTCTTTTCTAAGAATGACAAATACTTTATAGGAGCAAAACACATGAATTTGAAGTATTTGACAGTTAAAGAAGAAGTGTAGAAATATAGAGTGTCAATTGAGCATATTGGTACAATCTTAATGATAGTAGATCTATTAACTAAAGGTTTACCATTCAAAATATTTATTGGCCATATTGAAATGATGAGCGCTATGGATAAGTCCTTGTTAATGATGTAATGAGACGTATATAATATATACCTTATGATGGTAATGCTCGTATTGTATGATACTTGTGAATTCAATTATAGTTGTGTTTTTACTTGTTATGTCATTCACATTATATGGCATACATTATTATTTTTTTTGAGATGACATGATGTGTGTTGAAAGGATGTTAAAGACACATATTATAGTATTATTGAAGTTGAATTGAATGATGTGTGATACATGGAAGGGATCACATTGTTTGGATAACTTGCAACCACCATGATTCAATAATTTTAATTCAATTAATGATTGTGACTTTTAATTTCAATGTATGGTGTGTACTTAGAGTTTGATGTTGAAGCTTCAAGTCATAACATGAGACAAGTGAGAGAAATGTGAGATTATTTAATCTAATATTTGACTCATGTAATTATGAAATGACGTTAATGAAAATAGGTCTAATGTTATGATTGTTAGACTAGAAATTATTTTAAAATGGGGTTATTTTTAAGTTAATAAAACAAGTCTTTCTCTTTTCACTTCATTAAAGGTAATTTTGGCAATAAGGGAGGAAGAAAGAAGTTAGAAAAGATATAAGAAAAGATTTATAAAGATATTTTCTCTCTAAAGATATATATATATCTTTTGAAAGACTTATTAGATGAAAAGAAAGAGTTAAGATTGTCTTACCATTACAGAGACCAAGGAAAGAAATCAAAGAAGAGAGAAATTCACTGAGTAAAGAAATCATCACAAGAAGAAGCAACACCAACTAGAAGTAAAGAAGGATCTCTAAGAAAAAACTCCCTCAGAACAAAATTTTGAAATTTTTTCGAATTAGGGTAGAAGAGAGAAATCCTAAAGGTGTAGTGTAGTGTAGTTTTTTGGACTCTCCCTTGATGATTACAGAGAATAAAAGATATGAGTTACATATAATTTAAGATTTTATAGTGTAGTTTATTGTATGTTAAATCTTAAGAAATTATACATAAAAGACAAATTATGCTTATATTTCCAAACATAAACACTCGTCATAAAGAAACCTAAAACTTCTCAAACAGTTATGAAAATCACAATTGCAAGGATATATCATAGATCTTTTCTGATCATCATTCATAAAATAATTTAAAATTTCTATTAGCGATACAAATCAATATCAAGGAAATAATTTAAATCGATGTATAGTAATAATAAGACAGGCATACGTATAGTCACTTTTATGGAAATTAATTTTTGTTTTTCTTCTTTATTTTATATATCTATTTTTTAATTTATTTTTCTTAACTTGTATGGTTAAAGATAAACAATAATTAATTTTTATTTATAAGTTTCATTTAAATAATTATTCTACAAAACTAATATATTTTTAATATATTAAATTTTTCTAATGTAGAAGATCATATCAAACTCCAATCACATAACATCCTCATATTTTTCTTAAACTTAAGACATTAGTTATATTTTTGTTTAAAATTACGTTTTAATAATTTAAATTAATATTCTTAAACTTAAGACATTAGTTATATTTTTGTTTAAAATTACGTTTTAATAATTTAAATTAATATTCCGTATCTAAAATATTTTACATTGTATTTTGTTTAATTTAAATCATTAATGTAAAAGAAGTAGATAAATAATATATAAAATACTTATTTCTATTATTTTATCATAAAATTTTAATAATCAATAACAACAATATCTTGAATAACATTTTAATTAAATGTAATAAACTTATGCTTAATAATATTTTTTAATAATGCATAGAATGCTAAACATTATAAGTTAAATAAAAAGTTTAATTGGTATATATTATTTTTTACTCAATCATAACTTTTCATTTATGTGACTTTGAAAATATTAATTAATAAAGTCAACAAACTATTATGAATTAAGGATTGTGATTGAATGTCAATGTTAAAAATATTTACACTAATAATGTATACCAATTAAATTCTTAAATAAAACTGCCTAAACAAATTAATAATAAATTAAACTATATGGTATAAATAAATCTAAAACCAGAAATTAAATAAATAATAGCAGGGACCAAATAGAGAATAATATAAATGATAATTAAAATAACATAAAATAAATAATAATAGGGAACTAGAGATATTTGGAGAATAATAATGGTAGATAATAGAAAATAAATAATAATCTTAAATAATTTTTTGTCTTAAATTTTTATAAAAAATCACTTTTAGTTCTTAAAATTCAAAAATATTTTTTTAGTTTTTAATTCATTTTTAGTTCTTCTTTTCTAGTTAACACTGTTAAAAAATACTAACAAGAAGTACATTTTTGTACTCGTGAATAACTCTCCTCCTTAACCCTAATCCGCTCAATCTTCATCAATTTTATATCGGACACATTGAAATACACCAGAATTTATAAATGGATAACGTTAATATAAAAAAGATTAATTGCAGTGACTAAAAAAATATTTTTGAATTTCAAGGACCAAAAGTGATTTTTTGTGAAACTTTAAGAATAAAAAATTTATTTAAGTCTAAATAATAATAGTGGACCAAAATATAACATTTAGAGAATGAATTAAATATAACAAAAAATAAATAATAATAGTATCTTTAATTGAAAGACTAAAATCACCATAAAAATTATTTTTCATATTAATAAACATCAATACTTGTTTAAAGATCACTTCACATCGTATGTATTTATCAGAGTTTATCTATGTATGTTTGAAAATATTATACTAATATTTATCTCAAATCTTATATTAATATTTTCTTAAAAAATATGAAAGTAATTGTTAAAAAAAACATAAATACATATATAATTACACTAAATTTTAGAAAATGTATCCGTAATTTGTTATACTTATTTTTAACCAACTCTTATGGTATATCATAAAACTCGGAAGTTTCTTATAATAATTGTTTTTTATTTTATTAAGAAGTTGCAGAACTTGCATAAGAGATATTCTTATTCAATTATTTAATAAATAATTAAGTTTTTTATGTTTCCTCATAATAACGATTCATAAAATTCATAATTATTAAAAATCATGATTTTTAAATATAAAATTATTTCTTGTGCCAAATTTTAAAGAAATCCCACGTGTTTGGACTTGGGATATTATCATCCATTGAAAACTTATAGTGAAAATTCTCCAAATACGGTAATATAATACTTTAGAACCATTATACTTTTATATATAGTGTTTTAATAAATTTAATCAATAATATATTTACTATAATTGTCTTATAGAGTTGGACAAATGAATAATTCCCCCGTTTATTTTAGAAAGTATTTTTTAGAATAATTTTTTTTTTATATTTTGAAAGAGTTTAATTAGTACGCATTGATCATGTAAAATAGTTTTACAGTGATATTTTATCACAATCTTTTTATTTATGATAATTTTGTTGACTTTACTAATTAATACTTAAAAATATTCAATGTAAAACTCTTTTATACTGTTAGTGCATACTAATTGGTAAAGTTAACAAACTTATCATAAATAAATGATTGCAATTGAATATTAGTATAAAATTCTTTACACCGAAAGTACATACTAACTAAACTCATTGTAAAAACACTTTCATAATGATAAAGAACAAAACATGTTTCTTAGACAATTTTTTTGAAATATTAAAATCTAAAAAAATGGGTGCTTTTTTCACGGGTGTTGAATAGAAAAATAAAGAAATAAACCACATATTTCATCGCTCAAATTATTTATCGTAGTAATTTTTTTCTTACGCTATTTTTTTGTTTGAATAAACGAGTGTGAGGTAAAATTCTAATCCCTTTGATAGAAAAAATATGAAATGAAGAAAAATAGATGAGAAAATTTCAGAAAAATGGATATAAAATATAGAAAATAGGGTTTGTATTTCTTTTTTATATACACAAGGATAATTTTGATATAAAAAGTATTTATTTTGATGAAAAAAAGCTTTAACAACAAAACGGGGAGTGGATATAACAAAATTGGAAGTAGAAATAGAAGAAGCAGAGAGACTTTAGAGAGAAAAACGAAAATGAGCCCAGTTCCACTAACGAGTAACAGCCCAACAAATTGATCCATACTAAAATGCTGTGGAACCAATGTAAACTAAACATCGGTCTAATGCAATGCAACGTAAATATATTATTCAAGTACAACATGAATCCATCAACGGACCTACTCCATATAACTAACAAAAAAATTGGATTCAAATATTAGTACACGTTAACTTTTTTTTCTTAAAAAAAATAGTAAAATTAAATATTTTATAATCTTTCAGATTTTTTTTTCTTATTGAATAAAATTAGTGTGAAACTTAATAATAGAAAATAGTAGTCTACTTACATAATTTTAATGAAATTCATATGAAATTTAATCAATAATAAAAAAATGCAAATAAAAACTATATGTTTGAAAAAAAAATTTAAATATTTTATTTACAAGCTATAAAAACTATATGGTAGACACTTTTTTATATATATATTATATTATATTATATTATATTATGTACAAACTATATTATATGATGACTTTTTCTTTATTAGGAGTTCAATGTTTATCCCTTAAGATACTAAGATCTATTTAAGCTGTTGATCTCTTTCAAGAGTGTTTCTTCATAAGCACAGAACAAGACTATCTATCAACTATGTTTTTTACATACAACATGTGACACCTTTCTACCGCAACATCTTAATAGTAAAAATTAAAGGGAATCAAAATCGAACATGGTTAAAAGAGTTTACATGAATACATACTTTACTTTATAATTCTTAAGAAAACTCAATGTTATAAAATCATACTTCTACCAAAATAAACAACAAATAAAACTCTTATAAATTGTGATTACCAAAACGACAATTAAATCCTTATAATAAATAGGTTCATACTAATTAAAAATAATTAAACATCCTAATGGTTCATTGCTGTCGATGTCACATGTGTATTAAAGCAACCCAATGAATCAGGTCTCTCCCTTGATACCAACTCTTACCTCTTTTGTTGCCTTTTGACTTATGGACGTTCAGTTCCAAAAGAAAACAAACAACATAACAAGCAAAGAGGTGAGAATTTGACCCACATATATTAAGACATGCAAGGAATAACACCACTCGATACATATCACATATCATATGATTACACGATCACTTACAACTTCTCAATCACATACAGATATATATAATAACATATGAAGACATGTTAACAACACTCTCATACAAATTAATGTTCACTCATCAAACACACGCAATTCATCTCTATGCAAAATGTGTCACAATCATGAACATGTTATCTTATATGATATGTATATAAGAGACTTATACCTATTGGAACCTACATGTGGTTGGTGTCTTATACGAGTCAAGTTAGGGGTGCCTCATGTTGTCTCATGATTTAAGATAGTGTGATTAATAGTACGAGTTAGAGGTGCCTGACGGGGAGTCATTCTAGCTACGATTAGGAATGGAATTTAGTACCAATGTGATTTGAGATAATGTGATTGATGGTATGAGTTAGGGGTGTCTAATAGGGAGCCATTCTAGTTGCAATTGGGAATGGAATTTAGTACCATTATGAGATATTGTTGTTATGACTATGACATGAGCATGAATGAGCATATTGCATAGTGGCAGCTTAGAGGGTTTGGTAAGGTCTTCTCATTGTGCGACATTTTGGACCAATCCTCCTTAAGTTGTGTGGAACCTACACATGGTTGGTATAGAAGAGACTTATGCCTATTCGAACTGACATTAGGCTGGCGTAGAAAAGGATTTTACCTATTGGAACTACACGTGGTTGGTATAGAAGAGACTTATGCCTATTGGAACCTACACGTGGTTGATGTCGCATGCAGGTTTGGCCTAGGCATATGTCTCTTCTATGCCAGCCACACGTAGGTTTTAATAGGCATAAACCTCTTCTATACTAGTCATGTGTAGGTTTCAATAGGCAAAATCATTTTCTAGGCCAATCACACATAAGTTCCAATAGGCATAAGTATCTTTTACACCAGCCACGTGTAGGTTCCACACAACTTAAGAAGAATTGATCCAAAATTTCGCACAATGGGCAAACCTTACAAAACCCCCTAAGCTACTACTATGCAATATACTCATCCATACTCATGACACATTCATAGCAACAACTTCTCACAATGGTACTAAATTCCATTCTCAACTACAACTAGAATGACTCCCTCAATCACATTATCTCAAATCACATTAGTACTAAATTCCATTCCAAATTGTAGCCAGAATGGCTCCCTAATGCATGCACGCCTAGCATGGGCTTGAGCTAGGACCAATAAGAAAGGAGCATGACTTGGATGAAGCTTCAAGGAGCTTAGTTTAGGACATCTTCCATTTAATTGTATTCATTTAACCATTTTTACACTTGTATAAGCACCCTTAAGTCATTAGGATTTTAAGGGTGTAGTTAGTTTTATTTTCGGTCTTGTATTTTGGCCTATAGGGGATTTTTATTTAGGAGGTGTAATTAGTCTCTTTATGGAGTGTGTTAATTAGTTTGAGCTGGTTCAAAAGAGTTTGGATGTGTAGGATCTTATTTCTACACCCCTAATTCCTCTTCACACCCTTCTAACCAATACATGAAGCATGTAGGAGACATGTAGGCCCCCTTATTCCCTTGTTTCACTTCACATGTGCTTTCTCACTCCTACTTGGCTGATTCTTGTTACTTCTTATTTTAATTTAAATTTTGGAGGTGTCATGTCATTTCCCTCCAAAATTCAAATTCAAACTAGAGGAACATAGATCCATATTTTTAGGGTCATGTTTGGATCTTTAATTAGATTAAATTAAGGTTAATTGAGCACATGCTAAATTAACACTAAATTAAGCTAACTAACCCTTAATTAACATGTTAGACGTTCACCTTTACTACTTTAGGCCCATGGTTCATGCTTTGCTCTATAAATAGAGCATTCCCTCATTCATGTAGCTTTTAACATTCATTGAATAAAAATAACTTTTCTCTAAAATTGAGAGCTCTTTGTTCTTATAGAGTGTTCATGTTCTCTCCACTCTTGTGAGAGTCCTTCATGCTATTTTCAAGGGTTCCTTCCCTTGTGGCTAGCTTCACTCATGGCTTATCATCTACAAAGTAGAAGTGGCACCAACCTCACCTTCATTTCCTAGTCTTCCACCTCCATTTCTTCAACCTTGGAACCTCTGTGAGCAAGGATCTTGGGAGCATTCTCTTCATCAAGGATTCTTTAAACTTGCCTTGAGGAGGAATGCATTACTCCCCGTTAGACACCTCTTACTCGTACCATCAATCATACTATCTTAAATCATGCTCATGTTCATCAATACATCACATATGTTTATAATTCATACACATTTATAAATCACATACATCATCTTAAAAACATGTTCACATTCTCAACACATCACATGTATTTATAAATTAAATAAAAACACTTCACCTTATACTCATCCACTAAAACATAAATTCACCACACTACAAGACACTTTCAATTCATCCATCAATAAAAACATGCGTAACATATACTATGACTAATACCAAAATTCATCATTTATATAATTGAATAAATGTACTTTCTCACTTATACAAAAAGGATTATCACAGTCATAACTCACATAACATTTTCTATGTTTTGAAGATTTCCTCATTCATTTACTAATAAGCCTCTATGACCTTTGTTGAGTATAAATGCGATATATAAAGTTTTTACTCATCCTATGATATTTTTTCTTATCTAGTTTGAAAGCTATGACATTTATCTACAACTATTATATTGACATCAAGGGTTGAAACAAATGTTTACTATTTTAAAACTTGGAGGAAACATGAATCAATCGTTTAATTTTGGCAGTTTGACCTTCAGTCACTAATATGATCATAACTTGAGCTCTAGGTATCATTTTTGGGTTAAACCAATGGAATTAGTTAGATAAAATCTAGGGTTACAACTTTCATGAAAATCACTTTCTCAAATTACATTGTTTTTCTATCAGTCTGAATATCATGAATGCTGACAGTAAAATATGCAGTAGGATTTTGTATTTTTCCCTCTCCTACGGTTTCCTTAATCCTTCAAAGCACACTCTAAATTATGAAATTGAAATTAAATCATTCTCAATTGACTATTAAGATAAAATAGATGTAAAATAATGATAAATTATTGATACTCTCATTTCCAACCATCCAATGGATTACTACAAACATACATTACTATTGCTAACCTTTAGGATTTAAAAAGGGAATACCTTAATGCCAAAATAATCATCATACCTAATCTACTTTATGCCATAATTCATGAGGGACCAACACATAAAAAACACATAAAATACAATGATAAAAAAACATATCAAACCATGATTAACCAATGATAACCTCATGTCCAACTAACCCATTTGTTATAATCAATCCACCAGGGACCATAAAAGAGTACTAGTACAAGAGTCCAATAGATTAATACCTGCAATCATTACAGTGACTAATCTCTAGGGTGTAATAAAGGAATTCCTCAAAGTCATAAATCCAACAAAATTAACATAGACCTTTATTAGTTATATTAATAGACATAAAATACAGTAGAGTTATTATAACCAAAACATTCTTGTTAGTTAAATACAAAAAAATATAATAATAATTGAATTGAACAATATATTTACACAATCACACAAAATATATTATTAACCCTCATTATGGGTATTTAAGTCCGATCCAACGGTTAACGAATTTGCAATGATGAGATTATGAAAATTGCACAAGGTTTGTGCAGGAATAATTTCAACCATAATGGGCCTAGTCCATCCAACTCCTTTACTTTCTCACTTAACACCTTAACTTATAATATGCAAACTCCTACTAATAATATATAATATAAATATACATCTCCTTATTATTGTTGTTTTTGAAAATATTTATTTTATTCTTTTCTCTAATAAAAAAATATATATATATACTTTAGTCTCTTTGAAATAATTAATTATAATAAATAAATAAATTTATATTAATTTAAAATAACTAAAATACCTCATTTATGAAAATGGGCTGTTACAGAACACACACATTTAATTAGCAAAAGGTTAGTAGCACTTTTAAATAGCTACAAGCTTTTTCTCCAAAAGTTACTTAAACTAGATTTTTAAAAAATCTTTTATTTTCAACTATGAGTTGATTTTTTTTTTTATAACTGTATTTTTCATAATGAATTGTTCTCTAGTATTACCCTCTTCTCACATGTCACAACTTTATAATAAATTTTTATAGTTTGAATATTTAATTACCTAATATAAATATTATTAAAATATAGTTGTAGAATTTATAATTTAAATATTTAAGTGTAGTAATTTAAAATTTAAATATTAAATTATAGAGAATTATAATTTAAATATATAATTAATAGTAATTTACAATTTAAATGTGTAATTATTAAAAAAATATTATTTAAAATATAATTATAGTAATTTAAAATTTAAATATGTAATTAATAGAAATTTATGATTTAAATATATTATAGTAATTTATAATATTTTTATAGGAAAATGTTATTTGTTAGTTTTTTAATTTTGAAACCGGAGAGATTCAAACTCACAATTTCTCCTTCTTCCACTTTTCTACTTTACCACTAGATCAACCTTATAATTCTATAATCATTTATGATTTAAATATATAATAAAAAAATTTATAGTATGAGAACATATTGAAATATTTTAAATATCTCATTATTAATCTAATTATCAATGATATTTTTATTTATCATTTTACAACTTTTCTAAACATTAAAACTAGTTTTCATTTTTTAAGTTTATTTTTTATCTTTTAGCTAACTTTTTATCTTTACCAAACACAATACTTGTAGTTTGATGGGACAATATTTATTTATGAGTTTAACATCTATCCACATTGTCAATGTAAAAGAATTTTACATTATGGTTCATTACAACTCTTTGTTTATATAATTTAAAATATTAGTTAATAAAATCAACAAATTTAATATATATAAAAAATTATGATTAAACAGGTAAAACTTTTTTATATTTACAATATATAAAAGTTTTTTCCTTGCACACATTGGCATTAAGGAAGCACGTACACCAATAAATATGTTATGTTTTTCTAGTGTGCTTGTTTCATTCATCCAAACACCTTGCGTTTTCATTTTTACCCGCTTTTCTTTTAAATGCTTTACTGAAAATTACTATTTTTTTAATAGGCTTATTTTTGTCCTTATATTTTTTTACTTTTAATATTATTTTAAATTATGATACTTTTTCAATTTTTAAAATTATTGAATTTGGCTCAATCATTAATGAATTGACATTAATTGTTACATTCCCTTCACATTAAGAAGGGAATAATTATTTCAAAATTTACATGATAAAAAAGATTTATAGATATCATTTATGAGAAAAAAACTATTTATACATTCAATTATTATCTTTTATATAAGTTAAGTTTATTAATTTTATTAATTAATATTTTAAAAATTATATAAATAAAAAATTATAATTAATCATTAATATAAAACTCTTTTAAACTTATAATTTATTTTTCCATACCTATACAATTTATATTCCAGATAGGTGATCGGAGGTGGAAAAGTAGATTCTAGTGGGAATGCTATTTATTATATAAAAAGTCTATTATACACTCAATACTAATAATACTAATAATAGTGTGATTAGATTGTCCGCGTATAGTAACTAATCAATTTCTCCATTAATTTTCGTGCACTAACTTCAGTTTTGCATTATTGATTAATGTCGTCTGTAACTTGCTACAATATGTAAAGTAGGTTATCTCCTCTTGATTAAGATGGGTGTCTTATTCTAAACTAAAAATTTTAACCATACTTTTCTCTCACTTTTTAATTTCTGAAATATTATATATTATTTGAAATATTATATATTATTTACCTACGGCTCTACCTTTGTTGTTCGTTATTTCTAAAATATGGAAAGTTTTGTCTATTTTTTCATTGTTTAAGAATTTGTGATTATTTTGAGATTTAAATTGTTTAATTAAGTAATTTATTGAAAATATTAATATGAGAATAACTTGATTTAGTGAATGGTTGAGTTAAACTATTAGACATGTTATTCACGTTTAATGATACCGCTTCGCTTCATGTATTAAGTTTAAGTCTGTAAACTATCTACAAAGCCCGTATATCGTACGCGAGTCTTAAAATTTTGACGTCATCTTGATATGCAGGCTTTTTATACTCGACTCGCAAAACTCGCGGATTAACCCAAGGACTTCTGCGAGCCTCTGCATAATTAAAAAATTATACTACTCATAAAAATTGGGATGTCATAAGTAAACAAAAAACAATACTTTTATAATAACATTTAATATTTGAGATTCAAAATTTTATTTTTTAGTACATCTAATACTATTTCGTTTTATATTTGAAAATTGAAATTATGTTTAAAATAATATTTATGATTTAACTAATAATTAATAAATACTTTTATTTTGCTTAGTTATTGTCTTGTAACTTATTATGTGATGACTTTACATATATATATATATATTAAAATTTTTATAATAATTTAAATTGAGACAATGCGGGTTGGCCTGTGAGCCTCTACAGGTTTTGTAGACTGAGTTTTATGGGTTGCGTGTTTCACATATTAAGTTACCCACATATCCATCTCTAGCTTCCTTTCTCCATAATTTTTGTTGATTGGATTATAAATAAAATTTTATTATACTTTTCCTTGAACAAAATAATTGTCTTACTTATTAATTATGAACCTATCACAATTTTCGTTCCTTATCATGATTGAGCCATAATATTAAATGTTGTGTTGATTATAAATATGTGAGATTTTTCAAAGGGGTGGGTCATGCTAGTATTGTTGGTGCATGTTAGAGAATTTTGTCTTAAGTTGTAGGGTTATTCACATGTCAAGTTGAGTCAAACTCCTCACCCAACCCAATGAAATTTTTTCAAGTTTAGTTTATGTAATTTTTTCATTAAATTCAACCTAATCTAACTCATTCATAAACAAGTTGGATCAATTATGTTAATTGGGTCGAATGATTTAAAAATTATGTTTTTAGTTAAAATTTGAAATTCCAAAATAGTTTTTAGGATTTTAGAATAATTTCTTTTAAAAATAGATAATTTGTTGTGAAGTAAAACTGAATAAAAAGTCATAGCTACAATTAAAATATTAAACTAAAACAAATCAAAATTATAAACAATCAATTTGTAATAAAAACTCAAAAACAAAACATGCTCTAGTACAAAATATATTGATTGAAACCCAAAAAACAGTAGTCCAAAATCTAAAAGTAAAAAACAATAATGCAATATGTTAAACAACTATAAGATCTCATCCAATTATTTGTATTTTAGTGTTTTTGTATTTTAAATTATTTTCATCAATATTATTATTGGTCTGATTGGGTTGGGTATCAAGTTGAAAATTCAAAATCCACACCTAACTTGTAAGTGATTAGATTCAATTTGGTTGCATCAGATTTGACTCAATTACTAGACAAAATAAATTCAATATGTTTGGATTGGTTTAGGTTGAATTGGATTAGCGAGTCACCCAACCTAATAAGCACCTTCATCAAGTTGTTCGCAGATTGGCCACAATAATGTGAGTCATGGTAATGCTTTTCTACTTGTATTAGGGAAGTTTGCAAATTGTGTTACTAGCCAAAGGGATGTGGGTCGCAATAATGCTTTTCAAATTTTAAGGTTCAAAACAAGGGAACATCCACACACACATAAGGATGATAAAAGCCAAATCGATGAAAGAACATTGATAAGGAAAATAAAGGGGAACAGAAAATGCGCAACATTCACAAGCCAAATAAGGGGGAACCAAAACATTAATGAGAGAAATCACTCAAATCAAAACATTGTTAGGTGAGTGGCTAGGGAGAAATTGGGTGAAATAGTAATGTGCAAATGAGGAAAATCAACATCCCACTTACCAAAATCAATTAAAATTGGATGTGAGAGCTACCCATGAGATTATTCTGGAAAAATCAATTCTGGTTGCTAAATCCTGTTGAAAGGAACCATCCAAACAAGAGTTTGGTTTGTCGAATCACATTTGCGGAGCAACAACACACGTTTGCAAGGACGAGATGCGTATCCAAACACACGCTTAGTGAATTTTGCCTTTAACTTCTTTGTGTCCACTGCATGTATGTGTAGGAGTGACAATGGGTAGGGCTAGGTACGGATAGTGCTTACTCGCTATCTTTCCCACCACAAAATACTCGTGCCCATCTCCTACTTAAAACTCATTGCGTACCTACTATGAAAATACCTGGAGTTTTTTCAATATTTGCGGGTATCCACTATACCCATGAATGTTTTTAAAAATATTTTTTAAAAATGTTATTTTGTACACTTGGGGTCTGGGAAACATATGGGTCAAAGTCTTACTCTGTAAGTTTTGCTATAGGATTCTAGCAGAGGCGTCAAGTAACCCTAAGGATGTGTTTTTTAATAGGTTGTATACGGTAGGAGTACTGCCTAAGGTGCAATGTCTAACTTGGAAGACAGAAACAGATCGATTGGTGACAAGAGTTAATTTACAAAAAAGAGAAATAATTGATAATGAAGTCGTTAGTTGTGTGTTTTGCAATGTAGTAAAACTGCACAACATTTATTTTTCACTTGTCCAGTGACGACAGTGTAGGGGTAATTGTGCGCATGGTGGGAAATTCTACCAAAATTTACAACGGTTTAGAGGTCATTGCAAGTAGTTTCAAGGCTTAGTTAGTGGGATGAATGTAGAGCGTCATGCATGAACTTTTGTGTGGTTTGCTGGACTATGGTAAATTTGAAAGACTCAAAACAATCTTATATTCAGGTGTCAAAGCCAGGATGTTGGTAGAATACCTCTTACGGTTCAATTGAGTTTGTGAACATGGTGCAATGTAGCAAAATTAACGTTTCACTCTTTTGTGGGATGACTTATGAATCCTAACTTATGTGTATGAAAGATGTGACCATTTTGATTTTTTTTTTTTTGTCCTAATGTTTTTGTACTTGCATCTCAACACGACTTGTGCATAATTTTATCAATAATATTGATTGGCTTATAAAAAAAATATTATTTTTTACATTAAATTTTATCTAACAAATAATTTATTTGTTGAAAAATCCAAAAATAAAATTATATTAGTCTCTACAAGATTAATTGAATTTAAAAATAGATTAATATAATATATACAAAATATTTAATATAAATAGAATATTTATTTTATATTACCGATATTTTTATAAAAAATAATTTTATGAACTATATAATTTTATAACAAAAAGTAATACTGATAATTTAAATTAATTTACTTTATAAAAATATTATCTTCAAATTAAATATGAATAATATTTTAACAACAGTAAAAAAGTATGACACAAAATCATCCTAAAATATTCTGATCTCTACTATTGATGTCGCGGTCGTCCCCATTATATAGTACAGGACATCGCTCTTTTATTATCTGAATTCACTAGCATTTTGTCTTTTGCTGCTTCCACCAACTAATGTCTATTTGTTTGGTATAAATCGTAATTGTAACAAAGTTTTTTTCGTAATTTTAATGTATTTAAATATTTAGGATTTAGACTTGAAACTTCGTCAACTTTTCTACATACTTGCTATATGCAAAATCAAAGTGTTCTTATTAGTTCACGAATCTCGATCACTACTAAACTTTCCTACACATACATATTGCTTCCATGTATTTTTAAAGTAATTAGAATATTTTGTTAAGAAAACATAGCGTTACTCTTGAACATGTGACCCAAACAGCAACAATGTGATCATTTCGCAGATTGATTCGAAAATATTGTACTATCATTATTATGTACCTTATTATCATTTATTATTTTTAATATATATTTCTTTTCTTATATTATATCAATTAATTATTATAAACATAGTTCGAGTAAATTATAAAATGGATTCTTGAAAGTATGAACAATATTAACAAGTTCGTTTTTCAAATTAATTCTTGAAAGTATCCCTTGTAAGTTATAACTTTCTTTTTTTTTATAAGCTAAATATTAATTTTTAATAGATTAGTTTCTTTTAGAAGAAATATTTGAATTTATGATTTCTTTTTTTATTTTTTTACTTTATGATCACATCAACCTTATGATTCTCTCTTATTTTACTTTTTAATTAAATTAGTCTTCCAAACTACACATTTGTCCACCATTACATCATGTATGTTTGGAACATTTGGAATCATCCAAACTTACTTTAGACAACAAATTAGATTATATGTGGGTATTAGAATTTTTTTGTTTTTCTATATTAAATTTTTATTATTCTGTTTTATATTTTTGAAAATTTTATTTTATCCGGTCTTTGTATTTGATTAACTTTTAATAACTTTAAAATTTTAAAGTAGTTAAAATAAAATAATAACAACTAAAAATTATATATCAATATTTTTATTTCAGTTCTATTAATATTTTAAAATCACATTGTCATACCCATAACTACTTTTCGATATACAATTTACCTTCAATGTAGTTAGTATACGTAGGTAAAATAATCATATCACTTACACATGTTACACATGTGGAGAGAAGTATAGCTCACACAAATAAATAGGTAGATCCCATTCAATGTAGTCAATATAGGTAAGTAAAATAATCATATCACTTACACATAATGTAAAGAGAAATATAACTCACACAAATAAGTAGAAAGAGCCAGATCAAACTTTCATTGATTTTTATTAATAAAAGACTAAAATAAAACTTTTAAAAATATAAAAGATGAAAATAAACTTTTAAAAAATTAATGTACTAAAATGAAAAATATTAAAAGATAATGAATCAAAATTAACATTTAACTTAATCAAAAAATTACAAAGAGGTTAACGAACATTCAAACTTTTTTACCGCCCACTCAAATATTCTATTAGTCTTTAAAAATTGTATTTTGTTCAACCAGTAAATTGCTGTATTAGTCTCTAAAATATAACGAAATATATAATTTAGATAAAAAACAATTTTCTTACTTTCAAGAAACTTGTGGGTTTACTTGATATAGTCCATGGTTGATTTTTCTCGGTTCCAGGAAGACAATTGATATATTGCATGGTTCCTCCTGAGACAATTCCATGGCGTCTGTGCACCTCTCTTGAAGGTTGTAACCAACAAGTAAGCAACAGATACGTACGATAGTCGAAAATGATAATTTTAAATTGAGAAACAGTATTAAAGACTTATATTACTTGGTCAGGAATATGGTAAAAAATTGTTATAAGTTTTAACAATCAGCCAACTTTTTAAGAATGATGCACATCTGGTTTATTTTTGATACAGTATCATAATCTATTCTATACACAATGTTTGATTATATATCCAAACACACTATTTATAGCTTCTGAATTTCATCACATCAAATAAACGCATCTTAGCAGAGAAACCTAAAACCAACCATAGGCTTTCT
This sequence comes from Psophocarpus tetragonolobus, assembly GCA_037954015.1. Taxonomy (NCBI): domain Eukaryota; kingdom Viridiplantae; phylum Streptophyta; class Magnoliopsida; order Fabales; family Fabaceae; genus Psophocarpus; species Psophocarpus tetragonolobus. The sequence continues at coordinate 84,984,381 of CM075689.1, forward strand.
ACAAATTTCACACTCTCAACATGTCTAGTTCAGGACAAAAAGAGGGGTGTGCTTTTAGGAATGAGTTCAAGATTAGTCTTAGTCAGTTTTTAATAACTTGCATGTACCAATTCCCGAAATTTCAACATCAATTTGTCACCTTCTTAATCTCTCTCATAATGACCAAATAATAATAATGTCAATTCATGCATACGCCCATTTGGCTGTGCTACAGAGAAGGTATCGTGAGTGTTCCTGAGATAGTGGCCACTCAACGTAAGAAAATGTGCTTTGCTCTCGTGTCCATCTATGAATAGAGTTATAGGCACCAAACACGCATTTCCTTTAACTAACCTATATATATATATATATGTAGATTTTTCAGTTCTGTAACAGAAACAGTTTTAATCAAAAGCCATTTTGACTAATCATTAATTAGAAAATGGCCTTTCGTACACCCAAATTGTGCCATGCCTATCAAATGCTATCATTACTGTTGTAGAAGAAGCACTAGTATTACTTGACACAAATAGTATTGATATGATTTGTATTTTTTAACCAAATAATCCAGTTTTAAATCTTAATAATGTCACTTTAAATGTTAAATAATGAAAAATATTAGCAATACATGTACAATCTTTTAAACATAACTGTAATTTATTGAAATTTATCAAAAAATATAAATTTTAGTGAATTTCACTTTTCATCTTGCGTTCATCAATTTCTCCCACGGAGCTTAGATGTGTGTTTTTAAAGCTGTTGATACCAACACAATGCCAAAGCAACAACTTTGTTGCTTCCAAATTTTGGCACTGAAAAGTGTAATTTGTGGGATGAAGGTGGATTAAATGGGTATCCAAATATATCGGAAAGCAGAAAGCGATTACTTACATATACAAAGAAGTTTGTGTATTATTAGATTTCATGACCAATTAGTCTCCAAAATACAACTATGGGAAGAAGAAGAAGAAACCTTTGCTTCTGTAAAATATAAATTAAAATCCAATTGGTTAACTTGATCACAGATCAACCAACAATATACACTTTTATCGGATTGAGAAACTTGTCAGCATGAATTTTCCCAATCAAGCTACAGTCACAGTACTAGTGATTAAACTGGCAAGGCACTATTAAGATACAATTAAGTTTCATGCACGACTTGCTGCTATGTTAGGAATCAAAGGGTTGACAAACAAAAGAAGCCATAAAGAGGAACAATCAACTCTGCTTCATTATGGAAAGTAACAAGCAGCGTGAGTGTTTGGTTGGATTTATTTTGAAGAAATCATTACTATTTTGAAGATTTTTAAAAATAATTAAGTGAACACTTCTTCGAAATTTATCTAAAACACACCTACACTATTCTCACCGAAGAATAGTCAACAGAGGAGTACTACCGGCTAGGAAATGTCTCCAATCATATGTCTAGTGTTCAGATGTTATATGTTAGATTGGATGTGGTTTACATAAATCCAAAATCTAATATAATTACTACTAGGTTGAATTGAGTTTTCATTTTTTTTTTCATTTAATTCAACGTAATCTGCTATTGAACTGGTTGAATTAATAGGATTATTATTATAAAAAATATCTTTTTAAAGAATAATTATTTTTAGAGAATAGTTTTTTTTATAAATAAAAAAATTTATTTAAAAATGCCAATGAAACATAAGGCATGTTGTGGCTGCAAAGCTACAATAGACCAGGTCAGAACAAAAATAAAATTTCAAAGAATAAATTGAATATTTAGAATATTTTTTATATATTTTTTTAAAAAATAGAATATATAATTATTGTAATATCAAAAGAAACAATAAATTATTGACTCTAGTAGTGTGAATAACCAATTCCCAAGAGAGTTTAAATTATATTGCTGAGAGCTTATTATTAGTTTTTTATCTATCAATAAAAATTAGCTAATTGAAGTGAGGGTGTACTCTTATAGTACGGAGTGTTTGCTTTACTACGTAAGAGTCTCGATTAAGGGGTTATATATTAGACTATTAAAAATATCTTTTTAATTAAAATAATAAATAATAATATAATATTATTATTGGGTTAGGTCTCAGGTTCAACTCACTAACTTGTCACTCCCCAACCCACCAGTAGGAGATTTAGTTTGATTAGGTTGAGTTTCCTCAATCTAAAAAAAAACTCAGCTCAATCCCTTTAGATTAAATTAGGTCGAATTGAGTCATAAGTTGTTTGCTTATTAAACGTCTTTTTCATGTTTATTACAAGAATTTATGAAGATAAGTAAAACGTTTTACACAGTTTTATTATTAGTACATATTTATTAAAATTTATGAAACAATTATATCTCTCTTGTTATTTAGAATTTACTTTGGTAAACTTTTTAAAATTAAGACTTTTAGTAGAAGAAAATATAAAGAAAAATTCATAATTTTCTTTAAAATGCAGAACTTTTTATAATTAAGCTAAGTAGAAAAAAATTTCACATCTTTTAAAAAAATTATACATAAAAAATTATATTAATTTATGATAAACTCACGTTAATATACCTTAATACGTTTCGCAATGACTTTTTTTTTTATCTCAATTAATTTTAAAGATAAATATATTGTGCATAATATTCTTGAAGTTCATTATTATATAATTGTGCTACTAATATTCCTCGAAGACCCAATTTTCTTTTCTACCCAAAATTATGGTGAATAGATTCTTTCCGTACGAAGCTTAACAGACCAATTTTAGTATTATAGTTTATGAATTGGTTTCGCTCCCTTAGGTCCTAATTGGATAATTTTTCACACAGTAATTTATATTATACTTTTATGCCACCATACACTTATCAACCACTTCACTTTCTTTACCTTACGGGTTGGTATAGGAAATTATTCTACTTATTTAATTTCGAATTGTGAAGTGAATATTTAAAGGTAAGATAAATCTGGTTCACTCAAATAAATGGAATGTTTTAGAGTATGTATCAGGTTCACCAAATTTGTAGATTTAATGAACTATATGCAGGTTGCATATACACATATTTTTTAAAAATAATTTAAAAAATTTAATGTTTTTTAAACTAACTAAATTATAATATATTATATTAAAAATTATATCATTATTTATAATCATCTAAAACATTAAATTTTTTAATATTAAAAATGTAAAATATTCCAATTTATAACAAAAAATCACAACATTAACATAAACTAACATCTAATTAACAATTTTGTCCTTTTAACAGGTTACAGCACAAACACATGCAAGTTTTGTAGACCAAACTTAAATATCTCTTATATTTATTATAATTCTTTAAAAAAATAGTTTAAAACCCTCACGAGTTTAAAGGTTTTCAGACTTCCGCAAATTTAATTACCCACCCTACTTTACCTACTAATTTAAAATCAACTTAACTATTTATAAACTTTCAACAATTTAACTATCAGCTTTATTATTTTTAAGCTTTTAACTAGCTTATAAAATTTCAGTTAGTTATAAAATAAATTTTTCAAACATGTTCTTACGATATTTTCATTTTTTAACTGAAAATTATAGTATACTCGAACTCTTTTTTTTTTTTTTTCACGAAAAGAGTCTCACTTAGTTGATTAGTTTGCTGGAATACTATAATATAAATCCTGATACTCTGTTAAATGTTGACTTACAATTTAAATTCATCGATTATTTTTAATTAATATTTATAACTTGGGATAAAACAAATCAGTTTAGAAATTGTTATGAAGATGAATTTCGATTAATATGTACCAACATCATAATTAAAAAAAAAAAAAAAAGTTTCTAGGGATTTTCGCTGTTCTTAGTTTGCGTTGTGTTGATGAAATTCTTTGAAACTAGTTATCGCATGCGATAATTATTAAAATTGAAAGTTATTTTCTTCTATAATTCAAATTTGAGAAAGAATAATAAAATTAAAATAATAAATAAAATTGTTGGATATATTATTGTTTAAATCATGTATGGCATTTGAGGCTTACCTACATGGGCCAAGTTAACCTGTTGATCTTGTCTCTGTTAGACTTGTAGATCGCAAGAATTTAATGTCATGAACACAATATATAGCAAGTATCTATCACATGATAATTTTTAATTATTAGAAAGTTTAGGACTCTTTCTTTAAATTTTGTTACATCCTTACATGTCTGCATAATAAATTAATAACACATAAAATATATGTATTAACATGTCAGCAATTAAATGCTGACCACCTCGCGATTTCTTAATGCATTAAGGAGTTAAATTCAAAAGATATGAAACCGAATTCTCTCACACTCAGCTTTATGCACTTATTCATACGGCCTCATTTTAAGAATTTGATAGCATTACACATTGATTTTCTTATTAAAAAATGTACTTCTCTAAAAAATAAACTTAAACACAAGTTAAATATCTATAAACTCTTTCATGTAATTTTTCTAAGATATACAAAATATAATACAAATTAAGTTATCTAAAAAATCCATTTCATTCTCTTTTTTTTTTTAATTATAAAAAAGATTAATCCAAGGAAGTGTAATTGTTTTTTGTTTGGAGTGTTGTTGGTAGTATGAATTTATTTTTTTATAGTTGGGCATAGTGATAGACATGTTTTATAATAAAGTGAATAGGTAGACAAAGAACTATTGAGGTCACTTCAAAATTGTCTTTTTGATATTCTCTCTTTTTTTGGGAGGAGAGGAAGTATTAGAAATGAGAGGGACAAGGGGGAAGTTGAATGAGCAGCAAGAGTAGCTGTCAGCGCTATCCATCACAATAACATCCGCTCACAACCTACCACCGCGTCTGAGAGCACCAGGACGTGGGCTGGCACGTGGGCCTTGGGCCCCACGACAAGGACAGCACACACACCCATGACATCACCTCCACAAAAAGCCCATCCCCATCTCGGGCCCATCCTTATCTGGACGAAAGGGACTCTTGTCCCTGGGGCCCGCACTCGGGCCTTCCAACTTTACCCTTGCACCACGGGATTGGAGGCACGTAGCAGCCCCCGTGGGCCCCCCGACCCCCCTGCCGTGGCCTCTGTCGCACGTGGGGCGCCCCGAAACGTGGATGGCGCCGGCCACGCCTACGGGACACGTGGCAATCGGGTGATGTCTTATTTTGGTGGTCGTCGGTATAGAAATATCTTTCCCAGAGACGGTGATGTACGATGCCTGTTTCTGGACGCATGTGAAAACCAATTTTTCTTATTTCTATACATGTTCATGTTGCTGGTAGCAAATTTTTAAGTCTTTTAGACTTGTAGTATCACTTTTCTTTATAATGATTTTTATTTTTATTATGCAATTTAAGATGAAAAAATTTTTGTAATCTTAAGTGTCATAATTTTATTTTAAGAGAAAGAGTATATATTCTTAGTTTTTTTTCCCGCTGAAGTAGGATTAATAATAATTTGAATAAAGTCGAAATTGATTTTAAATTCTACTTATTAAATATCATAATAGGTGTTATCAAATTTGAAATTTAGTTATGACCTATACATATGATTTTCAAGAACACATATAAGTTTTTGAGTTTAATTGGTATGTTTAAATAATTTTTACACTGACATTCAATTATGATTTGTTATTTACATAACTTTTAAAGTAGTAATGAGTAAAGTCAACAGATGTACTATGAATGAAAGGTTATAATTAAATGAGTAAAAGTCAACCAATTAAACTCTAATTTTTTATGTGAAACGAATACTTTAAAAAAAAACATTAACAATATTTTACCTTATTCTTTTAGATTAAATTTATATGAACTCTATTAAATGAAATAAATCAACCTCATTTCAATAAATAAAGTTCATCTCATATTTAATGAATTTCATTTGTTGTTTAATAACAGTAATAATTTTTCAATAATACTAATAAATATAATTTAATAATAGTAGTGAATGTATATTAACAAGAGTATTTTAAAGCTTGGGGAAAGAGCAAAAAGACAGGAAAAAAAAAAAAAACAAGAGTACGTGAGCATTCTTCAAATGGAGTTATGAATAGCTTATTTTTTACCCGTAAGTAATGACGACAAATGTTATCGCATTTTTTAATATGTAAAGAATTTAACTCAGTTTTTTTTCTTATTTAGACAATAATTAACACCTCCAAGAATTCCTACAATTAAAATATTTTTACTGTTTAAATTATCAAATATTTAATAGTTTTCTTCACATTACAATAAATTAATTATTGGTTGAGTGAATTTTAATTCAACTAACTAGTATTTATATATGTAATGTATAAAATAAATATCTACTAAAGTTTATCCACCTGGGCATTGGAAGGTGAGTTCATGGGATACTTATACAGGAAAATAACAAAATTTGTTTCTTTGTTGTTATGGACAGATCTTGAGATACTTGGAAGTTGAAAGCTCTTTTGCCAATGGATATGGTATTTGACATTTACAAAATTGAACCCCCTAAAGATAATTTAGATGGTGCAACACCTCTTAGTAAAGGAGTTCAAACAACGAATTCTCAACTAAAACCACATATAAGAGCCTGTTAAGGTACAACATTACAAATATCAAACCAATTTTCAAAACTCTGTGCGGAATGGGAGGGACCATAGCGTATTCGGTTATTTCTCTGGAAGGTAGCTTGCACTATTTTACCTACTAATGATCTGAAGTGTATTAGACATATGACTCAAAACACTTCTTGCATACTGTGTGGACAACAAAGGGAAATGATACTTCAAGTACTATGAGATTGTAATCATAGTTATCACATTTAGAGACAATTGGGAGCATTCAATATTCAAAATATCTTCTTGGAACAAAATCTTGAGTGTTGGGTTCTTACAAATCTAAAATCTACAAAATTGTGAGGCATTGACAAGTGGGCTCAAATTTTTGGTATTGGTTTGGATCGAATATTGTGGACATGAAACGAGTATATTTTTAATGAAAAGAACCACTTGAGTGATCAAGTGGTCCATTTAGTTATTTCTTTTTTAAGGGAATTCCAGCAGATGCAACTACTTTTAAAGGATTCTGATGTGCAATATACTAAACCAAGAAGTACTATACTTGGAAACCCCGAAATCCAAGTATTCTTAAGATAAGTTGTGATGCGGATGTTCTTAATGATTAAATGAAGGTGACGATTGGAGGAGCAGTGCTTCCTAAAGAAAACTTCATTATTGGCTTCACCCAATTGATATATTCCTACTGTACAGTTGACAAAGCTGAATTGCTGACAGTCTTACAAGTATTAAAAATGACTTATGAGAACGATTTTTGTAACTTGGCTATTGAGTTTGATTCTGTCAACATGATTTAGTTTTCGAAAGATAGGTGTGCTATTGATAATGAATTTTATCCTTCAGTTGACCAGATTGATAAGAAGAGTGAGAAAACTCAATCGTGCAAGTTTGGTTTTACTCAACATGAACCAAATATGCTAGCTCTCATAGTTTTGATAAGTTTGACTTGACATTGCACCAGACTAATTTGGTTTATCATTCTATACTATTCTGTTTACTTACGAGATTTAAGTTGTATAATTTGGTTTATCAATATAGTGTTTTGGTGATTGGGCAGTTACAAAAAATCCCTTAAAATTTAAGATAAATAACGATTTTTAATATCTAAATTATGTTATAATTAAAATTTATAATATAAATATTTTAAATTTACAATAAGTAATTTATGTTTTATATAAGATTATTTTTTATATTGAATAATTTATTTTTTAAATTATTTAATAATTTATTTTCAAAAATGAAAATTTAATTAAAAAATAAAGATAAAATGAATATATTAAAATATATAACGATCAAGAAAATCAAATGTATATATAAAAAATAGAATTATTTGGTAAATTTAATAAAGAATTTTTTTGAAACAGGTATTAAATAAAATTAAAATTAAAAACTATAAGCGAAAGAAAGAATTATATGTTTAAATAATTCATAAAAAATAATATTGTGACAGTTTTTTTTTTAAAAAAAAAACACTGCTAAAAAAACTATTAATTATGTTCTCTTTGAAGATAATTTTATTCATATATTAGTAAAAAAATATAATGTAATGATAACAAAAGGTGAATAGTTTTAACCAAATGAATTAAACAACGACTTAGAGTGTTTTTTAGGTTTCACTTTTTAGCTTGCTAAAAATGTGTTTTAGTGGTTGAAAGTTTTGTAAAATAAAATAGAGCTATTTTGATTAAAATAAATAAATATCTTGATTTAAAAATATAACACTAGAATATGCGAATTTGATAAAATTGGAAAGAAAAATTAGAACTAAAACATACATAAATTTATTTATATGACAATTTCGTTTATTAAAAAAAAAAGACTGCTAAAAACTTTTTCACTACACTTAAAAAAATTAATTAAAATTAAAATTTTATGAGTAGAGGCTACTTATATAAAAAGTAAGACAACATAGTTTTGTATTTTCTAATAAAATTTAACTTTGTTTAAAAAAATGTTAGAAAATATTATTATTTTTAATAAAATTAATTTTGAATAAGTAAAACTATAAATTTAATATTTTAATTTTTAAGATGATAATATAATTTCAATCAAATTAAAATATAAAAATATAATTTTAAAAAATAATGTTTACTAGGTTTCGAATTTTGGTCACTAATTAATTGACCCTTCTATTTTATTTTATATGCAATAGCGAGGTCAAAAGCTAGGTTTAACAAACAACTTTCTTGTTAAATTTGAGATTTTACTTATGGCTAATTTCCTAGTTTTTAGTTAGTTTGATAACTTTTAATTAACTTATATTCTACTTACATAAAATACATTCTTAATGAATTAATTTTCGCTGTCATCTGAAAAAAATTATAAATATTTTATTCCAATAAGTATAGTCATTTAAATCTGACATGTTTGAAGTATGATCGAATATTAATGATTAATTTGTTTGATGAAAAAGAAAAGAAAGAATTTCTTTAAAAAAAAAAAGGAAAGAAAGAATTGTGATAAAAAGAAACATACACAATTTTCAGTCTCTACTTTATTTGAAACTTTAAAAGTGATGAAGGAAAGAAAAAAATTAACATCATATCTCTACAAAAATATTCTTTCCATTTAAGAAAGAAATGAGATACTAGAAAGTGTATAAATTCTTAAGACAAAAATATCCTTATTCGTATATCACATCTCATTCTCATTTGAGTCATAATATCATTTCAATTTTATATATATATATAATTTCCTTTTAGTTTTTCTCCTTCAACTAAAAAAAAATTATTTTATTTATATATATATATATATATATATATATATATATATATATATATATATATTCATTTCCTTTCTTTCCTTTTAAACACACCACAAATGTTGACACCTCTTGATGATTTTTCAAATATTAGTTCTTCATTTTGTAAATTTTTTTTCATAATCTCTCTCATTTTTTAATTTATTTTTGTCAATTTTTTCTTATATATGAATTTACTTTTTATAAGTTAGCATCTTTTTTAATTTTTTTGCCTATAAGTCTTTTTTTATAATATTTGTCAAATTTTCAATTTTAATCTATATTGTGTAGTATTATTTAAAAAAAAAAATAGCTAACGTGACTAATGATGCATGATTTCGGAGCTAAAAACTGTCCAAAGTTGCATTAATAAATATTTTATTAAATAATAAATATTTTTTCATGGCTAAAAATCACTAAAGTTGTTAAGCTTATTGCAGAAATTAAATGATATAATTCATTTTTAGCAAATTCTGGTGGCTTAATTTATCCGCTAAATATTATTTAATTAATACTAAAAAATATTTATGCATACAATTTTTTTCATTTTTTGGTAGACATAAATTGTTCACCCTTAGTCACGTTAATATTTTTTAATAGTAATAGATTATACGAACTAAATTTTAAAAAAAACAACAAATATTTGAGATAAAAAATAAAAAACTTATAATGAACAAAATCGAAAAGAGCCTAACTTACATGAACCAATTTCATATTTTAGCTTTTTTATTTTTAACTAGAATGCACTATTTTTTAAAAAAATTATTCATAGCTAAAAAATATTTTATTCAAACATAATTTTTTTATTAAAAATCTAAAATATACTAGTAATTTATAAGTTTATAGCTATTTATTTCACACAATTTTTATTTATAATATAGTTTATGTATTATAAAAAGATTTATTTATTATAAATTTATATTATTTGAAATAAACATTTATACCAAGAGGGTAATAGATATTACTTCATCCAATTCGTCAACTGTTGAATTTTTTAAATACTTTTTTCTTATTTTATATATTTGTCATCACCAAAATTCTAGATAATATTAATATTTTAAGAATATATGCACATATTAACCTGTATGTTTTTGTTGGAAAAAAAATCATGCTCATTTGGTCAAGTTCATTTTAAGAAATTTTAATAACTTTTTATTATTCCATTTTAACTTTAAATGAAACTTAATTAGAAACAAAACATTAATTTACATCAATAACAAAAAGAAAACTTATCCTAAAAAACAAAAAGAAAAACTGATGACCATAATAACATTTTGGATTAAATTATTAATTATTGAAAGATGAGAATCTAATGGGGAAGGTTTGGAACCAATTCACTAATATGAGAGAGAGAGAGGAGAGCACCACGTTCCACCTTGAGGCAAGACAAATGAATTGGAATCAGCAATGTCCTCTTCTTCTACTATTGACCAACTGTGTTTGGCACACTCAACAATAACATTTTTTATTATTATTATTGTATGTACATAATAACAAGTTAAAACTTTCAGCTTCAGGTTGGTCTTAGCCGTACGATTAATTCAAGATCCGTAACGAGTAGTAAGTTAAGTTTATGAACCCCTTTTGTAAAGGTGCACCATAATAACATAAGCTTTCAATTTTCTAAGGCAATTTGATTGTGTTTTCTTTTTTTATGTTGAACTTCAACCATGTATTTTGACACATGATTATGACACATGATTATCTATTCATGTTGTCTGCACCACTTAGTCCACGATTGGACCAAATATCGCTCGTCCTTGTAAAATAGTAAGATACATGTCAAGTTCCTACAATGAATAAACACTTGGTTTCTTTCTAAATACTATCTCAACAAATTTCTTACTTTTTCATAGCCAAGCCAACCTGTCGAAGCAAAACGGATAGAGACAGATAAATGTAACAAATGAAGGAGAGGAAAAATGGATCAACAATGATACCGAGGAAAATTTTATGCGGGTGTATCTTATATGGTAAATTGATTTTGAAACTAACTTTTAATCATGACTTATGATTTGTGACCCAATTATTGATAGTATGAGTTTTATACCCTATATACTTATAAGATCTCGGAACATTCAAACCCCCAAAACAATGTATTTTACTCCAATAGCATGAAAATACATAAGTTAGATTACTTGGAATTAGACTGGATTTGTATAAAATTTAGTAAATTAAATTCGTTTATTAAAAAAGTCAACTTATTATAACTTTTATAAATTTTGTTTAGGTAAAAAAGGTTAAATTATTTCAGGGATAGATAAAAAATATATTTTTGTTTATATATATATATATATATATATATATTGGTTTTAACTCTAAATAAACATTTTAACAATTTTTTATTGATATTTTTCCTTTATTAATAGTTTTAGTCAATACAATTAAGTAATTGTGTTTTTTGACAGCATAACTGTCATGCTAGTAACTTATCATGTCATAAAAAAATTTAACGAAAAAAGATATATGTAATTTTTTTGGTAAATTATGTATTTAATTTTTCATCTATGTAAAATATTTGATGATGTTAGTTTAGCTCATAAAAGATTAAAAACACAGTTTATTAAAAAAAAAACATACGTGACTATCTTTATCAAACTTTTTTATGATGTGGTAAATCATTAGATTCTCAATATAGTTATTATGTTATTAAAAAATGTTATTACTTAACAAAAATAGCTAAAAATTGTTAACAAAAGAAGCATATAAAAACTAAACATGTTAAAAATTTTGTTTGAGACTAAAAATAAAATTTGTAAAATGTTTAATGACCAAAAATATAATTAATCCATCACTTAAAAACTTTAAAATTAACATACAAATTGTTTTGTTGGTTGTAAGGTGTTTATTAGTTCAGTTTCACCTAATTAATCTAATTACCAAAACCAAATAAATTAATGTCGTTTTACTTTTTTTTTAACCAAGACTTGATCCAAATTATGTTAACCTTTTTATTAGTTTGGATATTAAATTTAAATTTTACATATTTTGTAAGCTTAGAGAGGAAGGTGATCGGATTTGAGGGACTTACATAAGTTCAATATAGTTTTACTAGGTTAAGAGAAGTGGAGATTAATTTCAGAACATGATAGCTTGTGGGTACGCATTCTAAGTTCTTAGTACAAACATCTGGGTGGACAGTGGGAATCGAAAGGTAGAAACTACTCTAAGTGATGGGTGGATTTACATACCATAGAAGGGAGGCGAGAGGGTTGGTGGAATCAGAATGTTAGACATCAAGTAAGAGATGGGAGTGAAGTTATTTTATGAAAGGATAATTGGCTTGGGAATCAGAATCTTGGGAGTATTTTCCCCGATTATGGGAGCTGGCAGTGGATAAGAATATCACGATGAAAGATATGTGAAAAGAGGAAGAGTTTAGATGGAAGTGGAGGTGGATGTGTCATTTATTTGCTTGGGAAGAGGAAAAGCTTAAGGAGTTGGGTACAATGTTAAAAACTGTTTAGAAGGTTGGAGGGTTCGATGACAGGTGGGTGTGGGTGGCAGATGAATCAGTTCTCTATTTAGTACGGTTGACTTACAAAATACTGGTTGCGGATGTGCCTCACCACAAAGATGAGTTCTTCAAACTTATATGGATGAAAGGGGTTCCAACGAAGGTTCAATGTTTTGTATGGAAACTTGATGCAGCTAGGTTGTCAACAAGGCAAAATTTAGGGAAGCGTGGTATTATTGTAGAAAATGATAGAAGTTGCACACTGTGTTGATGTACTGGAATCTAGCCAACACCTATTTTTCAACTGTGCATTGTCCAATTATATATGATTCAAGATATATGTTTGGTGGGGCATAACAAAGACTCTGCAAAATATATTTTGTGGGCAAGGACATTAGTTTATGAGCTTAGTGATTCATAGGATCTGCGACATTCTGATTTTTTTGTTTGGTTTGCAAGTCTTAGACATATTTGGAAGGCTAGAATGCAAAAATCTTCAACAGACGATCACATCAAGTAGATGATATTCTACAAGCAGTTCGACTCTCAATATAGGAATGATGTCATGCAACGAATTTGATATCATGCTCTTATGCATAATGGGTAATGAATCATGTGGTATGTATTTCATGATTATGTTGGGTCTCTTTGTTTTTTCCAAATCTCTATTTAAAAAAATGTTTGTATTATTGCAAGACATGCACCCTTTGTGTTTTTTGCCTAATTCTCTTTTGGTAATAATATTCTTTACTTATAAAAAAAACTTAAGATTCAACTCAATCATCAGTTATTAAATTTTAGGTTAAATTAACTTCAATTCCACAATTATTAATTAGGTTATTGAACTATTTTTTAATTAAAATTATAGTTTAAGACCTATTTTAAATACTCGAAGTGGTTTTTACTTTCTAGTTTTGAAATTTATAAAAAAAAACTAGTTTTGGTTTTAAGTTTTCAAAATTTTAAAAACAACATTATTTTTGTTTACAAATTTAAAACATTATTTTCAAATCTTAACTAAAACACCGGTATGATATGGTAGTCAAGACAGTGGTTGAAGGTGGTGGTCGAGACAATGGTTGAAGGTGGTGGTCGAGACAATGGTTGGAGGTGATAGTCAATGATCGGCGATTGGAGGTAGTGGTTGGTAACCAACAATTGAAGGTGGCGGTTGGTGATCCCTGGTTAAAGGTGGCGGTCGATGACTGCTGGTCGAACGTGGTGGCCGGTGACCTCTGATCGAAGGTGACAATTAGTGACCGCCGGTGACCTCTGATCGAAGGTGACAATTAGTGACCGCCCGTTGAAGGTGGCGATCGGTGAGCGTCGGTCAAAGGTGGTGACTAAGGACCATTAGTCAAAAGTGGAGGTTGGTAACCGTTAGTCAAATGTGGCAAGTGACCTCAAGTGATGAACTTAAATAAAAACAGAAACAGAAATCTAAAAACCAAATTTTATTGTTTTTGAAATTAAGTGAAAACTATTTTGAAAATGAAAAAAAAAATCAAAATAGAATCATTTTTGCCGAACACGTTTCTGTTTTCAAGATGCATTTCAAAACTAAAAACTAGAAACTCAAAACAAAATACATGTTTATGTTCTAAACTCAACATTCTTAGCATGTATAATTATTTTAGAGATTGCAAAAGTTTGTTATTTTTTAAGGATTGTGCTAACCAGATCCTTAGGACAAAATAATTAATAAACATTGAATTTTGTAAAAGTACATAGTTAATTGTTTTATTAAATGAATTTTGATTTTAATATTCATTATGTGTTTTTATTTTATTTAAAGGACAAAAATTTCCATCAATGTTATACAATTTTAATTAATATTTTATTTGATGTATACTAAAACACTTGAAAAAATTAATCTTAAAATAACTTTAATGTTATTTTATTATTATTTTTCATTTAACATTGCTGACAATAAAAAAATTAATTAAAAATAATTTTAACATTTTTACTTTATATTCTTAATATTTTAACATTTTATTTTATTTATTTTTAATTTCTAGTCATGTTAAAATGAAAAAAAAATAGTAAAACATTGTTAAAATTATTTTATTTTTAATTTTTTAAATTTATTTGTGTTAAATGAAGTATCAATTAAAAATATTAATAGATATTTTTTTAAATAAAATAAAAATGAATTAATAACTATTTAAATCATAATTCATTTAATAGCCTAGTTAACTATCAACTTTTGGAGAATCAATGTCCATTAATAATTCTTAACCAGTACCTATTAGCATTCTCTATTTTTATTGAGTTTAATTAGTATGCATTAACAGGTTAAAACAGTTTTACACTAACATTCAATTGTAACTCTTCATTTATATGAGCTTTTTTAAAATATTAATGAGTAAAGTTAATAAACTTACCAATAAAGAAATGTGATTAGATGTCAATGTAAAACTTTTTACATTGAAAGTGCATACTGATTAAACTTTTTTTTAATTAGGTATCTAAAACTAAGACTTATATAATGCTAGTGTATAAAATTTTATATTGACATTTAATTATAAAACCTTTCAAATATGGTAAGTTTGTTGACTTTATAAATTTATACTTTAAGAGTCATATAAATGAAGGATTATGATCGAACGTCAATGTAAAACTCTTTTACATTAACAATATATAATATATAAGTCTTTAACTCTTTTTTTAAATAGAACACTAAACTATACTTTTACAATTTGGTCTCTTAATGTATTTGTTCTTCAACTAACAAATACTAGTTCAACCACCTAATAACAATTATTATTAATAAGTTTGAAGCTAAATTATGCTATTTTCTAAATTCAAGCTAATTCGATTGAGGTTAACACGTAACTTGGAGGGTCTTTAACCGTCAAAGGCACCTTTTATCAATGTAATTGTGAATTGCCACTTTTTGTGCTGCTCATTAACGTTTTATCCATAACAATATTATTTGGTTTATTTAATTGACTTGATAGGTTGCCTAATCAAGGACAATAAAGTATTTATCCTTTTGCATAGATTTTTGCTTGAATGAAGTCAATATTCAAGTGTTTCTTTGCATCATCTGCATCCTTTGTTTCTCTTTTCATCATTCAACATGTCTTTGTATGAGTATCCCTCTAAAACAAGCACATTATTCTAAAAATAATAAATTCCTATGTAAATCCTATCCTAAATAAGATTTTAACCAAACAAAAGATATTTTCAAGGTTTATAAGCATAAGAAGCAAAAATAATTGCAAATATTTGCGTATTAAAACACAAATAATTAAAAATTGTCATATGTTTAAATGAACAAAGAGACATCTTTCAAAAGGTCATAGAGACCATTAGGAAATAAGAAGAAAAAATATTTTTCTTATATGGATATGGTGGAACTAAATAACCTTAGCTTCAACCTTGAGATCTTACGTAACTCAATTTTCAACATCCATAAAAGAAGTGAACTAGTAGAATGGAAAAGTTAGCTTCAACCTTGAGTCTAAGGAACATAATGGTTGTTGAGGACAAATCTGATCAATCTTTGGAGGGAAAATAATTATTTTTTATGATATTTTAGGAAAAGCTTGCATATCATACCAAGGGGAATTAGTTTTGAAATTGTTCATGCAACAATTACCTTTGAGATTTTTGTAAAGTATTAATTATTACAAAGAATATGTATTTGGAAGTAGGGGTAGGAAATACCAATGGTGTTAAACTTAAGAAATACCGGGGGAAGTGTACATTATCACATATGATTAGAAGTTATCGTATACCTTAACATATTTTACTTTAAATAACTAAATATATTAACAAGATTACATGTTATATTAGATCTCGTTTGAGGTGGTTTATGATTTTTAGTTTTCAAATATATAAAAACAAAAACTATTTTTAGTTTTAAGTTTCCAAATTTATAAAAAACATTTTTTGTTTCCAATTTTAAAACATTATTATCAAATCTTTACCTAATAGAATCCCCTTCCTTATCGGTAATTGATGACTGTAGTTGGAATTGGTGATTAGTGACTAGTGATCGATGACCGATAATCGATGATTGGTGAATGGATGTAGCGATCGGTGACCAATGATCGATGATATTAGCAATCAATGATTGCGATCGATGATCAGTATCGACGATTGACAATTGATGATTGATGACCAACAGTCAAAGGTAGCAATTGGTGACTAATGATTGACATTGATCATCGATAATTGGTGATCGAAGGTGGCAACCAATAAGTGACGGTTAGAGGTAACAATCGGTGATCGAAAGTCGAAGGTGACAGTTAGTGACTAGTGACTGGAAACCCATAACTGATGACCAAAGTGGTAGCCAATGCTCGACAATCGAAGGTGGAGGGTCAATGACTGAGGGTTAGAGGTAATAGTCAGGGAGCAATGACCAACAGAAGAGGCCAATGATTGACAGTCAAAGATGGTGACCAATGGCTAGCAGTTGAAGGTGGCGATTGATGGCCGGTGACAGGAAGTATCAATCGGCAATTGGTGATTGACAGTCAAAGGTGGTGATAGTTACGACAAGTGACAAAAAATGGTAAACTTAAGTAAAAACATAAACAAAAATCTCAAAACTAAATTTTATTGTTTTTGAAATAGTATAGACACTGTTTTGAAAATAACTAAAAAATCAAATCAGAATAATTTTTTCCAAACACCTTTTTATTTCCAAAAATTATAAATTGGTAATTGTTTCGACTAAGGCCTTAGATGATAAGACCCTACTATATTTTTTGTCTTGTTAACAAGTCAACTCGCATGTAAACTCGTTTACAGATGAATTCTAATGAACTCAACTTTCGACATTATTTGATTAGTTTTTTCTTTTCTAAATAAACAACATCTATAGTTGATTCTTATTTTGTGATTATTTTTTTAGTATGTTATTTTTATTTTTGAACAAGATGATATTTTGTAAGGCTTTATCATGGACTTTGATGTAGATTTAGTTAGCTTTTTATGAAATATTGGTGATATTTTGTATAATTTTACTATAGCATCTTTAGGGGGAGTTGCTTAACATGAAAATTACTATTTTAATGTGGGTTTCACAAGGTGAGGTTCTTAAAAAAGGGTCACATTTGCTTAAAATGAGTAAGAGTTGCTTATATAAGCAACTATTATCCATTTTTAAGCAACCCACCTAGTGGAACCCATATTAAAATAATAATTTTTATATTAAAAATATTTTAATGGCAGTTGCTTAGATGATTGCTCTTAGAGCATCTCCAATGGTAGCAACTCTCATGAGTTGCTCAATGCATCAAAAGATGTGTCTAATTATCCATATTGTGTCATATTATTGTTAAACAACTTTACTCTAATTTTATTCCAATGGAAGAAATTTTAAGCAACTCTAAGAAACTCACCATTTTATAATTTTTTACTCTAATTTTCCAAGCATTCCCACACCCACTCTTTCTCGTCTCCCCCCTTCCTTCCCTTCTCTCGTTCTTTTTCCCTTTCTATGCCCCCCTTGCCGCCGCCCACCACCACTTCACTTTCCTTCCCTTCTCCCCTTCTTTTCTCCCTTTTTCATCCCCCTTTTATTATTGTTAAGCAACTTTACTCTAATTTTACTCCAATGGAAGAAGTTTTAAGCAACTCCAAGAAACTCACGATTTTATAATTTTTCATTCTAATTTTCCAAGCATTCCCGCACCTACTCTTTCTCCTCTCCCCCCTTTCCCTTCTTTCGTTCTTCTTCCCCTTCTATGCCCTCTCTGCTGCCGCCCACCACCACTTCACTTTCCTTCTCTTCTCCTCTTCTTTTCTCCCTTTTTCATTCCCGCACCCACCTTTTCTTTCTTCTCCTCTTCTTCTTCCTTTTCTGTGTTCCTTCCATCGTCGTCAGCCACCACTTCACCTTCTTTTCCTTTTCCCCTTCTTTTCTCCTTTTTTTCCTTTTCCTTCCTTCCCGCACCCATCCTTTCTCTTTCTTCTCCTTTTCTTCTTTGCCTTTTGCACCCCCTCTGCCACCACCACACCCCTTTCCTTCCCTTCTTCCCCTTCATTTTTTTTTCAGTTGTAAAATAATATTATTTTATTTAAGCATAAAATGCTTTAAGCAACTAAAATTTTTTAAGCAACTTTCAATACCATATGGAATTGCTCTAAGGGTGAGTTGCTTGAAGAACTAAGTACTTGGTTTAAGAAATTTTGCTAGCATTTATAATTGGAGATGTTCTTAACCAACTCTCAACAAAGATGCCTTTATAGACTAATTCCATTTGCATTTGACTATTTATGAATTTCGATGAAAATCTATTGATAAATAGGATAATATTTTTTTATTTATGTATTATGGTGTGGAAAAAAATAATTTTTAATATTATTTTAATATGAACTAACACTTACGAGTTTATGAGTTATTTCCTATCTTAGGGAAAATGTTTTTCGCTCTACTTAGCTCTACCTCCCCCTAGTAGGGGTATTTTAGTGATAGATTCTATAGGACATGGACGGTCCTATTTGGTCAAATACCTATCAACAAACTCCTATGTTCTTTCACTATAGTATTTCGGAACAAGTTCTTAGATAATAAGCTTAAGGGGTTTTTTTTATTAATAATAGTGATGATATTGATCTTAACCTTGATATGGAACTTGAGCTTCTAACTAACGAGTTTACATGTATTCCACGAATTTATATAAACCCTTGAGTTTAACAACTTGAATGCATAATAAATTATTATTTTATATTTACATCTTATTGTTTAATTGTATGTAAAAAAAAAATATAATACAAACTACACGTATATGTGTATTGACAAATACCCATTTACTAATTTTTTAAAGGTTTCAAGTTAATCATTTATGTTTTCAAAGAGAACAAAAATGGTGCTTTAGAAATAATAATTTTTTTTTTAATTTTTGAAACACTATTTTGAATTTTTTTTATTGATATTTATATTATCGTATCCATCGACAGATTTTGAATAAAAATATTGGGAGAGTAAAAAAAAAATAATAGATATACTTAAAAATTATATTTTTTTTAAAAAAAATGTGTATTTGTTAAAAAGGAAGAAAAATTTGGAGGAATAAAAAAATAAAATAAATATACTAGGAAAGAAATTATAATTTTTTTAAAAAAATTATATTGACTGAAAGGAAGAAAAAATTTTGAGAGATTCATTATTTCCCTCAGCTCCTAAGCAAATCCACTGATTTCATGTTACGTAAATCAAATGAATTAGAAAGTAAAAAGTAAATAAATCAGATGTTCACAGGACTGGTTTTCAAAATTTTTACTATGTTTTTTACTTCTTTTTTTTGTTGAAACGTTAGATAGATTCATACTTTTCATGTAAATGATTTTTATGAGATAAAGTTCACCTCTCATATAAAAAAAAAAAGGTTAAAATACGTATCTCGAAATCGAAAACAAAATTATTTCAAATGAATCATTTTGACTCATTTAAAAATATAAAAGAGTAAATTGAATTTTTAAATACTAAGAATCAAATCGAATACATAAAAAAACTAAAAGTGTATTTTAGTTTTCGATAAATATATATTATAAATATTTTTATATATATAAGAAAACATATTAAGTGGAAAAAAGATTTATTTTAAAAAATAAAATAAATTGATAATAATAATAAGACTAAAAATAAAATTCAGAGAAAACGAACTCAACATATTATGTCTCCACCGTAACTTATCCACATATTAATGACTCATTAAACTTTTAGTTGATATTAATATTAAAGAGGATATATTATAAATATTATATATATATATATATATATATAGTAACTTTGAAGATAAAATGTATTTTAAATTTATTTATGATATTTAGTTACAACTTGTTAAACTATTCGGTTAATATTAAAAATAAAAAATCGTTTTATATTGAAAATTTGATCATAAAATTTAAAAAATGTGAATTTAATTTTCTTATATGAATTATTTGTTTTTTAATTTGAAAAGGATTAGATTCACATTATTAAAATTTAAGGATCTAATTCATGGAAGTGAAAGTA
Source organism: Psophocarpus tetragonolobus (assembly GCA_037954015.1). NCBI lineage: Eukaryota > Viridiplantae > Streptophyta > Magnoliopsida > Fabales > Fabaceae > Psophocarpus > Psophocarpus tetragonolobus. The sequence continues at coordinate 85,004,996 of CM075689.1, forward strand.
TAAGGATCTATAATAAGTTAATAACTTTGAGTAAAAAGAAACGTATTTCTCCCTTAAAAATAAAGTTGGGTCTAATCTAATTGGTGACTCTTCCCTTTTATGATAAAAAATACTGGTTTGTATCTTTAAGTCCAATATTCAGAGAGCGAAAAGTCTAACTTCTTTTTTTTTTTTTTAATGGAAATTGCATAAGAGTGATTACCCTTCCAGGTTGCAGCATTAGATGTCCTAGCAGGCTTTTAAATTCATTTATAACAAATTGATATCCGTCAATTTTGTTGATCCTAAGCCTCAGTCGAGAGATATTCACAAGTACAACTGGTATGAGACAATGCCCTTACATTGATCCGTTTATGGTACTCAGTAGCTATAAGTGAGGACAAGGGTAATTAATGAACCTTGAGGTTCAACTTAGATCCAAGCTGCAAGCCAAGGAAACGGAAAAAGACGCCAAAGAGCTTCACTTAACATCACTTTCACCAAAATCAAATGCCAAATACAGCAGTGTTGCTCTTTTCAGGACCACAAAAAAACTTTTGACCTTAGCTTGTATAAGCCTACAAAGCAATGACATTTGAAAAAAAAGACCCTAGAGCATGACATTTTTGACTCCTCTATTTTAACTTCTGCTGTACTCTAACCCATTATAACATAACAAGGAAAATATCAATTGACACATAGTTTATATGGCATTAATTATGTTTTTGTTTTCTGTTTTATTCTTTTTTTCTCATATAGCTGAAACCCCTTTTCACCACTATGTTCCAATCAGGGAAATTTTAATTAATTAATTGCACTTACTTAAGTGTGTGTTCCTTCAGGCTAAAACTTTTGCTTCACGTGAATAATGTCAAGACACTCAAGGGCCATCCCTGAAAGGTGCCTCCATTTATAACTTGTCAATGTGTGATGCAACACATTGAGTAAAATATTAATGCAGATAATATTTTAAAGGGTGAGACACTTTACATGGACTTTTTCATGGGCGAACCAAAATTCAACAGCTAACAAGATTCTGCAACGGACAAATTCTTCATGAAGAAACAAAGGCATGGGATTAATTGCAAGAATGAATTTCAAATATTTTAATGCTTAATTTAGAGGAAGCTGTCAACATCCTCAATGAGCTAGCTGGGGCTAAAAGTCCTCCCCAATACAATTTGTTCAAGCGAGCCACACCAAAACCTTGACTTCTGTAGCAGGGTTTAGTATTATTCTCAATCTTTTCCATCATGTTTTTTTACTTTGGTTTCAAACGTTAGATTTGCTCACAAGCTCACAGTTGCTTGGAGAAGTTCAATTTCATTCGTGGGGATGCCATGGGACTAAATTCAACTTTCTTATGGGACAAGTAGCTAGCAACTTTCGCGGCCTTCAATGTATGTCACTTCTGTTCATACAAGTTGTAGTTTAAGCAACAATTTGAATGTGAAATTTGCACTAATTGGATGTGACTTGTAAGTAACCTCTTCTATCCCGTTAAAGATATATAATATAATAATAAAAAATTGCTTCCACCCAAGTCTCTCTAATTTACCTTAATGCTAGGAAAATAGGGAGACTGTTACTTTTGAACATGTATCAGTGCAGCTACTAAAGGTAACTGTAGCTATCATTTATTATATCTGTGTTGTTAATTACATGTGGTCTTACATATTAATTATTAAATAATTCATTCCTTTTATTAAAATTTTCAATTTCATTAAACACATGCCAAATATATGTTACATAATCATCAACTCAGACAACCTTTTGGAAATAAGATTTTAACTTAAGACCTTATATAAACTATTCAAATCCCTGATCTTAGTGAGTACTAGGACGCATGTAAAATCGTAACTTTATGCTGAGCAATGAGGTCATATGAATCATGATAAAGGGTCTTCTTAATACATGGGTAAAAACAACGGTGTGATCCAGAGGAGTGCAGAGAGAAAGAGAAACAGGGTTTCCACTTTCCACATCCGAAAGTAAAAACAACGATTGGTTGCTGTACCCCACCTGAAATTTTGGGATACCTACGCGCATACCTGAACCAGTTTTGAATTCTAGCTATTAACATTGTTTGGTATACTTTTACTGCTAATAACATCTGTGACACATGACCTTTTAGAGTTCGAAGGAGTGTTTTCAAGCTTTTAATATTGTTTCTTGTTGAGAGCACAATGCATTTTATTCCGTAGTAGTGGTAATACCATTTTTATTGCTTCTAGTACATGGTTACAAGTGCGAAGTTTTTATAACAATGGAAGCGGATGGTTGATTCAGTAGGGCCAGAAACAGAAGGTTTGATCCTCAACCTGGAAGCCAAAATTACAAGAGTTTTCAGTAGGGTGATCATAGCAAGCTTCTTCAACCTTAGGTAAGCAAGGGAGGGTCAAAAGGTTTTCACTAAGGTTATCCTCTTCATCTTGGGAGAAGTCTGAGTGGTCTGGTTCAAAGGCATGGGAGGAATCAGCAGGCTCCACGAATGAGGAGGGGTGGTTCCCATCAGTGCAATGTGGGCTGTCCGAATCAAGCACATCACTTTTGGCTGAATTGGCATCTTCTTGCTTGCATGTTACCATAATAGGGAGTGACACTTTGGTCCCATTTTCAGAGGTTGCATTTGAAATTAAATCCATAGGCTCTTTGTGGGGTGAATTGACAGCATCAGGAGATGACTTGTCATCCGAATTCTCCTTCTCTTTATCTCTAAGAATCAATTTGCTCTCCAGAGAATTCACCTGTTAGTAACAATAACAAAATTGTGCCAATCCAATCATTGACCCATTAGTGGGATAAACATTGCACTTTATTAAAAGCAAGTAGTAGCATAAAGCACAAAAGCTAAATTGAGAGCATGTATGTGAGTGTTGTTAGTGTCACTTTTTTTTTTTTTAATTTCTTTTACCTCTGCTTTTAACTTGTCATTCTCTTGAAGAAGACTTTCATAGTCACCTTTGAGTCTGTCATAACTAGCTTTCAATGCACCATAGTCTTTTTCTAGCTGCTTGGTCTTGAACCTTGCCCTTCGGTTTTGGAACCATATAGCCACTTGCCTTGGCTGCAAGCCAAGCTCCTTTGCAAGTTGGACCTTCCTTTCAGGTTCAAGCTTGTTCTCTACCTCAAAGTTCCTTTCAAGGAACTGAACTTGTTCGCTTGTGAGCCTCCTCTTCTTCCCCGGTTGATGAAAGCACCCCTCATAATCCTCATCACAGTTCTCTTCCTTCTCCAAAGCTTGAAAGAAGGGCCTATCCGCCACCCTGCTCCCACTAACATTCTCAAAATCAACCACAGTTTTTGAACCTGAAACCAACCCACCAAACAACAACCACCATCTTAAAATTCAATCATAAAGCAGCAGCTTCTACAAGGAAAGGAAAATAAACAATTTTGAAACATCTTAAGAGAATAACAGTCCTTGACTGAAAGAAACCAACCCATGAGAAAAGCTAATGACTTTGTTTATTTAAATATATGTATCCAAGGTTTTAAATTGCAGCTATTAGCAGCAAACTGCAGACTAATATGTCTGCAATTCACTGTGGTGATGGAGACCACAAAAAATTTGATTAGCAAGTGAAATCACGTTGGCATACCGTTTTTAAAAAAACTTGATATGTTACATGCGACAGAAAAGTAGAGGCAGTGAAAATTCATGAGCAAGGGAAATAGGAAGAAGATTGAGAATTGAGAAGGAAGAGATCACCTTGGAAGGGAGAAGGGTTAGAGGTGTGAGCCCAAAGAGACTCAAGGACTTCAGAGGAACAAGGAAGCCTTTCGTTTTGGAGGAGAAGTGACATGTTTGAACCCGCATAAAGCTTGCCACCCGCCATGGGAACAGGACTTTTTGGTGGGTTGGAGTGTGTGTTTGTGTGTTGTGTGTTGAGTTTTCTTCTTCTTAGATTAAAGGGTCATATTCATTTGAGTTCATAACCCATAAGAAGTGAAAGGGAGGATCAAGGTGTGGAGTTTGATCTAGAATTTATGACGAAAGAAGCAGGTGATGAGGATTACTATAATGTAGGAATTATGGGAGTGAGGAGAGATCATACCCATCACTCAGAGGAACTGGAAGCAAAATTAAGAGGGTGTCAGAGGTGAAGGGCAGAAGGTGAGAGTTTAGAGAAAGACAGACGGAGAGAGAAAGAGAGGGAGGTTGATGAGAGTTGAGAGTTTGGAAAATTTTGGTTCTGAGGGAGTGAAAGAAATAAAGAGAGATTCTTCTCTGTGGTGGGGAACTTTGATGGGGTTATATTAGGAGCCTTGGTCTGCTTGTGAGATTGCCAAAGCCTGGACAAAGGTATTTAAGTTACCATATTGCCCCTTTTCTATCCATCACTTTCTTATCTTTCTTTTTTTAATTTCATCTTTTGAATATTTTCCAAACATCAATTTAATACTTGAAAAGATTAGACGTACTGCATTGATTTTTAATTTTTTTATGGATGTGTAATATTAAATTGGTTTTAATAAACACAAACTTTTGGACTGTTCTAGTGTTACAACTTTTTAACTTCAAAATTAAATAGGTGAAATAAATTTTGAAGATTGAATTAAAAACTTAAATAATTGTTTTTGTTTTAAAAAAATACTTTTAATTTTTAAAATTAAAAATCATTTTTTTATTATAAAATTTTCTATTAACATGTTCCGTTTATAAATTTTGGTATATTTAACTGTGTATTAAATGTGAAACTAAAAATTGATAAATTGAAATTAAGGAAAAAAGTGACTTGTATTCGTTGTTAGTAATTTTTTAATCAGGTTAAATAGAAAAAAAAAACTAAAATAAATTAGAAACTACAAAAATAATTTTAAATTTTAAGAATGAGAAATGATTTTTTATAAAAATTTAAAAACAAAAAACTTATTTAAGGGAATTGATATCTCCAAAGTATTTCAGGAGAAAAAGTATTCAAGTAATATAATTTATTAAAAAATTAATTTATCTTCTCTTAGGATAGAAAATGGCTAAGTTAAGATTTTAAAAAAACTAATCTAACTTATATTATAATCTTGTTTAAGGTTTAGCCGGTAGTTGCAGGTTTTGGATAAAACTAAATCTATTTCTCTTGAGGTGGTTCAAGGTTTTGGCCTGGGTAGTCATCGTTTAAAACGGGTGGAACAGAGATGAGTGAGATGAACTCCTCCTCCTCATGAATGGGTTAAATTCAATCAGATGGGTCTGTTTGCAATGAAGGGTCATTGGCATCTTATGGAGGTATTTTGTCTGATAAGAATGGTGGTTGGTTATCTGGGTTTTCTAGGATATTAGGCCACTACTCAATCACTGTATTAGAAATTTGGGCTATTATTACTTCCAGAAATGGCTTGGTAGATTCAGCAGTTGCTTCTCAACTGGCGCAACAAGGGATTTTGTCTGATCACCCTTATAGTGGGTTAATACATTGAACCATGCTTAGTTGTCTCATGCTGTAAGAGAAGTGAACAAGGTCTCATTTGGCTAAGTTGACTCGTTCTAGTTTAGAGGTTTATACAGTTTCTAAAGTAATAATCTCCCTTCTATTCTTGTTCATTTTATTTGGCTTGATTACATTGGAACTTTGTTTCCTAGAGACATAGTTGTGTACTTTTATTATTTTCCCTTCTAATAAAAAATAGTTTTAGCTAGTAGTATCAATCTAAGCTCATATTTATACGAGTCTGACCTATTTATTAAGTTCCAATTGGAATTGATTTTCAGTTTTTATTTTTTAAATCTTTAAAAACCATTTTTTTTTAGTTTTTACTTTCAGTTTTTAATTTTTAAAATGTTATTATTGCAAATTAAAGATGAGTAAAACTAGTCAAGTTCAACATGAAACACTAATGTTGAGGAGAGTGGTTTTGGCGGTAACAAAACATAGCAACCATGGTAATAATAATAATACTGCTAACAATTGTTGTGATGACAATAATAATAATAATAATAATTAGTCTTAACAATTCTAAGTTGTTGTTTGTAGTCGTGGAAAAATTTTTGTTTTTGGTTTTCAAATATAATTTTCAAAACAATAATAAAGTTTAAAGAAAATGAAAAAGTGACTTTTTTTTTTCTTGAAAGAAATTGAACAAAAGTTTTGGAGAAATTATAATAATTTATACACTTTACTTAATCAATTGAGTTAGATCTTATAATACTAAAATGATTAATAAGATAATTTCAAAACACTTACATTTATTTTTAAAACAAAAGAACTGTATATTTAACTTTTTTTAACACTTTCCATATATTTAGCAATGCTCATTCTCATCTGACCACATACAAGTTTTTTTTTTGGTACTGATTATTGTCTTTAACGTATCAAATTTGAGTATTATGATTGAAAAAATATGATTGAAAAGAAATATCTCATTAAAGATTTGTTAGGCAAGTTTTTTAATAAAGATTATCAATCTAATATATCAATGTGAGAAATATAAAAAAAATATCACAATGACTATTGTCATTACCACCATAATTACCACGTACTCTTATTGCTACTAACACTACTACCTATTGTCGTCAATACTGGTGTGACTACCATTATCATCCCTATAACCATTAACATCATCACTAGCACCACCATTAATAGCATCAAACCTAGTATTAATATTACCATTACCAATCACCACCACTATAGGGATGCCTCAAGGATTTTTTTGGATCTAAAGCAAACTTAGGATTATGTCTTTTTTTAACTAATAAAAAAATTTAATACAATTATTATAATTTTATTTAATTTTTTTTTAATAGACAATGTAAATTCATTCCATTTGTTAAGTCATTGTTGATCAAGTAAGTTTCGATTAATTTTAACTTTGAAAAACAACTTATCATTATTTTGTAAGTTATATACGCATTTGGAAAAGAATTTATTTTTTTTATATAATTGAGAATGTTAATTGGTTTATCATTTTTTAGTCCTATAATTTCTTTTAAGATATTTAATTCTGAAAATAAATATAATATAATCATCAATATCCAATAAATGATCATGTTTCCTAGAATTTTCAAGGTTTAGGCATTTTTCTTTCAAAATTATTCTATCTAGTATTTTAATTTTTAACACTAAATAAAAAACTAAAAATATATTTATATATTTTAAATTGTTCAACTCTAGTTTGGAGTGCAATATTGCTCTATCCACCATGTATAAAAAGTTATTAATTCTAAATGATTCTTGAGGAGATTTTAAATTTTTTTCTCAACAATTTCATCAAATTGTTTCTTTCTACGATTAATATGTTCTTTTCAAAACTTAGACTCTATAACCATCTGTTTGGTAAAAGTTAATGCGTTTTCAAATTCATTTTCTCTATACCATTCAAAGAATGAAAGAAGACACTTTAATTGTTTGATAGCCTCATCAATAAACATATTTTTATTGTAAATTTTTACTAACCAAGTTAACTACAAATAATATGTCATACTAAATAATCATTCCTAACAAAAATTCAAAATTTTTAAGTTCCTAATTTGTTAAACACATAATAATAAAAAGTAAGAAAAAAATTAAATATTAACTAATGACACTCAAATTATATATAAAATAAAAGCAAGATTCAAGAATAAATGAAGGGATAGGCAATAGTCACAGACTTAGAAAAAAAAAGATAGATATAAGAATTAAATAAGAGATAAAAAAATCATTCATATAAAAAACTATTGCTATTAAGCTATTTTTTTAAAATAAAACAAAAAAGATTATTATTTACCGGAAGAAAGTTACTATCCTTAAATGTTATTTATAATATTAATAATATGATTTTATTTTTTTATTTTTTATAAGTATAAAACCTTAAAAAATATTTTTTGGAATCTAAAATGCTTGTCTTAACTGTTTGAGCTTTCCACGGCCCTGCACAGCTGCCAACAACTATTATCGCCACTAACACTAATATCATCCTTCATCTGCGTTAAACACAGTATAAATCAATTGACTAGTTTTGATCAAGTGCTTTGAATCTTGTATATGTTGAGAAAAGTATAATAATTTACTTTGTTCTGATCAAATCATATACTATTTTTCGCTTGTCTTTATTAACTTATTAAGGCAAACAAAATCAATAAAAGGTTTCATAATGATTTGACACTTATTTTTTCATTCTAAAATCCTGAAAGTAAATAAAATACTCTAAATTCATTTTTAGTTTTTCAATTATCATAATTGTATACTTTTATTCCTTTAAACTTAAAAGAAACATTTTTTATAGGTTCAAAATGTGTCTAGAACATCTTACGAACTCATTAATCAAGTTTTGATAATAATAAATGAGAATATGATTGATAATCTAATGTGTTATTTGATAAATGATTATAATATATAACATGTATTATAGAAGAAAAGGGTTAAAAGATAAAAATAGAAGTGTCAAAATGGGTTAGTCCAACCCATACGAGCTGACCTACCGCAGGTTGCAAAATAAACAGGTTGGATTAGTCCAATTCACAAAAAAGATATATGAATTTTTTAGTCTAACCTGACCCACCACAGATTAGTGGGTTAGGTGAGCTGGTTCACCAGACTTTAAGAAAAATTATTAAATTTAGTTTTTGATTTTTTTCTTTTTTAAGTGAGATTGTTTTATAAAAATATATGTAAATTATAAATAATATAATAATAACATACATAATGGATTCATGTCATCAACATGTAAATTATAAATAATATTAAAACAAGATACATAGATAATATTAAAATAACATACAAATTAAGGGTTTCAGTTTCAGATTTCAAGGAAAGTTTGACTTTGGCTTTGACAGTATTAAGAGTTTCATGTTTGAGGGAAAAACTGAAAAGGAAAACACAATTAGAAAAAATGTGTATGTGTTGATACTGATATAAGTGAAACAAAATAAAGCTGAACAATTTTGTGGTGGATCAGCCCAACCTTAACCAACCAAACTTGCAGGTTAGGTGACTTTGGTTACATGAATAAGGCCATTTCATGAAACATGTGTTTTTCTAGCCCGACTAGGCCTAAACTCGTGGTAGATCTAGCTGGCCACCAGATCGAACCCGTTTTGACACTTCTAGGTGAAAGTAGAAGAAACACACTTATAAGAAGAGACATAAGATCAAAACACCTTCAATTCTGGTCTATCACTTATACAAAATGCCATTAGAAGCATTCAATAATGTGCACAAACTATCTAACTCTACATTTGACCAAAGTTTCAGTGGAAGCTTACAATGATAAATACCTTCTGATGGTAAAATAAAAGATTCCTACCTTATATTAAACTATTAGAAAATTAATATCATCAAACAATCCGAAAAGGTAGTCGTTACACCAAACATCTAACATTCTGAAAGCGATCTTTCTATTTGGAATATACCACAAAAGAGCTAACATTGAAATCTCTTATTCGTACAAGTGCCAACATAGCTGCTCTAGCTTGACAGAAGTCTACAAAGTAGTTGGAATTGGCTTTTGTTGGTCAGTCAATGTACTTTACAAAAAAGCAATCTATAAGAAAGTGACACTTAAGCTTAGTCTTAATGGATACATGAATACCACACCTATATAAAGGGTTCTTCGCACGAAGAAAATAGTCAATGAAAAGTGAATAATATTCTTTCATTCTTGTATGTGCAAAGAGCTCTCTTAGTCAACCTTTTGATATTCTAAGAGAAAACTATTTGTACTTTCATTTGTATATTCTTCACTAAATGAAGTAATTTATTCTAAGTATATTGTATATCCTCTTTATGAGAGTAAAGCAATACTAAACACCAAGGTTACCAAACTCGAGGGTCTACGTAGACTTGTAGGAGTTTGATAAACTCGACTTGTAGACTTGTAAGAGTTTACTTTATATAATAATAATAATAAATATTTATAAATAACATACAATTAAACATTTCAACAACATAATAAGTCAAAATAGTAAATCATACATTCCACAATACTTAAATAACTAAGTCTAACAATGCATCATTATCAAATAACAAATTTCAAAGGTGATAATAATGGTAGAACATTCTCATTGATTATTTATATTGTTAAAAAAGGAAGTTTTGATATTCTTAGAAATGTTTGTTCTTCGATTTAAGAATGACACACTAAATAAAAATATATTGAATTTTAAATGCATACAAAACAAACTAATTTGTTGACCCAATGACTCGGTAGTAAACTTGAGAGTTGGCAGAGTTTGTATAGAGTTACAAAGTTTACTCAGAGTTGACTAAAAAGAGAGTTTACACACTCGGACAGGGTAAGTTCACTCATAAACTCGTAAAAGTTTAAGAGTTAACTCGAGAGTTTGATAACCATGTTGAACACATTTTTCTTATCTTTGGGTTATTGAGCCAAGAAAGGCTTGCTATTTAAAAGGATACTCGAGTTGAGCTACAAGTGAATTATTGTTCAAAGAAGTCTTAGTGATACTTGAAGTTGCTTTGTGTACTCAGGCTCAAACTCAAGAGAGGTCAAGTTTAAAACTAAGAGTGATTAGTGTATTTATTATAAGTTAGGAGTGATGTTGAGAATTCTTGTATTATATTGTATAACAATTGTTATATAATGGAATCTTCCAAGAGGTGCTTGGAAGATAACTAAACGTAACTCAGTTTGAGTAAACCAATATAAAATGCTCTGGTACACTATCTATTATAATATTTATATTTACGAGATGTTTTTGTTATTAAACGTTTTTATAAAAGAGTTATGTGTAATATTAGTCCTTCTCTTACTTAAAAAACTTCATAAAACTTATTAAGAATTTTTTTTTTTACAAAAGAAATGCTTCTTAATAGCTCTACTTAACCCATTTATAGAACTAACATGTTATTTCAATTTTTGTTTCATCCCTCCATTAATCTTTCATTAAATTTAACAAATTTTACTAACCTAACATTTGGATAACATGGTAAACTATTTTTTTAGAAATCTTAGACCAACAAATGATATTATTTTGGCTAATAACATTGCCATGATCTCATAACACTAATGTTATCGATTGTGTAGCATATGATGATAGAAAAATAAATAGTTAAAATGTTAACTATAGGATTATAACCCTTAACCTTAAACTAAAAAAAAAAAAACAACTTAACAACTACTATATAGATCTTTAATCGGAACAAAAATTACAAAAAAATATATTATAACCTTAAATATGATTGTGGTTTATGTAAGTAGATGCGTATTCATTTTTAATTTATGTAAGTTTTATTTTGTCCATGTAATAATATATTTTTTTTTCATTGTTATTATTGGAATAATCTCCGTTTCAAAAAAATGTTAATAATGATGTTATTACATGCTCGAAATGGGCAACTTAACCGAATTTGTGGAAGTGGTGTAGAATATTGAAGCTAACATCTCATACTTATGTAAAATAAATTTTGAATCCTACTTGTTGTTTTAAAGGGACATAATGTGTAGGAATGGATGGTCGGAATTGTGATATGATATCATGTCTATGCACTTTGTACTCAGTTAAAAAGCATTTCTTGTGCTTTCTTGTTAAGTAATAATTTTCTGTTGACTTATAAAAAAAAAAGTGATGTCATTACATGTCTCTTTAGCAAAAGATTATGTTATGATAACATTATCACATGTCATGTTATCAACATCATATAAACATATTGTCCCATTATCAATGCCACATATATGTTATAGAGACTAAAAATGAAATAAGAAATTATAAGGATTGAAAATGAACTTATAGTTAAATCTTAAATATAATGCATGTATTAAATTTCGGGTATAATATGTTTTAGGTCTCTAAAAAGTTCTCAAAATATTAAATACATACCCCTAAAATTTTGTGTATGTTTTTTGTTCCTCTAATTTTGAAACATATTACTTTTGGTCTTCAAAGTAATTTAGATAGCTTTTTTTAGAAAAATAAGTTATTTAAATAACATTTAAAGAATAAAAAGCAATTTATTTCAAAATTAGAGAACAAAAAATACACAAAATTTTAGGAGAATGTATATAATAATTTGAGAATTTTTTAGGTGTATAAAAAATATTTTATCTCAAATTATATATATATATATATATATATATATATATATATATATATAAAATGGAAGATTGGAAGTTAGAAGGATGAATAAGAAAAAAAAGAGAAGGATAAAAGGGAAAAATATAGTATTAATCCAGTTTAAGTCTTTATTATTAGTATAATATTATTGATAGATAAATTGATTGGTTAAATTGAAAATGATTATCAAGTACATATTGAACATCTAATTTCCTATTTTAAAATTGAAAATGGTTATCAAGTGTATATTGTAAAATTGAAAATTGATTATTTTTAATGGTAATATATTAGAAAATGGTCAATTGAAAATATATGAAATAAATATTGAACATGTACGTTTCATATTTTAATCATTAAATTTTATATTTATATCATGTATATTTTTAGTTAACTTTCTTTTAATATATTTATCTCTTATCAAGTACATTAATATTTAGGCTTAAATGTGGTTTTTCTATTTTACAATAGAGACATTTAGGTGGCATTTGCTTTGAAAAAAAAAGTTTCTGTTTTCATTTTCTATCTTTTTTTTTTAAATCTGTTTTCATTTTTAATTTTTCTACATTTAGAAAATATGCTTGTTTTCTCTTATATTTTCTATTTTCAAAAAAATAATATTGTTGAATTTAATCAATTTTAGCAAAAATATTATAAATTATTTATATATAGTTTAAAATACATTTCTACATTTTTTTTATAAATTACAATATTGTTATTAAGTTTTCAAATAGTTTTAACTTTTGAAAACATTAAAAATAACTTCTTTTTTTTTCTGTTTTCAGTTGTTTTTTAAAAATGTTTTTAACAAAAATGTTTTCTAAACTGTAACCAAATATATTTCCACTACTGTTTTCTCCAAAAGTGAAAACAAAAAAGCCCAAAACAAACTGCCACCTTAGTTTTCCATTTTTTAAAATTCATAATTTTGGTACTTTGTTTAAAATACAAGTATTTTTTTATAGGTTTAATGTTAGTATTGTCAGTAATGTTAGTTTTTTGGTAGCAATGATGAACCCACAATTTTCCTCCATCTCCTTCTTTCTTTAACTAACTGAGTTACCTTATATCTCTCTTAAAATAGAAGCATTTAGTCCTCTAATTTTGTAAAAAATTGTGATGAATTATTGAAGATTCACAATGCTCTCTATAATGAGAATATAACATGAAGGCAAGATGGAGCTACTATAGAAAGCCTTAAAGAAGAAACACAATGATAAGGTGAGTTTGAATGTCTTCTAGTTTGATGAGAAAGACTTTTATTGATAACAAAAATGGGAGTATAACTTGGGGAGCTAAGGGAAAGTATGTAAAGAAGTTTATATTAAACAAAGGGAAATATCTATCTTAAAGGGAGTTGATACATTTGAAGAGAACAACTTTCCTTTTATCTTTTTCATATTATACTCAAACACATTATCTTGATATGAAAACATTTACTAAAAAAAATACAAGATTGATTCACTTGATCAATGTCTTCTTTATCATATTAATATTTTTTAATATTTATATTGGATTTGTTTAATGATAGTTATTTGTTTTGTCATAATAAAAGAAAGAGAGATTGTTAAGTCAAAAGACGAATCAATATCTAAAATTTTGATTATTGAAAAACCAAATATCTATATTGTCAATATTACTTTTCAGAAAAACAGATGCAATGGTAAAGCAGACATTGATATAAGAGTATGCATGTAGAAGCATTGATATTAAACACTAATATAAGAGAAATTGACAATAGGTGGTCGTTAAAATAACATACCAATACAAGAACACCTACTTAAATGAATGTTTTTCATTCATTTTCAATGAGACAATTTAAACGGGAAAAAACAAGAAGTTGAAGTACAAAATTCCAGGATCAACTTCTAAATATCTTTGAACCTACATTTTTGGAAGGATGATTGAACAACTTTGCTCAATATCTGCTGAAAAAAAAAAGACAAGAAGTGCAAAAGAAGAGATAAACATATTGATTTACTATATTGAGATATAACTAGTTAGTTAAATAAATTTAATGTTTCATTTAATACTTCAACGAATATATTAGACAAAATTGCATAAGACATATAAAGAAGTTTTTAGGAGTCACAACAATTAACTTTTCCAAAAGACTATATACACGAAGCTCTAATGTTTAAAATATAGAACTTTTGAACATTATCTTAAAAACACTCTTACGCTAATCTTTATTAATAATTTTTTGTAAAACTTCTTAATTTTCTTTTTAAAAAAAAAATCAACTCTATCATTTTGTAAAGTTATTTTTTAAGTTGAAACAACCCCTACCATTTGATACACACTTTCGAAAGACTTATAAAATTTAATCCTAATATATTTGTATATATTAAATTAATATTTTATGTTAAAATATGATAATAATATTATTAGTATTAATCTATCAACAATATTATTAATACATATATAAGAACATATTTAGTGGGGGTTTGTTTAGATAAGTTGTTTAACATAAAAACTATTATTTTAATGTGATCCCACAAGTTGGATGACTTAAAAAGGGGTCAAAACTGCTCATATAAGCAACTCTAACCTATGTTGAGTAATGGGTAGAGAAAGGGGGCCAGGGAAAGAAACTTAGGATGGGGAATGGGAAAGCATGCTCCGAAGGGTTTTGTGAAGGATTGCACGTCATTTTTCTTCTCTCATTTTCCTAAGTCTTATGATGAGAATATATTGTGCAAGATTTTTAGTAGGTGGAAGGAGGTGGCTAATGTTTTTATTGGACAGAAGGAAGAATAGGGCTCATTTTGGATTTGTTTGATTCTATGATGTGAAGAATCCTAGAAGTCTGGGAAAGGAATTAGACCAAATTCATATTGAAAAACAAAAGTTGTGCATCAATCTCCCTCTATTTCATTCTAGCATAATCAGAAAGGTCAATATGATAGGAGAAATGCTAAGAAATTGCAACATCTGTATGAGCAACAAAATATCTATTGAAATGGGCAGCAAACACATCCATTGCAGGCATCCTGGCCTTTGTCCAGCAAGCTATCTCATTCTTTTATGAACAAGATAAAGAATAGTGGTAAGCTAAAAAATTCCATTGTAATTAATTATTGGATAATTCAATAATGGCAACAACTAGTGCAAAGTCTTGAGAAATTAAAAAGGTCACTCCATTTTGCATTAATTATGGGCAATCTCAATTAATGGAAAGGGTTCTAATTGAGGAAAATGATGGAGGAGGCAATTCCAACAATTATAAAATTTGGAGATTTTAGAGATCTAGTGGTTGCTGATGTGGAGAATGTTGGAGACTCTCTCCAAGATGCAAAGAAGAGAAAATGGAACTATGTATATAATTTTCTAGTTTTGATGATGAACGCTTAGAGTAAATAACTTGATTGAGTATAAAGCATATCATGTATTCATATAGGTAGTTTTATCTTGATTCAATCTAACTAATTATATCATTGTTCTTGATACATGTTAAGCATTTTCTAAGTCAAACAGGAATGAGATTGTTGATCCCTAAAAAGTTTTGAAAATCATAACAAATCTCATTGATGTTGCAAGTAGGAAGTTAGAAATTGTTTTATGAAGTTATTTGATAGATTGAAAGGCATAATTGTTATTTAATTTGTTAAATAAGCTCATAATAGATTGTTTGCTTGATTTAATCGATTAGCAACTTGATTTAACCAATTAAATTGCTCCATCTAACTTAATTCTAGCTTAAGAACGTTTTAATCAATTAAGTACTAATGATAATCGATTAAAGTTTTTGTTATCTATCTGAGCTTGAGTTTAAAACATTTTAATCGATTAAAACTCATTTTAATTTATTAAAACAAAGCTTTGAACTTTTCACATAAAAGGTTTTCATTCCAAAACTTAAAAAGAAGGATTACAATTTTGGAAAACCTTATCAGAGATCAAAGTTTTGAGATTCTAGAGAAAGAAACAAAGCTCTTTAAATCTAAAATTTTAAGTCAAGTCAAGATCTAACAAAGATTGATAAAAAACTCAAGATATTCATTAGTTTGGTTGACATGGTGTTGATCTAACATGTGAGATTACTTTTTGATCAAGATTATCAGGTGATATTGTTTCTGTTATCTTTTTATTTCTGTATTTGATTGCAAAAATCTACTAGGTAGGTTTCCTAGTGTGTTCATGCATGGGTTTTGCATGAGGTAGAATCAATAACTTGATAGGATTTTAAGGGTGCAGGTGTAAGTTTGATTTGCATTTGAGTTTGTATGTAAATTTTGATTAGATTCTAGTGTTGAGTTCTTATTCAAGTTAGGTTTCATGGAAGATAGAACAATTGGATATAGCCTTGGTTGGTGAACTAGTATAATTTGTTGTGTTTGTTCATCTCTTTATTATCAATCTCTTTACATTGCTTTATCACTTCTGTTGTATTTGTTAATTCTGGAATTAGTTGTTAAAACTAAATCTAATCAAATTTGAAATTTGTTAAATGCTATCTTGCATGTAAAAGGATAAAAGCCATCATTCTATGGAATCCAAATCCAGCTGAAAGCTTTTGTCTAAAATATTTTTTAAAGATTTTCAAAATCTGATTTTTATCAAAAAGCTGAAAAAGATTTTTAATTCACACCCCCTCTCTTGAAAGGTTGTTTGGAGTCATTTAATAACTTCTTAATTGGTGATAAGAGTTTCCTTTGATAGTTATTCAAAGTTTTTGAAAAGGATCCAAAATGGCTGAAAACAATCAAACATTTGTGGAAGATGCTTCCCTAAATAGACCACCTCTTTTTAATGGAGAAAATGATGCTTTTTGAAAAATAAGAATGAGAATATTTGTTGAGTTAATAGATGGAGGCATTTAGGATACAATTGAAAATGACCATTTTATTCCTTCCATTAGAATGGATGATAGAGATATAAAGAAAGATTCTCTTAGATGGACTGTAGAAGAAAATAAAATAGCACAGTATGATATTAAAGCAAAAAAATACTTGTATTTGTTTTAACACTTGATGAGTTTTTTAGAGTTTCACAATGCACAACATCTAAAGAGATGTGGGAGGTTTTTCAGGTTACTCATGAGGGAACTATAAATGTTAATAGAATAAGGAAGAATATCCTTATCAAAGAGTATGAAATGTTCAGAATGCTAATTCATGAATCAATTTTCAAATGTGTAGAAAAGATTCACTCATATAGTGAACTACCTCATTAGACTTGGAAAGATCTTTGAAAAAGAAGAGTTAAATGTCAAAGTGCTAAAGAGCTTGAATAGAACTTGGCAAGCCAAAAGTACAGTCATATTTAAATCAAATATTCTTGCAAAAATAAATGTTGCTACTTTGTTTGGAAAGCTAGTGAGAGAAAAGGGAAGAGCGAATTCAAGAAAAAGAAGGCATATATCACATGCGAAGACAATGAGAGAAACTCATCTACACATCTACACAATCATCTAGTGAAAATGAAGAAGTGAATTTACGTCTTATGAAAAATAAAAGCGAATTAGAATTCGATGACATTACAAGCTTTGTAAGTGTTTCTTCAAATGAATCTTCTAAAAACTATGGTACTTTAGTTGAGGCTTTCAATGAAATGCATGAAGAAGCAAAAAAATTATCTTTTGCAAATAAAAAGTTAAAAATTCAACTTAAGTGGCATATTGAGAAATTAACATGTGTTCAAGAAGAAGTTAATTCCCTTGTAAAGTAAAGGAGACTTGGCAAAATAAGTTTGTGAAAATTATAAAACTTTAAAAAACAAAGTCTCTTACTTTCAAAATCTACTTGCTAAATTTACAAGTGGAAATATTAACTTAGATATATTTTTAAGTTCACAAAAGAATGTCATGGATATATTCTACATTATCTGGTTAGCCATTATATGGGAGATTTGGTTGGCTAGAAATTCACTAGTATTTCAGAGAGTGTTGTTCAATATTGAACAAGTTTGACAACACTCTTTGCAATGATCATAGATGTGGGTTCATGGTCTCTATAAAAAATATTAGTTTCTTATTATCAATAGTGTATTCAACTAGTTTATTGTTTTACTTTGTTTAGGTAGTGGTACATGAAATTTATGGTTTCACTGGGCTATATTTTTGTTGGGGGGTTTTTGTAATAGTTGTGAAAATTTGTATTATATGAGGTTATTATCTTGTTGCTTATGTACTATGTAAAACTTCCATATCATTATTTATGACACAGGGGAGTGTTGCTAATGGTAAATAAATTTTGTTTATAACTTAATGATATTTTCCTTTTTACTTATAATTGACAGAACTAAAACTATTTACCAAATAAAACTACTTAAATCATTTAAAAATGTTCATTTAAATAATTTTATATTTATTATTTATTTTATTAAATAGTTTTACTAAACATTTGTTTTTTTACAGTGCAACATGGTTAATTAATTATATTTCATTCCTGATATTGACATAAGTAAAAGGAGAAGTATTATAAAAAACATGATGGCTAGCATAAAAGTTAGACACATTTGCTAAGAAATGAGCGATTTGATTGACTTGTTGTCTAACGTCTAATAAAACTCACATAAGAGTCGCTAATAATGGTAAAATTTTGTTTAAGTAGTCCAAACTCTAAAGCATTTGAAATTAGCTTTGAATTCCTTTAATAAGTTGTTTGCGGTACAATTCAAAAGACATATTTTAGGGGCACCTTTCAATTATCCATTTTATTGTAGTATATACTCTTTGCCTCTGCATCATGAACTGGTAATGGTCCACGAAACAAATCTCCTAGAATCATCACTAATGCATGCACCCATTCCAAATTTACCAGCATCTTCATGTAGCAATCCATGTTGCATTTGCCATGTCCTTGGGGTGGCTTGAACATTTGGTCCATTTGTGTATCATATTAGGTATTATGGAAGCAAATAATACCATTTGAGATTCCAGCAAAGATTGAAGAATAATTTTACTAAACATTTCAACTTTTGGCTTTTAGCTTGCAACTAGTGTGTTTTTAACTTTCAAATGATTTTTCAATTATTTTTTATATTTTTGTCAAACATAATTTAAATCTAGCAACATTATATTCTAAAATATGATACTTTTTAATAATAATTTTTTTAATTTATAAGCTCATAACACTAAGTTGGCTTGATTAAAGGGTATATTCGGTGAAACACATCTTTTACATTACTAAAAATGCTATTGAATCAAATTGAAATTTTAATTTATATTGTCATTCAACTCAAATGAATTTAAGTGATTTTAAACGACATGTATATTGTTTTATAAATTAAGAAAACTTATAAAGTTATAATATATTTATAAAAAATGAAATGCATTATAAGAAAAGTACCATAATTTCCACCAAAAAGAAAAAAACAATGGTACTATAAATATCAAAAAAAGAAATATATGCTTTAGGCACACTTTTATTACAAATATGGAGTCAATTAATATTGCTATGCGAGGCAATTAAAACATGTCATTACTCGAATTATAGATCTCCTGAAATACCGGAAGAAGGGTCCATTTGCTTATCTTCAATAAATGTTTTGTTTTTAAAATAAAAAATAATACGAAGGGAACGGTCTCTTTCCTTCTTTATACGTTGTTTGATTGCGAGAAAAAAAAGAACATAGAATAGATAAAAATATAAATATAATTATAGAAAATATTTGCAGTTCGAATTTGAGTACTGATTATGCAACTATATATGTTAAGTTAGATAAGAGTGATTGTTTGGTATGATTTAAAAAAAAATATTATGTTATTTGTTCTAAAAAAATATATATGAATGAGAAGAAACAATAAAGAGAATGGTAAAAAAATATGTGATAAATACTACAAACGTGACATGGCTCTAACTTATTTTAAATTATTTTTTCTTCTTTTTCTTCTTAGCAAATATTATAACATTTTTATCTCTTCCCAAAGTCCTTCCTTATATTCTATAGACCTGAGACAATAATAATAATAATAAGGAAATTATATATAAATATTAAAATATAAATATATGTTTATAAAAAACACATAAAATTTCAAAAAGGTGTTCCTCATTTTTACTGAATTTACTTATATGTTATGATACTATTTAGCATTTAATTTATAACTTCAAATAAATTATACATACATATTTATATAAGGACACCACCTACTAATTAATATATATATATATATATATATATATATATATAATTTTTAATGGTAATTTTATTTTTTATAACTTTTTTCTCCATTCACTTTTTCATTTTATGTTTATCTTAATATTTTATTTATTTACTTTCTCTTTCCTCTCCATATCTCTTGAATCACTTGGTAGATACACATTTTAGAAAATATACAATAATAGGTTTTAATAGTATTTAAGATTTGTCTATTTCTTTTCTAAAATTCATATTAAAAGAGTATTATTTTAATATTTTTAAAGTAGGGTATTATTTTCAAGATAAAAAATAAAATTTTATTTGTATTCTTTCCATCCCCTACCTCTCATTTTATCGATCCTCAATCCATCTCTCCACATTAAACCCTCTTCCTCATTCACACACATTTTTTTTTAAATCTCTTCAACACAATAAGGATTGTGATTTAGAGAAAAATGGTAGCTTTCCAAAGGTTTTTTTTTTAAATAATAAAAAATAACAAATGGATACAATTGTAGCATGTTGAGTATAATTATAAAACTCAAAAGGTAGATAAAGATAAACTTGAATTCGATCGATTCTTATGAATATGGTTTGAAGATAAAAATTTGTAATTACTATAGAGGAAGTTTCATACTCATGTTCTAGATGTCTAATTAAGAGAATTTGTATGAGTGAAAGAAACAATCATAAGGATTATAATTTGTTAATTGGTCATTAAGCTAATTTATTCTTAATGATTTTTCATGCTTCTTACTTACTGAAGATTATATCCCTGGAAAGGTTTTTTCATGGTAAAATAATCTCATTTCCATTTTTTAAAAAGTGAATCATTAAAAAGTCCTAACATCTTTGACTCTCAAACCACCATATTTTTTGCAACACGAATTTACTCCCAACTCTATCACTCAAGCTATTATGTTATTTTCTGCCTAACACCATGAAAAATACTTAGCAACTTTATTATTTTTCACTATAAATTTTAAGAAAGAAAAGTAAATAAAGAGGCAATAGGAGGATAATACATTATTTATAAGATATATTCCCATGGAGAAGATATAATTTTTTGCTTTCAAGGAGATAGTTTTTTCCTTATCTTTTGTATGATAGGATCACAAGTTCCTTTCTTTCACAAATTTGCACTCATGGGTAAACCAAGGTATAGAAATTTTACCTTTAGGTTAGATACAAGTTCAAGTTTCTCAAGATAATTTGAATTATCATTATGTACGAAAACCTTGTCTCTCCAAATTAAGTAAAAGGTATCCTCGACATATTGAAGCAACTAGGGATGACAAAATGGGATAGGTTAGGTAGGTTGACCTGCTAGCCTACCCTCATTTTGGTGGGAAGTTACATTGTTTTTAACCCATCAACTCACTTTGGCTCATTCCCCTAGCCCATTAATTTAGCGGGCTAAAGGCATGACAACTTGTTTATATAAATTAATAAAATAATTATAATATTTAAAATATACAATAAGTTATTAAGTAAAATTTATAAAAATAAATTTATTAAAAAATAAAATTTGTTATGAATTTGTTATTTATATTTTGTAAAATCGTAACAATGTCAAAAAAACAAAACTAGTTATGCAAGGTTTATTTTTGTGGTTTTTTCACTTATTTTTCTAAGATCATGACTTTTTGTCAAGAAAAACTATTTTTTTAAATGAAATTTTATATTACTTTTTTTTTAAAAAAAAAGATAAAAAAACTTTTGTTTCAAATTTTGGAGGACTGAGCCTCTAACTTGCTTAATGGTGGGAATGATCAAGTTGTTTGGTTTCTTTTACTATGACAAGTTAACCCCTTACCACCTCGTTTTTAACATGGCAAAACGAAGTGGACCTATCTGATTTGTCACTCCTACAAGTAATGTAGTCCCTATCTTTTCAATCCTCACCAAGAAACCACCAAACAAGTTAGTTTTGGTTGTTTATCTTATAAGTACACTCATCAAGCTTTTACCACAATGTTGAAGATGGATGGTACCAGAGAATCACATTGTTTAGGACATTTTTGTAGAGTAAACTCATTAGATACATTTTCATTAATCAATATTGAGACAAATATTGAAAGTTATTGTTTAATACAATAACATAAACAACCAAATGTTGTAGGGTGTTCATTGAATCTATTTTTTAAACATCTATGTTATATAATTTTTTATTTTGAAAAATTGCCCTTTAAACAAAGAAAGGGAAAGATTTATAAATAATTTATCAATAAAAATTTATATAATTTAATAAATAGTTTTTACTTTGAGTAGATGCATGTATTACTTCTTATTGAAAGAAAAAAAGTGTTTCACTTGTATCCAAATTTCTCTTATTTAATATTTTTTATTAGAAAAAAATAACTCTCATGTCGATTAAGCTTGAAAAGAGTACGTAAATAAAGGACAATCTTACGTTTTAAACTAGTTTTTAAGGATTGAGTTAGACTTTAACCGTTAGGCGTTTTTTTTTTTTTAATTTTTTTATTTCTTATTAACTATTGAATAAATAATCATCCCTTTACCAATCATGTTCATATGACCACTTATATGTGTTTTCTAGACATACGCCTCAAACCATTAATTTGAAGACAAGCATTAATTTGAAGACAAATTCTAGCAGTATTTTAGAATGAGGGTCGCCGATTTTCTCTAATGATTGTATTCTTTCTTTGTCATTTCTTATTTGAATATTTAACCATGCATTCATCTATTATAATATCTCATTTCTACAACATTATGTATACTTTCTTAATTCTAGTAAAAAGAAAATATACTTTCTTTTATTATAAATTATTCTTTTATTCAAAAAATCAAATACTAGAAATTCTTTGAATAATGATTTTTTATCACATATTATTCATTATTATGTTCTCATCACATTAAGACCATGTTTGTTTTAGAGTGTATTTGGTTTATTATTTTAGTTAATCAAAAGCTGAAATATTTTTAGCTCTATTTGGATAGCAAAATTCTATAAGTTTTTTTAGGAGTTATTGACTTTTTTAAAAAAGCTACTCCAAGTAGCTTTTCTAAAATATTTCCTATTTTTAACTTATAGCTAGTTTTATTTTTACAGATTTATTTTTTAGTAATTAATACATTGTCTCCTACTAATTTTCTCTCATCATATTATACATTATCTCTCATTCATTTCTCTCTTTTTTATTAATATAATTATAATAATTTATAATATAAATGTATAATTATAGAAAATTATATTTTAAATATGCAATTTAAAAATTTATATATTTAATTATACAAATTATCATTTAAATATCAATCATCATAATTTATTATTTAAATATGTAATTACATAAATTTACAATTTAAATATATAATCTTAATTGAAATATGTTATTATAGAAATTTATAATTTAAATATATAATGATAATAACTTATAATTTAAATATGTAATTATTTATATTATTAAAATATGTTATCATTATTTTAAATATCTCATTGTTGATCTAATTATTAATTATGTCCTTATTTGTCATTTTACAACTTTTAACTAGTTGATGAACTGGGTGTTTTTGGCAAAATTAGATGAAATGTTAGCTGAAAGCTGAAAAAGTAATTGTAAGTGTTTGGTAAAACTAACTGATCAACTAGCTGAAAGTTATAAAATGATAAATAAGGTCATAATTAATCAATAGATCAACAATGAGGTGTTTAAAATAATTATAACATGTTTTAAGAATATAAAATAATTACATATTTAAATTATAAATTATTATAATTATATATTTAAATTATAAATTTTTATAGTAACATATTTAAATTATAATTACATATTTAAATTATAATTTTCTATAATTATACATTTATATTATAAATTATTATATTATATTAATGAAGGAGAAAGAGGATGTATAATGTGATGAGAAGGAATTATTGGGTAATAAGACATTAATTACTCGAGGGTAAACATTTAAAAATAAAATAAACTGGTAGCTGAAAATAAAAGATTTTTTGGAAAAACTACTTGGAGTAGCTTTTTTAAAAAAGTTAGTAACTCATAAAAAAACTCCTAAATTTTTGTTATTCAAACGGAATTGAAAACATTTCAGCTACCTTTTCAACTAGCTTTTTAGCTTTCAGCTAGCTGAAATCACAAACCAAACACACTCTTACCAAACACATACAACTAGCTTTTTGTTCACCTAGCTTTTCAACTTTCAGTTAGTTTTGCCAAACACACCCTTAATGTTATAACCACTCAAGCATGTGTTCAAATGAATTAGATAAATTGATACTTCTTCATGATTAAACATAATTTTGGAATATATGGGTGTTCACGGTTCAGGTTAGTTACCATTTGGGGAAAAATAAAAATCGAACCAATTAATTTTAATTGGGTTGGGTAGGTTCGGTTTCCTGAAACTTTTTTTGTTGACCCAAACTAAATCGAATTGATGATAATCGGGTTAGTTCGGTTCAATTTTAGGGGAAAATGATAAAAAAATTAAGAAATAAATTTTTTTATTAAATCTTAAAAAAATAATTTTATACTTCAAACTAGCCAAATCCATTAGTTTATTAAATTCATAATTTTATAACAAAATATCAAGTGTTTCATATATATTAAATTAGTCTAATTAAACTGTTAAAACAACAGAATACAATACAAACTTAACAATAAATATATAAAATAACTTAAAAATTTACTAACTTAAAAATATAACATAAATATATAATAGTAATATAATATATATACTTTTGGGTTAGTTTGAGTGTTAAGTTAGGGTTTTGAAATGTGAAAACTGTGAACGAAACCAAACATGATCAATTCTAATCGATTTGGATCGGGTCTAGATCCGATCAAGTGAAAAAATCAAATCAAACTAATTAGTTTAATTCAGTTTACCAAATTCATCAAATTGACCAGAACCGATTAACATCCTTATTGTAATATGTATTAATTGCTACAAAAACATACCATAAACAGTGCAAGTTACGATAAAATAGTTTCTATGTTTTACCTTTAAGTAAAATTTAGTATAATATTTCACTTTTAGATGAGACTATTATATATGTTTTTTAAAATGTGTCTTCATTGTATCAATTCCTTAACCAAAACTATAATATATATATATATATATAGAGGGGCATAACTTAGGTAAGAAAAATGGTTACGGTGAGAAATGAGAAAACATAATAATAATCATAAGATTTTAATAAATGGTTCAGATTGAGTTGTTAATTAAACAAGTTCACGTGGTTCTCACATAGAATCCTTCCTTCAAACTCTTAACGAACCGCCCTTGTCAACCCTGCAGAATCCTATACAAGGTTGCCACCATCACCACCACCCCACTGCCACCGCCACCACCACCACCCCATTGCCACCACCGTCAATACCACTGCTGCTGTCGTTGACAGTGGTAGTGGAGGGAAACATATATAATCTGCTACAGTTTAAAACCCTAATCAAATTGAAAAAAAAAAACATGAAATTGAGAAGAGAAAGAATTCAACAAATACATGGTGGTGTAATGAGAAAAAAGAAAAAAACAAAATGATGTGAAAGTTAGCGGTGTTTTAAATTCAAAAAAGGATAAAGACAATTACGTTTTTGAAACACTTGTGTTTTTCACTGTAGTTATAGAGTGTTCCTAATTTAAGTTCACATCACATGTTCGAACTTCTATCCCTAATTTGTTATTCAGAACAGAAAAATTGTTGTTGCTATCGTTGTCACTTAGAACAGAACAATTGTTGTTGTTATCATTGTCACTTACGTCACTTCAATCATTAGCGATAGTAGTGGTGGGGGTGAAGGTGGTAGCAATCTTACCGAGCATTCTTTAGGGGTGATAAGAGTAATTCATTAAGAGTTTGTGGGAAGATTTATGTGTGAGAAAACCACATGAGTTTGTGTTATTAACAATTCAATTTGAATTATTTATTAAAATCCTATAATTATTATTATGTTTTCTTATTACTCACCCTAACTTTTTTTTTTCCTATGTATATATAAAAGAAAACTAAATTATTACCAATACGATACACGTGATTTGGGTCTTCTATGACAAGAATCCATAGAAACATTTGATTGTCGTTTGTTTAAATCTGAAAGCATGGTACACAAAGAACCACGTACGCGAGATCACTTGATCATGCATCAGCAGTATCATTACATTAATGAAAAACCAATATTTTTCCCACGTGCTTTTTAGGAAGTGTTAAATAATAATTTGGTCTTTAAAAAACAATATTTTTTTTTATTTTGATTATTTATTTATTTTTATTAAATATTTTACTATTAAACAATAACTTTTTAAAGTTACTCTTCTTCTCCTCTAAAAAGTGAATAACTTTAGCAATTGGGAAGAAAGCAACCTTTTAGAGATGAAATTGATATTTAATTGTTTTATTAATGTGGAATTATCCTTCGCCGGCCCGGCCCGGCCCGGCCCGGAAAAGGAGAAGCCCTTATGCATAAGAATTGTAAGGAGGGTGAATTGAATCGTGGGTGACTGAAAAATGGGTAGCAAAATAAAGACAAGGTGACACAGTGCAGTGTAGATAATAAAGTTTTAATTTATTCTTAAAAAAAGAAATTAGAAGAATTAATAAAGGATGGAGACAGATCTGAGAGAGCAAGAATAAGGAGATAGGGGTAGATGACAACGAGGAGGAGTGTGCAGTGTTTGGGGGGAAAAAAGACAAGAGCAACCTGTCCGATCAGTCCTTATCACAGTGGCGCTCGGAATTTAGGGAAGGATCGTACCTCCCTCACCACTCTTTCCAATTTTCATTTTCCTTTTCTTTCTCTCCTCATTTTTTATATTCCATTTCATTCATATTTTTCTTTTTAAAAATACAACCACCTGTCGCGTGTTCTCACAAGAAAATGGTCGAATAAAATATAATTTACCAAGGATTTAGTCTGGTGACACTATATATATATATATATATTCTTTGGCATATTGTTTTTAGGACTTACGAGTTGGTTATAGGGTTTAGAAGGATATATATGCTAAACCGTACTACTTCACGTGTATTTTAGTCATTGTCACGTTATTGTTTAAGATGCTGTTTTAGATAAGATTTTCAATTAAAAACTAATAAAATAAACTTCTCTCATAAGCAATATTCAATTGGGTCATTAAGTCATGGCCAGGGTTATACACGGATTCAGTAATCGATTCGCGTAACACACCTTCTAATAAGAAAAACTAAATAATTTTATAACATGTACATTTAAATATCTAAAGTTTAAAAACTTTAACATATTAATTGAGGCATAGTTACGAATTTGATATATGATGGAGCTTTCTTAGCTTTGGTGGCAATATGCAACCAAAGGAGTTAATTATATTCCGTGATTGATATAGTAATAAGTGGAGTTAGATAAATGATGACCTGGGCCATATATATTAACTCACCTGTATCCTCTCTTTTAGCTTTTGGTTCGTTATTCTACTCCAATATGTCTTTATTTCTTTATTTATTACAATAGTTGTAACGACGTTTATCACAATCACCATCCATTGGCTACTTTAGTTAGAATTTAAAATATATTATTTTCATCAATTTATTAAAATTATTATTTTTGTACACTAAAAAAACATATATAGTCTAATATACATACATATGTCTGGGGGATCATGAAAACAAATATAAAGCAAATTCAATGAGGTTAAGAAAAACTTACAAATTTTCTATTTATTTCATGATTGTTATGTTAAAGAATTATTATTTTTCAAACAAATAAGTCTATATAGAAAAAAAATTATTAAAAACCTTTTTGTTTCTGTTTGATTAAGGTCTCTATTATAATCGCAAGATAAGTATTTTTCTTCCAAAATCAATTGTTTTATATGAATGACCATAACTCGAGCCCTGAACTTGTTGACTAAGGATCACAAATCTTATTACTTATGCAATATTGGTTGTCTGTATTCTCTTAAAAATGAAAGACTTAAACTCGCTATAGTAAGTTATTTAAATGTTTAGTCGATTAAGCTATATTTCGAGTCACTGCTGCTGCATATAATAGCTTTATCTTGATAAACTTATCTAATATCTACATGCATTTTTTTTTTGGGAAAAATAAGAGTAGAATAATTTGAGACTCTCTCATAAATTAAAATAAAAACTTAACTACAGATGCACTTCTAAGGTGAAATTATAGCTCCACTCCTTTTTTTTTTTTTTTAAACATTATACATAACTCTTTTATCTTTATGTATTTATTATTGTTGTATTTTTATATATTTAAAAATTTTACATTAACGTTATTCTCAAATCTTACACTAACACTTTATTAAGAGTGCAAAAGTAATGTTTAAAAAAGTAGAGGTGCATATGTAATTACATTAAATTTAAATCTCGAGGGTTAGCTCTAAAATGAACTTATTTACTTAACTTTTATCAAAAAATGTCATTTAACTTCTTCAACAATAAGGAATATAATTTGAGTTTAGTTTGTAAAAAATTCAATATATTTTTTCTTTTTATTTTATTCTCTTACGAGTACCTATAAAATATTCATCAAAAGAGAACCATTTATGTTATTAGTGAATACTTACTAATGCATCAATATCACTTATAATTGTCAAAACAATTTGGCCTTATCCATATGGATCAATCTACCTAAAAAATGGATCAACCTAACTTGATCCATTTTTTGTGTAACATTTTTAAGTTTGTTCATTCCACTGTAGGTGGTGGGTTATGTGGACCATAATCCAACAAAAAATAAAAAAATTACTTTTTAAAAAATATTTTTTAGAAAAAAAAATTAACTATTTGAAAAAACTTTAAATTTTGAATCTATGATAACATTATTTTTAAATTTCATGAATTTAAAAATAAAAAATTACTTAAATGATATTTTCTATTAAAAATCTACATTTACAACATGTTATATATTAGTTTAAAACATAAAATATTAGTTAAACGATACTAACCAGCTAGAAAAATATATTTTCATAAAATGCAAGTCAATTTTTTTATAAGTAATAAAATACAAGTCAAATAAATAGCATAATAATTTTAAAAATAAAACATATCCACATAATAATAAAAAAATATATAAAATGTAAGTAGATTGGTAAGTCCCCAACCTACGATAAGTTATTCAACTTGAATGGGCCGAGTCATAAATGGATCGGTCCGTCTTTTAAATATATATAACTTGTTTTAAAAAAATGTAACCTAATCCGAGTCAGTAGTGAGACAAACTAACCCGTTGGTCTTTTTTCCCATTTGATGACTCTTTTTCCCCTAATTCTCATATCAACACCTCTTATTCTACTTCATTTCACTTCTTTATCTATTTTTTATAAATGCTAACAACACAATTTCTAACACTTGATTATTGATTGAAATTTATTAGAAACTACAAATTTAGGAGAAAAAATCATCCAATAACAAGTGAGACCTATATATATTTATATTTTTTAATAAATTTTAACCACTCAAATATTACATTCAAAATAATGTATTGAAAAGTGTGTTCCTAACATTTCTTTTAGCTCTTCTTTCTTTCGTGTTTTTCTTATACTTCATTTTTTGTCGTCAATGTGTATATATTTTCGTCTTCCATGATCGTTTCTACAATTTTTATAATAGGAAAAATAAATTACTCATAAAGCACATCAAGTTATAGTAGGGATCTGAAAAATCAAAAGTCCGCATGGGAGAAAAGAATAGTAAGGCAAACTAACATAATTGCATAAATGAAAAAAGATGTAATATTCAGAGGAAAGTGAAGTTTTGAAAGGGTTGTTGAGAAGGAAATGACAAGGGTGGAGGCGCGAAAGGTGGGCATAGTAATAGGAAAAACATGATGAGTGAGTAGAAGATGAAGGTCAAACTTGCGATGAGGGAATTTTGAGTTTAATTTTAATATATTTATTAGAATAAAAATTTATTTAAATATTATATTAAAATAATTATACGAAAATTAGAAAATTTAATTATACAATAATTTATAATTATGTAATATATTTTTTACACATTTCAACATATATTTTAATTAAGTAATAATAAATCTTTGGATAAAATATGTTTTAGATTTTTAGAAAATTATCAAAAAATATCTAAGTCACTTTTCATTTTGTATAAAAAATGTTATTTAAATCTATTAAAGAATAAAGTGTAGTATATTTTAAACGAGTTTAATAGAGTTCTGAAGGGACATTTCATAACAACTCTACGTATGGTAATTAAGTGCATGAATATTTTTTCTCTTTTAAAATTAAAGGACAAAAATCATTACATTTTTTTTTAAACTTCGACTTCACGTTGTAAAAGAAAAAACCAAAAACTTGGACTTCGTATTATTATCAGCCAATGACAAGTTGAAGCAATTAAGAAGATTTGTAGGCATGAGAGGATCTTTGGAGATGGACTATATAAGGAAAGTGCAATAAAATTGTCAAAGTTACTCAATCATGCAGTTGACTAAAGTTAGTAATAAGTAATAACAAATGTAAATGTAGTTAAGTGACTTTCACAACCATGTTTAATTTGTCTTCGGATGTAGCTGGCAATAAACTTCGACACACAGAATAAACTTATCTTATACAAGAGTCTAAGTTAAAACAAGTTTAGAGAAGTTAAATAAATCAACTATAAAAAATTAAAATAAATAAATTCATTTTAACAGAAAAGCTACCGTTCGCTTTAAGAAAACGTGTTTTCAATTTTTATTTTCTGAAAACAATTTTTATTTTAAAATTTTTAATATTTAGAAATTATGTGTATATGTTTTAACTTGATATTTTTTATTCTCAAAAAATAAAATTGTGTTAATTTAATAAAATTTTTAAAAAATTAAATATTTATATATAATTTAAAATATTATATATATATAATTAGAATATTGTTATTGAATTTTTACATAATTTTAATTACTTTTTGAAACACTGAAAATAATTTTATTTTGTCTTCTGTTTTCGGTTTATATTTGAAAATATTTTCAAAAAGAAAAAAAATTGTAGCTAGCTTACTATTGTTTTTTGTTTTATGTAAAATTGAAACAAAAATGTCCAAAGCATACATGACCTTAGATTCTGTTTCACTCAACCTATTTTTAACCTTTTTAAAATTTTTGAAAGAAAAACTAAAACAAATAATATTTATATAAGAATACTTAAATTTTAAGGAACTTATATTTTACAACGTAAATATTATATAAATTATTTTACAAAGTTAATTTTGTACAAAAAGTTATTTTATAAATATTTTTATTATAATCATTTTTTTATCAAACAAATCTTTAAAAGAAAAAAATATCTAGAGACTCCAAAGTTTTATTTTAAAAAATAATAGAATTTCTATATATTTATATACTCTAACAAATAGTATGCCAAAAAAGAAATTTATATTTGTTTTTATATTTACCCAAAATCAAAGAACTAACCAAATGGCACAATTGAACTAAATTATTAGATAAATATGAAATAATTTCATACCAGTTCATCACCTTATACCACATATAAAGCTTAAGATGGTTGCAATCCTCTCTACGCTTCTTGCAAAAAACACAACTTTGATGATCATTCTAAAACAACATGTCTCTATGCACATTTTCTCCCATTTGACTCAAGAAATACTATGGTCATCTACATTATCCTCCGAACAAAATTATGTTGCAATCTAGTTAAAATATTCACCACTTTTTTGGGAGCTTTGTAAAATGAAAAATAGTACAAGGACAAACTAGTTAGAACCGAGTGTAGCAATACCCATCGACCACCAAATGACATTTTTTTCCCTTTCCACCTTACCAACTTCTTTTTAAATTGATCCACCATCGGTTCCCATGAAACACAACATCTAGAATTTACTCCAACTAGAATTCTCAAAAATTTGAAAGGGGGAGAACTAACATTAGAATTCAATAGACAACTCACAATATGAGAGAATAGATGATCAACATTTAATCCAAAGAATTGACTCTTGTGAAAATTAACTCTTAGTATGGACACCAATTCAAAACCTCTTAAATTACCTTAAGATTCAAGACTATTTGAAAGTCTACTTCCCCTATGAAGATTGCATCATACACATACTAAAGTATAGAATATGTCACCTTAACCCCTACCACGATCTGCCTATAAATACACAAACGCATAACTGATCTAAACAATCTTGCTAAGCCTTTTGCCATAGCCAAGAACAAAAAAGGTGAAAGCAGATTGTCGTATTTAATTCCCCTCCTAGGTTGAAATTCAGTTGTGGGGATTTTATTGAACAAAATAGATGTATAGCTATTTCTGATTATAACTAAGATCTAAATCCTCCACTTTTGACCAAAGCCCAACTTACAAAACATATAATCTAAAAATTACCAATTAACTGAGTCATACGCCTTTTCAAAATGCACCTTATAAAGAAAGCATGATTTTTTAAACATATGAGCCCAAGTCAATGATCTTATTGATATTCTGGGTAGAAAAGTTGTCTGAAACCCTAATATAATCCCCTTCAGCACTCGTTTTAATCTATAAGTGATTTCTTTTAAGTTTTCTTATGGACACTCGATATCAGAGAAATAGGCCGAGAATGAGAAATATTATGTGGTCTCCCAACCTTCAGAATCAAAGCTATGAAAGACAATGTCATTGTCTTAGGTAAGATATCAAAATGATGAAATTCTTATACTGCCTTAGTTAAGTCATCCCTTATTATCTCCCAACAAGATTTATAAGAATTCATACCTTGTCCATTTGGGCATGGATTGCATCCTTCATCACAAGACCAAACTACTTCCATGACCTCCTTTTTGAAAAAAGTTCTTCCAACAATAGTCTATCTTGTGCTGAAAATGATTCAACAAAGTGGCTTCACTTCATGTAACGATATTCTATATATCTCTATTTCATGATAATTTTTTTCTTCATTTAAACTTATTATTAATTACAAGGAAATAATTTGTTTTCTTAATTTTTTAACATATAATTTATTTTCTTCAATCATTTATTTAACACAAAAAACATAAACAAAATCATATTTATATATATTCACAAGTCATATTTACAACATTACACATTTTTACTATATACATTCATATATAGGAAGATTTTATTTATGTGTAGACCTCCCCTTTACTTACTTTTTTTCTACTACAATATTTACATAGCCGGTGCAAATATATTCAATAGCGGATTTGTATAATCAGTAGCGAAAGATAAAAAGTGACAACCATTTGTCCCTCAATTACTATTGGTCCTTTTTGTTTGTTATAAAACATCAAAGTAGAGACGTCAGTTCCTCTAAATGAAATTGAATTCTCAATTACGTTTGTGATCTAGTTGGTGCTTGGGAATGTGGCTGAAATGACTGCTGTGAAAGGTTTGGGATGTTGGACGTATTTATCTTTTTAAATTTGCATTTCCATTACTTTTATAAGAGACAAGAAAATAAAAGAGTGAGAACAATATCATGGAAATAATTTAAATGATAACAATTTAAATAATAAAAGAGGAAAAAAATTCTACATATATGTATATATATATATATATATATATATATATATTGATATACAATTATTTATATAAAAATGGTAAGCTATATATATGTATAATATATTTTTTTATAATAATTTCCTTATTTTTTTTAATTATTTCGAGAAATTTGAATTATTTTTGTAGTGACTAGTTAGGATAAATGACTTTCTTTATCACGGTTTCTAAAGAATACAAAGATATTTCACCTTAAGTATTTACTCATTTAAATTTTCAAGGTCAAAAACCTCCAACTACAAATTAACTCAAATCTTTATTTAAGAATTAAAAATTTTATTATAATTTTAATTATATTTTTTTATATTTATGTATAAGAAAAAAAACATTATATATAAAATAAAATGGTTAATTAATAGTTTAAAAATAACTAATTTAATAAACTAAATAAGATTACGAGCATCAAATCAAATGATTATAATTAAAAGTAATACAAAATAATAAACAAGACAAAGTTAAAGATACATTACTAAATAAATATTACTAAAAATAATATAGAATAATAAATAAAGCGAAGTTAGTGACATTTTACTAAATAATTATAGTTAAAAGTAATATAAGATAATAAATAAATCAAGGTTAGGGACACATCACTAAATAATTACAACTAAAACTAACATAAAATAAAAAAGTAAGTAAGTATAATATTTAGAAATAATAAATGTCTCTTCTGCCTTACGTTAATAATTGAAATAATACAAGATTTTGAATTTTTTTTCAGATAAATTGTTACGACCATTTTTACTAACCATTAAGCCAAATTGATGCTTCTCTCTTCTTTTTTTTTTTTCTCTTATTCTGTTACAACATTCACAAACCCTTTTTATAAACATTTTTTGCGATGATTACAACCCTTTTTATTTCAATTTCTAGTTACCTAATTACATTTATCTAATTGAAATTTGGTTTAGAGTTGGTACTATAGGTGCAATTCTTATGATCTTATCTTCTTCTTTTTTTCTCATTTATGCTAATGTTGCAGTTTTTATTATATATATATATATATATATATATATATATATATTCTACTATATTTGATTAGCTTCTTTATGTAACATTTGTTTTTGTTAATGTTACTCTCTCTTTTTTCTTGTAACGTAATAATTTTATGATAAAATTATTTATTTATTTATTTATTTATTATTATTTTAGCATATCATAAAAACTAAATCCAATTAAAATTGAAATTATGCAAATTTATCATCCTATAATTTTATAATAACTTAAAAATTATTCATGAAAATTTTCAACTTAAGAATATGTAACTAAAAATTAATTAAAAGTTTATGTCATATACTATATATTTAATAGGTAGTTTTAAAGTATTTACTTATATAATTTTGAAGTTTATAAATGTGTTTCTATTATTTTAATTATACAATATATTCTAAAAATTCAAATTAAATATTTTCTTTTGCATTTAAGAATAATGTAATATTGTAATAAAAATTTAAAATATGATATATTGTAACCGAAGAGTTTAAGATATCATAATAATTAAATATTATTTAGATTTATTTCAATTTACTAAATATATAAAATTTAAAAATTATATATTATTTAGAGTTTGGGAATATTACAATTCTCAGAATGAAATTTTTATTGATTAAACAAATAAGAATATTTTTCCCTAATTTTTTCTCCAATTTCCACGTAGCATCTCTTGTGACATCATCCCAGATGACTTGTACCAGTGGAATTTGTCTGTCTCTCAGATGCTTAATCTTCTTGTTTGTGATCTGTACAGACAATATTTCAAATGTAAGGTGATCCTTTAATTGTACTGTATCAAGCGTTATTATATGGGAAGGGTTATATATATTCTTAATTAAGACACATGAAAGACATTGTAAAGATTAGAAAGAAAAAGAGGTGAAGAAATTTGGTAAGTAACATGACCTATTT
The DNA here is from genome assembly GCA_037954015.1 of Psophocarpus tetragonolobus. Classification (NCBI taxonomy): domain Eukaryota; kingdom Viridiplantae; phylum Streptophyta; class Magnoliopsida; order Fabales; family Fabaceae; genus Psophocarpus; species Psophocarpus tetragonolobus. Next base: position 85,040,430 of record CM075689.1, read on the forward strand.
TTCTGAGAATTTGATAAGCACCTATAAATCAAGGAGTGAGTTTCTTTGATTTCATTATCCTAACAATACTAGTTTTTTGTGTAACTTTCAAGAATACATGATCACCTTCTTGAAACTCAAGTGTTCTTTTTTTAATATCAACATAAATTTTTTGTCTGCTTTGAGTCATTCTCAATTTTTCCTGAGTCATTTTTATTTTTTCAGTGGTTTGCTGCACCATTTCAGGACCTAAGATCAATTTCCCCATTCTCAAACCAACATAATGGTGTTTTGTATTTTCTTCCATATAGAGCCTTATAGGGTGCCATATCTATGCCAAAATGGAATATGTTGTTGGAAGTGAATTCAATCAAAGGTAAGTATCGATCTCAACTACTTGAATCTTCTAGCACACAAACTCTCAACAAATCCTCTAATATTGTTTGGTTCTTTCTGACTGTCCATCTGTTTGAGGATGATAGGTTGAGCTAAGCCAAAGCTTGGTTCCTAAGGCTTGATGTAAACTTCCCCAAAATCTAGGATCTTTGTCAGATATTATGTTAGATGGAACACCATGTAATCTTACAATTTCTTTTACGTACAAGTCTATAAGCTTTTCTAATGAATACCTAATGTTAATGGGTAAGAAGTGAGCATATTTTGTTAGTCTATCCATGATAATCTATATGGAATCAAATTTGTGCATTATTCATGGTAATCCAACTACAAAATCCATTACTATACTATCCAATTTCCATTTAGGTATGTCTAAAGATTGTAACATTCTGGTTGGGTTTTGATGTTCTATTTTAGCCTTCTAACAAGTCAATCACATAGCCATATATTGAGGTACTTCCTTCTTCATCTTAGGCCACCAAAATATTTTCTTAAGATCTTGGCACATTTTGTTGTACCTGGATGTATGCTCAACTTGCTCTTATGTGCATCTTCTAAGATAATTTTTTTAATTTCTATATCATTAGGCACACATACTCTATTGTTAAATCTCAGGACTCTCTCTTTATCTAAACTAAATTTTTCACCATTTTTTTCTCCCAAAAATTTCTTTTTCTTTTGGATAAATTCATTAATCTTCTGAGCCTCATAGATTTGCCTTTGTAAGTCACTAGTAATTTGAACTAAATTCAATTGTATTCTATCATGACTTACTTCAACTGATAAACTCATGTCTTTAAACTCCTCAATCAAATTCATCTCATGCACCATCAATGAAAAAATACGTAATGATTTTCTACTTAATACATCGGCCACTACATTTGCTTTCCCTGGATGATAATGTAATTCAAAATCATAGTCTTTCAAGAATTTCATCCACCTTCTTTGTCTCATATTTAATTCCTTTTGGTTAAACAAGTATTTTAAAATTTTATGATCACTAAAAACCTCAAACCTATTGCCATACACATAATGTCTCCACATTTTAAGTGCAAAAACAATAGCAGTTAATTCTAAATCATGAGTTGGATAATTTTTCTTATGTTCTCTCAATTGCCTAGAAACATATGCCACTACTCTCCCTTGTTGCATAAGAACGCACCTTAATCCCATTTTAGAGGCATCACAAAATATTACAAATTGTTCATTGTGATTGAGTAAAGGTAAAACAGGTGAAGTTGTTAACCTATTCTTGAGTTCTTGAAAACTATTTTCACATTTATCTGTCCACTCAAAAGTTTTTCCTTTCTTGGTGAGTTGGGTTAAAGGCATGACTATTTTAGAAAATCCTTCAATGAATCGCCTATAATATCTAGCCAAACCTAGAAAACTACGAATTTCTGTCACTATTTTTTGTGTGTCCCACTTTCAAACTGCTTCAACCTTGTTTGAGTCCATAAATATTCCATCTTTGAAAATCACGTGTCCCAAGAACTTACCTTCATTTAACCAAAATTCACACTTAGAAAGTTTGTCTTTCAAATCTGAAGAACAATATGAAGATGTTCTCCATGAGTCCTAGAATAAATAAGAATATAATCTATAAATACCACCGCAAAATGATCCAAAAATGGATGAAAAATCCTATTCATATAATCTATGAACACTGTAGGAACATTAGTCATACCAAAAGGCATTACTTGATATTCATAATGACCATACCTTGTCCTAAAATTAGTTTTTTGAATATCTTCTGCTTTCACTTTAATTTGATGATATCCTGATCTTAAATCTATCTTTGAAAATATAATTGCTCCTCTCAATTGATCCATCAAATCATCTATCCTAGGAAGGGGATATTTATTTTATATAGTGAATTTATTTAACTAATGATAATTTATGCACAACTTAAAACTTTCATCCTTCTTTTTCACTAACAAAACAGGAGCTCCCCAATGTGATATACTAGGATGAATGAATTGTTTTTCAAGTAAATCTTCTAGTTGTTTCTTTAGTTTGGCAAGTTCAGAAGGTGACATCCTATAAGGTTCCATTGAAATTGGTCATATACTCAACAACAAATCAATTGAAAATTCAATTTCTCTATCAAGTGGAAAACTAGGAATATCATTGGAAAAAACTTCAGGAAAATTTTGAACAATTGCTATGTTTTCCAATTCTACTTTTTTTTTCTTCTTTGGAAGGTAATGGCAAATATCCTTGAACTTCATTCCCTAAATACTTATTTATTGGTTTGATAGATGAAATCAACAGATCCTTAGAGTTAGAAAATATTACAGACTTTTGTGAACAATTAAGCAGGGCGTGATTGGAAGATAACTAGTTCATCCCTGAACTCACATCTAATTGTAATAAGGGTAAACATATCAAATTTACAAGAAATTTTATATTTTTAAGGAAAATAGGACAATCTAAACAAACTTTATTGGTAATTACATATTTATTTGTAGGTGTTGAAATAATTAGATTGATATCTATTGAAGAAACTGACAGTTCAAGATTTTGAACACAATCATTAGACATAAAAGAATGAGTGGTGTCTGAATCATACAATACATTTAAAGTTTTACTTTTAATGGCACATATACCTTGAATTAGATTATTGTTTTGGGCAGCTTCAGTTCTAATCATGGTATAAACTTCCAATTGTAGTAGACTCCGACTTGGGTGTAGAGGAGTTGAAATGCATTTTTGGTTGTCCAAACTCAGAAAATACATGACCAGGTTTTTCACACTTGAAACAAATAGGTCATTTGAGATGACAATCTTTAGCATAATGGCTCTATCCACACTTAAAACACCTAATTTGATTAGTCATAGTTCTATTGAAATTTCCTGAGGAAAATTGGGAAGTTTGAGGTTTCCCTTGAGAACAGTTATATGACTTTCCTTCATGGTTTCTTTTTTATTTAGTTGAGAGCAAAAATACTTTGGTCTATTATTTTTATTATTTTCAAAACCTTCCAAAAAATGAGACTTGTGAATAAGTGTAGGAAAATCAGAAATTTCTAGTATCCTTACTGCCTTCCTTAGTTTAGCCTAAGTCCATATTCAAACTTAATACACTTCATTCTCTCACCTGGGTGATAGAAAAAAGTAGAGTATTTACCTAATTCTTCAAATTTAGAAGCATATTCTCCTACTATCGTGTTCCCTTATTTTAATTGCATAAATTCTATTTTTTTTTTTGCTCTTCTCACATCATTAGGAAAATACTTTTCTAAAAATTTAGCGGTAAATACTTGTCATGTAATATCTATCCCTCCTTTTTTCTAATAACCTTCTAGTACTATCCCACCATATTCAGCTCTCCTATTAGCATAAACACAACATAATTTACTTTTTGATTATCAGGACAATTCATTGCTTGAAATATTTTTTCTATTTCCTTAATCCATATTTCAACTATGTCCGGATTATAACCTCCATGAAATTGTGAAGGTTTGTTCCTTTTAAATTCAATTAATTCTTGTGATTCAACAGTTCCTTCTAACCTTTGGTTTCTTATTAAAGTTGTAGTCATGTCTCTAATAGCTTTTACTGCCTCCATTAATTTAGTATTTCTCATTCTTCCTACCATATGAAATAATTCAAGTTAAAACTTAGTAACATGGTTAACTCATTTCCCAAGTCTCACATGTAACATTGCTCTTATACCATCTAAGTGTAACGATATTCTATAAATCCCTATTTCATGATAATTTTTTTTTCTTCATTTATACCTGTTATTAATTAAAAGGAAATAATTTATTTTTTAATTTTTTAACATATAATTTATTTCCTTCAATTATTTATTTAACACGAGAAAAAATATAAACAAAACCATATATATATATATATATATATATATCCACAAGTCATATTAACAACATTACATATTTCTACTATATATAATCATATATAGGGAAGCTTTTATTTATGTGTAGATCTCCCTTTTACTTACTTTTTTTGTTCTAGTGTAATATTTACATGGCCAGTGGAAATATGTTCAATAGAAGATAGCTAAAGTTAGTAAGCGAAAGATAAAAAGTGACAACTCTTAGTTCCTCAATTACTATTGATCCTTCTTGTTTGTTATAAAACATTAAAGTAGAGACGCCAATTCCTCTAAATGAAACTGAATTCTCAATTATGTTTGTGATCCAATTGGTGTCTGGGAAGGTAGTCAAAATGACTGTTGTGAAAGTGTTTGGGATGTTGGGTGCGTTCATCTTTTTAAATTTACATTTCTGTTTTTTTTAAAAGACAAGAAAATAAAGGAGTGAGAAAAAATATCATGGAAATAATTTGAATGATAACAATTTAAATAATAAAAGAGAAAAAATTATATATATATATATATATATATTTAGATATACAATTATTTATATAAAAATGGTAAGCTATATATATTTATCATATTTGTTTATAATAATTTATTCATATTTTTTTATTATTTAGAGAAATTTGAATTATTTTTGTAGTGACTAGTGAGGATAAATGAGTTTCTTTATCACGGTTTTTAAAGAATACAAATATATTTCACTTTAAATATTTACTCATTTAAATTTTCAAGGTCAAAAACCTCCAACTACAAATTAACTCAAATATTTATTTAAGAATTAAAAATTTTATTATAATTTTAATTATATTTTTTTATATTTATGTATAAGAAAAAAATAACCATTACATTTAAAATAAAATGGTTAATTAATAGTTTAAAAATATCTAATTTAATAAACTAAATAAGATTATGAACATCAAATCAAACTATTATAATTAAAAGTAACACAAAATAATAAACAAGACAAAGTTAAAGACACCTTACTAAATAAATATTACCGAAAGTAACATAGAGGTTAGTGACATCTCACTAAATAATTATAGTTAAAAGTAACCTAAGATAATAAATAAATCGAGGTTCCCAAAAGTAACCTAAAATAAACAAGTAAATAAGTATAATATTTAAGAGTGATAGATGTCTCCTCCCCTTACCTTAATAATTAGAATAATATATAATTTTTGAATTTTTCTTCAAATAAAATCTTACTACTAGCTTTACTAACTGTTAAATCAAATTGATGTTTCTTCCTTTTTTTTTTCTCTTCTTCTGTTACAACATTTACAAGCCCTATTTATAAGCATTTTTGCCGTGATTACAGCCTTTCTATTTCAATTTCTTGTTAGCTAGTTACATTTGTTGGAGATAAGGGTAATTAGAATTTAGTTTAGGTACTATACGTGCAATCCCTATGATCTTATCCTCTCTTTTTTTCTCGTTTATGCTGATGTTGCAGTTTTTATTATATATATATATATATATATATATATATATATATATATATATATATATATATATATACTATATTTGATTAGTTTCTTTACCTAATATTTTTTTTTGTTAAGGTTACTCTTTATTTTTCTTCTAACGTAATTCATTTTATAATAAAATTATTTATTTATTTATTATTATTTTAGCATATCATAACAACTAAGTCCAATTAAAATTGGAATTCTGCAAATTTATCATCCTATAATTTTTATAATAACTTAAAAATTATTCATGAAAAATTTCAACTTACGTATATGTAACTAAAGATTAATTAAAATATTATATCATATACTTTATATTTAATAAGGTAGTTTTAAAGTATTTACTTATATAATTTTAAAAATTTTATAAATGTATTTATATTATTTTACTTATACAATTTATTCTAAAAATTCAAATTAACTATTTTTTTTTGCATTTAATAATAATGTAATATTGTACTAAAAATTTAAAATATGATATATGGTAACCGAAGAGTTTAAGATATCATAATAATTAAATATTATTTAGATTTATTCAATTTACTAAATATATAAAATTTAAAAATTATATATATATATATATATATATATTATTGAGAATTTGGAAATATTTCACTTCACCTATGACTTCAACCCACCCATGATTTGAATTCACAACTAAAATTTGATTATGAGCACATCTCATTCAACACTTGTGAAAATATCCTTTTCCTAATCATATATGATTTGACAACCTCATCAAGAAAATTCTAATTTGCCACATCCAATTGTTGTACCTTTACATTGAGTAGCCTTTCATCACTTTTCAACACATTTGTATGCTATTGTTTAATTACCCCTTCATTCCATTTTTGCCTTTGAGTGATAATAGATGATCTCATTACTTCCATCCTATTTTCCACTGTATTAAAATTACCTTTTATGAACTACTGAGCTTTAGGATAACCCCACTTTGTCATCAAGATATCTTTCCATACCTTTCTCTTACCAACCCAAGCAAGGAGCATAAAAATTTACTAGTAAGCATAGAGCTATCAAAATGGGTTTGACCCTTTGGGCTGGCTTGTTAGCTACAAAATGGGCTAGACTTGACTCTTAAAAGAAGGTATAAATAGAAGTGAGCCTTTTTTGCCTAATTACGTAAATGGACTTGGCACGACCTACCCTGTTGGACCATGAACTGACTTGAATGTAAATATAAATAATATAAATTTTAAAAATACATGTTATAATATGTATAATATATTGTTAAAAAATATATTAAATAAAAATATACATAAAATGTACATTTGATGTGAAGTAAATTTATACATATTATATATATATATATATATATATATATATATATATAATACATATAAAAGTATGTTTGATGTTATTTAATAATATTTTTAACAAATGAAAATTATGTTGTTCTAAAATGTATATTAAATTAATATATATATATATATATATATAAATATATTTTTATGTTATTTTAGACTTATTTAGGATGCGTTTTGGATTGATTTAGTAGTTGATTTTAATTGATTTGAATTAGTATTATAAAATAAATTTTAATTTTTATAAAAGTTTGAATGTTGATTTTTTTTAAAAAGACTTGTTTTGGTCTGGTGACCCAATATAGGGCAGGATGAACTTAGACATATGCAACTTAAATAAAATGTGGGTTTGATCGCGTTACCTGTTTTCCTGTAACAACTTGATGGGTCAGATTGAATTGGACTGATCTGTCCAAATTGTCAGCTCTAAAGTAAGCATAAAGAATCTCTTTTCCTTGAACATGAAACTCTTTTTGCAACACCTCTTTCTTCCAAATTATTAGGAACTCACCACTAAGACAATTAGGCGACTTAACCTTCCATTCATAATCTTCATTACTCCAAAGCTCCTTCACTTCCCATAGATGAATTTTGTTATATTTTATTTCTTGTAGAAAGCAAACATCAATTTTGTTCAGTTGTAGTACCTTCCTTATTCAGTGCCTTTTAAGTCTATCCCGAAAATGCCTTACATTCAAAGAAAAAAGTTTCATTACTATCTTTGACAGTTTCTCCTACACATAATTTCTGACTGATCGTTATCCTCCTTCTGGGCAATTTTCACAACATACATTGCATCTTCATCCAACCCCACCACCTGCAATTCCTTTGCTGATTTCTATATGTTACTCGGGTAAGTTGAGCCTCTGCATAATGCTTCTGTCCAATCACACCTTGCAAAATGGATACTTAACATCGTTTGTATAAGAGACTTCATGTAACTTTACGTGACATTCAAAATGGATACTTAACAACATTTGTACAAGAGACTTCATGTAGCTTTATGAGGCATTCCTTACATGCCCCCTATTCTTAAAGCTTCCTTTCCACCCCTTGAGTTCCCTTCTTATACCTCTGTTGTGTATTTTCTCTCCTAGCAAAGCCTCTTGGTTTCTCAAACCTAAGATAGTTTACCCACAACTTCTAATCTCCTATTAATCTTGTGGAGTTGTAGTATCATTACTCTTATGTCTTTCACGTCGACAAAGCGAACAAAGTCAAATTAGTACCCTTTCATATCTTTTTCATTGGGTATCACCACTTTTTTTATGTTTCCATACAACTTAAACACCTCCTACATATCTCTAGCTCTATACCCATCTAGAAAATGTGTGAAATAGAAGGATGTGTACTCTTTCTTTCTCCCACTATTTCTACCTTGATAAGTGTTTGAAAATCTACCTTCCTTCTTATATTTTTATTTTTTCTAATGTCTCAGCCTATCTCTTCAAACCTCTCGCCACTTCACTCATCTCTCGCTTTGTCCTATGTATAATTTAGTTATTGCATGATTTTTTAAGAAAATTACTTGGTTGTACTCCGATTAATACCTATTACTTGTTTTTGTTGCAATAATTTCTTCAATAATTATTTTATTTTGGCTTGTGAATTATGCTGACTTTTTATCTGAAAAAAGCATTAAGCGGCCTACGTATCTTCTATAAACTTCAACGAAAATGATACCGATCGATCCAGAGACGTAAAGTAATGGTTAAACTAAATCGTTTTTCAAAAAATGAAAAAACTGTTATCTTAATTTAATTCGGAAGTTTTGTAAGAAAAAACTAAATACAGTACTATAGGCACCGTTATCCAATTAAATTTGGAATATAATTTTACCTTAATAATATGCAAAATATTATTTATTAATAAAATTTAAAGTTTTATACATAATTAAGTGAATTAAAACTTTAAATTACATAGTACCACTGTATATGAGTGTTACCCATTTTGTAACGGGTTGATTGTAAATTTGAATTTCCATTACAGAATCGATGGCATTTGAATCATGGATTCGTGGTTAAAATAAAATAATCATGAAAAACGAATTTGAGTACAAAATTTTTGTGACTTGCATGCAGCCAGAACCGCATTTCATGTAGGGCATAAGCTATCCTACAAATGTGCAACGATGATGAGATTCCTTGTCTGTATTAGGACATCTTGCTTTGGAAATGCTCAGGGCTTCAAACGTGATCAGCAATAGCCTTATCTTTAAACGACGAACGAGTTGAAATTCCTTTTCTTCTTTCAATTCGATACTTGGAAAATAATTAAGGACTAGTACACGCTGTATGAAAGCCAAATAGAATCAAACTTCCAAACACTCCGTGCAATCAGATAGGAACTGACAAAATTCTCAGACAGCTTATTAACATTACAACCATCATATCCATATAGTAAAAGTAAATATTATACCACAATCTAATGTCACATCTAAGAAATTATTATTGGAATTTTCTAGGTTTAATTTCCTTTTTATTCAAATGATGGATATATTTAGTTTTGTACAAATTGATGGTTGAATAAAATAATTATGAGAGAATCCCATATAATTTTTATGATTTAGATTATCTACTATGAGCTAAGAATCACCCAATATATCTTTATTTGGTTAAGTCAATTGATAGAATGCCATGCTTATCCAAAAATAACTAAAATTGTTAGATGCTATAACGTGTTGGTAATACTAGGGTTTTTCTAATATAAGATTTCTCCACTTCTTAACACTCTATTTATTTGATATCATTTCTTCAAATAGCTCAATTGTTAGGTAAACAAAATGATATTTTTTTTCAAGAAAAAGGGATGATCTTACTTCTAATTAATATATATATATATATATATATATATATATATATATATATATATATATATATAAAATTCAACATCTATTAATTTTAATCAAACTGTACGTATTAAAAGATGACTTGTCCATAAGTTTGGTTCACTTATTTTATATAATCTATGTTTTGTTTAATTGATTCAACTTAATCCGTTAACTCATCAGAAGAAATCAAATCCATTTATTTTTTTACTTAATTTTATATAAATAAAAAAAATTAAAAAAACAAAAAATGGGCCAAAATAGGTTCCATATTCAATTCAAACCTATTAAAAAAATTAATTTTAAACCTAAGCATAATTTTTGTCTAACTTAGTCCACCATGTCTAGACTAGTCTAGTTAAGCCTAGTGAAACCTCATATATTTTAACAAGCCTATTATTGAATTATATGAAAAATAAATATTTATATTTCCTAAAAAACTTTTTTGCAAAAGTAATTATAATTTTCTTTAATATATGTACCTATTTTAAGGGTAAGATTATACTTTTCTTTTTTTTTTTTGTGAGTGCATGATGAATTTCTCTAAAAACTCTAGGTGTTGAAGAGTGTGATATCTATTAAAGAAGGCTCAATTAAGGGAGAAATTATTATATTTTTCAAAATTAATTAATTAATTTAATTATTCATAAATTATATGAATTAAATAATTATAAGTTGCATGCTTATTAGTTGAAACCATGTAAGATGTGGTGGTACAAGATTATATAATAATTTTTTAAAAGAATGTTCAGATTAGTAAATAAGCATATTAAATGAACAATGGTCTATTTGATCTCTTATTTATACCTTGGACCTTACACCTTTGGGCTTTATATCCAAAATATTTTTTTATAAACTAAAACATTTCATTAATTGAAACCATAAGGTGTCACTTTGATAGACCACACCCTTCATTACATAGTTGTGAAAAACAAAAAGTATTACAAATGTTCAACATAGTAAGAATTTGATGCAAGTTTTTTGGTGCTACACCACTCCCAAGCTAGAAGTTGGACAATCTGACCGATTCTTTGTACATCCATCAAGTAAAGTTTGAAGACTGCCACATTTTTTACCTTCCAAATCTACCAAACCAGACAAGAGACTATGCCTTTTGACGCACCGTTGAATTGTCAACCAACCTCCTAAATTGATAACAATGTGCTTGTGCCTTCCTTAACAGAACCATTGAGATGTCGCACCAGTTGCAAATTGCATGTCAGATTCTAGTATCAATGGTATAAGTAAACAAAAGGTGAATCTTGTTTCTTCTTTGGTTTAATACAAACCATAACTTGCCTCCCCTTGGAGAATGACTCGACGTCTCACTAGATTACTCCTAGTTGGTAACCTATCCATATCCAGCCGACAGACCAGAAACTGTACTTTTTATGGTGCTCTTTTTCTACCAAACCCACTTTAAGAATGATTGAGGTTGTTATTGCATTACTTTTGTCAATAACCTATACGTGACAACATTGAATATTGGCTGACCTTTTCTGCTTCCTACACCCACCTATCTGAGACTCCCTACTTAATCTCTATCCCAACTAGACCTCTTTCTAATCCTTCCACTAGTTCTTTCTCCCATGCAAACAACTATTGTCTCCACTTCCACTTTACTCTTATGTCTCTCATCATTTGTGAGACAGACACTATAGGATTTTGTGCTAGCCCATACAATTGCGAGTAAGCATCACAAAATTTCCATTCGCCTAACCACCCATCCTCCTAGAATAACACCACCCACCATCCCATAGGCCATATGACGCACATTCCTTGACCACCCGCCCTCCTGCCCTAGACCACCTTACTTAATAGAATGTAGATCCCTCTACCATCTAGAGCAACATTTACCCTTGGCTATCCAATGCTAGTTAGTTGAGCATGTTTGGCTTTTAGTAGCTACTCCACAAGCTATCTGACTCAACTCTCAGTCTACACTTCCTTTATCCCAATAAAGATAGATTAAACGCATACAAGTCCTTCAATCCAAAACCACCCAACTCCTTTGTGCTACACATTCTTTCTTGTAACACCCAATCCACCTTCCTATGCCCCTAGAACTCCTTCAAAGAAAATTTTTGAAAATAGATAAGGATTAGAAATGATACTTCTAGAAGCCTTCAGAAGAAGGGAAAAAATATACGTAACATAGACAACACTAACTTAAGTAAGACTAGCCTACCGACTATAAAAATGTGTTTGCTATCGCATGACTGTAATATTTTTTTATATCTAAAATATTACATATTAAATAATATGATAATTAGTGTTAGTTATAATTAAACAATAAAGTAATCTAACAATGGTTAAATAATAAGTATGCCAAATACTCTTTGGAGGGTTCGGAATAATTTGGGCCAAATACTTGTATGCACAGCACAAAGGTATATCGTAAAACTACAAAATACATAAACCGCACCGAAAAACATTAAATTCCATTACAGTTAAAATAATAAAAAAAGATTATTTTTTTAATGAATCATTAAGAATCAATACACTTTTTAGTAGTAGTTGTTTGTTTTGAAAATGGATCGGAAAGATTAGTTTGAATGGAAAATGAGTGAATTGGTTTGGTAAGAGGTTTAGTTGGTACTAAAATAAAAAAATCAATGTTAAAATCAGAAAATCAATTACGAACTAATAAAATTAGTAGTTCAATTGGTTAGAATAATTTTTATTTTTTTTTAAAAATTCAGATTTTTCTAAAAATAGTTCTTGTTTATCCCTTTTTAATTAAAAAATTAATAAAAATTGAATTAACTTAGCAATATAAAAATATATTTAGTAAAATTGTTTTTTTCATTTATAATTACGTCTTTAATATATTTTTTATTTTATAAATCTTAATTTTTATAATACATTAATAAAAAACGTTATTTTATTAAGATCGGTTTAATCAATGGTTCAATAATGGTTAAACCAAAGAACTATAAACGAGTACTTTTACCAGTTCGATCACCGGTCCTATTTTAAAAACACAAGATAAAATCATGATTATTTATCTTTTCATAAATTATAATTTATACATATTAAAGTAAAAGTTTTAAATGGAAATTATGATATATATATTTATTTTTAACTAAATTAATAATGTTTTAGTTAATATTTATAAATAAATATTATATAAAAATTTATAAATAAGTAAATAAAAATTACATTAAAATATTGTTTTTTATTTTTTTTAAAATGTAGAAAATAAAATTGTAATGTAATTATTATCTTGTATTCTTTATTTAATATGTTTTATTGTAAAAGCATTAAGTTAGTATATATTTATTTTAATTTTTCACGCTTAGCTAATAATATATTGAATTAAATATGCATCTTCTAAAACTTTTCCCTTTTAAATTTTATTTTCTACCTATTAAATTTTAAAATTTGTAAAAAATATCAATTAAAACAAGATTAATTATTTGAAAATTATCTAAATATATTGAACTGTATACACTTTTTTTACTATTGAAGTGTATACACAGATCATAAATATAAAAATAAACTATTTAATGAAAATATATTTATTTATGTTTTTCTAAATTATTTAAATATTTTTTAACACAACTAATTTTGTTTGTGGTTAATTTTATTTTTCAAATTTGTTAAAATAATGAGTTTAATGGATATACACTGTCAGTATAAAAGATTTTTACACTGATATTCAATCATGACTTTACATTTACATGATTTTTAAAGTGGTAATTTTTTCAAATTTATCATAAATGAAAGATTATGATTAAATGTCAGAATATTTTTACACCTAACAGTATATACCACTTAAAATTTAAAATAATAGCAAATAAAAAGTGTATTGATCTGTAATAATCATAAAATTTATAATTTTAATCTATACCGTTAAAAGAGATTTACTTGTTAAAATCATTAGTAATTAATAATTTTAAGGTTACAAATGCAGTTATTTTTTTGGCACCGGTGATATGATATCGGTGGTATGAAGTATTACTCAGTGACTAATTTTTGTTAAAAAATACATTTATATTTTTTTTTCATTAACAACTAGCATTTATAAAATATATTTTTTTCCCAATACTTGAATTCGGTATCTTAGTATATTAAGTCCGATATCACACTATATGTGTAATATCCAAACTGTAGAATACTGCTAAAGTTGGAATGATTTCATATATATTGATTTGGTCTGCTTTCTTACACTTACAAAATGATTATCCAAATTTAGATTAATTAGCCGATTAAAATTGATATCTATATCCAGCTTTATACGTACCAAAAAATTAAGCTTTATATTTAGATATGATATTCTATGTGGATGTTTTTTTCCTCTTTAATAGTCAAATATAAAATAGAAAAGTTATGTTTCTCTTTGTGCCACTGGTTTCTGTATGCTTTCACAACCCAACACCTATTCGGATATTTTATATGAAACATCTCTTTATATCTTTTCTTGTATAGTTAAGTTACATAAGGTGTCTCGCAATCCAATCCTTTATTTGAGTATAATTTTTTAAGATAAGAAAAACAACTTTGTTTTTTATGATCAAGATTCAAGAGTACAAAGCAAATCAACTTTTGTGAAGGCTCTTGTTCTAATTTCTAAAGTAGTGCTTGGTTGATTTATCTTCCATACGCATTGCGCCCCCTCCACCCGAGTTGATTTTGATTTCTTTGTAGTTTTTTTTTTAATGCACATAACATTTATGCGGAGTTAGTAAAAAAAAAATAAAATTATACGGTGTATCCACCAATTTTATTGATAACTAATATCTATAGAAACATTTGACTAACAAAAAATTTTCATTTATAGATTAGTACATGGATAAGAAATAGTTATTTAATTTAAATTAAATAATATATATGTACAGAAATAAATAAAGAATAAACAAATGTGCGGCATGGAAAGCTTATTCATTTTATCAATATCTTTAAACCATGCGATAGTATAAAAGAATTATGGAATAATTTTTTTTAAAACTTAGGGAGTAATATCTTTTTTATTATTTATTTAATACTATTCCTAAATATATAACACAAAAGTTTCTTTTTCTTTTTATATGAATTTTTTTAAATCATTTTTTGACCGAATACTTTTAATCGCTTTATAATAAATGCATTTTCTCTCTTGTTGAGATTGAAGATAGGATTAAAATTTATTAATTAATTAGATAAAAATAATTAAATAAAAAATTATATCATAATAAAGTTAAAGATAATATTAAAAAATAACTATAAATTTAATATTTTTAATTAAACTAACTAATTTTTATAAAAATATAAATTAAATAAATATTTCTTAAATAAAAGTGTCTAATCTAAGATGACGAAATACATTACCAAAGGATATATCGTGGACGTTATAAAAAAAAGGATATAACGTGTGGAAACAACAAGTGCCAACAAATCTGTGGCATCTTATATGTAGATTGATCCAAGAATTTATGAAAATAATTAAATAATCAAATCCATTAAATTGATAGTGACCAATTGAATTGGTGGTACTAGTGACTATACTGATTTTAGGCTCTTTTTTTTCTCAGTAAATTTTCCTGCACACCCCAATAATATATTAAATAATAAAGATATTTTAAAATTATTATTCTTCACAATAAATAATCTAAGAAGAGTGCTCAATTTGAAGGAAGGAGAGCATGGTTACAAAGAGAGGAAGATGAGTTAGAAATACTATGGAGAAGGAAAGAGTGATTGTTAGGGAGACACTGAGGATGGCGGAGGAAGGAGTTTAAGGAGAAGTAAAAGGGATTAGGGGAAGACAAATTGTTGGGAGTATATGGGCTATACAACTTGTAGGAGAGGAGTTAGACTGGAATAGGATCCTTCATAATGGTAATATGGATTTGGTTTTTTTCAAGTCTAAATTATTTATCTTGGAGTATTTTCGTACCAATTTTTATGAATCCAAATTAGGTAATGTAAATTTTCGTTTTTACAAATCTCGATTATCTAAGCTCATTCTAAAATATTTTATCTAGACTTTACCTACTTTAAAATACTTTATCTACTTATGAATTTGGATCAAGTATTTTAAAATGAGTCCAAATTAAATAATTCATATTTGTAAAAAACAATATCTAGATTATCTAATCTAGATTCATTAAAATTAGCATCGAGTGTCCAGGATACATAATCCAATTTAAAAATCCAAAGGCCATTTGGTCATTCAAAAATATTTTTGTCCTATAGAAATTCACGATGAAGTTATGGCTTGGAACACAAATTGGTATGTCTTCCTGTACAGGCTTTAATGAAAAAGTCACTAGGAGTTCAAAGAAAAAAAGTGGCACTGTACATTTTTTCGAAGTAAATGGTACAATATATATATATATATAAACAGAATGTTTTATCACTGTACACCATAAAAAAGAAATTCTACCGAACTTTCTATACCCTGTTCAAGGCTCTAAGCATGTACAAAAAAGAGCCTATACCAATCTGCAACCCAACAAAAATAAAGCATCCCCACCACACTACCTAATCTACATATTTTTCATATAATTCAAGCGTTACTATATCAATTGGAAAAAACACAGCCCTACTTAAACCTAACATGTATCAGAACCATTTTCATGATGTTACTTGAATGAAAGATAAAATATCAAGAGACTCCAAAGTTTTATTATAAAAAATAATAAGGTTTGATGTTTAAATACCCCATACAGTCACATGCCAAAATAGGTACTTAAATTTTCTTCTCTATCTACCCCTTTACCTTAACCTAACCACATGCATCAATTGTACAGAATCATCTCGTAACGGTAAAACTTAGTCAAGCCATTGCATCACTCTATACCACACAGATAGAGAACCTTACAAGATAGAAATAGATGTTTGTTATCTTCCTCTGCTCTTTACACAATATGCAACTTTAATTAAGGTCCTAGAGTGTCATTCTTATTGTTCTCATCAAGTTATCTATTGTTGAAATTTTGTTCAACAGAAGTCTCCATGAAAAAGCAAAAATTTCGAAGGCAATTTATCCTTCCAAAACCATTTAAAATGGGGCATTTTTTGTAGAAATCCATATCTATTGATCTTTCTCCTACTCTATAAAATAAAAATCCTGCAAAAGAGCCTCCAATGTTATTAATAATTCTTTTTCACACTCAAAAACCTTCCTTCTCCAAGACCACTTCAAAAATACTTCTTCGAACATATCTCCTCTCATATCATGAACATTTATCTCCTTTTTTTATGTCAAGGAGAACAATCTTGATTACTTTTCACTTAGCAAGCCACCACCTAGCCAATTATGCAATCAAAATAGAGTTTCTTTTTTATTGATTTATTTTCCTTCTTATATTATTTGAAAATCATATGGGGATTAGTGCACTAGAATTATCTATAACCATATATTCTTCCACAAAATAGACGACTTTACCAACCAAGGAGTAAGGTAAGGGATATTTAGAATGAGCCATATCTACTTCTTAATAAAAGACACAAAATTGTTTTTTTATCAATTAAGAATCCCCACCTTCTTTTAACAACCAAAGTAAGATTAAATTTAACTAAACATTTAACATTGATACCACTTTTTTTTTTTTTGACAAACACACCCTCTTCCAACTTATCTAAACAAGTATATTGTTGTCTTCACTCCCATCCCATAAAATCTTCAGTTATAGTCTAATTAAAGCATGAACTATATTTTTTGGATTTTATAAAATAAGAAGTAATATAGAGACAAATTAATTAAAATAGAGTTTATCAAGCTACCTCTAAAAAACATGTTTTTTCCTTTCACCCTACCAACTTTTTTTTAAAAAAATTTCACCACCACATCCCAAGAAACAGTACGCTGAGAATTAACTTAATTGAAACTCCCAAAAACTTAAAAGGCGACAAACTAATATTAGTACAATTCATCACACACCCGAGAGCAACATGTGAAAAATTATAATCAATATTTAGTCCATAAAAATGAAAGTTGGCATTCTACATGCACGCTTATCATAATAATTTAACAAAATTAAAGATAATCCTTGTCTATGGATCGGAATTGCATTAGATTATAACTTAGAAGCATCCAACATTGTCCTGTCTTGGCAATGAACTTAGAAAGGACTTGAAGGGAGAAAAAGAAAACAAAGGTGTACGAAATCCAATTCCAAAGTATGACAACTTCGGGTATTATTGCTACAACCAAGAACCACCATGTCCAAGACCCTTTTCGCTAACGCCGTCTAATCTTTCCGTCTTAGCTAACTCTCATTGTTGGCAACTAAGCAATCAAGATTTTCTCTAAACTTCACTCAGATTCTAGAACATGAACTTACGGAAAACGTAATTAACACCAAAAAATTAATATTAATCAAATCAATCCTTGACGAGCTAAGCGTGCTACTATAAAGTTTCGGTCGATAGCATAATACTCTCTTGTCTCTCCTGTGATATTTATAAAAAATAAAAATCAAATCTTCAAAATCAATAAAATAGTTATATTAATTAATTTTATGTTATTTTAAAATAATTAGTGCATTTAATATTAGTTATAAATAAAAAATTATATTTAATAAAAAGATTTGTATATATGTCTGTAGTTACATGAAAAATTGCTACGGGTCTCATAATTGTAAATAGATTTTGTAATAAAAAGGATAAAATTAATTTAATAATTAATGTGAATCTTTTTATATTTTTTACATTTTAAAATAAAAAAAAATTCAAATTTGTTTCTTATGAGTAGAATGAGAAGAAACACTACCAATAATACATATGCGTGCTTCTTCCGTGGGAAACTAACAATATGTTTGGATACCTACCATAATTGATTATAGGATCCAAAATTATGCTGAACATTTGAAATAATAAAAATAACTATTTGCTGCTTTAGTTTTTTACGTAATTTTACAATTGATTTTAGAAAAAATTGAATGTAACCCAAAATTACATGCATGGTAATAAGACTTTGTATGCACACAATGAGATATTTTTCCAGATAATTTGGCCACAGCTGTTAACTGTTAATTTATCTACTAATCAAATGGTAGCTTTGTTTAGCACATTTAAGTTAAGTGCAGGTAGGTAGGTGTCTGCTGGGTCTACACTTGGGAAGAAAAAAACAGCAGCTTGGTTGTTTTATTTGATTCCGTGTTTTCATTCAATGAGGAATTGCAAGTTATGTGAATTGTTACGTTGAATTTCAAAATAATGGGACAGATACTCTTCTATATATGGTTCAGAATTGATTGATCCTTCCTTATCCTACAGAAAGAACAGGCCGTGAAAGAGAAACATCAAGAATAAATGTACAAACACAAAGCTGGGTTTTCTCTTTCTAGGGGAATAATCACTGTTTGGAGTGTTTGTCCTTATGCAAGGTATTTTAGAATGTGACAGATTCCTAAGATTAGATGACATTGAATATGTTGTTATTTCATAAAGACCTAAATAAAAGTGTGAGCAATTCATCCATTTTGAGGTTGAGATAAAGCAATCAAGTCCAATTTGAAGACATATAACTATAATGAATGAGAGTATAACATAGATTTTGCACATGGTCGGTCTGCTGATGCTCCATTTGTTGCAAGGAAGAAAACGGCAGGGTATTTGATGCTTCAATTTATTTATCACTATATATAACATGGAACATCCATGTTGGAACTTCTAATTAAACTATTGAAAAAAGAAAAACCTATGTGTATAGAGCTGTCATTGTTGAAGAAACAGCCAAGACAGCAAAATACTGTGTACAATTTTTCATCTTGTTCACTTGATTCTGTCGGCTAGTTTATGTTTAAAGAGGAATAAAGTATATAGCGCACATGAACAAAGGTAAATCACTGCAATATGTGGATGGAAGGACAGATATATGTTCATGGTGGTTGTACATGCTTCTTTTGTTGAGAAAATGGCCAATTCACAAACACTCTTTTTATCGTACTTGCCTCGAATTGGAAATTGCTGAGAGTAAAAACTTTTAACCTAATCTATCAGCTTAGTTAAATTGTGAGTCAGAATATTTATGCATGTTAAAGCTGCCCTTTATGTGAAAATATTCGTCCCAAAAGTTAATTTATGGTTGGAGAGTTCTCAGTGAATGTAAACTTGTAAACCACTGGTGTTTAATTTAGGTGCCAATTACTGATCCTGTAACGTGCTCAATATTACCAAATGAAGATACATGGACACATTAGTCATTAGTCGAGACACGTGATTAACATGCATGAATTGTTTTCAACTTTTCATGTTACAAGTTCTCACGTTTAATTTTGAACGGTTGATCGAGTTTGTCTAATGTGTAATTCATTATTTACCAATTTGGAAGATCTAATATTGACATAGATGGTAAACTTGGGAGCAAAAGTACATAAAAGGTAGAAAGTGAAGAAAAATAGAGTGGTAGAAAGAAGAAAAAAGTGGTGATGTAGCATATTAGAGAAGTATAGAATGCGAATGCAAAGGAAGAGAAATCCATAGCTGGCTATTGATAGGTATGACAGGAGATGGGAAATGTTGAAACTTTTTGAACTGATTCCAGGCATACCTTTTTGGGTTGCCTGCCACATGAGTTGGTCCTAGTTAGTTGTATTTGCAATTCCGCTGAAGCCCAAACCTATGCAATCTCCTTTTTTATTTTTACTTAATTACTTTTTGTTGAACGGATTTCCATATTACACAATTCACGTGAGGGATACACAGTGGTGGGCCCACTGTTACATCAGTTTCGGAATGATGCTTTGCCTTAGCCTATTGTGAGTACCCAGATTTGGAAGTCACCCCAAGCCACACCCTCACTGTTATAACCCGACTTGGGTCGGTACATAAATTCAAGATTAATTTAATTATAAATTATTGGGTTGGTATGTTCTTTTATATTTTTTTCAATAAATTTAACCTAACTCGTTTTTTAATGAGCTGAATTAGTTGGATTAATTAAATTATAGTTTTAAAAAATATTTTTTAATTATTTTTAAAAAAATTTAAAATATTGTTTTGTTAGTTTTTTAAAATATTTTTTTGGATTGAGTTTGGTTTCATGTTTAATTTATGAAATCCACCTCTTCACTTGTAATGGATTGAGTTCAATTGGGTTGAATCAACTTTCACTTAATCATACGAAAAACTGAACCCAATTTTTTTGAGTTAAATTAGATCACACTGAGTATTCGGATTGGTTAACCCCATGAACACCATATGTATTTTTTATTGATTGAAATTTATAAAAAAAAAATTATAACATCTTGTCAATTAATAAAATAATAAGTTGCTTGGTTTTACAAATTATGTATATTTTAACTTAAAATTAATCATTTTATTTTAATAAATAATCCTTTAAAAAGTTGATAAAAAGTTATTACCTTTTCTTTCCTAAACAAATAAATTAAATACACTAAAAATATGTTTTTTCAACATGTAATTAATTTCTTTTAAATATTTGTGTGTATAATATATAGAATGCATAAATTTATGTATTACATTTTTTAATAATTAGTTTTTATTTAAATTCTATTAAAAGTTTCATATTTAATAAGTACATCCTATTTATTAAATTTAATAAGTTATTTATTTTATGAATACTGTATAATAATATTATTAAAATTAATTATATATTATTTTTAATAGATAGAATAAATAATAGCATTTCATTTTACATAACATTATAAACATGTTACATACATACATTAATTATCATACTTATTCAAGTCTTGTAAATAGTTAATTGTTTATATATTATCAATATTATAACTAATAACATAACACAATCAAAACATTATAAATATATAATCAAAGTATCGAAAACACCTAAAATTATATATTATTATGATTATTATTATCAACAAATCAAAATTTATTCTATAGAAAACAACATTGTCTCATAAAAAAACATTATCCTAATTGGGTAATTTAACAGTTATTTATCTCAATAGAAGTAATTATGTGACACATCATTAATTATATCATTATTAATTTTTAAAACGGTAGGAAAAATTTTTAAACAATAAAATTAAAAAAATAAAAATAAGAATATTTCAATAAATTTAGGATTTATTTTTAAAAAAAATTCTGTTATTTACAAAAAATTAACAATGACGTAATTAATATTGTACCAACAATCACGTTCATTAAGATAAATAAGTGTAAGCTAACAATTCCAACAATTATTACGTGTATTTTCTTTCATTATTAATTTTTAAAAGAAAACAAGTTTTAAAAACTTCTCATCGTGTCACCTTTACTCTCTTTTTTGTCAGTGGAACAAAAAATAAAATTTAAAAATATTAAAAAATATTTTTAACAAATGCTAAAATCAAAATGTAAAAATTAATATTGAAGACTGAAAGTTAATTAATCCATAATATTATAATCGTATCAAACTAAGAACAATATATTTTGTGGTAGTTAATCTTAAAAGTATAATTTTGGAATTTTGATATATTATGTTTTATTTGTTTTATAAGTTTGATAATTGAAAATAGGTTGCTTCGATTTTCAAATATCCTGTAACTAAAACATCACAAAGAGCTTTTAGAACCATTCTGTTGCTTCTCATGTAGAAGCCAGACAACATCGTAATGATTTGAAGATACGAGGAGTAAAAGTAGACTGGGCCATCTTTTAAACAAGTACTGGCCCAAGTTACCAACATAAGGGCCTCAACAAACTGCATGGTTCGCCAGAGTAGTTACTTGCCCAGAAACAACAAAAAAAAATCCAGAATTAAAATATTAAAAAAGAACAATTTTTATTAAAGTAAATAATAAAATTATGTAAATTATCAATTTTTTTATAAATATTTTAAATTTTTACCTAAATATGATATTACGATGAAATCTTTATACTTCAAGTTCGACCAAATACATTCTGATCAAATTTATCAAAACAAATTTGGTCATTAATTTGGTTTAAACATAAGATTAGAGGATTAACTGTGACAAGTCATCGGTTGACTTAATATACATTAAAAATTACTAACATATTTATCCATCCATATTTAACTTTTTCAGGTTTAATAGTATAGCTTAATAATTAAAGAATTTATTATAAGAAACAATTAATAGTTACTAACTTAGCTTATGAATAACTGATTATTATTTTTATTTAGTTGATTTAGGTAACTTTATATTTTGTGATTGAGTATCTGTTTTTTGCTAGTTAAATAAATTTGTATTTAAAAAAAAAATCTTATGAATTTTCGTAATTAGGTACAAAAACTTATAGAAAATAGTCTTTTTACGTCATTTATTTAATGCCTTTTACAATATTTTAAAAATTGTTGTAAAAATAGTTGTTATAAAAAGTTATGATGGTTTTTCAAGGGTTGTAAAAGTTTATTTTCTAAAACGTTTCTTACGAAAGACATTTTAAAAAAACTTCACTTTACATCGCTTTTTAGTAATAAAGTTTTAAAAAATATGTCTTCAGTACATAAATTTTTTTTTTTAAATAACCATAGTAAAACGTCTTTGTTTTAAAATATTTTTTAAAAAATCATTATAAAAGATAATATTTTCTTCATTGTTTTTTTCAGTAAATTTTTTTAAAAAAACTTACATAATCTATGAATATAATTGATTTAAATTTAGTGTTTTTTATATATTTTCTAATTTGTAGTATATCTCCAAAACCTATAAATTATATTAATAAGTTTTCTGCTAAGATTATACAACTTTCAATAAATTTGATAAATATATATTTGTAAATTACTTGAATACAATCAATAAAGCATAAATTGATAAAAATTAATCTAAAATACTTCATATGTTGAAACATATATAACATTGTGAACTTATTTTCCATCCAAAATATTCTACAACTAAAATGTGTCAAAAATAAATAGGTATAAGTAATGTATCCTAATCAATGAAGCCCAAAAACATTTTATATCAGCCTGAAGCCTAAATGATAGTGTATATTCAATGCATAACATAATAACCACACTCTCAACCTCCCTTTTGTCGATTACACTGAAAAATAAAAGTGACTATAATTATAATTTTATAACATATAATAAGAATTCAATGGTTGTAAAAAACTTGTGGTATAATCCAAATAGGGGACTTGGATTTCCTTTTTCCCTTTCCATCCAACATTTGATAACCTCTTAATACACTATATTAGAGATAGACAAACATTATGAGAAAAAACTATATAACATGACAAATAAAATTAAATTTGTTAGAAATCAAACGTTACCTATTTACTATTTTGTTTGATATCATTTTCAAGTAAATTTTCTATAGAATAAAACCAAATAACAATATTTTCGTTAGACACAAGAATCATCACTTGTCAATGTTTCTTACATTGATGATCATTCAATTAGTCTCTACACAAATACACAACACTTGGCATTAAGTTATATATAACTTACTCATCATAGTAAGGTGGCAAATGATTTTTTTTTTAATCCATAAAATTTTTTAACATATATTTTGTTATATCTTTACTCTTATTTCTTGATTTTTGTATATGTTGAGGTTCAAGGGATCCATACACATTGTCTTTACATGCATCGACAGATATTTTATTATAAAAGCTAACCTGTTAAAAAAATAATAATAGTATTTAAATACATATTATGTAATCAAACTAAAATTATATTCTACTTATAATATCCACAACTATATAACTGACATGTTAAACCACACACTACCACTCAATATTGGGAGAACATAATGTCCACCAAATACATGAATATCCACAACTATATGTACATTGGGAGAACATAATGTCCACCAAATACATAAACATCCTATGGAACTTGTAATGTATTATGCTATGGATTACATTCAATAAATCAACAACTAATTATTTTACCTATTTTGGTGTATTATCTGATTTATCGGTTTTAAGTTTGATATATCAATAACTTGAACATATTTCTCTAATTGTTGAGTATCCTAAACATGAATAAAATAATAGTTCTAAGCAATGTATTTTTGTATAATGGATTTTTAATAAACATAAATCCTACCAAAAGGAAATATGTACCTTGGTTGAAAATGCTCTCGCCAAGCGTTTCAGTCAAGCAATAAAACCAACAACAACTTCTCTTACCAATTGCACTCCTACCAATTTATGAACATATATTGTGGAACCCCTTTCATAAACTCTCCCAATTACAACTAATCGAATATGATCATCTTGAATGTATAAACTACACCGAGTAGAGGTATATAAAAAAGCAATAGGATCCACCTCCCTTATATGATAAGTAGGAATAGCAACGAGATCCTTCTCCCCTAAGTGAATTGTAGCAGTAGTTATGTGATCCAACTTTCCTAAGTGATCAATGGTAGTAATACCAACACAACCATCCTTTGTGTTTTGTGTTGATACGAGTGGAAGGAATTGCTTCAACTTTAGTTGCAAAAGGTTGTTGGGATTGAGAATTTAAACTTTGCAATATAGGACCAAATTCCCTCGTAAATTCTTCCCTTAGCTATTCTTTTATCTTTTGTGTAACTTGTTGCAACTTCACAGGATTCATCGATAATGATGTGGTAGAGTAGAGATAATGGTCCAAAATGTAATATCCCATTTTTTTAGAAAAATAACATATTAATAAAAAATTTAGTTTATATTAATAGGTTTAAATTAATTTACTATTTGTTTTTATTAAAATAAATTGAGGATTGATTTTATAAAATAAACATGGGTGTAAATAGTAAGAGAGGTTAAATTTGGATTTGATTTTAGAAGCTCAACAAAGGGTTAAGTTAGGATAAAATTAAAGGTCTTTGGGTGTTGCACTTTAGTTCACGTTTCTGACTCTAGAGTTAGGAGAGAAAGCTGCAGAGGAAACCTTGCCATGAGAGTTTGAAGAGCAAAGTTTGGGGAGTTGAGGCTACACCTTTTATAATTAGGATCACCTTTCAAGGTAAGGGATGAGAAATTATCTCTCATATAACATGCGTAGGGAAAGTGGGTAATGAAGCCATCCCTAGCTTCGATAAGTCATAAATAAGTATTAGATATCTTACTAATTTATTTTGTTAGATTGTTGTATTATATGTACATTATTGGATTATTTGGATGTGATGATTCTGTTGGCAAAGGTTTCCCATTTTTATACCCTAGAGATTACTACCTTGAATACAACAATGGGAAGAAATGACAATCTAGAATCAATGCATTTGGTGTTTCTGAATAGTTATTGGATGTCTACATTAATTTATTTTGTTTGATTGATGATATGAGGTGTTCTTTTTTTACACCAATAAATTAGTGTTCTTGAATCTGCATTAATAATAACAATTGTAGTGGTCTTTTGTAGTCCTCTGTAATTGGTTATAACAATTGAATTAGTTGGAGATAAGGTTATCATTGATTAATCATCGCTTGTGTGTTTGTTTATCATTGTATTTGGTATATTAGTTCATATAATTATGAATTATGGGATAAAGTATACTAGGTATAATGATAAATTTGGCATGAGGTGTTCCCTTTTGTACCCTAAATATTAGCCATAGTAATGGGTGTCTATAGTTGGAGTAGTGTTTTTTTGGTTTCTTGTGATTGGTTATAATAACTAATTTAGTTGGAAATGAGAGTATCATTAGTTTATCATTGTTTAACATTTTTTTTATCTTAAGAGTTGATTGAGAATTATTTAATTTAAATTTCACAATTTAGAGTGTGCTTTGAAGGATTAAGGAAACCTTAAGAGAGGGAAACAATGGAAAATCGTAATGCATGTTTTACTGTCAGCATTCATGATCTTCGAATGAGAAAACTAATAAGAAAACAATGCAAATTGAGAAATTTGTCTGCATGAAAATTGTAGGCCTAAATATTATCTAACTAATATCATTGGTTTCACCACAAAAA
This sequence comes from Psophocarpus tetragonolobus, assembly GCA_037954015.1. Taxonomy (NCBI): domain Eukaryota; kingdom Viridiplantae; phylum Streptophyta; class Magnoliopsida; order Fabales; family Fabaceae; genus Psophocarpus; species Psophocarpus tetragonolobus. The sequence continues at coordinate 85,067,034 of CM075689.1, forward strand.
GATACTTAGAACTCAAGTTATGATTAGATTAGTGACTAAAGGTTGAACTGCTAGAATGAAGCATATTTTACAATATGATTGTTAGGTGAGAAAATGAATAGGAAAACGATGTAATTTGAGAAAGTGGTATTCATGAAAGTTGTAGCCTTAAATGTTATATAACTAATGATTGGTTTCATCCCAAAAAGATACTTAGAACTTAAGTTATGGTCAGATTAGTGACTGAAGGTTGAACTACCAAAATAAAGCGATAGATTCATGTTTCCTCTAATTTTTAACATAGTAAATGTTTGCTTTAACTCTTGAGGTAAGCATAAGAGTTGTAGATAAATTTCCTAGATTTTCAACTAGATAATAAACAATATCATAGGATTAATAAATTTCTAGATATTACATTTATACTCCATAAAGGTCATAGAGACGTATTAGAAAATAAGTGACGAAATCTTCAAAATTTAGAAAATGTTGTGATGAGATATGAATGTAATAATGCTATGTGTATATGTGAGAAAATGAATATATTCAATATTCTAAATATTATTTTATGCATGAGAATATGTGTTTTGGGTAATTTGTGTTAAAAACTTATTTGTGCTAAGAGTTAAGTCTAATTTGTTGCTTAGTAGTGTGTGAACTCTGAATTGCTTGATCATTTGTGAAGTTTGGACTTTGTTTAGCAGTCCTTAAGTCTTTTTGTGTAGTCATATGTTTAGATGTATGATGTATCTTATAATTATGAGTGTCATGGATGATTGAATGTTTGAAAGTTACTTGAGGTGTGTGAATTGGGGGTTTGTTTCAATGTGTGATATTGATGTTGATTTCAATTGGATGCATAATGTGTTCATGACGTTGTTCAGAGTGTGCTTGATGAGGTGTCATCCTAGTTACAGTTGGGGATGGAGTGTGATGACATAATTAGATGTTGATATTGTTATTTATGTTGATGATGATGGTTAGAATGTAACTAACAAGATGTCATCCAGCTATAATTGGAGGTGAAATGTGATAACATGATTAAATGTTTGCATTATGATTTGTTATGGATGACATGATGCATGAATATGGCATTCGAAGAGGTTTTTGTAAGGATCACCCATTGTGTGGTGCTGTAGATAAAATATTCTTTGGTTGTTTTGCATTGCATGGTTATATTTACGTGTTACTAGCATAGAAGAAGATTCACTTTAGGTGGACCTGTAGTGAGATGATTGTACATATGTGTTACTGATGTAGAAGAAGATTGTTTCAGATGCATAAAATTAAATTTATAAGAACTAAAATAAAGATAACGGCTAAGTAAATTACAAGGATTAAAAATTTTTAACTAACATACCAATTAAGGAATTATGTCACAAGCAAAAACACTACCAAATTGAAAAGGATGTATAGAAATCGATGGTAGTTGAACCTGAAATTACAAGTAAACTTAAATAAAAATTAATGTAGTAGATATTTTGTTCAAAAGCATTTGGTTTATTAAGGCATGAGTATGACTACATTTGTATTAAAATAATAGATGTAAGAGAAAAATTGAAATTTATCAGGTGACAAATTAAAAAACTAGTTAGCTTAGAATTAGGCAAACATGACCTAAGAAAGTAGGCTTATTTTCTTATGCAGCATTAAAAGAAAAAGAATATATAGGTAACATTTGAAGATAGTATTGCGAGAGGGAGCATTCAAGAGAGGAAGCGTTCAAGAGAGAGGGAGTGCACATGTTAATTTGTAACTTATTTTAATATTGAAAACAGTAGAACATTTATAAATATAAACATTTTAAAATAATAAAATCTTAAAATAGTTATTTTAAAATTGTTTTAATAAGTATATAAACTTAAGAAAATTACCATTTTACCATTGTATTTAAAATATAAGCATTTTAAATCACTGTTTTAAAAAGTAGATTTTGTAGAAGTGTTATATAAAATATTGTGTTTATTTAATTTTATCTGATTACACTAAAATTGTTACATTTTCACTGTAAGTTACTATTTAATTACTATGAATTAGTATTAAATTATTTATTTTTACCTTAATTTATTGATTCATTTTCAAGTCTTGGATTTAGTTCTTAGGTGTGTTATTTTTTAATTCTTATCAAAATTTGCATTTTTTAAATAAAAATTGTCAAGTAAGGTGAACAGGTTAAAAAAAATCAATTTGTCAGGTTCAAGTGGATCATATAACTAGTTCATCTTGGTCAACCAATTGGTTTAATTGAATTGGTTGCATGACCAAATAGAAATCCAACTTGAGCTAGCTGACCCTCTATTCTGGTCTAATTAGTTGGACCGATGGGACCAAATTGATTTTTATACTATGCTCCTGAATATACTTGATCTTCTTAATTCTTTTAATATTTTTTCTTTTATCTTTTTCTCTGAATTCAACTTCATTAATTTTGTAAGAAATTATTAATAGTTAAAAGTAGCTTTATATCATAATTCAAATTATTCATGGTCAATCTAAAATAAAAAATATATATTAAAAAATTTATTTATTACAAAATTCTAAATATAATATATTATAAATAATAAAATATTTTCATTAAAAATGTAATTATACAAAAATAATATTATTCAAATTACATAATTTGGAGGATAAACACTCGTCCTGATTAAACATTTGAATTAGTTAATTTGGACCAATACTATGAACATCTAAATTAGCTAATCTTGTGGACCAAAAATTTGTGAACATCTGAATTAGCTAATATGGAAGACATATTATTAACTTCCAAATTAACTAATTTGAAGGAGAAACATATTATCAACATCTGGATTAACTAATACGAAGAAGTAACATTAGTAGATGAGTGATTGCAAGTCTATAGTATTATGATGAAGAATGAAGGGTGTGTGAGTTCTCCTTGAGAGGTTCATGGGAAATGGATGAAGGAGAGAATGTGTAATGGAAGGAAAAAGGAAGGTGGGTTTTTCATTTTAAGTGAAGGACATTTTGAAAAACTACTACTTATGACATATGTATGAGCAAAACAATGGGTGCAAGAAACAACACTCAAGATGTATTCACTTGGGTTGTGTGGATTGGTGTCGTATCAATGTTTAGTAGGTTGTAGGTTATTTCTCCTTGCAACTCCATAAACTTTTTCTTGCACCTCTATAATATATCAAAGACTAAAATATCCTTGAGTAACTCTTCATAATGGGTAATCTGGATTTGGTTTTTGTCAAATCTAGATAACATAATTTGAACGCATTAATATTTTCTTTTCAAGTCTGAATTATGTAATTTGAATGTTACTTTTTTTCCCCACAATTTCAGATTCATTAAAAATGTTTTTTACAAGTCTAGATTATCTAATTTGACTTTTATTACAAATCATAGTTTTAATGAATTTGGACTACCAAATCTATATTCATTAAAACTATGTTTTGTGATACAAGTTCAGACTAGGTAATTTAGGCTAATCAAGACTTGTATTACAATACAAGTTCAAATTAAATAATCCATACTTGTAAAAAAATTTGAATTACCTAATCGAGAGATTTTTTGACAATCCTGGATCACCTGATTTAGACTTGTAAAAAAATATATTTTTTAAACCGAATTTGGGCAAACCCCCCTCTAAATTACCTAATTTGGACTTGGGAAAAATATATTATAATGAGTACGATTTAGGTGATTCGAATGGCAAAGATCAAATATGGATTCTAAAAAGTACTCAAAGTATTTTTGTCCTTTAAAATATATGGTAGTGCATGGAGAAATTTGTGGAGGTGTAAGGAGAAAAAATCGTAGGTTGTCATATTTTATATTTGGCCCAATTTGAGAGTTGGTTTGACAAAAATATAACTTAATTTTGTTTAAGTAATTGAAATTCGTGATTTTTTATAATTGGGTTTAGGTCTAGTTAATTTAACTTTTTTTATTATATTATCATTAACTAAACTTAATATAGGATAATATTTTTAATAACTTTTAAAACAGTAGTAAAAAATTATAAGTATTTTTAATGTAATATATTCCTAACGTATATTAAGTTATTATTTACCAACAAGAAAATCTGAAACAAGCATAATTGAGAGAGCCGTGACGAAATTATTATATTCAACGGGTTTGGTTTATATATATATATATATTTACGGAACATACGGAAGCAAGGAAGGCAATTTTTTCAAAAGACAAATTCAAGGTGTATACGACAATGTATTATGTGCAGCTTAGTAAATAGATGCTACGCAACATATTTGTTACGATATTTTTTGAAAAATAGATCATGAACCTTACCATTTAGGTCTAAAGTTATTTGTCTTGTAAATATGTTTTCTACTTTTTGATGTAATTTAATTATGAGAACAATTCTGGCTCGTGCTTTTTACTATATTAATAATATTCTTTTGATTTATAAGAGAATAAATGACCTTATTATTTTCATAAATCATGATTTTAAATTATAATTTTAATTTTAAAGAGTTTCAACTATATAAATTTAAATTAATAAACTTAATTTCAATTGTACGATTAATATCTGATATCAAGCAACCATTTTTTTTCATATTTTCAATTCCAATTATATATTCTCCAATTTTAATAAAGTTGGTATCAACCCATTAGGTACACTTACACTTGCACGATTAATATCTGATATCAAGCAACCAATTATATATTCTATGGGTTTCTAGAGTGAAAGATCAGAAACATAAAATATTTGCAACATATTCGTTGTTTGTATGTTTTGAAATGGCCCTTTTTTTCTTTCTTATAACAGGTAGAACATGGTTACTACTACTACCTCTTCTTGTCCTATTTTTTCGATTTTTAAACTAGTTTTTTGTTTTATTGATTCTTTACATTAACCGAACCGATTACTAGACTGATTTTTTGGCAAACTTGTAACATCCTAAATTTATTTTTTATTATTTACACCATAAATTCTCTTAAAAATTATTTGAATTACTATTATCTATAATCCAAATATCAAGATATAAAATTTTTATTATATTATACTCAATATTAAAGCATATATTATAACACTTTCAAAGTTCAAATTAAAATATAACAGAGTACACATAATTTCAGCTCGCCAGCGAACCTCGTTGCCTGGTGAGACCCAGGGTAGCTCACCCAGCGACAACTATTACCCAGCTAGACCCTGCAGATAGCATAACTTGGGTAATAGTAGAACCTCTACTTCCAAAACCAACCAACATGCTGACATATAATTCTACATTCTTATGCATGCATATCGTAATTCATATATCTTTTTACACCATATTCACACAACTTCCATAATAAAATAATAGTCACATAACTTCACAACAATGCCTCTAAATTCAAATAACATTATTTCTACACAATTCTCTTATATACATATTGAAGAATAGAATAACATCATTTGAAACCAACATTAAACACAATACATTCTAAATTTAGTCAAACAATCCTATTATACATATAAAAAAATACTATAACTCCTCATTCACGACCAATTCATAAAATCACCTAGCAAATAAGTTACACTCACAAGCATAGCAAACCTATTCCCCGCAAGTCTGTGTTTAGGAATGAATTGCTCTGATACCATTATTGTAACATCCCAAATTAAACAAGAACCCTAGAAATCAAGATCTTCAAAGAAATTTCATCTTGGATGAAAATGAAAGGATCGAAAACAATCAGAAAAAGGTTTAGAAAATTACGATTAGATATACCTATACTGATCACCTCTCAGAATCAGGAGCAATGGAAGAGACCGCGTCGAATTCCATCAACGTTTTGACCGCCATACAAGAGACGAAAGATTGCGGCGAGGGAGAGAAAACAGGAAATCGCACGAGAAGAGAAATAAGAAAATTAAAAGAAAAAGAATTTATATAGCGTTGGGTTGTATTTAGTAAATTTAGTTTGCTAAATGCAACCCCTCCTTTTCGATAACGGAAACTCTGAGAACTTCCCAAAACTCAATTAAAACCCTCTGAAGAAAAAGAATAATAATTATTCTCTTCTCCCACATCTTTCTATCATCAGCCTAGTACAACCATATGGTATTATCAAACTAATAAATTCATCACATCTCAAATCAATTAGTAGTTTAAGTAAACACTTAAATTTAATCATTTCACTATTTATTCTTTGAATTTATAACTTATTAAATAAATAGGTCCTTACAATACTCCCAACAAAAAGAATTTTCGTCCTAAAAAATATGCTAAGTGCAAAGTGAACTGAAACTAAAAATTCACTTATCAATTCTCTAATTAATCCATAACCTTCCATCTTACTCCTATTATACTCTTATCTATGGATCTAATTTCATCAATTCCAATGAAAATACATCATTTTTATTGGAAATCCACTTCTTCTATCACATACGTGTTAGTGACTAGCTCTAATATAAGTTATAGGCCAGCTAAATAGACTTCTACCTAAGAATCTCCTTCAAATTAGACTCTTTAAAAGGCATATTTGGGAAGGTTATGTAATTCATTATCATTTGACATTACTATCGGTCAAGTTGAAGAAGTCAGTTGGAGACTCCCTTAAGATGTAGCAGAAGATAGAATCCAATAAATCGTTAGGAAGAGGAATGATACTACTAGTAATAGAAGAGTCAGAGTTGGGTGTGAATTAAAAATAATTGGATTAGTTAATCATCAAGGAAAAATGTCCGTTGCTCAGGATGGTTAGTGTCATGGATTAATGACATGGAGACAAGATGTTTCCTAAGTTTAGTATGAGGTTTAGATGTCGTCATATCAATGAGAGTGTGTAAGACAATTTTTTTTTAGTTCAAAATGAACACTAAGTATGTGGTGATGTTATTTGGAGTGACAAATGATTCAACTGTGTCAAAAGAAGTTAAGTAATGTTTGAAATCTTGAAAGAGTGGAGTTCTTGAGTCAGGTGATATCAACTGAGAAGAGGGTGACAAATCCAACTACAATGAAAGGCGATGTAGATTGAGAATGTCTGAAGACTGTATTTGAAAGTAAGAGGTTTATACTCAGTTTATATTATTGGAGATTCAAAGCAAAATTCCAGAAGGTAGTGGCAACCTTGATCTAACTTATCCGTAAGGATCAACCTTTTGATTTGGATTGATGATTAAGAGTGGAGTTTGATGTAGTTGGAGTTTATGTTTCAAGGCAGTTAAAGATTTGAGAGTTGAGATATCTTTTGATCAATTGGAGCTGAACATGAACCAGTAGTGATGAATGGAGTTTTGAAAAGACTATGATTTCAAATAGGTGAACTCATTGTAGAGGATGAAGTTGTAGAAGAACCATTCTTGAATGCAATGTTAATCGTCTCTGTAAGAACAAGGATGATTGTATAGAGGTGATCTTTTCTTTGAGATGACTAGAAAGTGAATCAAAGAAATTTGAGATGTTACAATAATGGTATCAGAGCAGTTCGTTCCTAAACACGGATTTGCGGGGAATAAGTTTGCTATGCTTGTGAGTGTCACTTGTTTGCTAGGTAATTTTATGAAGTGGTCGTGAATGAGGAGTTGTAGTATTTTTTTATATGTATAATGAGATTGTTTGACTAAATTTAGAATGTATTGTGTTTAATGTTGATTTCAAAGGATGTTATTCTATTGTTCAATATGTATATAGGAGAATTGTGTAGAAATAATATTATTTGAATTTAGGGGTATTGTTGTGAAGTTATGTGATTATTATTTTATTATGGAAGTTGTGTGAATATGGTGTAAAATGATAGATGAATTATGATATGCATGTATAAGAATGTAGAATTATATGTTAGCATGTTGGTTGGTTTTGACAGTAGAGGTTCTACTATTGCCCTGGTCGCTATCTGCAGGGTCTAGCTGGGCGATAGTTGTCGCTGGGTGAGCTACCCTGGGTCTCGCTAGGCGACGAGGTTCGCTGGCGAACTGAAATTGTATGTAATTTGTTATATTTTAATTTGAACTTTGAAAGTGTTATAATATATGCTTTAATATTGAATATAATATAATAAAAATATTATATCTTGATATTTGAATTATAGATAATAGTAATTCAAATAATTTTTAAGAGAATTTATAATATAAATAATAAAAAAGAAATTTGAGATGTTACAAAACTGACCAATACAGTTTTCAAAACATACGGGTTAAAGAGATCAGTTTCAGGTTTGAAAATTTTCATCGGCAATGCTTGAACCCAGCAGACTATAAAATGTAATTTGAATCGAAATTTTCTTTTTTCTTAAAATAAGAAAGTTTATGTGATTTTAATAGATTTTACAGCAAATTGATGAATATGATATTTGTTTCGAATTATGAAAAAAATATGAAAATGATTTTTTTTTAAGTTAAAGAAATTTATTACTCAGGAAAATGGTAAGCTAAAAGTATAAAACATGTCCACTTAGCGATATACAATTATTTTTTTAAAAAGTTCATACAAAACACGAAACATGACACCTATTATGAAATACAAAATATTAGATTTATAACTTATTCTACAAATGAATAAGCTGACAATTTTGTTGCATTAACTCATTATCATGTTGTTTGAGACATATTGAAACTTTTAAAGTTTAATGTAATTATATATATATATATATATATATATATATATATATTTGTCTTTTTAATAATTTATTTTGTATTTTCTGAGGCACGTTACTATAAGATTTGAGAAGGATATTAGCATAATATTTTTAAACATATAAGGGCGGCTCGTATGATACGTAATATTTTTAAATTTAAAGAGATGTTAATTTAGGAAAATAAAAAAAAATTAGAATTATATATAATTTTATAAAAGTTGAGGAGTGTTAATATAATTTGTTCAATAGTTAATATTAAACAAAAAAGAGATTGTAAATATAATTTATTAAATTAAAAATATTATATTTATAGACCTAATTTATTTTCAATACATTTGTTATAAATACAATTTTAATTTTTTAAAGTTATGTTAAATAAAAAAAGTTTAGACTGTAGAAAAGCTCAAAATTATTTTGGTCCAAATTATGATCCAATCTGATTACACCACCTGTGCAATCAGAGACCCATAGGCTCATTGGAATTGAACTTTTTAGGCCTAAATTCAACAGATCCCACTCGTGGAGATCTATTTAACGAGTGACATCTCCTAACAGATAAAACCACTGTATTAATCTTATTATATATTTAATGTGGTAAATAATAAAAAAAATATATAATTATATTAAAATTAGAATTTAATTAGTATGTACTGATAATATAAAATAATATTACACTAACATTTAATTATATGTTTTTATTTATATGACTTTTAAAGTGTATTAATTCGTAAAGTTAACAAATTTATCATAAATAAAAGATTGTGATAGAACGTTAGTGTATTAAAATTTATCATACTTATTAAACTCAAATATTAATTGGTAAAATCAACAAATTTATCATAAATTAATAGTTGTGATTAAATGTTAGTTTTATACTCACAATGCATACTAATTAAACTCTTAAAATTAAGCTTATAAATCTTTCTAACCTAAAAATAATATAAGTTTAATTAGTATCCGTGACAATGTAAACAAATTTTACACTTACGTTCATCCTAATTTTTTATTTATATGACTTTTAAAATATTAACTAGTAAAGTCAACCAACATGTCATAAATGAAATTGTAAATGTTAATATAAAAAATTTTACATTAATAGTGCATACTAATTAAACTCAAACATATATAAATATTTCCAAAATATTTATTATCAAACATATTCTAGCCAGGTATTATAATTTTCAGGATTCATATTTTTAGAAATTTAGATTGCTTGGACATAAATTTTTCCCTTGTACCAAACACACGCTCAGAATATTGATTATTATTTTCTTATTAAATAAATTTTTATTTATAAAATTAAATAAAATTGATCTCCTATAATTTTACTTTTACCGAAAATTTTTATATTCTTCTTTTTTTTTTACTATTTTTAAATTAAATTAAATTTTATTTCACTCAAAATTCATCAAACAAAGCATGACCTTTCTCACCCAAATATATGTTTTTTTAAACCTTAATTCTACATCTGGTAAAATCTCTCAATTTTTTTTACTAATTTTACTCTAAAATTTTAAAATTATTTCAATCCTAGTAATCCCTTAAATATTCAGAAAAATAAAACTGATTTGAGGATTTTCTAGTAAAGGAATCGTGCGCTAAATTTTACCCAATTTTAACAATGGAAAAAACTTAATTAAAAAATAAAACTTGGAGATAAAATAACACATGTACACAATCCAAATTAGGGTAATTAAAATTGTGTTTATACCTTTGAGATAATAATTGAAAATTTCTTAACTAATAGTTAAATGTTCAATGCTCATTTATCACACAGATGATGAATTATCAGAAATCATTTCAATTTTTTTATAGTTAGAAAAATAATAATTGTTAATATGTTAATTTTATTAGTAGAATAGTTTGAATTCAACTTATCTCTCTTCAGTGTGAATTTTGACTGTGAAAGAATTTGAAACCATTTGAATTTAATTAGAGATTTCAAATTCAATTAACCTTAGATTTATTTGCATACTGATAAAAATCTTTATTACTTATAAGTAATTATATATGTGTTGAACAATATTGTTTTTCATAAAATATATGTGGTGTTTGAAAAAAATGATTGTGTTCATCTCATTTTCCATGGGAAATATTGTAGCTAACATTATTAATATAAAAATGAAGATTATTGCTATTAAATATTATGAATGGTATATTTTATCAATCGTAATATAGGTATAATAGTTTTATATTATATTTAATTACAAATTATTAGTTGTATAACTTTTAAAATAATTTGTAATTATCATCTAATTACAAATTATGTTAATAAACTTATATATAGTAGTTCGTAATTAGAGAATGATATAAAATTACTTTACATTGTTGTTGGTATACACTACCCTTTTGTCATATTTAATTTTCTTGATTCTAAAGAAAAAAAAAGGGGGAAGATTTCTTTAAGAAGGAAATATAATATTAACAAGCAAAAGGATTCAAAGCCGTATACTCTGCCGTTCTAGCTTGCGTAGCATGGTTCTATAAAAAATAAAATGCCTCTCCAGCTAGCTCTAATTACTGCTAACACTAAACTATAAAACAAAATAAAATTAATTTCAAGCGACCAAGACTACCCACTCTAGAAACGATTAGTTTACTTGAATCGAACTACTACTTAATTAATATATTTCTTAATTTTTATCACAATGATTTGCGGATATTTCGCTCCTTTTTATGTAATGCTTCTGTTACTTCATATTAATTTATAGTATTAGTAGTTAAAAATATATATATTTACAAAATAAACAAACCACCCTATTTTATATTTATCGATGAATAATATTTAAAAATGAAATATTGAAATAGGTATATTTTTTTTTTTTTTCTTTTTGAGTGTCATCAGTATTTGACGTCTGCAATTTGTATATATAATTCAAAAATACAAAATGCATGGTAGAATTTTCTAATAATTTAAATTGTAAGATTACTAATGATATAGAATAATATATTGAAATCATTTCGATGGGACGTGTTGGAGAGTGAATGAGACGAAAATAATTTCTCTTTGGTGAGAAAGATGAATATTTAAGTGGTTTTGGAGACTATATTGAGCAAATAATCCAACTTTGCCAGGCTAAGATCGAGCTTCGTTTACTTTGGAATTTTTTTTTTACAATAAATAAATTGAGCAACCCCTTTATACGCAACAACTCTTTGATTCTTTTTAACTTAAAAATATGATGATTGTTGTTCGGTGATTTCAAATTTCAATTCACGTTGGTTACTTTCACCTGCACCAATAATCCTGTCCCAACCTAGACATCTTGTTGTTTAGTATAGTTAATATATACGCATGCAACGATAATTAATTTATTTTGTGAAAGTCAAACGATGTCGTCACTTAAAACAAAATAGGCCAGATGGTTATCTGCAGAATTTGATCTATTTTCTGTTGGTGTCAAATGTGGTACACACATTCATGGGGCCTTTGCTTTGTCGAGAGGCAAATGTAAAATCTCATATATATTCCGTTCACACTTGAAATAAGTTTAATATGAGTGTATCTGAAGAGAGATGAATTGAAAGAGAGACGTGGGAGAGTATATTGATTACAATGAACTCAATTAATGATCACACATGCATGCACTTGTTTAATTTCTTGGCTATATCTACTCTAACTAAATACTACATAACTGCAATAATAACAAAATGTACATGTCAGAAACTGTTGAACTACTTTGGTTATTCACTTATTCTACTTAATTACATTTCCTTTCAAACTCAAAGAAATCAATGTTTTCAAATGAGACGTTAATTAGACCTCACTTAAAGAGACTTAGAGCTAGAGATTGGTTGGAGTTAGATATATAAGAAACTATAGCTTAGATGAAGGAATTTGCTTTTGATAAACCATTTTCTCCTTAACAAAAGTAAGTCTAATTCAACGTGCTTAGTTCTAGAGTGGAGAACAGAATTAGCATCTGCCATCTAGTATACCATAACAGTTAAATTATTACATGAAACGGCTGCAGGTGCACTGATATATTGTATCTGAAGCAATTTGACGCCACTGAAGTTAGAATAGTGCGTATTTATCCTGTGTTGGATCTGGAAATTATAGATTATTTCTTTGATGTCCAAGCAGAGATCAAGTTTAATTTATAATGTTAAACCAAAGAGTGAATAATGACCAGATGTTAATCAATTATTCAATTTCCTATATGGCATCAGATTTTGAACCATAGTTTTGATATAACAGAAGGGGATCAATAAAGCTGGGGTAAACTCCTCAAATAAATTAAAAGATCATGAGATGAAATTTTTTTTAGAAGGAACTAGATGATTCAATATTGAGATAGGTAAGTTATTATAAACGCTTGATTGGTTTAGTTTTTTTTTTTAGTTTTTGAAAACAGTTTTTAAGAATAATTTTTAAAAACTATTTTCGGAAAGAAAAAAAAATTTGTTTAGTAAATATTATTTGAAAACTGTTTTGAATATGTAAAAATAGAAAAATTTGTTCATATTTATTAAAATTTCATTCATGAAAAACAAAAAATAACATATTCTGATTGTATGTTGAGTTTTCAAAACAAAAAATAGAAAACTGAAAAACAACATTAATTTTAGCTCTTCCTGTTTTTTAAAGATCAAAACTTGTTTCAGAAAACACTAGTCAAACGAGTTTTTTAGATTTTTAGTTTGGTTTGATTTTGTTTTTTAGTTTTTTAAAAAAATTTTCAAAAATAATTCTCAAAAACTGTTTTCAGAAAAAAAAAAAAAAACTTGTTTGGTAAGTGTTATTTGAAAACTGTTTTAAAGATGTAAAAATGGAAAACTTCATATTTATTTAAATTTCATTAATGAAAAACAAAAAACAACATATTTTGATATTATTTTGAGTTTTCAAAACAAAAATACAAAACCGAAAAGTAAAACTATTTTAATTATTCTTGTTTTTTAGTTTTTAAAAACTAAAAAATCAGAACATTTTTCGAAAACTGTTTTCAGAAAATACTATGTAAACAAATTTTTTAGTTTTTAAATATTAAAATATTAAAAATAAATTTATAAAAATGTTGCCAAACAAATAATAAATCTCTTGGCGTGTTCTTATGGATTAAAAAAAAAAATCCTATTTTTCATTCATTTTTCTCTTCCTAACAAAGAGTTGGCTCCTTTTAGCTGCCTTATATATCAACTTAACTATCAAGAAGCATATTTTGCATGAATTAACATAAACCATATAATTTGGATAAAGTTATTAGAGACAAACTTTGATCCAAACAATTGTTTGGGACTTTCGGTTACCACAAAAAAAACTGTTTTTGGACTTTCTAATAAACAACTGGATATGTAGTGATTAATAGGAGCCACAATAGATAGTTTAATATGTTTGACTCAGCTCACTTGAGCTAATATGATAATTCTCTAAGTATTTATTAAAAATTATTCTGACTTGATTTTTAGATTAGCTCTGTATTTTTTTCAAAATAATAATATCTCCCAATTCCAAATGTGTGTAAATATTTTTAAAAATTCTAATTGTTGGGATCAAGAAAATAAAGTGTATTGCTCGAGAATTTATGTCCAAATAAAGAATGAGATATCTTTCAAAATTAATTTAAAGTAATTTTCTTAATGAAAAGTTTTAAATAATAGATTAATCAAGATCGAGGTGTCAGTTGGACTATAAGCTTGAGATCGAAAAGAGATAGACTCATAAAGATCAAAACATTCCTTTTCTCGATAACTGATACCATGAGAAGCATATAACCAAAACCAAGCAGGAAGGATAAAGGTTTGATGATGATTCACACCATAGCATCTTCTTTGTAAAGCTTAAAGTTCGATATTTAAAAGGAGTCGGATCGAGAAAAACAAGGATAGAAGAAGTTATTAGAATTGAGAAAGATTTCTACTTTAAGAATATGCCGACTAAATTGTTGGAGGCAAACTACTCAAGATACAAATTTTTACAAGATCAAGGGTAAAGGGCATAAAGGAGTTATTAGTCGTTTTTCAATTTTTAGAAGTTTTTTATATTATAGAAATAAAGTTACACAAACTTTCATAAATATTTAGTCGTTTTAATAATATATAATTTGTAAATACTATCACTTTTTCATTTGTTGTAACATTCATAAACAATCTTGGACACTTGAGATGCATAAGATGATGACTAATTAATGGTAAACTGATTAACATGTATATTCTATCTGTAACACTCCTATTTTAAACTAGGTTGTTATATGATTTTTTGAATTTCAATTTAGATATTAGAAATAGATACTGAAAACTTAGTTATGCTTTATGAAAAACTTATAAAAATAAATTTATTATAACATATAAAGCATTTTTGACTCAAATTTGTAAAATTCTTTTTTCTGAAAATCCGCTCAGCAGAATAGAATTTGATTAGCGAATTTGGGACAACAACACATAGTTTTCTTAGAAGAAATTCACTAAGCGAAGAAACATTCACTCAGTGAAGCTTACGTTGCTCACTGAGAGTAACTAGAATCTGAGTTTCACTTAGCGAATTTCCCACGGGTACGCGAAGTGAGACAAAAGTACTTGGAATTAAAGATCATCGCCAAGCAAAGCTTTATTCGCTTAGCAAAGACGCACTTATGTTTGCTTAGCAGAATAGAATTCATTCAACGGATTTGGGACAATAACACATAGTTTTCTTAGAAAAAATTCGCTAAGTGAAGAAACAATCACTCAGCGAGAGTAACTAGAACCAGAATTTTACTTAGCGAAGTTTCCATGGCTAAACGAAGTGAGACAAAAGTACTTAGATATCAAGACCATCGCAAAGCGAAGCTTTATTCGCTTAGCGAAAGTACTATGCACCTATGGTCGCTTAACGAATGAGCTCAGACTTTGGCTATAAATAAGGGCAGACATTTTGCGATAGGGGAGGGGGAGAAGAAAGCTCTCCAGGGGGAGATTAATTGCTTGATTGGTTTGTTTTTGTTTTTTAGTTTTTGAAAATAGTTTTCAAAAATAGTTTTCAAAAACTGTTTTCAGAAAGAAAAAAAAAACTTGTTTGACAAGTGATATTTGAAAACTGTTTTGAAGATGTAAAAATGGAAAAACTTGTTCATGTTTATTAGAATTTCATTAATGAAAAGCAAAAGACATCATATTTTGATTGTATTTTGAGTTTTCAAAACAAAAATAGAAAACTAAAAAGCAAAACTACTTTCAGCTGTTCCAGTTTTTTAGTTTTTAAAAACTAAAAAAGCAAAACTGTTTTCAGAAAACATTATTCAAACAAGTTTTTTAGTTTTTAAAAACTAAAATACTGAAAACAGCTTTATAAAACTATTGCCAAACAAGCACTAAGGCTTCAAAAATTCTTCACCACTCTTCATCAAACTCTTACTAAGGTGAAAGGGGAGTGTGATTTATAAACATTTGTGATGTTAATCTTAATAGACTTATATGTTTTTACTACTTTTATGAGTATTATTATTTCTAAAATTAAGTTTTGGTTATTCTTTAATATACTAATGGTTCTGATCTCAATTTTCAGATGTTTAGTTGATTGCTCAATAACATCTAACTATTCTAACTTTTATTCTCTAGATTTTATTTCTGATATTTTATTATTATTATTCTCCAAATATTGCTTTTGGTCCTATATTTATTTTCTCCAGATATTATTTTTGACCTTTGTTTATTTTCTCCATATATTACTTTTGGTCCTTTGTTTATTTTTTTCAGATATTATTTCTGGTTCTTAGTTTATTTTCTTCAGATATTACTTCTTGTCCTTTATTTATTATCTTTAGATATTACTTCTAATTCTTTATTTATTATTTCCAGATACTTCTTCTGGTCCTTTATCTATTGTTTCCAAATATTACTTTTGCTCATTTGCTTATTATTTCCAGATATTACAGTTTGATTCTTGCTATTATTATTTAAGTTATTCTCCATATATTATAGTATGATTCTCTATTATTATTTATCAGTTGTTCTATCATTCAACTTATTTTATTTTGAAGTTATATTTTGATCTTTTGCTATAAAATTATTTTATCGTATTATTTTTGTATAATATATTCTGGTTCATTGATATTATTTATTTCAAAGTTTTGCTTTGAATCTTTTTATCACTCTCCATCATAAATTAAATTATAATAAATTTTGATTTTCACAACTCTGATTTATAAAAATTGCTCTTCTTGGATTTATTAATGACATCTTATAATTTTATAGGTGTATATTTTATTCAAGAGATTATTAGCTATACGTGGAATATTCAAGGTTAAATATATTTATATTTTATAAAATATTCAAGGGATTGTGTGCAAAACTTAGTTAAGAAAAATTTATTATAAATGTGATATTTCTTAAAATCATAAAAGACAATCTAAGTATGTTCTGTGGTTGCAGTTTAATATGATTTTCCACATCAGCAATATGTCCTTTAGTATTAAAAATGTATGAGTTTTGATTTTAATTCTTTAAGGATACTTCTTCTATGAATGATGATTGAAATATAAGTATTACATGAGTTGTGATTGCAAGAGTAGTGACTATGTTGAGATATTGTGAGATGAACTTAGCAAAGTCCTAGGTTCCCTCGTAAGGATACCTTGCAGGTGCAAAAGTGTCCATTGATATTTTGGATTGAAAGAATGCATGTTTGGGCTAAAAGAGTGTCTATTTGGGCTAAAAGAGTGTTCGTTGATATTTTGGGTTGGAAGAATGTCTATTTGGGCTGAAAGAGTGCATGTTTGGGTTGAAAGAGTTTTCGTTGATAGTTTGGGCTGAAAGAGTGTTTGTTTGAGCTGAAAGAATACTTGTTTGGGTTGAAAGAGTATTTGTTGATATATTGGGCTAAAAGAGTGTCTATTTGGGCCGAAATAGTGTCTGTTTGGACTGAAAGAATGTCCGTTGATATTTTGGACTGAAAGAGTATCCATTTATATTATGTTTGAGGCTGAAAGATTGTCGAATTTCTCGAGAGAATTTTGTACCAATTTAGAGAAAAATATACTGCTGTCAATTACTTCTCAAATAGATCCTTAATGATTATGGTGAATCTTCATGGATTGATTATGAATTCATACATAAAGTTATGTGAGATTGAGTTCAATCATTAAGATGAGTAAGATTGAACCCATATATTAACTAAAAGGAGATTAAGATATATGTCAAACCTTAGGTCTCATTGTTTGTTATGTTTATTAAGATTAACGTTGACGATTTATAAACTTCTCACTCCTTTTGTGTGTTTTCTTTTGTATATGTTCATCGTACGATTAAAAGATGAGCCTGATCAGCAGAATACATAGCGGAATTTAGAGGAATTTCTCTAAATATGTTGCATTCAGAAACAAATTACTCTTTGATGTTCAACTAATGTTAGATTCGTAAGAAATTCACTGCTCTGAATTAGGACCATTAAAGAAAGGCAATGGTAACAGTTAATGTATTTTATAATGAGGTTTTTATAATAACTACCTTTGACTCACAATGTTTATAAAGAGATTATGGTTCTTTATGTAAGATCGAATTTTGAAAACCTCTACATTTTTAAAAAACTTTTGGTAAAGAATTAAAGGCATTACATTACCATATATTTCAATTGCACTTTATAATCTTCTTTGCATTTTAATAATTTATTTGCATTTAATTTCTAAAGTCTTTAAATTTATTTTTTCTATTTAAATCGAGTACATCCTATGTGAGATTCTTTAAATTATTTTAAGTTTTAAATTAACACAAACAATTTTTTTCTAAAAATTATAATGAAGAAATTAATTTTCAATTTTTAGTTGAAATTTATTACTTCTAGTTTGAATAGAAGGGGCACACTTTCACAATTTAAAGCTCAAATAAAAGTAATTTGTTTGGGTAGTGTTTTATTTTGAAAAACTTATTTGTCTAACTAAAGTTAAATACTAAGGTAATAATACAACCAAAATGAAACAAAATAGGAATAAAACAACAAGCCCAGTATGAAATAAAAACTAGAAATGGGGGAGTTAAATTTTCATGATGGGGGAGTTAAATTTCTTTCTTGGATTAAAAATCAAACAAACTAGAAATGGAATATTCATCAAGCAAATCAAGTATTGCAAAGAACTACTTAAAAGATTTGGAATGGAAAATGCAAAGCAAATGGCTACACTAATGAGCACTGCTTGCTACTTGGACAAAGATGAAAACGGTAAATAAGTAGATATCAAACGGTAAATAAGTAGATATCAAACGATACAGAGGTATGATTGGATCTCTTCTTTATCTCTCAACAAGTAGGCCTGATATCATGTTTAGCGTTTATCTATGTGCTAGATATCAAGCAAATCTAAAAGAATCTCATCTTAGTGTTGTTAAAAGAATCATGCAATATTTATTAGGAACTCTTAACTTAGGGTTATGGTATCCTAAAAATATGTCCAAAAACTTAGCTTATGTTTTTAGCATATGTATGTTCTCATTATGATAATTTTGTGCTTATTTTAAACATTAAAATCCTTGCTTAAAAGTCATTTATCTTAACTGATTTGTCTTTCAATTGTTTCTTTTCTTCCTGTCCTTGATTTTTTTTTATGTTTACAAAGGGGGAGAGACTTGTAAGGCAAGGAAATTATATTAGGATACTATTGCTTTTGAAAACTAAAATTATTTCTTGCTTTATTTCAAGAAAACTGTTTACAAACTATACAATACTCATAAAGTCAATAAATATTAAATTAAGGGGAAGTGATCGATAAATATATATTTCACTGTCTTTCCTTCCCTTAAAGATGGATGTCATCATAAAAAAGGAGGAGAATGTAAATGCTAAGATGTTACAGGTTTTGATGATGCCAAAAGAGACAAGAAATTAATACAAAAGCAAGAAAGCAAAAAGAAAAAAATATCATGGACAGAGATTCAAGAATTAATGTTAAGTTAGAAAAATAAACTAACTTAGTTTTTGTATAGTATAAAAGAATCTCTACAAATTTTGCATAACCTTGGTTTGGCAAGATATGGTTTTTATCAGTTCAAAATTATGAACTAGTAATTGATTACCAGGCTGTGTAATCGATTACCAGAAAGCTTGTTTATTCAAAATTCTGAATTCAAAAGTGATAACGACACAAATTTTTAAATCATGTAATCGATTACCAAAAAGATGTTATCACAAAAAATGAAAAGTCACAACCTTTCGTGAAAAGGCACAATATTTTAAGTCATGTAATCGATTACCAGTAAGCTGTTACGAAAAGTTTGAAAAGTCACAACCTTTCATGAAAGAACACATCACTTTGGTTTTAACACTATAAATAAGTGACTTTTCTTCTGTTTAGACACACAAATTCTTCCAATCTTTTATAGAACAAAAACTCTTGCCCAAAAACTTACAAATTCCAAAATAATTCTTATATGTTTTTCAAGTTGTATCATTTGCTCTTTCAGAGAGATTCTTCTTCTTCTTTTGATCACTCACTGATTGTATTCAAGAGAGACTTATTGGGTGAGAAAAAGAATCTCAAACACAGGGAGAGGGTTCCTAAGGTGATTGAGGATTCATTCATTTGTAAAGTGATTTACAAAGATAGTAAAATCTCAAGTGGGGTTACTTGAGGACTGGACATATGTAAGTGGATTGGCCAAACCAGTATAAAAAGAGTTTGCATATTTCTCTTCCCGATACTCCTATTTGTTTATTTTGTTTGCATATTTGAATACTTCACTTTCATTTTCAAATACTCTATTATAAAATCAAAGAGAAAGAAAACTAAGTTTAAATTGATCTACTTAATTCACCACTCTCTTAAGTAAACTGAGGTCATTTGTCCAACAAACTGCATATCTGAATCTTCCTTGAACTGATTGATTAATTGCTTTCCTACTAAATTAGAGGTATAATATGCCTTGAGAGATGAGAGTAATGTTGGAAATAGGGAGGAAAAGGTTGCAAAAATGGTTCACTCCTCAAAGTATTGGCGTGACAGAGCATTGACCACTATGTTGGAATGTACAAGTTTGTAAAATATTTCAATGTGAAACCCTTGTAATTTACTGGTCCATTTTTGTTGTTCCAATGTTTGGATAATTTGGGTTAAGAGGGTGTTTAGGCTCTTTTGATCAATGTAGATATGGAAATGTCTGCCTAAGAGATACTGATGCATACATTTATTGGACGTAGACTGAAGCAGCACATATATGGGGCAGAGCTTTTGGTTTAAGAAGGCCAAAGGATGATGTTTTTGGATCAATACTGCACCAATTGTTGTTGAAGAATCGTCTATTTCCAAAATGAATAGCTCTGTAAAATCTAGCAAAGCCAATATAGACATAATGGTTATGTGGTGTTTTATTTGTATAAAGGCCTCAGATGCCTTTGAACTTCATGTAAATTTGTTGGAACTTAGTAAATCGGTGAGTGGAGAGGCGAGAGTGGCATAGTGGCAGACAAAACGTTTATAGAATCGGGTGAGACCTAAGAACCCGCGTAGAGCCATATGGGAACGTGGCTTTGGCCAGTCTAGGATAGCTTGGATTTTATCATGATATGGAGCAATAGTACCACTATACATGACCTAGGTAATGAACCTTGCATATAGTAAATGAACACTTAGTAAAATTAGCAACATAATGATTTGAATGTAACAACCCAATATAATAGCTAAATGTTCTAAGTCTGAATTAAAATTAGAACTACGGATTAAAATTTCATAAAAAAACACTAGGACAAATCGACATAAAAATGGTCTAAGCAAATTATTCACACCACTTTGAAATGTGGTAGGTGTGTTAGTTAGGCCAAAAGGCATAAGTAGGAACTCATAATGACCATCTAGAGTCCTAAAAGTTGTTTTATGTGTATCAGTAGGAATGGTATCTGGTGGTTACCTGATCGTAGGTCAACTTTAGAGAATATAGTAGCATTTCCTAACTCATCCAGTAGCTTATCAATGGGAAAACAGTCCTTCACAATGATTGCATTGAATGCACGATAGTCAACACAAAACCGCCAATTGTCATCTTTTTTCTTGAATAATAACACTAGGGAAGAAAAAGGGGCTGATACTAGGTTTGATGATACCTTGTTTAAGCATGTCTTTAATTAATTGGGTTATGGAAAACTTTTGGATATCTGGGGAGCGAAAGGGTTTCACGTTCACTGGTGGAGTATTGGGGAGTAATGGGATTTAGTGGTCATGGATGCATTGAGGGGGTAGAGTTTGAGGTTTTTAAAAAACTTGCTTCTAAGAATGCAAAAGATTTTGAATGGGGATCGAAAGGGAAATGAAATTTGACTTAGGCTGAGTACATGGGTCAAGTATAGGGTCATTAAATTGTGAACTGGGTAAAGGTTCATAATTGAGTTAGATGTTAGATGCTTGACTGACATAGAGGTGGAGGGTAGGGGTGGAGGGTTAGGAGTTGGTGGCAGTCTGGTGGTTTGTGGGGAATGGACCTGAAATGGAAGTGATGGTGTATGGTAAAAGCATGAGGGGCGAGGTTTAGAGTCTTTGATTTTAGCTTTCATAAACTTGGCAAGTCTAATGGCTTAGGAAATGGTGAATGGTTTGTCGATAGCTAGTTCCCTTTGAATATTTGGAATTAAACTAGAAATAAAGTAATTTGAGATAGCCTGATTAGATAGACTCATTACTTGGTTACATAATCTCTTAAATTGTGCTTGATATTCGGTGACAAAACTTGTTTATTTAAGTTTAAACAACTCTAACTGGTGGCTCTCATAAGATGAAGGCCTAAAATAGAGTTTAAGGGCTTGAGTGAAAGAAACTCAGTCTGTGAATTAGGAGTTTTTGTTCATCCATTTGAAACCACTTAGAGCTTCACTTTTCATATAGAAAGAGGCTAGGTGTAGGTGGTGACTCAATGGAACTTCGTGCAAGGAAAAATACTGGTTAGCTTGAAATAACCAGTTCAATGGGTATGCACCATCAAAGAAGGGAAGTTGGATTTTAGGGTGATGAGTTGTATAGGGGGTGGAAGGTGGGTGAGGAGGTGAGGAAGGGTTCATAATATTTGGAGGTGGTTGGTATGCATGCATAGTGACGTGGGATAGTGGTTTAGAGAGAAGTGGTATAGGGGTGACAGATGAGTTTGTTAGGGATGTGTATGGGGGAATAGTAGTTGTAAGAAAGGGAAAAAAGCCATAAGGGTTTTGGGATAAGGAAGTGCTTGCAGGTATTGTGAAAGGTAATGGGAAGATAAGGGGTTGGTAGGGTATTAACGGAACTGAGACGGGGGTATGGTAGTAGGGAAATGGTTATAGGGTTAGTGGGGAGACGTTAGGGATATGGAGTGTTTGCAAAAGACTAGTAAGCAAAAAGGGAGAGAGGCTAGAAGTGAGGGATGAAACCTAGTTTTGTATTGACGAGATGGTCTGGGAAAGGTCTTCATGGCGAGAATCCATGCTTGCCTACAATTGTTGTTGCCTTTCTTCTTGATAGGCCAGCTAGGTTTGAAGCCTAGCATCCTGGGTGGTAATTTGGGTCTGAAGGGAACAAAGCAACTCATGGATGGCCTTGAAGGGATCACCAATCTCCTTAGATGAGCTAGGCATAATTTATTGATGAAAATACCAAATTGTTAGGATTGTTACTACATTAGCTAAAGATCCATGACGACACCAAAGAAAAGATAAAAGAAGGGAAGATAAAGTGACAATTTCATTCTAAAAAACCCTCGTAGTCTAAATACTAGAGTATCAATACAACCAAAATAAACAAAAAAGCCATAAAACAACAAACTCAATACGAAATAAAAGTCCATAATCACATAAAATTTTTCATCTAACTTAATTTTTTTACTCCTCTTTCCGGCCGGCCATAACAAAAACCGTCCACAACTTTTACAAAAAGAAATTTGAACGTATATTACCCCAAAGATAGAGATTCTCTCATTCAGTGTGCTTCTTTTGATATTTTGCTTGATAGAATAGCTAAAGCAAAAGATAATAGTTACGTCTAGAACTATCACGTGCATGTAATTTGCTAATTAAAGGAAGGGTATCAATGTGATCAATGTAAAAGATGTTTATTTGATGCGCCACCCGCGATCATCTTAGTATATCTATTTATAAATGAGAATGTAAATACTTAGAGATGAAATTATCACATATGCTTAGATTAAGTACGGCAATTATTCCTTTCAAATCACGAATTTCCAATCACGTTATTGTATGTTAGAATTTGACCAAAAAGATACTTAAATCAGTGATATAATCATATTTAAGGAAAAAGTAAAAGGTATTACAAATAATTTATTTATAATCTATAACTATCATAATGATAATATGGTATACATATTTAATTGGATTCCTTTGTCTTTATTACTAAAAATTAACTACTAATTACATGTTGTATTTAACTTCTTTCTTTTTTTTTTTTTCAGTTTTTATATTTTATTTAACTTTCTTTTATTTAAAAATATAAAGAGACCCAGGTGTATATAAAAACAATGACTGGCAAACATATTCTATCCAAGTGGTAGCAAATTTAAATGCTGCGTTTTTATGGATAAAATGGACTTTGAAATTTGAAGAAATTCAAACAAGACAAAAATCCATGTAGTATAGCATAGTGAATAGTAATTAGTAAAAAATCATTTCCATTTATTTCTCTCCACTAATTTTAATCAAGAATGTGTTCCGCGTTTAATCTGATTAATGTAAAAAGTAATTACAAACTCGTCAAAATCTTCAATTTCAAGTGTCAATATTGGCGGGGTATCTTTTAATTAAATAAATAGAATTAATACAGATGAATCTGAGTACTGAACTTTGTAAACTCTTCCAATTAAGTGGAGAATAATGGCCAGAGAAACAAGGGGGAAGCAGAGGGTGGTAGAGATAGAGATAAGTAAACGGATAAGAAATTATACTAAAGAGGTTATTAGATTCCCTAAATAAAAGAGATGCCATCTTATTTTGTGTACACAGAATAAGAATTTGTGTGCGGCAGTTGCAATTGTTGGTTCTCAACGGTTTACGTATGCGTGTTTTCGCTCACAGATTTGTTAGCATCTATGCTCTTGCTAGTTAAACTTTGTGGGCCACGTGCTTAGAATATTTAACATATTCCCAAATTGGTTTATTACTATATTATGCCCGTCTTTACAACAGTAACGTCATTGTGTTCTCTCTTTAATTATCCACATTATTGTCCAATAATACGAGAATGTTTTTTTCTAAGTTACAAGCACTTGCTTTCTGATCCTCTGATTTGTCATCTCTCGTAGCCACGTTTCCTAACATGGATAATAAATATTTTTTGTGGAATCGGTTGTTGTCATAATAATAGGGAAACTCTACAGTTACTTTGATGAACCACTTTGTCAGCTAGTATTGAACTCATAATGAAAGAGTCATGTCTTGTTGGAGCCTCTTAGATCGTGGCAAAATATCATTGCATCTCCAATATCTTGGACTAATATGTAGGAGGCAACTCAGCATGTGGACTTTACAGATTCATCATTGGAATCAATACTATGGTTTTACTATGTTTGATGTGTATCTGGTCTTCATAAAAGTTAGATATGATGATTATGGTTCTTATCGTTGAAACTTTAAGGTTAATCAAAATGTCCATTATATATATATCATACTGACAAAAAGTTATTCACCACAAAATTTGAATATGTCTGGAATGTCAAATAAGTGATGGAAAATAGCTATGAATTTATATTAGTATGTAATTTTAAATTATTGAAAATTCTGTCAATTTTAATTTTAAATTATATATGTGGGTGTGTCAATTTTTGTAAAGTATTTTGTGGTGAGACCATAACATTGTTACCATCAATGTATATTGTTGTTATCATTGTTTCATCCTTGCCACTATTAGCAATTTGCTGCCACATTAAGATTCGATGATTAGAATAGTAGTAAAAATGATTACGATTCCATGATGACAATAATAGTAGTAATTTAAAATGATAGACGTGATCAATTAATATAACAATAACTGTGCACACTAATAATGAAAATCTATATTAATAGTTTCATAAAGATAAAATGCTTCTATAATTGTTTATTATAATTATTATTGTTGTTTGTTCTCATAATAACTAAATATTCTTGTACTTAATAAAAGACATAAATATTATGTAAGTTGTAGTTTAACATGTTTGTAGATTGTATTGCTTCTTAAACATGTAGTTAGTGATTTGATCTTAATCCATATGTATGGAGAAGGAAATCTTGATAGATGTCTATCATTTAAATTATCTCAATAATTTGAAGAAATAGTCTTGAATTTTTTGCCTAATGAGCAAGGATACCCTAGGGAAAAGACAAGTAAGAGAAAAATGACCATGCATGTACTGTCATCATAAGAAATTTTACACAAATTATAATCTTGATAAATTTGTTGATTTTATCAATAAATATCTAAAAAATCATATAAAAAGGTGGATTGTGATTGAATCACACTATAAAACTATTTTAGACTCACCATGCCTAGCTTTAATCTCATTAATTAAATGTTATTATGACTAATTAAAATAAAAATATATAAGTTATGTGAGATTTCTATAAATGAATATTAATAATTTAATTTTTAAATATTTTTACAAAATCAATAATTTCATTATGAATTTGGATGATAGTGCAAAAAAAATTATAATATTAATACATTTTAATTCAACTATATATAGAGAGACACAGAAATTTGGATGATAATGCAAAAACAGTTATAGTATTAGTACATTTTAATTCAATTATTCAATTACATATAGAGAGAGAGGGAGGGAGAGAGGAGGTTGATTTATATTTTGTTACAAATTAATTTTACATAAAGATGTAGCCAAGAAAGCTATGCAAAGACCAAATTATAATCCACAACAACCTATATATTTTACAAAAAACTTTGAAACCAATTTTCATTTTGAATAGTTAATAAGAACGTGCTGTAGGAGAGCACAAGGTTCTTTATATTACACACCAGAAGAATTTAGTGGATATGATATCAATTTGTGGCCACGTCTTTTAAAATATTATTGACCACCAATAAGAACAAACTGGATTATGTTTTGAAAGGATGTATAATTCTATGCTGACAATATTGACAATTTATGATTAGATGTTAATGAATATTACATTGATGCTAATTAAGTTAAAAAATTCTGAGTATTTTTTGTGCACCACTCATATTAGGTTAAAACATTATTGTTATTTTTGTACGCCATTCAAATTTCATGACCAAGCAAATGTTGGTTCTTTTGTAATTAGATCAATTGGTGTTGGTTATGATGCGAGTTAGGTAGTAATATATAAAAGGGTAATGTTGTAAATTTGTATGATTGATTTCTTATATATAGAGTGAAAAAAAAGAGAAAAATGTTATTAATACACTTTATGATACATTTTTTAATAAAAAAAATTATAATTGACTGAAATTAATTACGAAAGAGTCATTTAATAAAAGTGAAACTTAAACAAAATTGTGTTTTTTTTAAAAATTTAATTAACTATAAAGAGTATATTCAGAATAACGCATTGCCAACATTGCACACGTATGCATACCCACGATGGAATCTCCTATAAAGAATATTAAAAATAGTCTTTGTGCTTCTACACCTAGGCACATTTGCCAACTTCATTAAATCATTTTTAGAATTCTAGTTGCTTTTGTTAATAATGGGTATCAACTAGTAAAGTCTCACGTCTCAGTTTGAATTTTAAATAATTTGTATTAGAAAAAATTTAATTAATTAAGATAGTTATTAGTAGATTTTTAAATTTAAATATAAATTAAATATCCAAACTCATTAATGGAATGATAATTAAAAAATAAAAAAGATTATATTTATTGTAAAATAATGTAAAAGGTGGATGGAACAGTGAATTTCACGTTATGGCAAATGAGGGCTAAGGATTTGATGGAACAACAAAAGCTTTCCAAAGGCATTGTATGCAATGAGAGCTACTAGCATGGAGGATAGGATTAGGAAAAATTGGAGAGAGTTGTGACGACAATATAGCTGTGTTTGCCAAAGGAGCTTCGATACCACCTTAATTATGAACATGTATCTCGGGAGATATAGACGAAATTAAAAGAGCTAGTATATGTCCAAACCCCTAATGAACAAGTTGTGAATAGTAGAAGTTGTGCAGGTTGAAGATGTAAATGGTTCTAATTTGCAAAAAAGTACATCAATCATGTCGATCAAATTATTAATGATTTACTAAGTAGAAAAGTTCACGGTTAATTTCTTTTCATTTTTAAACAAAAATTATTCAAAACAAACTTACAATATGAAGATATAATTTGATTTATATATAACATTAAAATTCATACCAAATCAAAACAAATTAATCTTTTGTTGATTGGTTTGGTTTATCGGTTATATATAGTTTAAAATTTATTAACTAGATTTACATAATTATTTTATTATATTATTTTAAAAATTAATTTGAATATATTAATAAGCATTATAAATCATATTTTTGGATGAATATTAGTTTTTTACTTCTATTTAATATTTTTCTAAATTTATATTGCCAACTCCTTTAGTAACATAAATACATAATAATAAATTTTGCATTACTTTATATTCAATATTATTCTTCATTATATTAATATATCTTTTTTAATATTTTAAATTTATATATATATATATGTATCTTTATTATAAAATAAAAAATATCATAATTTATTTGATACTTATTAGTTATTACAATAAAAAATATCTTTCTCTTTTTTAGGTGAGTCCATTTTTTGAGAATGAAAATTCTTTTTCTTAGGTGTAATACGTGTTTATTTAATAGGTAATAAAGTAAGTGAAATAATTGTTAAGTAGAAATTAAATTTAAGTTTGCTTAAATTATTAATTGATTTGAAATATGATAGAATTATTAATGAAGTTATTACTATAGGAATACATCCAGATGATGAGTAGAAGGGTATAAGGTGAGAATTATTATTATTCTTTTGGTTTGGAAGATTTTGGTGGAGTTTCGGGGAGTTTTCAAAAATCTGTTTTAGAAGGGTAGTAAATAGAAAACTGAACTTACTAAGTACACCATTGTCTCACTTTTCTTTTTCCTTCTTTTCTTCCTTATTCATTCAATTGATCTTTCTCCACCAAAGTTCTCTATTTCTTTACCGTGTGGATTCTTGGTTGCATGGTTGTGTTTTGGTTGATAGAATCGGACACAATGTCTTCTATAACTCCTTATTCTAAGTGGCCATTGTTGTAGGTAAGTCTAATCACGACTCTTCGAACCTTTTTCCATTCGTTTTCGATTCTATTGTTACCATTAAAAAGGAAACTTTTTTGGAAATTCTAGTTTCTTAGGTTCCTGGTGAAATTAGGATTTTTGCCAGGTTTTGAGAGATTTATTCAGGTTGATTCTCCCTTTCTATTTGAGTCATCTTTAGAGAGAGAAATAGGTAAGGGAAGTTGAAACCTTACTTTTATTTTGAATGATTATGTTTTGATGAAGGTGAAATAAATAGGAGGTAATTGATTGAGTTATTGAATTGAAATTTGTATATAATATAAAATTTGATGGTGTCGTTGATAATTATTGTTGTTGCTGGTTTTGGTGATAAATGATAATTGATGAGTTTGGTGATATTTAATGTTCATTGATGATTTGGTGATATTTAATGTTTATTGATTATTTTGGTAGGGTTTGATATGTTGTTGATTTTAGTGATAATTGATGTTTATGATCAATTTTGGTGATAACTAAAATCATGATGAGATATATGTTCATATGATGTATGCACTGAGTTGGTGAGCGTGGGCAATTACGATGAGTAACTTTTCTTAGAGTGAGGTGTATATATGTACAAGTGTGGTTGAGGTGTATTGAGTTGCGATTGCATTTGAAGACAATGTAATCTGGATGCTAAAAATGCATGCAGGTGAAGGTTATCTATGGTTTTACATAGCAATCCTAAACCCAATATGCATACATGTGGGAGAGGTACCCATGGGATGTACTTGGACGATAGTTGTTTGCTATAAGGGTTAGGTATACCCTAAACATCACTATTAGATGAGTATGTTAAGACTTCGGTTGGTTGTCTTATAGGTTTAGTGGACGCTTGACACCAATGGTTAGAAGTCTATGGTTGCCTTGATGTTCAAACTTAATAAATAGTCATGACGCCTCATGTCAAGTCAGTATGAGGTGTTGAGTGTTTATGTTCGGGTGGAACATAAGTATGATTGATTAGTAGTTATATTTGATAAATTGAATGTGATTGAGTGGTGATATTATTGGGTGATTAAATAGTTATATTGTAATGGTAAATGACTTTTATATTGTGCTTACACTTGCTTTTGGTGTTATTTTTGTATGACTTTGATGATCATGCTTTGTACAAGAACATATAGTGGTGAAAATTGTGAGACAAGAGGATGGTGTATGACTTTGCTAAAAGATTTGATTTTTGAGTATAATATATTTAAGTGAACTTTATGTAAATCTCTTGGTGTAATCGTTAAAGTATTAAGTAGCATAAATTAAATATAAATAAATTGTATAAATAGTATTAGTAACTTGGGATGTTACACAAACAGGGTAAAAAATTAGTCTTGGTGTTGCTTATGACTTGACACAATTGGACAAGACAAAAAATTAGCTACTTACATTGGTTGTCTAATGTGAGTTGACACCACTTAGATGACAAAAAATTCAATGAAAAAAAAAACCTAATTTGGTATGTATTAATTAAAACTTCCTAATTTGGTATATAAATTTAATAAAATTCCTACGATGAAAAAAAAAATCCATTTTTTAAGCCGCTATTAGGTGCGTCAATTAAGAGTGTAACATTGTTATTATTTATCCATTAACAAAGTTACTATAAGAGAGTGGTGGAAGGACTAACGTGCCTAACGTTACAAAATTTTGAAATTAATGTGTTTTGAAATTTTTTTAGGAACCTAACAACCACCTCCAAGATCTTCTTGTAACACTACTGCAAATTTTAGATATAACATTGCTAGATCAAGAACAATTCCTCATCACAACGAATGTACTGAGAAACACACAAGTCATAAAAATGAAGCATTATGATTGAGTGTTAGTAAAACTGTTAGTGTATAAAAATTAAACTCATATATATATATATATATATATATATATATATATATATGTGTGTGTGTGTGTGTATACAGAGAGAAGATAACCTATGTGGGAAAAAATGTTACAGTAAGAAATAAGAAAAAATAAAAAAATAATAATAATTGTAAGATTCAGTAAATTATTCAAGTTGAGTTATTAATTAAACAAATTTATGTAGTTCTATCACACAGAAACTTTTTTCCTAACAGGTACCACTGCCACCCCTGCTGTCCTCACTCAAATACCATCATCGGTACCTCCACGGTAGTGGGAGCCATGGTGACCTTGTAGAGATTCTACGGAGGTTATGGGGAAAGGTCTTTGTGTGAGAGAACTACATGAGTTTGTTTAATTAACAACAATATCAGAACCGTTTATTGAAATCTTATTATTATTATTATTATTATTATTATTATTATTATTATTATAGAGAGCATATCTAATGAGAAAATCAAATTTATATGAAAATAAGAAGAGTAAATATCAACCATTGAAATAAAAATTTATGGTTGAGATCAACCATTCATTCTCTCTCCAGCATTTATTATTTGTTCCTTTTTTTCTCTCTCTACTCTTAATAACTGAAATTTGTAAGATATTTTTCTTTCCTCTCTCAATGGCTGAGATTTACTCATCTCGTTCTCATATATATATATATATATATATATATATATATATATATATATATATATATATATATATATATATATATTGTAGGGGTATTTATCGTTTGAGTCAACCTGATGAACTCGGTAAACCGAACCAAACTAATTATTTTGGTTCAATTTTTTCACTTGATCAGGTCTAGACCTAACCCAAATTGACAAGAACTTACCATGTCTGATTCAGTTAACGGTTTTCACATTTCAAAACTGATAATTGCCTAAACTACCTATTTTCACATACGTAAAATAGAGCAATTATCTTAATTGTTTCTCATTTAAAGCCTTGTTTTTCTCCTTTTTCTCTTAAATTTAGAAATCATTAGGAATTTAGTTTTAGGTTTACATTTATGCATATTTTATGTTTATTTTACTATTTAAGATTTTCTTAGACAAGTTGAGAGAAAGACCGAAGAAATGGTAGAGAAATTGAGCTAATTGGTGTTATGACAGCATGTGGGTGCCCAATGCTCACTCTGTGAGCACCTAGTGCTCGTGGGCGCCTAACACTCACTTTATGGGTGCCCAACGCTCCGGTTAGATTTTGTGAAAATGCCAAATTTGTTGTCAAGCACCCACTCTGTGGCCGCGGGTGCTCGAAAAGAAATATAAGACTTTAAAAATGGCATTTTTGTTCTAGAGAAAGGGGTTATACACCTTGCTGACCAAGGGCACATCCAAACCCATCTTCATCCATCCTTCATGTTCATCCATCCTGATGGTTAGTTAGGTTATTATTTAGTTGGGATTTTATATAACTAAACCTGAACTCTTATGTATTTTTGTACTTTAAATCTAAGTTTAATTTCCAATGTTGGCGCTCTTCTTTATCTCATGTTTTATTTTCATATATTTCATGGGTTTTATTTGTTGAATGAGCTTGAGAGAGGATTTTGACTTGTAAAATGAGAAGAGGTCCCAATGAGTTTTATTGCTCTAGAGAAAGTAAGACTCATTGCCCATCTTGAGCTCATTTTCTTAATGCGAGTTGTTTGACTTTAGATTATGCAAGAGTGTGATAGTCTAATACTCCAATAGCTTAATTTCTTCCTTGTGAGCGATCCAAGTTAAGAATATTTTTATGGGTGATGGGAATATAGGTAGTGAACAAGGGCTTTGAGTTTATTTTTGCACTTGAGAGATGATTTAGTGAAATCAAACTCAGTTAAGTCTCATACGTGTAACCACCACTTTTATTTATTATTTCTACCTTTCGTTCATACAAGAAAGTCTTGAGATTTTTGAGGTTTCATCCAAGTCCTTGTGGGATCGACCTAATATTTAACGATTAATACATACGATAGGTGCATTTGTTGATAGTAGTGTAGAGAATTTTGCACTCATAAAAAATCCTGACTCAACTTGAACCAACCCAACAGTGTGTGTATATATATATATATATATATATATATTATATTTTTAAATTAGTAAATTTATTTTATACTTTAAATTTATATAATTTGTTGTTTGTATTGTGTTGTTTTAATAGTTTAATTTGACTAATTTAGTATATATGAAACACTGATATTTTATTATAAAATTATAGTTTCAGGTATAAAATTATTCTTTTACAATTTAATAAAAAAATTAATTTTTTAATTTTTTATCAATTTTTTCTAAAACCAAACGAACCAGCATAGTTATCATTGATTTGATTTGGTTTGGGTTAGGAGAAAAAATTGTAGAAAACTAAACTAACTCAATCTAATTAAAATTAATTGGTTCGGTTTTCATTTTTTTCCAAAATCGAATCAACTTGAACCATGAAAATCTAATATATTGTGTAGTATAGTGTATAGATAATTAATTATGTCTTTTGAGTAAATGATAAGAGTTTCGTTTTTAAAGTTCATGAATGGAAAAATATTTATTAAGATAAATTAATCTCTTAAACAAATTTCATATCATGAAGAACTAGTTTATGAGTATCTTAGATTCTTTAAAAGAACGATAATTTTGGCAGTTAGATAAAGTTAAATAGCAATTTCCTGAAATTCAAATTTAATTTTTCTACTTAATTAATAAAACATATCTTTGCTTTTCAAAAAGAAAGAAAGAAATTCTACTTAATATAGATTACTTAATTGTATTTGTCGCTCAATTTTCCCCTTATTTTATAACCGGTGACTATAATGCATCAAACGTGGATAACAGCAAACGAGCAAATCATGTCATTAGTGCCTCAAATAGTTTAATTAGCTATATAAACTGTCCAGTCATTAATTTAAACAAAATCTCCATAATTTAATATGTTTGAGGTGTTTAGATAAGAAGAGATGAGTTAAAAAAATAAGAACAAGAAAAACACATTTTTTTTAAGAATAAAACAAGAAAAAAACATTATTTTTAAGAATAAAGCAATATGATTCGCATTGCACACCTCATCGTTTTGTTAATGTGATTTTATTCTACTTTTATATTTAGGACAAGCTTTTGTCTCATCATTTTGTTAAGGTGATTTTACTCTTTTTTTATATTCAGGATAAATTTTTGGGATAATTTGAAAATTATAAACCTTTTTTTATCTTTTTGCTAATGTTATTTTCATTTTATAAACAAGTTTTAGAAATAACTTGTAAAATATTAAATACTTTTTCCATATCATAACTTCTTTTTTTTTTTTTTACTTAGCGAACCTTCTCCATATCAGTAATTCTTCTCATATAAAATATTATATTTATAAATCTTGCATACTAATTTTAAATTATAAAAAATATAACTAATTTATAGATAATATATTTAAAATCTAAATAAATTTTAAAATAAAACAATATATTTTTATAACATTATGTTATATGTTTAAATGACTTACATAAATTTTTTGTCTTTAAAATTTCACAAAAAATCACTTTTGGTTCTTGAAATTTAAAAATATTTTTTTAATTCCTAAAATTAATTTGTTTTCTATGTTAACATTGTCCAGTTCCAGTGTATTTAACTGTGTCGGATGTGAAATTAAAGATTGAAAGGAATAAAGTTGAGGAGGGGAGTGATTCAAAAATAGGGTTATCAAACTCGAGAGTTTACATAAACTTGTAGGAGTTTAATAAACTCTCCTCGTAAACTCGTAAGAGTTTATTTTATATGAAACATATAATTAAACATTTTAACAACATAATAAATAAAGAAGTAAACCATAAATGTCACAGTACTTAAATAACTAAGTCTGACAATTAGAAAGATTATAATAATACTAGAACATTCTCATCAATGTTTGGTATTGTTGGAAAATGAAGGTTTGATACTCATAGAGATGAATGTTCCTCGATTTAAGAATCACACACTAAATGAAAGTATATTGAACTCCAAACGTTTACAACACAACTCAATTTGTTAATTCGATGATTTGGTAAGATCAAGAGTTTATAGAGTTTATATTAGAGTCTACCGAGTTTATCTAGAGTTTAATAAAAAGAGAGGTTACACACGAATTAACTTGCAAATGGTAAGTGAACTCATAAACTCATAAGAGTTCAAGAGTTAATTCAAGAGTTTGATAACTATGTTCACGAGTATAAAAACATACTTTCTGTCATCAATTTTTTAACGACATTAACTAGAGAATAATAAGTAAAAGTGAATCAAGAACTAAAAAATATTTATGAATTTTAAGCATTAAAGTAATTTTTTTAAAATCTTTAGATAAAAAAATTTATTTAAGTCTATTTAAAATTAAAACAATTTAAATTATTCTTTAACACAAATTAATACTGAACGAAGCAGTGACCAAGGACCAATATATAACTACATTTTTAATTTCGATTTTAGACTAAAAGACTATATGATACTTAAGAGTGATCACTCATAAGAAAAACTAATTAACAAAACCAAAACCATCAATTAATGATGAATCGATGATAATGGAAGGCTCTATTTCCACCTACCTTTGTCAACTATGTTTCTGCATATATATAATTTACCTAGATATATGTTTCCATTTAGTGAAAATTCCTCGTTAAAAGTTCCTGATGTATATAAAATTTATTTGGAATAGCGACAAATTAATCGCTGACTTAGTAGGACGGAAACACTCTCTAGAAATAAGAAAGACCTGGTGGCATGACATTTTGTTTTAGAAAAAGATAAATAAAATATATTTACAGTTTGACCAAGTTGTATGAACAAATACAAAATAAAGAACATGAGCCACAAACAATATAATGAAAAAAAGTATTCTTGTTTCTAGAATTTGTGTATAAGTGCTCAGATTGAAGTAGGGTTCAAGGTGATGTCTTCTTGATCCGAGATGGTCTTTCCTCTTTATGCTCTGGACCAACGGAGTGTGATCTTCAAAAATCACTCTGACACTCAAGTTAGTATTTAGCTGAGATAAGTTCAGAGTAAGTACAAAGTGCAATAAATGCAATGGCAACAAACCTTACATGTGGACTTACCTGGGTATTTATAGGCAATGGTGTGCGCTTGGATCCGTGGGCCTTGATTAGTAAGGGCTCAATGATGCACTAATCATGTTTAAGCTGGTTAATTATTGATTTAGACTAATCTGCCACATTAATATGTTGTGTCTTGGTTGTAGTCGTTTTGTGGGGTTGGGACTGAGATGACCTCATAGTAGACCTCAGTCTAGTACAGAGGCCCTGGAGGCTCGCATTAGGATGTATAACCAAAGTGTGACTCTTAAGTAATTTTGCGACTAGGTGAGTCTGAGATCGCCCATCAATGTGGTTGATGTGCTAAGTTAGTGTTGAGATCGCCAATTGGTGGAATTCTCATGGTAATAATAAATGTCAAATAATCGCCAGATGGCACGTGATGGGTTATCGTCCGTCAGACGTGCACGAACAAATAGTTCAAATTATCCGAAGTGTTGGGTCGTGTGCCTATAAATAGAAGAGGGCCCATTGTGCGTAGCACGTATTCCTTCATTGATATTTCATCTGAGCTCATCTCATCTCCGTGCATCCAAAGTTTCATGACCTCAGTTTTGTTCTCTCATCTTAAGGTTAATGCAATGTCTTCCCTGAGCTCTTCAATTCATAGACATTCTGTCGAGGAGTCTGGGTTCAAGAGTAGTTTTAGCTCTCAAAATTCTAGGGTAGGAAAATCAAGTAGTGTAGAGGTCTCTAGTAGGGATCTAATAGGATCAAGTTCGACTGCAGAGCCTTAGCGGTCAAGGTTGATGTTGAGGTGGTTCTGACCGTAGATTATTCTTAGGTGGATCTGGCAGTTTTAAAGTACGAACCTGACATCTAGAAGAATCGTACATGTAGTGGGTGTTGGACAATATGGATCTTTTGGGGAATGACGGCCACGAAGACTTGATTATAGTATCTTGTTGTCAATCCTCGGATCATATTTGTCGAGGTTAAGAGGACACAGACGCCGAGTTTTTCCTCATGTACGCCGAGTTTTTCCTCATGTACGAGCGTCTCTTCACTAAGTTCCATGTTGGGCTGCCGTTTGACGAGTTCACCATGTCGATGTTGCGAGTCCTGAACGTGGCGTCAACCAAACTTCACCTGAACAACTAGGCATCTCTACAGGCCTTCTGAGCTCTCTACAAGGCCATCTACATCGAGCCCAACCCTTGGATCTTTCTGTACCATTATTGTGCACCATTTAATGAATTGTCGAGATGTGTCTCGCTGACCGGGCAGTCCCAATATTGCATTCTTTCCCCCTATACTTCGTCACTAAAAGACTTTAAAGGAAGTTTCTTTAAAGTCTTGGTGGGTCGAAATGATCGTCGTTATTTTTACGACGAGGACAACTGACCGAGGTTTCACTTTTATTGGACAAGGGAGCCTCGATGATACAACTCGTGGTTGAGGTCATCCATGATGGACAGCGACTTAAAGTTGTTGTCTATTCTTGACAAACTTTCCCAACATCTGCCGACTAAGGATATTCTGGGTTTGACATATTGGTTGATCCTGGGTCGGGCGCCTAGAATGTAAGTTTTCTTCCATTACTTGTTCACTTATACTAGATTGTTAACTTAGTTGAACTTGGTTTCTTTTTTGTGTGCAACTCTAATGGCCGAGAAGATCCCTCTAAACCTTCCATTCGATTTTAAGAACATTCACATTACCCGAAAAGAGAAGAGCAAGAATGAAGAGGTAGACATTGTTGGGTTGACCACTGACAAACCTAATCTACTCTCACCTCCTCCGAATAATCGAAAAAACAAAGGCAAGGTGAAGGTAACCGCCGAGGTCTAGTCGAATAAACATGCTGCCAAAGCGACCCCACCTAATAAATGCGTCGCTAAGCAGATGCCGACAGGTAAGGAGCCTGCAGCTAAGAAGTAGAAGAAGAAAACCAACTCCGACAAAAAAGAAGATTCAGACACTTTGATTATAGAGTCCTTCCTATAGGAGGACCTAAAAATAAAAAAGAAAATAAGAGTCATCGAGCTGTTCTTGGAAGAAAAGGTGATCTTCAATTCTCCCAGTGTCGATGAAGTGATTTCCAGCTTCACCGAGTTCTAAGCTTGGGCCAGGGTGCTCGGTCAAAAGCTTATCTAAGAGGCGAAGAAGTCTACCGCAGTTTCCAAAATAAAGGAGTTGGCAAACACCTAAGCTTCCCTCTCAACAACCTTGGGTGCCTCAACGAAGATGTCTTAAGTCCTATGCAAAGATGAACAAGGAGAATGAAACTCTGCAGATGAAGTTGAAGTCGACAGAGTACAATCGACTCTTCTTGGCACAACAATTGAAGGAGGTTGAAGAGAAAGTGGCCAAGTTAATCGTTGTGGAGAGAATGGTGGTCAACCTTAAAGCGAAGATGGTGGCGTTGGAGGAAGAGAAAGAGCGAGCAACTTCTGAAAAGGCCATGCTTATCAAACAAGCTCAAATGTTCATGGAGGGTAGTCATATCAAGGCTTCAACAAGGTCATTCGACAGACCATCATTCTCTTTGGCATCTCGAGCCAGTAATTCAATGTCGATAGCGACATCTTCGAGGGCCAAATAGTGTCGGGAAGGACATCTCTACCACTGGAACTGCTAATGAGACTGGATCCAAGGTGCCACCTCTTGCCAATAACATTACCACCCCTTGACCTACTTCTCCTCGGTTATATATTTAGGCGTTAAGTTTTCTTGAATTTTGGTTGGCCAATCTGACCTTCTTTTGTAAATGGCGACTACATATGCCGCAACTTGTAATTTGGTCATATATATGAATGAACATCTATTTTTACTTGTTTTAATTTGGTAATGCATGTTATTTCGATCACATCTCAACTCATTAATGCAAGTTTTCACACGAATTTAATCTAACAATATCTTGATTAATCTATGCGAATTTAATCTAACAATATGTCGGTTAATGATGGCTCCACCTTCTTCATGGTGTCACCAACTCTTCTCCAAGATGATATGTTGAAATGGATCTTCTTCAAGGGCTGAAATAGGTGTGAAAATTGGACTTATAAAGGGTGAAAGTGGTTCATGAAAAATGGAGACAAAAAAATGGTGTTTTGGGTGGTGGTGGTTGGATGGTGTCTTTTTTGCTAGCTCACTTTACTTGATAGGGTGAAGGCCAATCCTAGGGAGACCTAAGCTCCTTCTAAGGTAGAGAGGAGAGGAAGGGGGCCAAGAGATCCCTAAATGACTAAGGAAAAGGAATGATGAGAAAAATTCTCTCAAATATCCAATATATCTAAAGTGACTACATGTAGTCTAACCTAGGGTATTTAAAGAGATGGTGGGAGGCCTCTAGGCCATTTGTATGAAATTTTGAGAGCTAAATGTCTCTCAAATGAACCCTAAATGGACCTCAAATGAAATGTAAGTCTCTCCCCCCTAAATGACTAAAATACCCTTGTATATAGAAAATGAAAGAAATGGACTTTTGACCTCACAAGTCAAGGTTTAAGTCCCAAAATAAATCCTAAACTAATTTGCCCCGTAATACAAATGCTAAATAAAAATACACAGTGAAATCCTAAGTGATTAAGGTTCCCCAAAATACAAGGAAAAAATAAGGAAATCAAGCAAAAGACTAGGTAGATGCACCAAAGTCTGCACATGTGATCATCAATGCTCTTGGTATGGTATGACCTTCCTCTTCTTCTATTCTTCTTGCCATGGACCTTGTGATGGATCCTAT
This sequence comes from Psophocarpus tetragonolobus, assembly GCA_037954015.1. Taxonomy (NCBI): domain Eukaryota; kingdom Viridiplantae; phylum Streptophyta; class Magnoliopsida; order Fabales; family Fabaceae; genus Psophocarpus; species Psophocarpus tetragonolobus. Next base: position 85,106,319 of record CM075689.1, read on the forward strand.
TTGATGCCCCAAGGATGGTCCTCCATAAGTTAATCTATGTGAATTTTTATGCAAATTTAATCTGATAGAATCCCGGCTTATCAAAGTGAATTTTTACGTGAATTTAATACGATATCATCTCGGTTATTTTATGCAAATTTTTACGCAATTTAATCTAATAGCATCTCGCCTGATGGATGTGAATTTTTACGCAAGAATTGATGTGCGAATGTTTACGCAACTTTCCTTTTACAGTTTTGTGAGTTTTATTCGATGTCTACATTTTAGCTTATCTTGGTTGAAATAAGATATGTGTCAACATTGTAGACATGTCATTACAAAATGGGATGCCTCATTAAAACCTCCCCAGCGAAAAACCCCACTGGAAAAAAGACTATTTGGTAGGAAAAAAACACATTTGTCTTCATACATACATTTAATTTACAAATACATACAAGTATTAACTGAAATAAAACTTAAGGTGAGTGATACTCTAGGTTCTCAGAACGAGCTCTCCCAAGAGGTGTTCTAGCTTATACACCTGATTGTTCAAGTTTTGGTGCACCCGAAATAGGCCTTCTCTCACTTATATGCGAAGTGTATCTATAAGCCCATAACATCTTGACTAGGTCCTCAACCCACTTACCTTTGGACACTCCCAACCTCTTTCTCAACTCAGTAAGTATAACTTTATTAGCTGCTTTTGCTTGGCCATTGGTCTACAGATATTCTACCACGATGTTCGCATGCTTTGTAGAGAAATTTTCTAAGAACTCTTCAAAATTTTTGTCTATAAACTGTCTTCCATTATTAATGATGACTGTATGGGGTATCCTAAATTTGCATATAATCTTCCAGAAAAACTTTTGTATGTTTGCTATCGAGATCTTGGCTAACAATTCGACCTCTATTCACTTCATAAAATAATCGATCCCGGCAATAAAAAATTTGCACTGCTCTTTGGCTGGTGGGAGTGGCCCCAAGATATCCAAACCCAACATGGCAAAGGGCTAAAGAGAGATCAGGCTTTGAAGTTAATCAGGGGGATTTCGAATTTAGATTGTTGTGTTCTTTACATTTTTTACACCTTTTGACATAGACCTTAGAATCTTTCTTCAACACAAGCCAGTAGTATCCTGCCCTCATTACCTTAACTGCTAGAGTGAGTGCTCCAAAATGGAATCCACATATTCCGTCATGCAACTCTTTCAAGACATAAGCTCCGTGTGCCGAGGTTAAGAATTCAAGAATGGTGTCAAGTAGGCTTTTTAAATAGCTCGTCTTCTATGCTTAGGAACCTTACCGACCTGGTTCGTAGAGCTTTTTCTTCCTTCTCATAAGTGGATTATTCCCCCCTCTCGATATAGGCATCATCCAATTTGTTTCCTCCTAGATGAGTGTTCCACACATTACTGTAATACTTGGGCCCTCTAACGTTTGTTGTATGACCAACCTGTGATGTTTAGGCTTCTTCGTGCTCGCCATTTTGGCTAATAGGTTAGCTCACTCATTGTTTTCCCTTGTGATGTGCTCGACGATGACTTTAGCAAACAATTGTTTCAAGTTCAACAACTTATGGTAATACTGTAAAAGGAGAAGGTCATTAACTTGGTATTCTCTATTCAATTGAAACACTATTAGCTAGGAGTCACTTCAGCATCTTACTCCTTCAGCTCCTATTTCCTTTACCAAGGTAAGCCCAAAAAATAGGACTTCGTACTCTACTTAATTGTTGGATCACAAAAGTTAAACTTTAAAGACTGTTCTAACACAATATTCTCAGGGCCTTCAAGCATGATTTCAACTCCACTTCCCAAGTGTTTAACAATCCATCAACATATAGTGTCCATTGTGATTTGATATCGATCACAAAGGACAATTCATTTATGAAGTCGGCAAGACATTGGGCTTTGATTGCTCCTCTTGGTTCAAAATGAAACCCAAACTCAAACAGTTCCACCAACCAAGATATAAGCCTTCCAGCGAGCTCAGGTTTCCGGAGGAGCTTGGTAATCGAATAGTCAGTCTTCACTATCACTTGGTGACTCTAGAAATAAGGACGAAGTCTTCTCGATGCCATTTTTCGATCGTTTGATAGCGAGTTTCCGAGCCATGAAGAGTGTCGTTGATGTAATACACTAGCTCTTAATTAGAGGAGTGCTCTTGAACTATCACGACATTTATCGCTTCGTCTAAGACAAATAGATAAAAGATGAGATCTTTTTTTACTTCGGGCTTTCAAAGTACAAGAGTGTAGCCAAGTACACTTTCAGGTCTTGAAAACTAGCTTTGCACTCATTGGTTCACTCAAACTTTCATTTTTACGCAGCAATTTGGCCATTGGCCTTGTCTTTTGAGCCAAATTTGATAAGAACCTTGGCAATGATGTAAATCTCCCTATTAGTCTTTTACTTCTTTTTTATCCTGGGGACTCCTCATGTCGATAATAGCTCGGCACTTGTTAGAATTTTCCTTGATACCCCTCTGCGATAGCATGAAACCTAAGAATTTTCCACCCTTTACCCCAAAAACACACTTGTCAGGATTAACCCGCATAATGTATTTTCGAAGTGAAGCAAATGTTTCCTCAAGGTTGGTCTTGTGCTTCTTGAAACTCTTAGATTTTATCATCATACCATCTACGTATACTTCTACATACCTACTGATCTAATTTCAGAATACTTTGTTATCAACCACTGGTAGGTCACTCCGACATTCTTCATCTCAAAGGGCATCACATGATAACAATAATTTTCATTGTCGGTGATAAAGGCAGTATTATCTTTGTTAGTGAGGAACATCCAGATTTGATTGTACCTAGAATATGCATCAAGGAAATTTAGAATTTGGTGTCTAGTGGCTTTATCTACAAGCCAATCAATGCTCGGCAAAAGATAACAATCTTCGGCTCTGGGATCTAAATCTATCATTGCAACCATATTAGCTTGCGGTCTCCTTGACAGGTTCAAAGGTTCATTCATGGGGAGGATTTTCAAGCTAGAAGCGTAGTATCTCCAAGATGTTTTTTGGTCTACATGGACATTTATAATATCTCCCTTGGTTGAAAAGAATTTCATGGCGAGATGAAGTATCAAAACTATAGCTCCGAGCTTTTTAAGAGATGGTCTTCCCAACAAAATGTTGAGAGGTGCTAGCATTCACTATGATATAAGAAAACCAGGATTGTCTAGTAATCTCGGCCACCTGTACCAAACTTGATATACAAATCAACATAAGCTCAGGTATCAACTCGCTCCCCTAGAAATCCCACTAACGGGTTGTATGGTTGAACTAAGGTCTGTAGAATCCCAAGTTGTTTGGAAGTTGACTAATATAACACATTGGCTGAACTGCCTTGATCTACAACGTTTTCCTGACTACGAAATTGACTACCTCCACAATTATCACCATGGGATTGTCTTGTCGTGGATCTATACCTTGAAAATTCTCATCAGTAAAGGTGATTGTTGAATAGTGTGATTGGTGTTGGGGCTAGCTCAAGGAGACAACATTCATGTTTTGAATAGCTTTCCTCTTCCGAGCTGAATTGTTCACTACTCCTCCCGTAATCCTCCAACTATAGTATTAATAACCCCTCTCAGAGAAGGGTCAGCTTGTAGTGCGCGATAATCATCCATTCGCTCATGATCCTGAGATCTCTCATATTCTTGGGGCCTATCTCTCTTTGATTCTCGGCGATCGTATTTACGTCTTTCTCCATTTCAGTTGTCTTGACTAACAAACCTTCTCAAGTTCCGGGCTTGGATTAACTCTTCAATTTTATCCTTTAGGGTGAAGCATTCATCAATAGTATGCCCATAATTATGGTGATATCAACAATGCTTACTATGATCAACATTCTGTAGAGTAGGAAGCTTCTTCGAAGTGGTAATAAGTTCGGAGGCTAGAGCTTCCTCTAATATCCTTTAGGGTGAAACATTCATCAATAGTATCCCCTTCTTGTCATCATTTCAACCTTCACAGATTGCTCAGCTCAAGTCTGATTAAGGAATTCAGTCAGCTCTTCCATTTGCATGTGATAAATGCTCTCTTTCTCAACTTGTACATGCTTGTCACTAGCTTCTTGCAAAGGCTATCTGCAAATTTTCCTGCCTGTAGTTTCATCACAATGTGATGGAGAACAACATTGGGGTTGAGATTTCTCAGACTAATGGCAACCTTGTTGAATCGGTCCATGAATGCCCTTAGTTGTTCCTTCTTCTCCTACCTTACACTGACAAGTGCAATGGAGGTAAGGTGGTACGGTCGGCTGGTGGCGAACTGGATTCCAAACTTGGTAGTCAAAGTTTGAAAACAATCAATAGAATTAGGCGGGAGTCAAAGTAAACCAACTTAACACCTCTCCTTTCAACGAAGTCGAGAATACTCTACATAGAATTGCATCATCAATGGTGTACAAACCTACTTGGGTGATGTAGACATCCATATGCTCGTCGAGGTCAGTTATTCCATCATAAAGGGAACATCCACTATTCCATCCACAAATGGGTGCCCAGGTGGATCGCCATGGCATTCTCGGTACGGGTCTGAGAGGTTATCGTTTGCCGAGTTTTGAGCTAACTTCGGGAAGTCCGACTGGATTGGGCTATGTTTAGAGTTTGGCAGGAAGGCTGGTACATACTATCACCGACGTCCTCGAATGGAATCAACTGACTCTTAATGTCTTCATTCTCCTTTCGCAATGCCTTCAATTCTTCTTCATTGCGTTGTCTCATCCCCTCTATCTCATCTCATAGTTGGGTGATCAGAACACTAGGGTTGGTGTCCTTGGAAATTTCCTCCCTAAGAGATGTCGTGCACTCAGTCTGGTCGGGGCTAATTTCTTCAACTGCACGTCTTTGAGTAGTGACCATGTGGTCTAAGGAAAAGTTCTACCAAGCCCCACAGTGGGCGCCAATGTTCCTGTCTCTAGAACTTGTGTACAATTGCTTAGATTGGAAAGGGGTCCAGAGTGATGTCTTCTTGGATCGAGATGGTCTTTCCTCCTTATGCTCTAGACCAGCGAGTGGGGTGACCTGCAGAAGTTACTCTAATGCTGAAGTCAATAGTTAGTCGAGATCAGTGGCAACAACCCTTACATATGAACTTATCAAGATATTTATAAGCAAGGATGCGGTCTTGGACCGTGGGCCTTAATTAATAAAGATCTAATAATACACTAATGATGTTTAAACTGATTAATTATCAATTTAGATTAATCTATCACGTTAATTATGATTGCAGTCGTTTTATGAGATTGAGATCAAAATATTTAAATAATAATTCTAAAATATAACATATGTTATTTCTATTAGAGAAGCGAATTCTATTAACCCAAGACTATATTCTATAGAGTAGTATCTAAAATACCTTTTTCCAAACAAGTCTATGCAGGGTTAAAAATAGATTCGTTTCTAGAGATTGGGGTGACGACTCCTCATGGTTTGGGTATGGAAAACTCTGTCGTCGTCGGTGCTGTGTAGTGCACTGCTATACGTGGGGGCGTATGTGGCACACGTGACTTTAGAAGAAAAGGGTACAAACGAGAAAACACAAAATGTCATTCATCTATTTGTTCTGAAAAATATTAAGTTAAAATTATCTATTTTCATAAAAAGATTTTTTTATACATTAAAATACTTATTTTATTTTTATACGTATTTTTGAAAATAAACTACTTAAAGAAAATATTTGAACCTACAATCTTTACTTTTCTATGTATAAATTTTATTTCTAGACCATCTTATAAGTGTAACAAAAAAAATTACTTTAAAATATTTATATTTAATATTTATAATTATTTTATTATCACTAATCTATAATATATATTATTAATAAAGAAAATTATTCTTTTTATATTTATATTTTAAAATAATTATTCTATTTTTATCCTATTTAAAAATTATGAATACATTATCACTGTACCCAAACATAAATTTTTAATACATTAATAATGTAATTATTTAAATCTAAATATTAAAAATACATTAATAATATTAAAATAGAAATATAAATATACCACTGTATTTTTCGTTAATTATAATAATGCAATTATTTAGTATCAAGCAACAACTCATACTCTATAATTTTAAATAAACCGAACTAACGTTATAAAAGGAAAAAAAAAAAACTGAAACAACCTTAACCTCACATCAATCAACCAAGTGCTGAATAACATTTAATAATTTATTAACTTTTTCTTTTCTATAATAATGAGCAAAAGCAATTTAACCCGAATGGCGCGGCACTTTGCTGCTCGTGCGCTTCAGTTGGAATATTCCACATTACCAGTAATGTTAATAATATATTTTTGACATAATTTTTTAATACGTTTTTTATTATTAAATAAGTTTTATATGTGCCATAGTATAACAAACATATTTATTTTTATAATAAGATATGTCAAATTGACTTAATAATAATCTACCAGTAATGCTAAACATAGGTTTATTTTTCTTGATATAAGATAGAATTTTAAGATTTTTGTTTTTTTATCAGATTATTTTTAAGTTTTATTTTATATTAATTATTTTTATTAAAATATTATTAATTAATTTAGAATAAATAACTTCTTTTTCTGGTGAAGATTAGAGGATAGAATTAAAATATATTAACTAAATAAATAGAAAGTAATTAATTAAAAAGACAAAAAATATGTATTCCAATAAAAATAAGGATAATTTTTAAAAGTTTTAATTTTAAATTTAATACTCTAAACTAAATTAACTAAATTTTTTATTAAGTGTGAATTAGATGTATATGTGTTTTATATTCAGCGAATGAAGTAGTATTAATCATGACAAATAATATTAACTTTTTCTTTATCATTTAAATATCATTCTTAGAGTTGACATAATAAGTATTCGCATAATTAATACGTTTAATAAAAATTAATAAATAGTAAAAGAAATTAAATAATGAAGGATAATAGTTTTTTTTTTATAACTCAAAAATACTATTAGAGTTTAAATAAGTTTTTTGTCTCTAATATTTCACCAAAAATTGCTTTCACTTCTTCAAATTAAAAAATATTTTCTTAATACCTGGTTCACATTTTTTCTTCTCTAGTTAACACCGTTAAAGAATTGGTGAGAGAAAAACGTTTTTATACTTTTGAATCATTCTTATTCTCAACCTAATCCCCTCAATCTATAATTTCACATCTGACACAATCAAATACACCGAAACTTATAAATGGACAATGTTAATACAAAAAATAATTAATTTCAAGAACTAAAAAAAATATTTTTGAATTTCAATAATCAAAAGTGATTTTTTATAAAACTTTAAGGACAAAAAACTTAAGTAAGTCTATTATTAGAAAAGAAAACACAACAAAAGTATCTTCCAAGATTACAGTTTAGTCAAAATAAGCAACACATTTGAAATAAAATCAAAACATAACTTGTTCACTACCCTCAATGCTGCAAGAAGGATTCATCATCTATTCTTAAAGAATAGTGTGTAGTTAACTTGATAGACACATCATTCTCAAGAGTTTAATTGTGTTTGTTGAACAATAGTAAATACATCAACAAACACATTTCTAGTTTTGCAAAGACGAGAGAACCCCAAAAAAAAAAACAAGAAATCACATTGATACTTTCTCTTTACTTCCACTAACAAAAGATAATAGTGAATTATTATTTGAGTTTAACAGACGTGTAATCTTATAGATGTTTTTTAAGTTTACATTAAAAAAAATTTTTTAAAATATTATTATAAAAGTTAGTAAATTTATTATACAAACTTTAGTCATGACAATTTAAAAGGTAACCGTCAAAATATTATTTATTTTAATTATTAACTTTGTTTCTCTTAATAGCCAACTTTGAAAAATAAAATTTTGAATTTGTTTATATATTTAAAATTGTATGATAATATTAAGTATAATATTTTCAATTATGTCCTTTTCTTTATGTTTATACATTTATCATAAATAAAATTAAAATAACAGCAATATCATATAAAATATTTTAGAAAATAATTATTGACAAAAATAATTATTTTATTCTTTCTAATTTGTACATCACATCTTAATTTAGTAGACAGATAAAAGAAATATCAAGTAAAATATTAAAACGAAATTATTAATATGAACCCTTAAAACATAAATTTAAGCAACCTAAGATAGTCAAATTTTATTATAATATATGGAATTAATCCACTTTAATTATACTCTTAATAATTCAATAAATACTTTCTTTCTTTGTATAATCTTAGTATTTTTATTCTTTAAAATCTAACTTAAAAATATGGTCATAGGCAAATGTGGATCTTTTTAGGAGATTGAGGAGTCATGACTGCCCAAAAAGTTTTTCCCCTTTTAGTAAATATAGATTTTTTTAAAAAATTATAATGTTTTTGTAGTACATCTATTTTTTTTACTCCTCAATGTTTTTCTTCTCTTTCAATAAATACAAAAATTTTTAAAAAATTATAATTTTCTCAAACTATATCTATTTTATTTTTTTAACTCCAACCTTCTTGACTAAGATCTGTCAATAATTTATAAGAATGAAAATATAGATCTGTCTTAATAACAAGTCCGTAGCCTAACCTAGCTCAACTTTTTTTAGGAAATAAATCAAACTCAGGCTTTTATAAAAGCTTATTTAGTTAAAAAAACTTTAGGACATTTAATAAAAAATATTTTTATAACAAGGTTGACCTATTTAAATAAATATAAACATATTTTTGTTAATATTATTATATGAAATTTTTTATAATGTATAAAAATCATATATTTGTTTGTTTTTTAAAATATTAAGCATGTTAATCTATATAGAGTCAAACATATAGCGATAAATGTATGCTCTATTTAGAGGGTTTATTACAAAATAGATTTTTATCCAACTTTTCAGGAAGGTAAAAATAAACTTATATCACTTAGACTTCATTTTTATTAAACTTAGTTAATTTGGTTTGAGAAATTTTTATTTTTTTTATTTTTATTTTCAATATTAAAAAAATTTTGTTTTCAATTGATATTTTCTATTTTCAAAAAATTATATTGTTAAATTTAATCAATTTTAGCAAAAATATTATAAATTATTTATATGTAGTTTAATTAAAATGCTCCTCATTCTCTACCGTTGTTTTAGTGATAACTACTGCAAGTAAACACTTCATTTGCAAGTTCGTTCGCCTTCCACAAACCCTACACTCGTTACTTTCATTGGTTACTTCCCAAAACCTTCATCCCTTTTATGCGCCATTGCTACTCTCGTTGCTCGGAGTGGAGCTCTTACGATTGAAGCATCTCACTGTCAAAGGTAAGTTTCTCGAAAACCCTCTCATTTTCAGTTTCCCTCTTTCTTTCCCTTTTTCTCACAATGTCTTGACTTTTTCTCTTTCTCTCTCTCCAACTCCTACTCTCTCACAATGTCAAAACTCTTGTTATAGAAGCTTCATTTTTCCCAACCCTCATTTTCGTGAACCCTCATGGGAAGCCTACATCTTCGCACAAACTCTATTGATTATATTTGTCTTATTTCTATTATTATTGTTGAATGCATTATTTTATTTCTTTTATTTGATTTTGTTTTTCTTATTGCTAGGGGTTTTGTTGGTTCTACTCTTCCTCTTCATTCTAGAGTTCTTCTCACTACTCATTATTGGCAAGAGTTAAGTTAAACTCTACTCAATACAAGTTGTATTGCACATTGTTGGATCGTTTACGCCTACAAAATCCACCATTTTCATGTTTAATTTTACTTAATCCATTTTTCGATATCGCATTAGCTTTTTGACTTTGTTTCATTATCCTTTTGTTTTTGAACGAGAATGATGCTGTTTTTGAAATTGGTTTTGTTCTCGAGGAGATGTGCATTTTATTTAAATCATAATGTGGAGGTTGTTTTGACCGAAATTTTTAAAATGTGGTGCAAATATTATATAATAGTATTGTAATAGTGTATTGCAATATAATTGTAACTCTCCTAAAGCCTAATTAAGTTATTGCGTAAAAGTAATAAAATGATTGGAATCTAGCATCAAGCATAAAGAACAAAATATTTAGACAATTGAAGGTAATCTAAACTTTTATTTAAAAAGAAAAAAATGTATTGTTATTTTAAATTCCAATATTAGTATAAAGTTTGTATTTTTTTTGGTAGAAATGTATTGAATTTGTATATATAAATTGGAGGTTGGATTATTTTTTTAAAAAAAAACTAACATTAGTTCTTAGAATAACTAATGTAGGTTTTCATTAATATTGCATCAGTCCAATCCCACAAACAATGCAGATTTATTATCACTTTCATGTTAATTATCAACATCGATTCGCTAACAATCGATGTAGGTAGCGTACTACCACAGTTTTGATAAACCAATGGAGAGCTATTTCAAATCTACATCTGCAGCTACAACATTGGTTTAAAAATCGATATGGTTTTGTCCCTAGAACCGATGTTAAATCCTATTTTTATAATGCTGTATGCAAAAATTTTAATAGGAAATAGAATTTTAATTAGGAGACTAACATGCTTGCTTAAGCTGTTAAATAGGTGAATCTTAAAAATGAGAACAAATTATACAAACATTAATTTTTGTACAAAATATTTCTTTGTTTTTATTCCCACACAAATTTCTTTTCGGTGCCTAAACCAAATTGGGTTAGAATTTTGATAATTCTCTCCTTGGGTTTCCTGTTGTGTGTATTATATAGTGTTAGTAGTTACCCAAAGGTTACTTTTCAGGAGTTATGAGTTGGTTACTAAGCAGTTACTGTGAGTTCGTTTCGAGGAGGAATTACTTGGAGGTTATTATGAGATTAGTTACTAAGTAGTTACCTCATAGTTATTGCGAGATCGATTAATTTTTCTTCTCCAGTTCACAAATCATCATCCTTGAGCCCTTCAGGAGTGATAAGGCTTTATTGTTTTGTCAATCTTAATCTTGAACATGCAATTCTTGTTGACATTGATGCTAAAATTTATTGATTGCTTTGTTGAGCATATTTTGTTGTTGATATTGTCGAATGTAGATCCTTTTGTACTTGTACACGCGTGCTAAGCTTGTAAATCTTTAAGTGCAATTCTAGTGTGCACTGATTGTAAATTAAGGTCTTGTAATGTTTATAGGTCTCTGAGTGTAAATCATGTTCACACTGGGGCCTAAGATGAACTTGTGGGTACTACACATATTGGAGTATTGGGGACGCATTACTTTGTTTAAGTAGCCTACAAAATATTATATGCATGGTATGATGGAGATGCATTGTATGAAGATGCAATTTGTTTAGTTATCACGTGATAAGGGATGATCATTATATGATGGGATATGTATGCATGATGGTATGAAAGTAAATAAAGCATACCAGTGTTGCAATCAACGACATTTGTTGTAAAAGTTTTTCAGAGGAAATCAACATCATCGTACATGGATCAAACAATTTCTCTAAAATCCTTATGGGCGCTGGAGGAATGCTCGTGTAAAGAATTCGGGACAATTTTTCTTGTATCAACTTTTTAGGGACTTCATTGCTGATATCTCTGACTGGTGAATGTCCCCTCTTTGTTTCGCCCACGACCATTTCGACTCTCCGCCCATGAATTTTATTGTGTTTATAATGATATCTCTAACAACTGATATATTTTGAAAATAGAAACATGTTTTGCAAAAATGATTCTGATATGATTTTTAATTATTTTTCAAAAAATTTTAACCTAATTTAAAAAATAATAAAATTTAGTTTTGAGATTTTTGTTTCTGTTTTTATTCAAATACATTGTTTGACATTACTCACCACCACCTAACACCACATCTGATCGTTAGTCATCGACCTTCACTTCAACCATTGATCATCGACCATCATTTCCATCATCGACATCAACTCTCACTTTTGACCTCCAATCACTGGTCACCAGTTTTTATCGTTACTCATTAGTCGTCAATCTTCGGTCGTCAAGGAAGAAGAATTTTAATAGGATTAAGATTTGACAAAAATATTTTAAATTTAAAAACTAAAACAATGTTTTTTTATAAGTTTAAAAACTTAAAACTAAAACTATTTTTATCAATTTAAAAAATATAAACCAAAAACAAGCCAACGTGATATTCTCTAAATGATAAAATAAATAAATTTAATATTAAAGGAAGATTTAAAATTATTCTAATAAGATATGGCCGGTGAATAACTTTAATATCCCTCTTAAATATTTAATTCAGAACACATACACTTCATTATTTCAAGTATTCTTTTAAGAATAATTTTAATCACATATTATTTTCTTACCAGAAAATAATTAAATACATTATATTTTCAGATATTAATTTGATATGCTTATTTATTTATTTCTAAAAATTATTCAAAGAAAATAAAAACATTTTGCAGAATACAATATAGCATTTTCCCGTCAATAAAATGATTTTAAATAAGATTATTCATAGACGATAATCACCTGATAATCATCCAAGTGGTGGGACTTTGCTCATACTTAAAAAAAAAATCATGCATCCAAGTATTTTTTTTTCTTGAGGTATGTGATTTTAGTAAAGTAAAGTTGTTTTTTCCATAAATAGTAATTTAATAACATAATATTATTTTTTTTGGGGCTAAAATTTTCTCCTCCTCTGGAAGTGCAATGTATTTACTGCATTATTTACCACAATTTCTTTCATAGATTTATTTTTATTCTTATTACTCTATATATTTTGGAATAGTTTTATGCATCTATTTATTTTCTTGATGAATTAAATCCTACTTTTATTTTGAAAGATAGAGTTCACGTGCATGCATTGGCCTTAAAAGATAAATGATATTGATCTAATTCTTTTATATATATTAGCGAAATCATACTCTTGTAGCACTTGTGTATTCATATTTCTATTTTGATATATTATAACAATTTTAGATTTTTAATTTAATATATTTTGTAATAATATGATAGAATATAAATAATTTACTGTGTCATTTTTTGGTATAACATGATAAAATATATTTTGTTAATTTGTATATTTCTTTGTTTATGATAACATAATAGAAACATGTCAGTCATCAACGATTATGACAGATTTGCAATGAATTTGAGAAAATAGAAAGAGAAAGAAATTTGAATAAAATTCAAAAATGTTATTTTTCTTGTGTATTTGCATTTTTATTAAAAATATTAATGATTAAAGGTATATATCTATTCAGAAAACTTATATTTGTGAGAGTGGGAGAAGTCATAAAATGTTTAGAAGGGAAAAACAATCATAAAATGTAGATACCAAAAAGTTATATTCCCATTATATAATATAATATAAAATATAAATATAATATTATAGATTATTGATTATATAAATAGATTACAGATAATAGACAGTTAAATATGTTGCATATAAACGTCGTTTTAAAGTAATTTTGTTTTTAAAGTTATAAGGTTAATCTAGTAACAAAGTTTACATTTGTTGTGAGAGAGATTGTGCGTTTGAATTCCTCTTATAATAAAATAGTTTATTTTTTAATCTTCAAATAGATAAAAGGGTATAATAGGTATTTTGAAAAGTAGACATTGAAAGGAGATTCCCTTTATTAATAGTATAGACAATATATAATATAATATAAAATATAATATTATAGATTATTGATTACACATATAAATTACAGATAGAAGGGTAATTAAGTATGTTTGATATAAATGTTTTAAAGTAATTTTATTCTTAACGTTATAAAGTTAATCTAATAACAAAATTTACATTTGAGAGGAAAAGGTGGTGGGTTCAAATCCTTTCTATAAAAAAAATAATACATGTATTTTTTTAAATTCTGAATATAAAATTATGTTAAATATTAATATCTATAATCTAGACAAAAAATTGATAGTGTTAACTAATAATCAAAAGATTTATTTGATACAGTATTAATAAGGAAAAGTACAGCAAAACAAGTGATAAACTTACATATGATTATTTCAGATTGACTAGTAATCTCAAGTTTAAATTCGGAATATGTAGCCACATTAAAAACTTAAAAGAGAGTTTGTTCGTCGTAATGCATAAAACTCAAATAGAAATGTCTAAAGCGGATAATATTATTAAACTAAAAATAAATAAAGTAAAAAACATAACTAAAATTTGTTAATAATTGAGTCTAATAATCTTTTTTTTCTTTATAATTTAGTTCGAAAGCGGGTATAAGTATATATGTCTCCATGTAAGACATTGGAAGAACAGTTTAATTGTTAAATTCAAATTTCTAGGATATTTTTTAGATTGATAAGATGTAAAAATTATTTTATAGTTTAAATTTAAAAATATTATTAATTCAGTTTAAATTATTTTAGAGAGTTTTGCTTTATTTTGATAAACTTATTATTTTAAATAATGTTTATTTTTGTATGTTTGGCTAAATTATGATTAATTTAAAATAAACAGTGTTCTTTTTATTTTAAGAAGCAAATTCTATCTATTTACTAAAAAAATGCTTATTTCACAATTACTTAATTCATAGTTGTTGTTTCTTTTTTTAAAGTTTGCTCAAATAGACTCTCATTTTCTCTTTTAAAGTTGGATGTTAATAGTATTTTAATTTATATTAAGTTTATCTCTCTCTCTATATATTGGGTCAAGAAATAAAAACCATAAAATTTTTTTTTACATATGAACGTAAGTCATAGGTGTATGAAAGTATGAAACAACTATCTATAATTCTTGCTATAGTGAATATTCACAATACTTTTCTCTATTATTTTAATCAAGTTTCTTATAAAATATTTTACATGAGTTAAAAATACTTTATTTCTGTTTAAGTAAGTGATAAATAATAGGTTAAAATATTTACAGTTTATGTATTATAAAACTACAAACATTAATTAATAAAATAGTGTTAACATTATTATTGATTCGGAAAATATTCTCAACACTCACTTCGAATCAATTCTTCTTAATATTATGCTTTTAGAACAGTCATATACCTTCCATAGCTCATGATGTGACAGCAAGCAACTGGTAAACAGATATTAATCATAAGTCTTAACGCATGTAACATACCCATGTTCATCTTTTGCAGGGTTCTTAGAAAAAACCAATCCCCTTTTTCTTCGAAGTTCTCTTTGTCTCTATTATGGTAGAGGATTAATGGCTTATTGGCTTGCATTTAAATTTTTCAATGTGTTATGCGTTGATTAGGCGAATTAGCTTTGTCAAAAAGAGATAAGGTAGGCTTCGAAATTAGAATATTCTTTATTTTTTCTGATAAAAAAATCTTCTGCAATTCTGCCATTCTGGTACATATAACATTTGACATTTCATTATATATTTAATTAATCAATACCCTCCCTGTCAATTTATGTGGAATTTCTCATATACAGGTTGACTAAAGCACCCAAATAATTAAAACAAATGTTTGAATTAATTATAAAGTTGTACCCCAAACTTGACCATATGCATGTATGCCTGCAAGTTCTTTGTAAAAGGGTAAACAATGTTCACTGAACAATGTATTTATCTGTCTTATCAAAGGGTAAGCAATTAATCTTATTTGAAAATTAAGCATTTACATCTTTAACTAAAACTTACTTAGATGCTTTGAGTTACGATAAATGTCATAGTAGACATATAAGGAACCAAAAAAGCATGTCATTGTTTTACTTTGACAATTGGTTAATTGGCCCTGCTTTGAATTAGGTATATAGTATAGCAGAGATACAAGGAACAAAAATCATGTCATTGTTTCGCTTTGAAAAATAGTTGGTTAAGAGGGTATATTCACTATATTGTAATTGCGTGTAAAAACTCTACAAAAGGAAGACAACCGTTTATGTACACTGAACTAAACAATGAAGCATGCATTGACGGTGCTCCTTGGTTTTCATCGCAGCTTCTATTTATTCATTCTTAATATTTTTTTTTTCATTTTAAAATCAAATTAACTAAAATTCAATTGTCAATGATTTTGAATATATAATATTATTTGAGTTTAATTGGTATACACCGTCAGTATAAAGATTCTAAAACTAACATTTAATCACAACCATTCATTTATGGTAAGTTTGTTGACTTTATTAATTAGTACTTTAAAAGTCATATAAATGAAAATTTATGATTCAACGTAAGGATCCTTTACATTGACAGTATATACCAATTAAACTCATATTATTTTCAGTAAAATAGATTTGTCCTTTATACTAACAAATAATTAATATATAATTATCAATCTCAATTTCATCAAAACTTCTTCTCACTATTAATTTAATCATATTTGAGTCATGCATCCTGAAAGAAATTCCATATGTTACATATATTGAAATTCATTTGGTAAAATTCATATTTTAAGAGAAAGAAAGGGAGAAAAATCATAAAACAGGAAATGGTTAGAGAAAAGAAAAGGAGAAAAAAGATAAAATCGAAAATAGATATTACTCAAATGATCAAATTTACATGTGTACAGTATGACTTACATAAAAAATCCTAATATTCTATACCTCTAATATCCCCCACAAGTTGGAAGTGTTATTTAGCATTTTCAATTTGGGATAAGTAATACAATACAAAATAGAGAAAATACAATGCAACAACAATGAAAAATACATAAAAAACATAAGTTGTAATTACATCAACTTAACAAGAAAATGGCAGTGGTTGAGGTGCATAACTCCTAGAAGTCTTCAACCTACCTTTGTGCCCCTTCGAACTTCTTCGTGTGTCTCCACAACACTCACTCCAATAGAATAAAAAATCCTAATCACAAATGCCAAAATAGGAAACAAAAGCTTCACCTCCAAGCAAAAACTATTCATCAAAGTTTAATCACTTGATAGAAACACAAATCAATGAAATGTTTAACTACCATAAGGTAGAAGCTAACAAAGCTTAATCATCAAGAGTAAAAGCCACAACACAAGCTTAATAACTCAAAACAGAAGCCAAACAATAGCCATCCATGGTAAAAGCTCACACATGCTTAACCATTAAAGCTTATATCAGAGTAAAAAAACCCATAGCAAATCAAATCTACTTTCAAAGAGGATTACCCTCAAACACCTTGTGTCCATGATAGAAACTATAACTCCAAATAGCTCAAACAAACTGAAACAAAATTGGATTCCACCACAATAGTCTACAAGTCATTTCATCAAACACTTTGATTACAATATGAATTTGCTGGACTCATGGAAATTGCAACCAGTAACATATTTTGAATCAAATCCGAAACCAAGAAGATGAAAGAGGTAATGAGAATCAGATGTGAAACAACATCGAGTAATGCCCACAGACATAAAGGAGAAAAGTCTCAAGTTCAATTCGACAGTGAAGACAACAGATCATTGAAATCCTCGTACTTCTAAGCATCCTTGTGATCGATGTTGTTGTTGTAATACAAATCTCGTTCCTTCTTCATGCATCCACACCTTGCAGCTATCCTAATATGAGGGGATCAACTTACTCCAATAGTAAGTATAAAAGACTTAAAACTTGATTGATTTGGTTTTGTTTTTTAGTTTTTGAAAAAAAATTTCTAGAATAGTTTTCAAAAATTATTTTCAGGAAAAAAAAAACTTGTTTCGTAATTGTTATTTGAAAACTGTTTTAAAGATGTAAAAATGGAAAAACTAATTCATATATATTAAAATTTCATTAATAAAAAGAAAAAAATAACATATTTTGATTTTATTTTGAGTTTTCAAAACAAAAATAGAAAACTGAAAAACAAAACTACTTTTAGCTGTTCCTGTTTTTGAAAATTGTTTTTAGAAAACACTACCCAAACAAGTTTTCAGTTTTTAAATACTAAAATACTGAAAATAGTTTTATAAAACTGTTGCCAAACAAGCACTTACTTCTCTTCCTCTCCATTCATTTTCTTAAATCTAATGACTGTAATGAGTAACTAATCTTAATCATTAGATTTCAAGAAAATGAAGGATGGAGATGAAGAGTAAGTCTTTTGTATTTACTATTTGAGTAAGTGGATCCCTTATTATGGAGATGATGCACTTACTCCAAGAGTAAATATAAAAGACTTAATATTTGTTTGACTACAATTTTATAAAACTATTTTGAGTATTTTAGTATTTAAAAACTAAAAAACTGGTTTTGTTACTGTTTTCTTAAAACAGTTTCGTAAATAATTCTGGTTTTTTAGTTTTTAAAGACTAAAGAACAGGAACAATAGTTTTGTTTTTCAGTTTTCTTTTTTCTTTTGAAAACTCAAAAATACAATGAGAATATCCTACTTTTTTATTTTCATCAATCATATTTCTGTAAATATAAATTTTTTTTTTCATTTTTACATCTTCAAAACAATTTTCAAATATGTTTATCAAACAAGTTTTTTTTTCTCTCTTCTAGAAAACTTTTTTCAAAACCTAAAAAACAAAATCAAATCAATCAAGCTGTTACTCCTCATCCTATTCATTCATATTTTTAAAATCTAATGATTGTGATGAATAACTAATCTTAACCATTAAATTTCAAGAAAATCAAGGGTTAAACTTACTTTTTGAGTAACTAGATCCTCTCCCATATATATAGAGAGAAATGAGAAAACATAATAATGACCATTGAATTTCAATAAATGGTTCAGATTTAGTTGTTAATTAAATAAGCTCACGTGGTTCTCTCACGTAAAAATTTCTCTTACAAATCAAATATTTGTCTGTTGCGCTGCTCTATCTTGTCTATTCATGGATCCTCTATAAGATTGTCACTACCTCCATCGACACATAAGCTTTGTTATGCAAGCACTGCAATTCAAATCTCTACTGCCATACATAAGTTGTTGCTTCTCACATGTATGATTATTTTGTTTGTGTTAATAATTGAATTTTCAAGTCTAAATGTTCGTTCCTAATTGATATTGATAATTTGATATATGCAAGTAATAAAAAGCCTAATGTATATGAGACATTGAAAGCACAAAATTTCATTACACAACAGTGAATATCTATGTCTGACCCAATTAATTATAAGATATATAGATAAGGCATTATGCAGAGAATGATGAGCTTAGTTGTTCCTCGTGATGTTTAAACAGATGGGTCATCTACAAAAATAAAATAAAACCAGATATTTTATCTTCAGTTGGAGAAAATTGAAAACACTTTGGTATCACAACTTCATTGTGAATCTAATGGATGCTCTAAGGCTTCCAAAACACAGACCTGGAAGCCCCTCTGTGAGATATACATGAATAAATGGCACATAAAAGATCTCCACTTTTATTAAGTTCAAGGTCTCGCAGTTGTTTCCCTAAGCTCCAAGGTCAACTATTGAGACAAGATTATAAGCAAATGCAAGCATGGTATCTAGATTCATGTAGCAAAGCAACATGAAAGAATCATGTGCTTTTATTGATCTAGGATTACTTATAAGAGTTGCAACAGATATTGTATCCAGTATTATAATAATTAGTTCTATAAATTATTAATTAATCAATGGCAAGATACTTAAGCAAGTTGATAAACTTATTATTGTCTCTTTACGTTAGTATTTCCTTAACCATGATTCATGATATGTTAAGTTCAAACTCCACGATCCACCTCTTTGAATAGATGTATAGTGCAAGTGATGCTGATCAAATTGGTGACTTGGTTTTATAAAAAACATCATGTTCTGAGGTAATTTGTGGGAGAAATTTTTGTGTGAGAGAATCGCATGAGTTATTTAATTAACAACTACATCTGAACCGTTTATTGAAATCTTGTGATTATTATTATGTTTTTTCATTTCTGACCGTAATCATTTTTCACACCTGAATTGTCCTATATATATATATATATATATATATATATATATATATATATATAAAATAAGAAAAAAACTTGCATCACTTTAATAATAATATTTTAATATTGATTAAATAATTTTAATTTTAAATTATACAACTTTAGCATGAATTTTATGATCGAGGAACTGTTTTAAATTAAGCAATACTTAGGTTCTTTTTTGTTTTTATACATACAACTTTGAAACATTCTAATGCATGAAAAGTTATATAATCAACTTAATTTGTTTTGTATCATTGAAGCACGTTAATAATAATTTTAAAAATAGTTCAGCAGTGTTTTAGCTAATATAATAAAATAAAATAAAAATGTATTAAGAACTCAACATAAATTAAAATTTTTTTAGGACATCAAAATTAAATTTATTAATATATAGAAAGCTTTACGATTAACTACCTCGTTGTTTTTAGATTAATTTCTTAGCCATCTCCATCACCATACTTCATCATAATTAAACTATCGTATTTTACTTTATAATAACCAGCTTCTGTGTTTATAATATGAAAATAACACACATATATATATATATATAGACAGTTAACAAGTTGGTAGACCTTAACAAAATTGCAACAACGTAGGGATTACATCAACCGCTCAAAGAATTAATTGAAGTACAAAAAAATTGCTAACAAAGTTGACTATTAAATGGTTGGGAAAACAACCCTTCTTTGAATATTTCTGATCAGCTTTTATCCACAGCAGACTCAAATATATTCATGATGTATATAGCTATAGGAAACACATGTAAGTTATTAGAATCTTACGTTTTCAACCAAAAAAACAAACAAAATAAAGGTCACGGATAGGTTTGAGTGAAGGGTAGATGTGTATTAGTCAAAAGTTGTGACATTAGGGATAGGGTCAAATGAATTTGAGGTTGATCATGTGAGGAAAAAATCTTTGCGTTTCCTTTGATAAAATAATTAATGACTTTTGTGACATCCAGTTATTGTCACTACTTGCTGTACATTGAGGAGTGCGCGATGGTTAGGTATGTCCCAAAAAGGCGAAAATTTGACTCACTACCCATACATCAGCTCCAAAAAATAATCACATTTCTTAACCATATATGGTCAAATCACATTTCCTAACCATATCTGGAAACTCCACTAACTTATACAACCTAGATTCTCAAATTTCGTCCTTCTGTCTTGCGGAATGCCTAAAATTTGTTTTACCTACTCATTACGCATGTGTTTAGATTATCATTCACAAAATTGATTTTATTTAAAACTAGCGAAAACACAAATACTATTACTATGTTTGTATATTTATATTTTATTTTGATATTATAGATAATATATATATATATATATATATATATATATATATATATATATGCAAAAGAAATTCATTAAAGAGGTATAAGAAATACCTGAATCATGTTACTTATATAGAGGGTCACCGGATGGTTGGTTAATACTTAGACTTAAATACCAAGAATTAAGCTATCATCAACAGTGACACCCAAAAAAGATAAAAAAAAAAAAAAAACAAGGTATGAACCCAACCTAGTACAAAACTTTTATAGTTATAGATACAATTGCCCAAATTTCAAAAGAACTACCCCAACATAGTGCACCCCTAATCACTTACTTTTACCTAGTCCCTTAGGTTCAGACACCAAGCAAACAAAGAATATGAGTAAGACATATCATATGTATGTAACCAAGACCAAACATGATAATTTATTTTATGCATTATCTTTGCTACCTCAAAGTTCCCCCCTCTAAAGATACAGTGATTTCATTGGTTCCATATACACCATACAATAGCTATCCATACTGCCTTCCATCTTTGTCTACTATTACCTCTTAGGTTCCATCCCATGTGCTGTTTGAAGTTAACCCCAGGTTCATGGTGTAATACTGGGAGCACTCCTAACAAAGCATAACATATCTGCCAAATTTGGGATATCGGGCTACAATTGAAAAATAAATGACCTACATTTTCTTTACATAATTCATAGAAAGGGCACAACACATTGTGAGGTACGTTTGGGGAGATTGTGGGTTCAAGTCTCTCCTTTGATAAAGTAATTTTTTTTTTAATTTTGAAAAGTGGACATCACAAAGGTAAATTCTCTTTATTAATAGTACATACATACTTACATATAATATATATATATATATATATATATATATATTATAGATAGTACAATAATTATCTATGTTGGATATAAATATTTTAAATTAATTTTTTTTTAAGGTTATAAGGTTGATCAGCGGCAAAGTTTACGTTTAGAGAGGGAGAGATTGTGAGTTTGAGTCCCTCCTTTGACAAAGTAGTTTATTTTTTAATTTTCAAATAGATATAAGGGTAGAATAAATATTTTGAAAAGTAGACATCAAAAAGAAAAATTTCATTTATTAATAATATAGATAACACACACACACACACATATATATATATATATATATATATGTTGGATATAAATGTTTTAAAATAATTTTTTTCTTAAGAATATAAGGTTAATTTAGTGACAAAATTTACGTTTGGGAAGCTAAAGGTTGTGGCTTAAGTCCACTCTTTGACAAAGTAATTTATTTTTTAATTTTCAAATAAGTATAAGGGTAGAATAATTATTTTGAAAAATGGACATTAAAAAGAAAAATTTCCTTTATTAATAGCATAGAAGTGTGTGTGTGTGTATATATATTAAAATACATATTAGAACCTTTATTTTATATAATAGTCATTTTTATGATAAACTTTGAACAAGAGAATGGATACCTAATGACTCCATAATTTTATTTTTAAAAACTATCTAGTTTCTAGATATAGTTTAATTAATATGCATTAACAGTGTAAAAGAATTTTACACTAATATTTAATAATAATTTTTTATTTATATGACTTTTAAAATATTAATTGATAAAGTTAACAAACTTATAATGTTGTAGTTGAATGTTAGTTTAAAACTTTTTACACTAACCGTGTACAATTATTTTTCTCTTTTAGATCACCATATAACCCACAAGGTGACATGTTAAAAAAGATGTATAATTTTCCTTACTTGACTGTATAAACATTTGTTGTGATGTAAAGAGTAAGATAAAATTAAACTTAATTCATAAACAAAATTATAAGTAAAAGACGAGTAGGTGAGAAAGTCAAAATTTTTAACTTATTTATATACCTTGAAATCTTACTTAAACTGGAATTACATAATTTTAATTCCCCAAAATACTGGATTTCAAATCCTGACCTAAAGAGTTGGAGACGAATTCCACTCCAACTAATCTGTGCTGATTGAGCAAACTATCAGTTTCCTGATAGCTAGGTAGGACAACTTTAGTTTACCTATGTGATACTGCCATGTGTGTTACCCAGATAGAGGATCAATTTTTGTTATTATTAAAGGATGACTTAATTATATCACAAAACTAATGGTAACATTCGGCAAACAAATTAAATACAGGGAAGAGCAAACGTGAACCAGATCGATCTGTTTTTCCATTGCCATGTAAAAGTTGCTTGCTAAAAATACAAAGGGTGAAAGCAACAAGCTTTATATTTATTTTTTTTTTTGGTCAGCAAATATATTCTATTATATAACCAAAATAGAAGAATACATGTCCAAAAGTTACGAGCAGGACCAATTCTAAGTATTGATTAGAAAACAACTGAAAAAAAAAGTAGTTACTAACTATTTAGAAGAAAAACTAACTCAATAAACAAACAGTAATACTGATATCTAAAAAACCTATAAAGTATACAGTGACCTTTCTTCAAACAAACTAGAACCCTCATCCAACACAAGTCAAATGCATCCATTTATCAATAATATAAATTGAACAACGAAATATATACTTTTAAAGTGGTTTATCTTTAAAATAAAGTGTATCACTAATAATTTAATTTAAAGCATATTACATTTTTTTTAATTAAAATTTAAAGATATTTATTCATTTTAAGACGAAGTCATTTTAAAAGTGTTTTTTTTTTTTAAGGAAAAATATATTTTATAGATTTCTATACAACAAGAATGCAACAAACTGTTTCAAACTCTTTACAGCAACACCCAGAAAGACTATGAATGATATCGTCCCCTAACCCCTACTTCATATCTAGCAGACAAAGTCTTGGATGGAAACTCCAATCTGAAAGCCTCTGACCTTTATTAAACCCAAACCTGTATGTCAACCATTTTTAGGATAGGAGCTGAATAGCCAACAAAATATACAGCGATTCTATAGTCCTACCTTTGAAGATTATGGAATTCCTGCATAACCATATGCTCCAACATGCAGCCATAGCAAACAAGTATCTACACTTTTATTTATATTTACCTACCATCCAAGTACTAGATAAATGGAACAATTGGTCTACTCGTTTCGGTAAAGGGGACTCAAATCCTAGCAATCTGAGGACTTTATACCACAACTTTTGTGAATATCGGCATGACACAAATAAGTCGTTACTAGACTCTAGTTGCTCTTTACAAAAAACACATAAGGACCCTTTAGGTTGGATATACATACCTCTTTTCAACAAGTTATCAATCGTTGGGAGCCTATTTAGGAGTAACTTCTATGCAAACGCTATCACCTTAGATGACAATTTCTCCTTCCATAGTCTGTCAATCAACTGTGTGTCCACTGGTAACATGTCCCTCTAATTATTTCCACCCTTGAGCAAGCAATATGCCTGTGCTACAGTAAATTGGTCGTCGTCTCCTGGCTTCCAGACTCATGTATCCTCTTGGTCGTCGCATAGTCTCATACACTGTAACATTTCCACCAAGGATTCCAATAGTTGCTCCTCCCATACAAATAACCTCCTGCGCCAGCCCACTGCCACCCCAATGCCTCCCTGGCTAACCCCCTCAAACATCTAACTGACACCCCCTTCTGCTAGGCCAAATCATATAACCTCGAGAAACAAACCAATAATGGTTTTTTCCCTATCCAGATATGACGCCAAAAGCTTGTGTCCACTCCATTCCCTAGTTTTCTCCCAATATTGTTAGAAAATCAACCCCGAGTTGGATGCCTCAACCCATCAATATCCCGAATATCCTTCCACCACCCATCAAGGATAGATCTTCCTGAGATAAAAGCTATTTGGCTACCCGATATAATCTTCCCTATAACGCGCTTGAGCCTTCTCGCAAGAAGCTTAGATATAATTTTCTGAACACTCGATATAAGAGATATAGGGCAATACTGAGATAGATAGAGGATGCCCTACCTTCGGTATTAGAGTTAGGAATGACGACGTAATACCTCTAGGGAGTCTTCCTGATCCATGGAACTCTTGCACCACCTTAACAACATCATCACCCACTATATCCCAACAAGATTTGTAGAAGTTCATTCCAAAGCCATCTGGACCTGGGCTCTTTCCCCCCTCACAAGCCCACACCGCAGCTTTAATCTCCTCAGCTGAAAATGGTTTTTCTAACTGTGCCCTATCCGCCTCAAAGATGGTCTTGAAGTGAACTCCATCCAACGTGGGTCTGGTGTTCCTCTTTTCTGTGAATAACTCACTAAAGTATTTCATCACCTCTAACTTAACCTCCGACACACTATCCACCCAACCAGAATCAGATTCCACTGCCAAAATACCATTCCGGGAACATCTTGCTCTAAAGCAATTATGGAAAAATTTGGAATTATTGTCTCCATATAGAGCCCACTTAACTCTAGATTTTTACAAAATGGCATTTTCCATAACCCTAGTTGTACTCTAATATTCTGATAGTATATCACTTCTAGCCCTGACTTCTACCTCGTCCTGTACTACCAACAAATTATCAGCTTCATCCAATTTTCTTACCATTTCTAACAACATATTCACTCTGTTTAGCAATACTTCCGTATTCCACTTTTTGATTGCCACCTTCAAACCCTTCAATTTATGCATAAATTGTCATGTCTGCCACCCTGAGCCTGTGAACGACCTCCAGACTTGGTTCACCAGTTCATGGAAAGATTCTTGATTCAGCTAGTGATAAAAAAACTTAAACGGTTTTGCCCCTTAGTTCAGTACATTATCTTTTGCCATGACCCAACTATGATCAGAGAATTCTCTAGACCCAATCCATTGGGAACATATATTCCACTCAATAATTAATTCTTGAGAGAACAAAAGTCTATCTAACCTGCTAGCTGCGGACCCATTTGGGGAAATCCACGTGAACTGCTTCCCGTAGCAAGGCACATCCACCAACTCCATTTGGTCTATAAACAATTATTCTTATTTATTGTATTTGTCTACATTGAATCTATCCATTTGAATGTCTGTCCTCTTTTGATTTTGAGCTTTTCTTGTTTTTCTTTACTTCTTGCATTCTTTTGCTCTTTGTGCGCTACTTTTAAGAAAGGAAAAAAAGGTCAATCCAAGCTTTCCACAAGGGAAGCATCTTGAGGTGTGTTGAAGCAAGCTAAGAAAGAGGTTCATTCAAGGGAGCAACACCAATTTTAGAGAAGCAAACACTTAGAGTGGAAAAGCAACATCAAAACTTCAAATCTTTTACTTTTTTCCTTTTTTGGGTGTATTTTTAAGGCTATTTTAATTGAGGTGTTGGATGCCTATAAGGATCACCTCTTTGATTGTAATAGCTTTTAGTTTCTCGTTTAGGTGGGAGAAGGAATTGGTACCCCATCTCTCCACCTTAGGTGCACGCCTTTAGACCCTTAGCTTTGCTTTAATTTCTTTTATTTGCTTTGAATCTTAGTGTGAAAGGCTTTTGAGTTCCAAAGACTCTTAAGTAATTCACTTAGGAAGAAAACCAAACAAAAGAGTGAGGAGTTTTGCCCTTAGGTTCTTCCCAATCATTTTCAGAATGAGCTCACACACATCTAGTAAAGGTAGTGTAAATCAACAAGGTTCTAAAAAACAACCAACATGGATAAGTTTGTGAGTGAATTTAGGGAGTGGAGGTTAGAAGAGAGAAAAGAAAGAAAAGAGAGAAAGAAGAAAGGAGACGTGAAGAGAAAGAAAGAGAGTTAAGAGAAGAACAGCGAAGAGAGGAGAAAGAACGTGAGAAAAGAGAAAAAAAAGAGAGGAGAAAAGACAAAGACAAGAAAGAGAAGAGAAAGAATAAAGGCAGAGAGAAGGGAAAGAAAAAGAATGAAGAGAAAGAGAAGAAAGAAGGGAAAAAGAAGATAGAGAGAGGGAAGAGAGAAGAGAAACGCATGAAAGAGAAGAAAGAAGAGAAAGAGGAGTTAGAGAGAGGCATAGGTATAGGTCCACCTCTAGTGAAGTAAGTGAAAGTGAAGAGTATGAAAGACCTAGGGTAAGGAGAGCGCAACAACATCATAACCAACCCGAAGCCCAACCTAGGGAACAAAAAGTTGACCTCCCTCATTTTCATGGCAAAGAGGATGTGGAAGCCTACCTTGATTGGGAAATGAAGGTAGAGCAACTATTTGTTTGTTATAACATAAGTGAAGAAAGAAAAGTTCTGCTGGCAACCCTTAGCTTCCAAGGGCATGCCATGTATTGGTGGACCTCCTTAGTCAATGAGAGGCAATGCCTTTGTAAACCGAAGCTAGATTTTTAAGTGGTTTGAGCTCTGACATAAGAGACAAAGTTGAGCTCTTACCATATAATAATCTAGATGACATAGTCCAATTTTGCATAAGAATGGAAAATCAATTAAAAAGAAAAGGTGGAGCAAAAAGAGAATTTTCATCCTACAATTATGCAAAGAGGGACCTAGGCAAGGAAAACTCTTCCAAGAGCTCTCCCAAAGAGGAACCATCCAAACATGTGCATAAAGAACATAAACCTATGCATCATAGAGACAACCCCCTACTAGTTCTAGCAATAGGACTAGTAGTATTAAATGTTTTAAATGTCTTGGAAGAGGCCACATTTCCTCTCAGTGCCCTAATAAGAAAACCATGATCATGAGAGGCCAAGAGATTTTTAGTGAGAGTAGCTTATCTTCCTCCTCTAGTGAGAGTGAGGAAGAAGAGGGTCATGAGCATTATGAGCATGACATTGTTGAAAACCCTTGTGATGGAGACCTCTTAATGGTTAGGCGACTTCTTGGAAGTCAACCCCTTGAGCTTAACCACTCCCAAAGAGAGAATATTTTACATACATGTTGTAAAGTTTTAGACAAAACCTGTTCTCTCATTATGGATAATGGATCCTGCTGCAATTGTTGCAGTTCAAGGTTGGTAGAGAAGCTAGCCTTACAACCAATTCCTCATCCTAGACCTTACAAGCTCCAATGGCTTAATGAGGAAGGGGAAATGGTTGTAAACCAACAAGTGAAGGTGTCATTCTCCATTGGAAAGTATCAAGATGAGATCTTATGTGATATAGTTCCAATGGAGGCTGGCTATATCTTGTTAGGGAGGCCTTGGCAGTTTGACAAACAAGTCATACACCATGGCTACTCTAATGAAATAATCCTTACTCATAAGGGCAAAAGAATAAAGTTGGCTCCTCGCACACCTTCACAAGTGGCTAAGGATCAACTCATCATGAAACATAAAAAAGATGAGGAAAAAAAAAGAGTTTCCACCCCTAAAGCTTGAAAGTGGTAAAAAGGGAGAGTTGGAAGGAGGTACCCCTTCCAAAGAGCTAATTAAGAAAAAGAGTCATTTTGCAACAAAAATAGATATTAAAAAAGTTTTCTTGCTTGATCGACCTTTTTATTTTCTTCTTTGTAAAGAGGTACCTTCTGACACTGCCACAAGTCATGAAATTGAGTCTCTTCCAAAAGGGGTTCAAAATCTTTTAAAATAATTTGATGATCTTTTCCCTTAAGAGGTTCCAAGGGGATTACCACCTCTAAGGGGAATAGAACACCAAATTGACCTTGTTCATGACGCAAGTCTGCCCAATAGCCCCGCGTATAGGACAAACCCCATCGAGACCAAAGAGATTGAGTCTCAAGTTCAAGACTTGTTAGAGAAGGGTTGGGTTCAAAAGAGCCTTAGCCCTTGTGCGGTCCCTGTTTTGTTGGTGCCTAAAAAGGATAGGAAATGACAGATGTGTATGGACTGTCGTGCCATCAACAACATCACCATTAAGTATAGGCACCCAATCCCTAGGCTAGATGATATGCTCAATGAATTGCATGGAGCCAAAATATTTTCAAAAATTGATCTTAGAAGTGGTTACCGTCAAATAAGAATCAAAGAAGGAAATGAATGGAAAACCGCTTTTAAGACAAAATTCGGTCTTTATGAATGGTTGGTGATATCTTTTGGGCTTACCAATGCTTCAAGCACTTTCATGCACCTCATGAATCATGTACTTAGGGATTGCATTGGTAGGTTTTTAGTTGTTTATTTTGATTATATTTTAGTCTATAGTAGGTCTTTAGAAAAACATATAGGACACCTTAGGGAAGTCTTATCTGTCCTTAGAATAAATAAACTTTTTGAAAACTTAGAAAAATGCACTTTTTGTGTTCCTAGTGTAGTTTTCTTGGGCTTTGTCATTAGTGCCCAAGGGGTCCAAGTGGACCCCCAAAAAATCAAGGTCATTCAAGAGTGGTCCACCCCTACTAGTGTGACTGAGATCAAGAGCTTTCATGGTCTCGCGGGATTTTATAGGCGCTTTGTGCCTAAATTCTCCACACTAGCTTCACCACTCAATGACTTAGTGAAGAAGAAAGTTTCTTTCTTGTGGGGTGAAAAATATGAAGAAGCTTTTCAACTGCTCAAGGATAAACTCGCTAATGCACCCGTTCTAGCTCTCCCCGACTTTTCAAAAACTTTTGAGCTAGAATGTGATGCATCAAGAGTAGGTGTAGGAGCTGTGTTGTTGCAAGAGGGGCACCTCATTGCTTATTTTAGTGAAAAACTCAATAGTGTCTACCTCAACTACCCCACCTATGATAAGTAGTTTTATTCTTTGATCCGTGCCCTCCAAACTTGGGAACATTACCTTGTTTCCAAGGAATTTGTCATTCATAGTGACCATGAGTCACTTAAGTATTTGAGGGGGCAAGGAAAGTTAAATAAGAGACATGATAAATGGGTTGAATTTCTTTTAAATTTTCCTTATGTCATCAAATATAAAAAAGGAAAAACAAATGTGGTGGCCGATGCTCTTTCAAGGAGGCATTCTCTCCTTGCCACCCTCAGTGCTCAAATTTTTGGATTTGATGACATAAAGGAAATATATCCTTTTGACCAAGACTTTGGAACCATTTATATTGCCTCATCTTCCAAAGCCAAAGATGGTTTCTACCTATGTGAGGGGTACTTATTCAAAGAGAGCAAACTTTGTGTACTCCAAGGATCTATTAGGAAATTACTGACAAAAGACAGCCATGACGGTGGGCTCATGGGGTATTTTGGAATTGATAAAACCTTAATGCTTTTAAAAGAAAAATTATTTTGGCCTCATGAAAAAATATGTTCAAAGACATTGCTTGCGATGCATAGCTTGTTTACAAGCTAAGTCCTGAGTAATGCCTCATGGACTCTACATACCTTTACCCACTCCTTCTACACCTTGGGTAGATATTAGCATGGATTTTATCCTTGGGCTCCCAAGAACCCAACGAGGTGTAGACTCCATCTTTGTGGTAGTGGACCGCTTTAGTAAAATGGCACATTTCATTCCCTGCTACAAAGTGGATGACGCAAGTCACATCGCAAGGCTTTTCTTTCGTGAGGTTGTCCGCTTGCACGGAATACCCTCAACCATAGTCTCTGATAGGGATGCTAAGTTCCTTGGCCATTTTTGGAAAACTTTTTGGGTAAGGCTAGGAACTAAGCTCTTATTTTCTACCACTTGTCATCCTCAAACGGATGGACAAACTGAGGTAGTAAATAGATCCCTATCCACTATGTTGAGGGCACTCTTGAAAGGCGACCATAAGTCTTGGGATGAATATCTCCTCCACATTGAATTTGCATATAATAGGGTGGTTCATCAAACCACTAAGCACTCCCCTTTTGAGGTTGTATATGATTTTAATCCTCTCACCCCTTTGGACTTATTGCCACTCCCTAACACCCGAATTTTTCATAAAGAAGGGGAAGCTAGGGCTGATTTTGTAAAAAAATTACACAAGAGGGTCAAAACTAATATTGAAACCCAATCTAAGGGGTATGCTTCATCTAGCAAGAAAGGGAGGAAGGAAGTTATCTTCGAAAAGGGCGATTGGGTTTGGTTTCACCTAAGAAAGGATCGTTTCCCTTCTAAGAGGAAGTCCAAACTTAGCCCTCGAGGAGATGGGCCCTTCCAAATCCTTGAGAAGGTAAATAATAATGCATATAAGTTAAACCTTCCTGAAGATTATGGAGTTAGCACTACTTTTAATGTTTGTAATCTTACACCCTTTTTAGGTGTTGACACGGAAGAGGATGACTCTTCAGATTTGAGGACAAATCCTTCTGACGGGGGAGGAGATGATGCAATCCTACCAACCAAGGGCCCTCTCACTAGGGCAATGGCTAGGAGGATTGAAGAGGACTTGACCCAAAAAGACTCATCAAGACCCCAGTTAATGATGGAGATAGACATTTTAGGCCATAGTCCTTAGTTTTCCTCTTGTAAATATTAATTAGTTTTTAATTCCCTTTTAGGCCATGTATTTTGGCCATTTATGCTAGTTTCTAAAGTTTAGGATGTAAATAACTTAGGAAATGAGGTGCGGGGAGTAGAGGGCCTAATAACTCAAAGGAGTGTGGATCTCTTTCCACACCCCCTTGATTAGGCCATGACACTCCTTAGCTTAAGGCTAGGTGCCCCTTTTAGTGGGCCTAAGAGGGATTAGTGCTCCTAATCCTAATTAGGCCCAAGTCCCACATTGCCTAGTTTTGAATGTCTTGCTCCCTCTTTTGGGCTATAAATACACGTAGTCTCTCTTGTACAAATGACATTTGATTAAATGAAGTAAGACTCTTTTTGAGCAATTTATTCTTGAGTGTCATTGAGAATCCTCTCTCTTGAGGAATCTCTCCCTTAAAGCTTTTATCAAGAGACCTCTCCCTTGTGGTAAGCAACATAAAATTTTTTACTCATCTTTCTCATAGAAAGTGGCGTTAACCCTCGCCCATTTCTAACCTCTCCATTATCTATTTTCTTAGAGGAAGGAACCTTGGTTGAAGAGATCAAGGGAGTGCATCATCGAGTGATAATTCGAGGCTCCGACCACTTCCCCTTGCCCTACCACTGCATTGAAGTCCCCAGCTATACACCACCAGATGTCAGGAAGGCCCCTCCTCGTCATCAATAGATCATCCCACAATTTCTTCTTCCTTGGTAGAGAGCATGAGCTATAAACATTAGTAATGCAAGACACCCTTTGTGACTCATATCCAATTACCCCCAGGCCTAGGAACCCATCACCTTGGATATTCCACCGAACCTCAAACAAACCCTTTCTTCCAAATCGATAATAGTCTGCCACTAAGTCCAATTGACGGAAGATACCTCCATTCAAAAGTCAGCGTTCCCCCATACTTCCTTCACCCCCCACTCTTCGATAACTATTTTCCCTGCATTTAAGTTTTTGGTCTTTGGTCAAAAAATGCAATACTTATCATATGTTACAATCTTACCCTCCTTTAGATTTTCGGCATGGATCTGATGCTCCTACTTTTGGTAGAAGGATTACTTTTTATCATTTGATGGACACTCAAATGTGAAATTATTTAAAATGGAATCAAATATTCAAATTTACACTACTATAAATATTTTTTAATAAGTAAATGTTAGTTAATCTGTTAATTTTTATTAATGAAAAAATTTGAACTCATAAAAATGTAACATATCTCTTTCCCTTCTCTTACATATAAATTTTGTTACTAAACTAATATTGAGTGTAATTAGCTAACACAAATATTTATCCGAAATTTTATTACATTTGATAGTTTAGAAATTTTATTATTATTTTCTTAATTATGAAAATTGATTTGATCTTTTTAACATTTTAGAAAATAAATTCTCTCTTCCCTAGTCTTTTACCTCCCGATTATTATTATTTCTTTTTATTATCTTCTGTTTTCTTCATTGCTAAATAAAAGAGATAATATTAAATTTTCTTATATTTTAATTTATAAGACTTTTTTCTTCTAATTATTTAGAAAGGGAAAGGGAGTTCTAGAGAAAGTTCAATTCTTTGTTTGATAGTTGGATAAGAATAGAATACCATCACAAGCCAAATCTACTTAAGCTCTAAGTTATTTCTCAACAAGAGACGAGTTGCGGATTGTGTGGTATAAAAAAAGAAACAAATATTCATCTTATTTAATTCTCCTAAAACATAAAGAGTAGTATGTTATGCAAATAGTGGGGGATCCCTTTTCAATGAGGTCCGGAATCATTTTTTTAAATTCAAATGTCTAGTTGGGGTCCGAAGAAACGTCAAAAGGGCATGGTCTATGTGGTTTGAAGAAGTCTGACTACTCTGAAAAGTAAGAAATGTTGAGATATTCAATTTACACCGGTAGACATTCAAGAAGTAATCCAAACTATTCAACCGCATTCCTGGAAATGGTGTCATGCCAAAAAATGATCTCATATACTTATGTCGAATGAATTGTGAATCTTCTATACTATATTGTAATACTTATTATGACTTGTGTTACTCTATTGAAAGATTATAATACTCTACTATAATGACCTTGGTTATTATATGATTGGCTGATGAAATCACTTTTTGTGTTTTCATCATCTTTAGTAAAAGTTCTGTTTATAAAAAAAAAAAAAACTCTCACTGGGAACAAGATAAAGAACATATATTGAATAAACAATCACTTTTGTCTCTTAAATTATTTAGAGGCATAAACACTTAAATTTTTTTAAAAAAAGTTAGATAAATTATTTTTTTATAATTATGATCTTATACAAATTATTTCTTAAATACTTTATATAATATTTTAAGCACTTTAAAAATGTTATTTAAAACATTTTATGGTAATGTAAGTAGCGTAAAAAGAAAAACTAACATGTTAAAATATATTTTTGAAAGACCTACCAATCATTTCTGCCATTATTCAAGACACGAGGGTTAACTTAAAATATATTTTTTCGGTTTTGTCAAAAATATAAAAACATCTTTCGCTGTACCAAAAGAAAAAAAGTTGAACATTTTTTTAACATATAGTAATGTTTTAATCTGACGAGCGAAAAAAAACGACCGGAGGTGAAAGGGAAAACAAATTTTAAAATTATATTTTTATATTAGGTGATGTGTGGTTTTGATTTCTTATAATATCTTTTATGGTGAATATCTTTTTAATTTAAATTTAATTAGTATATATTATTTTTACACTATATTAATTATAATTATTTAATAAGTTTGCTGATTATTAATTAATATTTTAAAATTTATGTAAATAAAAATATATGATTAAATGTTTATGTAAAACTTTTTTACATTATCAATACATATTAAGTAAAATTTTTTATTTTTACTATAAATTATTCTTAAATTATAAATTTAATTTACTAAATACATCTCCATCAATAGTTTTTTTTTAACCTCCAATCTCATATCACGTCCAACAGTGATAAAATATTTAAATGAACTTAAAAAAATACATTATTTTTAGTTTTATTTATTTTCACGTAATAATTATTGAAATAAAATTATTAATTTACTGATTTTTTACCTACAATAAGTAATATCAAAAAGTTATTTTTTATTAATAAAAAATTTTTCCTTATATAAAAAATTTGAAAATAAGAATATGTCAAATAGATTCATTCTAACGAAAATTCCTTATAAGAAGTGAATTCTTTAACTTAAACATTTTGAAGAAATATTTAGAGTTGTTCTAATATAACTAATAACTATGATATTAGTATTTTGATAAACGCTTTGATAAGTTTAGTTTATTTATTTCATGAATATTATTCTATAAAGAAAATCTTATTTGAAATAAGGCTGGTGGCTAGAATTTGAAAACTTTTTTCAACAACTATTTAAATTTTGGTTTATGACATTGTCGAAGACTTTGTATATCTAAATACCGCCATGTAAAATGTATGAGATAGTGTGTAAAGTTACATTATCTATTCACAATCCATTATTTATATATCTTAAAATTTATCATAGCAAACTTATTATACACATAGATTGTAATTAAAATAGTTTAAAAATACTTTATATTTGGATGCATGATTTTCTATCTTTTCATTTAAATACATGATTTTATCAATAAGTGTCCTAAAAACAGTGATTAAAAGAATAAATATCAACAATTATATTTAAATGTAATTTAAAATTATAGATAAGCACTAACTGAATAAATTAAAGTAAATATTAAAATATTGTACAAGGTAAACTGGCAATTAAAGTATCACATGCCTACGCCAATGACGTCACATAATATAATACGTTATTTAAAATCCACGATTAAGCATTAAGGAATTAAAATCCACGATTAAGCATTAAGGAATAAAAGAAAATGAGTGTGAAAAGAGGAATTAAAGTCAATTTCAATGTTAATGGTTGGTGTGATGACCATTATGCCCCAACTTGTAGCCTTCCTAGCTCGCTCCTCCTTCCCTATAAATATCCCCCACAGTCATCACTCTTTCTTCCCTAACCATATCAGATCCAAACTAAGCTAAAAACCATGGTGGGTTGGATTGAATTCTCTCTCCTTTTTATTCTCACAAATATATTCATGTGTTGCATTAATATGATACTTTATTTCTAACACAATTTTGCAGGAATTAGAAGCTCCCCAAGTTAGCACATGGGAAGGGTATGTGGATTGGAGGAACAAACCTGCTCTTAGAGGACGCCATGGTGGCATGCTTGCAGCCTCTTTTGTTCTGGGTCAGTCTCAAAATCTTTTTTTTTTTTTTTTTAACTAAAAATTTTCATTTTCACACACACATTTGTCGGGTTGCGAGCTAAAATCTTAAGCCAAATTCAATTGGGCTTAGTTAATTTGTACCCATTTCTTATTTTGAGAAAAAGTTATTCACTCTCAAAATAAATATAAAAATACGAGACAAAGCGATAAATAATTCATAGTGGTAAGTCCAATACAGTACTGATTCCGAGGTTGTTGTGTTTTGTTTTTGGACAGTGGTGGAGATATTGGAGAATCTGGCGTTTTTGGCCAATGCTAGCAACTTGGTTTTGTACCTGAGGCAGTACATGCACATGTCTCCTTCAAAGTCTGCAAACAATGTCACCAATTTCATGGGAACTGCTTTTCTTCTTGCCCTCCTAGGTGGTTTCTTATCCGATGCCTTTTTCACCACTTATCGTGTCTACCTGATAAGTGCGGTTATTGAGTTCCTGGTAAGCCACCGCATTATTACACTCTTCCCCAACTTTTGCTCCATGTGAATGTCATGATGCTATCACTTTATGCTTTCTTTGTGCTTCTGTATGTGTATGTTTAAGTCTAACTGTGACTTTCTCTCACTCACTCAACTCAAACCTACCTACTAAGTTATCTTATTTTGTGTATAACTCTAGCTTTTGCACTTATTGTTTTTCCTTTTTCATGTTATCTCGCTAAGGGAAAAGAAAAATCAAATTTTATATTTCGCTTTTTTTTTAATATATATAGAGGAGAAATGTTTAAATTTAATTTATTGGTAACTGAAAGAACACGTGTCCCGCAAGAGATGTGACATGTCTACCAGAATAAGAGTCAGTTGCAAAGGTTATTCCAAGTTGGAGGGTAGAGTTAAATCAAATGGTGCAAGCAAACCCTCCTATATAGAAGAATTGAAAATGTGAATCGGGTTAAAAACACTTATCCAACCCACCCTGGATTCCCTTTCTTTTGCTGCATTCCTTCTTCCACTTGGTCTAACAAAACCTTATGATATCAATTGCATGAAATTCCCACTCAGATACAAGTCAACAGACCAAGTCAAGAATATTTATTATTTTGGGGCAGAAAAAGATAATCATTAGCATGGGTGTTTATGTTGTCTCTTCTTAATTTTATCTAAAAAATATTGTAAAATAGTAAGTTACAACCTTGAACTCGCAATCTTAGTGGTGGCGGTGTTCAGGGAAGAAATAGAGTAGCAAAGAGAAATTTGAAAAAAGAAAAAGCAATGCATGAGCATGATGCACATAATTATATAATTGATCTTGTGGTTAGCATCTAACTACTTCATTTAAATGGGAAGGCACATAATATGGCTGTTAGTGTCCGACGACTTTATCCTTTTGCTTAATTGAGTGGAGGAGATAAAAGAATGTTGGTGGAGGAGATTTTGTATTTCTATATAACATGATTAATTTTTTGTGTTACATAAAGTAAAGAAGTGAGAAGATAAATTATACGTATACAAGATATAGAATATAATTTATTATATACAGGTTCAAGCGTGTACATTTTGTTTTCAAAACTTATAAAATAAAAAATTTTAAAGTATTAAGTATTTTTATGCTATTTTGATTCTTTTAGAAAGTATCTTTAGAGGCTTGCTAGCTTATCTTTAATTTTTATTAAATAAAAGAGGACCCACGTATTATTTTTCATGCACGTATTTAATTTCCTCAAGTGCCTCTGACCCCTTTGTTTAGTGCATCAACTTTTGTCGTTTTGGCTCCTCAAATCTCGCCCCATAGTATTACGTGTCTTGATGATCACTTCACTATGAGTCAGGCTAGCTATGTACAACTCATCTCGTCTCTTAATTATTTTTAAATTATTTAATAACTATAATTATAACTTTTTATTTAGCCATAAAATTATTATTTTTTCACTGCGATCTTTGACCAGAATTAATTTTCTCTATTCATTTGTGTTAATTTTCTTTGTAATATATTATTTTAGTTTTTTAATATGACTTCCACTTTTTCTACTCTCTCATTTGTAAGAAAATATGTAAATTACTTAAAAAATAGATAGAGGTAAGAATATAATTAAATAAAATATATTAATTAATAATTTTTTAATTTTTAACATATAAAAACTAGCAGATTAATAATAATAGAGAAAAGAAACAAGAACACGTGGCCATAAGTCAACGCTTGCTCATTAACTTTTGACGGAACAATTAACCATTTAAATACATGAACTCGAGACAGTAACATCTGTGAGTTCGAATTGATTAATTAGGCATCATTTTCACTTGACGCTATTGTTAGGGAACTATTTAAATAACCAAGTGAATAATAATACCATTAGAAAAAAAAATTATGCATATTAATTAAGGTTTATGGGACACATGTCATGAGGCTCGAGCAGTACTTAGTGACACCATGAATGATATTATTAGTCCAAGTGATTGATTCAACATTTTCGTGCTATATATTTGATATAGAGAAAATGCATGATGCATTAATATTGAAAAGTATTTTAAAATTCCATTTAATTATAATTTTACTATTTATGTTAAATTTGTTAGGTTTTATAATAAATACTTTAAAAATCATGTAAAATGGTAGGTGAGAAAATTATTGTACACTTTATATTAGCTTTAAACTCTTTTGGTTTATCATGTCAAGCTTAGCTAAGCACCATTTCTACCTTTTAGCAGCGCATGGCCCTAGTAATCTTTCCGGTAAAAGATTTTCATAATGAACAGCTTGTCTTAATGTCTTTGTTTTATTCTGGAAGGTTTTCTTTTCTAAAATCTACACATTCTAGAATTGTTAAAGTCACATATAAGGCAAGTTCCGCTATATACATAGTTTTAGCAAAACAACGTTTGTGAACCACGTGTGTGGTTGTCATTTTGCTGATCCATTATCATCACCACACTATGGCATAGCGCATATAACTTACTTAAAACGCCAACAGTGACATTTCATAACTATATGTTAATAGTGGATTATAATACGTCCTTGTCCGTGCAAGGTCCAGACACTGAGGTGGGGATTGAGGCATAGACACGTGGCCTAGGACTTTGTTTTATGTTAAACACTTTTGTGTATGGTACTGTATCATTCTTTATTGGTCAAATATTCGAGGAAATGTAGGCACTAGCCACACTTACGATGTGGAGTCCAAAAGGAGAAATTTGTGATATTTTATTGGTTTGCTTTCGTTCTCTGAGCAAAAACAAAAACAGAGGGAAATAAGATGGGGTAGGTGTCACTAATGCCATCAACGCAATAACCATGTGCATTCACATCTAACATTGGCTAGTGGTACCCACGGCTTGATATTTTTTCGCAGCTTTTACTTGTATTCTATATCAAATTGAACCCATGTATTGGGACATTGTTGGTCTGCTGCTCACCTATTTTGGGCCTACTATATAAACCCTTTTTCCATAACAATGTCCCAAAAAGGATGGGGTTATTTACTAGAGCAACATATAATTAATGACCCCATAAATATAAACACTAGTGTTAGAGTTAATGGCCTCTAGAATTTAATTCAATGATTAGAAGAGTTTTTTTTATTATTCTAAATACAATTATGTTATAAGATTCAAACTTGGTAGCTAATCGTATTTAGGGTCAGATCTTTGAACCTAAATCAATTTCTATCCATGTCACAGAATTCTTGTGGCGTAGAACTAACTATCTTTCTTGATCTGTGAAACTGTGAGCATGAGATTTAATCGGAAATTGTTGCATGTAGAAATTAAATCAATTGAAATGGTTGGGACATTTTTAATTTTTTTTCTGCTTTGCTACATTGAGAAAGGTGACATGGCTAATTAAGGAATATGGACTTTGTGCAGGGTCTAATTGTACTCACTATCCAAGCTCGCGATCCTTCATTACAGCCACCAAAATGTGACAGAGGCACCCCTTGTGAAGAAGTTAGCGGTGGCAAATCAGCAATACTATTTGCTGGCCTCTATCTGGTGGCTTTAGGGGTTGGAGGAATCAAAGGATCACTGCCAGCACATGGTGGTGAGCAATTTGATGAAACCACCCCATCAGGAAGGAAGCAGAGATCAACCTTCTTCAACTACTTTGTCTTCTGCCTATCATGTGGTGCCCTTATTGCAGTTACTTTTGTAGTGTGGATAGAAGACAACAAAGGGTGGCAATGGGGTTTTGCAATATCTACTATTAGCATATTTGTATCTATTCCAGTGTTCTTGTCCGGTTCAGCTACTTACAAGAACAAGATCCCTTCAGGAAGTCCACTTACAACCATTTTAAAGGTAACTCACATTGCTTCAACCTCTGCTTAAGTCATTTAATTTTTGCATAGGACTATATTTGTTTTGTAAGAAAGTAAATTACACTATGAATTAATCAAAATTATATTAGGTATGACTTTTAAGGTTATTATTATAATACTTTACAATTAAATGACAACAAAAAATCTCTTTACACTCGATTGGTGACTACATACTTTATTTACTCTTAAAAGTTAACCTCCTATTTCCCATAGTTTTCTCCCACTATTGTTTTGTATGAATATCCCTCTCTGACTAATTTAGTATGGCATGATTGTTTGTTTTAAATTTGAGCAGGTTCTTGTTGCTGCTTTACTGAATTGCTGCACCTACAAAAACACTAGTAGTGCTGTTGTGAATATGTCTTCAAGCCCTTCTAATCCACACTCAGGTAGAATGGAATCAGAAGAAGAAACCATTAAAGCAAGCACAACAACTGAAACCCCAACAACGAACCTCCAATTTCTCAATAAAGCAGTTATAAACAAGCCAAGGTATTCCTCACTAGAATGCACTGTACAACAAGTAGAAGATGTCAAGGTGGTATTGAAAGTGCTGCCCATATTTGCTTGTACCATCATTCTTAATTGTTGCCTAGCTCAGCTATCCACATTCTCTGTTGAACAAGCTGCTACTATGAACACTAAGATTGGTTCCCTAAAGGTACCACCATCTTCATTGCCAGTTTTCCCAGTGGTATTCATCATGATCCTAGCACCAATTTATGACCACATTATCATCCCTTATACTAGGAAAGTAACCAAATCAGAAATGGGTATAACTCATCTCCAAAGGATTGGGTTTGGATTAATACTCTCCATAGTTGCCATGGCTGTGGCTGCTCTTGTTGAAATCAAAAGGAAAAGGGTGGTCACTCACTCAGGCCTACTTGATGATCCAACCAAACCGTTACCTATCACATTCTTATGGATTGCTTTTCAGTACTTATTCCTTGGATCTGCTGATCTTTTCACCTTGGCTGGGTTGTTGGAATTCTTCTTCTCAGAAGCACCAATAAGGATGAGATCCTTGGCCACATCACTTTCATGGGCCTCTTTGGCAATGGGGTACTACCTAAGTTCAGTGATTGTGTCTATAGTAAACAGTGTCACTGGAAACAGCACCCACAAACCATGGCTAGAGGGTGCCAACTTTAACCACTATCACCTAGAGAAGTTCTATTGGCTCATGTGTGTGCTAAGTGGGTTGAACTTCCTGCATTACCTGTATTGGGCCACCAAGTACAAATATAGAGGGATAGGGACTACTCATTAATAAAGCAAAAGGAAAATTTTCACATGGGTTAAATGAGCAGAGGTCAAGAGTTCATCTACCAAATTTTGGCCAAGCCAGTCAAAGCTGGAGTTGTGTTCAAAAGGGTGCACAGCATTTACCCCAAATCAAATTGAATTGGGATATATCTATATATTATGCTAGAATAATAGAACAGAAACAACACAGGAAAAGAAACAAAAAATAGCGATATAGCATCATCTGTAATCATTCTAACTCTTTTGTTTATCAATTGTGAGAGCATATTAATAGTGAGAGCAAAATGGTTTTTATTCAGCTTGTGTTTGGGATAATTTATGAATATGTTTGCCATATTGGTATATAATAAGCCCATAAAATAAATTACTCAAATAAATAAGAAAGATAGTATTCTATAATCAATTATTTCATTCCACAAATTTAAAAAAATAATGAGAAAATTTTTAACCGCAACAAGGGTGTTATAGTTAGTGCACTTTTCAAATGAAAACTGCAGTTTGGAGGAAAAGTAAGTTTGTAAAGCATTAGAATTTTCTCATCATTTTTTAAATTTGTGGAATGAATTTTCAATAGAAACGTGATTATATATACATAAACACACAATGAGATCAACATTCAGCGCAAATTCTTGGATGGTTTTTTTTAAGTGAAATGATATCTCTTATATAAACACAATTATTTATCAGTAAAAATTACTTTTTAACCCAGGAATCAGTAAAAAGAGAGGAAAAAATGAAATTAAATTAGCATCTTAGTATTATAATTTTTATACGGTAACAAATCCATTTAAACCGTCATATATATGTTATATAATGCTCCAAACATGTAAAAGAAGTATAAATGGTTGTATATTACACGTTATTAAAGTGATTGAAGGTTTACAATTATTGTAAACAAAAACTATTAGACTTAAAAAGAAAATTTGAAAGAATTACTAGGGATTGGATGTAGGAGATTAACTTCAGATAAATTAGATGTATATTTTATAATTTCTCACGTTTTTCATTTCAATATCATGTTTATTTATAATTGTTTTGAATTCAAACTAGTAATATTTTGAGGGCATCTCATAGGAACCTCATAAGTTGTTTATTGCATTAAAAGAAGTATTTAGTGGTCCTTACAGTGTTATTGAAATTATAAGTAATGCATACTCAATTTTATTCTAATGGAAGAAATTATAAATAACTCCAAAAAATTATAATTTTTTAATGAAAAAGACACTTATACACGGTCAGTTTTACAGTGTCGATCAATTAATCACAACCTTTTATATATACTAAATTTGTTGACTTTATCAGTTAATACTTTAAAAGTCATTTAAATTAAACCTTGTGATTAACCGCAATGGAAAACTCTTTTACACCGGTAGTATATAGGCATTAAATTTTTTTTTCAATTGTATATTATTATTAATTTGTATAAATTAGTGAAAAATAACTTTTTTTAATAATAAGCAAAAGTTGTTTGATGAAGCAATTAATCCATTTTTAAGGAATTTGAATTGTGAGGTAGGATTGCCACATCTAAGAGAATTACTTCCATACTAATTAATTTTTTGAATAACTTTACCAGCATTTCCAATTGATGCTCTCAGTAGTTATGCATTCATGTGGATCATGCGGGTTCGTATGTATCCTTATTTTTAAGATAAAATTAATAAAAGTAGTAAATAAATACAGTTGTAATTATTTTTAATTAAATAAGTTTATTTAATTTTAAATTAAAAATAAATATTGTTGATTTTTTGTATGTAATTATATTAATCATTCAAACTACAAACAATATCATTAAAATGATTTTTTAAGTTAGATTTCGTCTCTTGTAAAAAAATATTTCTGTTCTCTATTTAATTAAAATTTTATTTTATGATATTTAATTAACTAATAAAATTTAAATTACTTTGAATAAAAACATTTTAAAAAATAAATTATAAATTAATTACAATAAAAATTATAGATACTGACATTTCCTAATAAGATTTTGTCTCATGAAAAATATATGTGTAGTCTCTATCATAATTAAATTTATGATATTATTTATTGATTATAATATTAAATTTCTTTTAAGTAAAAATGTTTCAATAAAAAAATTATACTTATTACAAAAATTAATGTTATTTATCATGTACAACAAAAGTGATAACATTTTGCTAATGTTATTTCAAAATAACAATATTCATATAAATCATATATATATATATATATATATATATATCTTACAAAAGACCAAATTGCGTCTGGTGCTATAGCATTACATTAAAATGTCTTACAGAACTATAAAATAACAAGAGTGGCAATATTTTGGGTATCTAGCAACAACAATTGGGTTTAAGGTAGTTGTGAGTCCTTCTTCACTTGGTCTTAATGGACTTTCGTCATCTTGGTTGACAAAAGTTGTGCATATATAAGTTCTTGTTCTTCAGATAACAGTTCATTACATTCATATTTAAACGGGTCTCTTTTAGCTGAAATTATATTTGAGCAACATTATTAGAATTATGATCAACAGTGATAAATATAAATTTCTAGAAACATGTACATCAAAATATGAATAAGTTTAATTATTATGTGTCGATAGTATAAAAAGTTTATATTAATATTTAATTACAATTTTTTATTTATAATAAATTTATTAACTTTACTATTAATATTTTAAAAATTATATAAATTAATAGTTGTGACTCAATGTCAATCATATTAATTAAACGATATGAATTTCCAAAGCACATGATTACAGTTTATTTGAGTAATATTATAGATTTCTTTATTTCATCAGATGCAAGTTGCCATTACATATATACATGGGTCACTATTAAGAATGATAACAATATGTACACTTTAATGTTATACCAGAGGAGTGCAAGCTGATCTTTGATTCTTTGAATCAAGGTATAGGATCATATTAGAAACCTTTAACATATGCTGATCCATATTGAATTTTGATCCTAAACGCCAATGTGCGTGTGGAAGCATGTTGTCAATAGCCAGAGAATAACATTTGGGATCTTCATCTAACTTACCAAATATAATTTCAAAATTTATAAGTAACAATGCTCACTTGTAAACACTAAATAAACTGGGAGAATGTATGAGTACGCACCTGCTTAATCATTAAGTCTCTTAGCTAGTTCAGCATGCAATTTATCCTATAAGCTCAATCACGAAACCAAAAAATAAAGTTAGCATGGTATTTGCAGTAGAATACCTCTATCTCCAGCTTATACGTCATTTTAAAATATGCTGCAATATAATTCAGAAACATAATTCTTAAACATATGCTTTATTCGGCAGATGCAATTTTCTTGCACAACGTAGTCTGAGAAGCCATGCATTATGGTAGTATTCAGTCATAAGGCAAATTGGGTTATGATTTAGAGGAAAAAGGTAGAACGAAACTGTCATAAGGCA
Organism: Psophocarpus tetragonolobus; assembly: GCA_037954015.1. Classification (NCBI taxonomy): domain Eukaryota; kingdom Viridiplantae; phylum Streptophyta; class Magnoliopsida; order Fabales; family Fabaceae; genus Psophocarpus; species Psophocarpus tetragonolobus. Next base: position 85,150,699 of record CM075689.1, read on the forward strand.
CATTAATTAATTGTTTTATCCTATGATAATTTCTACTTAAGAATTAAGGAAATGGTCTAAAGGACAGTCCGTTGGTAGACCGAAATGCATTATTTTATGAGTGAAATGTAAAAATTAAAATTCCACATATATTACAGCTATCTTATGCTTCAAGCTTTACTCCTTGAGATTCTCATTAGATAATATCTAGTATATACATTCAGATCGATAAACAAAGCTATTAAATTATGAAAAGCATACATTTATGCATTCTCAATAGTGAATATCAGAGCAATACCGTGATAATTTTAACAGAAAGAGATCAATATAACAACAAGGTTGTAAGTTCAGTTCAAGAAAAGCAGTCTTTTATCTATACAGTTTTAGATGATGAATCTCTCTATTTTGCACACTCCATGATGGTACACAACTGTTTATTTTTTTATTCTCTTTTTATTCTTGTCCACTTCTATTTGAGAAAAAAAATATTAAAATAAAATTTGATTCTTAACATAAAATATACCACAGCGATAAAATCAAGATTACTTACCAAGTCAAGTCCGTGCTGCATTCTTAACTCCATCCAAATGTTAAATTATACTTTGCATAAATTACACTTTGCATCTGCTCCGGTAGCCCTGCATCATATATAGCCCACAATGATGTTATTCAATGTTAAATGGGCTGGTCTTGAAAATATATATATAATTTAAATCTTTTTAATCTAAACTTCTTAATATAATTAAATTACTTTTTACAATTTTAAATTAATAATTTTTTTAAAAATCATCTAAATTTTCTAATATTCTTTTCTTTTTTATGTTTTCAATATTTCTATTAGTATTTAATAAAAATGTCTAAAAAACTAAATGTAATCTTAATAACAGTTTAAGCTTATTAAATTATCATTTTAGACATTTTATAGTGGTCACGCACGTCATTTTTGGAGATATTTTAGACTTATAGGTACACTTCTCCTAACCTTTTCTAGTTTTCTTTTTCTCCTTCTCTTTCTCTTGTATTTTTTTTTATTTCTGTTTTTTTTTTATTTTATAAGTCAAATGTTAGTTGTTAATGTATTAGTTTTTGTTAATGAATGGTATTTGAACCCACTAGATCAATCTTATAACTCCTTCTTTATTTCTATCTTTGTCTTCAAATTTTCAATCTTTTTAATGCTCTTGATTGATTTTTTTTTATTTTTTGTCTAACCAGTTTATTTTTTATCACCAATTTTGTGTTTTTCTTCATTATCATCTAATTTTTCTCTTTTTCTATTCAATTTTAAGTTTTGTTAACACTTTTTTGTCTTTTTAAGTTTATTTTTTAAATAATATAACCTTAATTAGTTAATAATATCGTAAATGAAGTTAATTTTAGTTATGATGATTAAGTAATTTTTATGAGAGACAAAATTATATCTCAAAAACGTTAATTTCTACAATTCAATATAATTATTTTATAATTTTTGTTAAAAATAATTTAAATATAATTATTTAATAATATTATAGATTAAAATAATATTTGTAATGATGAAGAATTTAAAATATTTTTCACATGATGCGAAATTCTGCTAAAACTGTTAATTAAAATAGTCTAGTTACTTTTATATTTTTTAAATAGTTATACTAAAAATAATTTTAATTATAATTATTTAATAACATCCCAAACAAAAATAAATTTACTTATAATGAAACTAACAAAGGTTTTTTACAGAAGACAAAATCCTGCTCAAGAAAGATCATTTTTATAATTTTAGTTCTAATTAGTTAATAATATTATAAAACTAAATAAATTTTCTTATGATTGAAACATCAAATATTTTTTACATGAGAAAAAATCTTACTAAAAAATGTTAAAATCTATGATTTACTGTAGTTACTTTAAAATTTTCATCAAATATTTATACTAAAAAAATCTTAATTCTAATTGGTTAATAATATAAAAAACAAATAATTTCTTTTTTTTGAAAAAAAATAATTGAAACTTACATATTTAGTAACACTATAAATTAAATTAATTTATTATTATTACTAAAAAAATAATTTAAATCTGTATATATAAATAATATCTAAACTGAAATAAATTTTGTTGTGATAATGAATATAAGTATTTTTTACTAGAGATAAAATTTTGTTATAGATGTAACATCCATTTGTTTTAGAAAAAGGAAATATTAATAAAAATGTGTAATTTTATATTAATAAGTCTTAAATTAATTTAATATTTGTATTTATTAGAATAAATTAAGAATTGATTTTATAAAATAAATAAAAATAAATAAATGTTGGTGTAAATAGTAAAATTATCTAAAGGTTAAGTTTAGGTCTAGTATTAAAAAGTTCAATCCAACTATTTACCTAGACTAATATAGGAGGGTTAAGGGATGACACTTCAATTTCCACGTCTGACCTCTAGAGATTAGAGAGGAAAGTTGTAAAGAAAACCTTCAAGGAAGATTGAGAAGCACAACAATGGGGAACTTGAAGACACATCCTTTGCATCCAAGGTCACCATTCAAGGTAACAGGCTCGAAAAGTATCTCTCATGTAACATGTGTAGAGTAAATGGGTAGTGAAACTATCTCTAAGTTTCGATAGGTTTTAATGTTGTGTCTATGTTATTGAAAGGTTATTATCACCCACAATGAGTGTTGAATGAATAAATGTTTGATTACAAATGAATGGCTGCATTGATTTTGTTTATTGTTAGGGGTCATGAATTATGAGATAAAATAGATGACATATAATGATTATGTTGACATTGAGGTTTTCCCTTTTTATACATTAGAGATTAGTATCCTTGAACAAAGTAATGGATAGTATTGATTAGTTTGTTATGTTAATGTTGGGTTCTATATGAGAAATAGGGTAGTGGAGGTGAACCCTAAGTCTTCCTAGGGATATGCAATTGATTAGTCTATTTGTTTCTATAAATGCTACTGATTATTAAATGATGAAGAACTTAATTATATTATTGATATAACGATTCTATTATTTGAACTACTTTTTATGTAAAAAGAATTAAGTGTTACATGTTGGAGGTTTTCTTCCATTAAGGGCATTGATGGCAAAATTGATAATTATCAATGAATTGTGAGGTGTAATAATAATAAGACAAAAAGATATAAAAGTAGAATGTTTGGAGGTTTGGAGTTAGAATTATATTTTAGAAACCTTATATAAGTTGAATATTTGTTATCTGTAAATTTTCGTATGAACATACCTCAGTGTTTCTGTAAATATTTCTATGTGGTTAACCAAATTGAGTTCAGTTTTTTTTTTTTTAGAAAGTAGGCATTTGGGGCTACAGTTTAGGTTCATGAATCACATAAAAATGTTAAGAATTGACCAAGTTGTGTGAGTTAGAAGTTGAGTGTGTAATCCAATGCGCGAAACATATATTTGCATATTGTAAGCTCTGTGATGTGATCTAAACGACCTCATTAGTTTTCATGTTCTCCATGAAGGTTGTAGCCTTTATGTTAGGTTTCCATTAGAGATGGAATCACTAAAAGAAATGTATAAAACTCAAGTTATCAATAAATTAGTGAGTAAAGGTCAAGTTGTCAGGTTTGGGGTTAATAGTTGCGGTTTATAATTTTTAAAAATAGTGGATGATAAAACTAACTCTGGACATCAACATAAAAGTTTTAGGTTGATGTATTATCTTTCTGAGAAAATTTATATCACCCTCATATCAGTAGTATAACTATAGATATTGTATTTAAATTACATGATACAATAAAAGAGTAAGATAAAAAAGGATAGTGCGAGTTGTAATGGTGTTGATTGTTGTGGTATAAAATATTGTGATGTATCTTATAATTATGAGTGTCATGAATGATTAACTGTTTGAAAGTTGTTTGGAGAGAATGGATTGAAGATTTGACTCACTGTATGTTATTGGTGTTGAATACAATTGAATTATGTGATTATCAATGATAGTCAGGGTGTCTGCTTGATCAGGTCTCATCCCAACTATGGTTGGGGGTGGTGTCTAATGACTTGATTAAATATTGATATTGTGATTTATATTGATGATGATAGTCAGGTGTGCTTGACGAGGTGTCATTCCAGCTATGGTTGGGGGTAAAGTGCGATAACATGATTAAATGTTAGCATTATGACGCATTAATGTAGTAATCAAAAAAGTTTTGTAAGGATAACTCATTGTATGGTGCTCTGGACCAGATCTTCTTTGTTGTTTTGCATTGCACGATTGTACCAACATGTTACTAGCGTAGAAGAGGATTCACTTCAGGTGGACCGGGGAGATGGTTATACCTACGTGTTACTGACATAAAAAAGGATCGCTTCAGACGTGTACCTGAAAGAGCATGCATGAACATCATTAGCACAGATGAATGTATGTATATGGATGTATAATTTCAATCATGAGTATGGGATGAATTTATATGTTTATTTTTTGTACTTTAGTTGATTGTCTATTCTCTTTATATATGTTTTAACATGCGTGAGACATATTCTTATCCCTTTGGTACTTGTTGTTGTATTTTGTTTGGGCTAAACACCACTTTCAGGCAAACAAGATCTTGAAATCATGGGTGATGAAACTTCGATTTTTTTTTACCTCTTTCTGTTAAGTTGCTCTGATTAGGTGTGACATTGGGCTAAAGAGGATAAATTAATAAGTTTTTGTCATGTATACGAATCATGTAAAGTTTCAGTATGAGTTGTATTAATTGAAAATCTGGTAAAAACAATTTTAAAGTCTAACATGTCTTCTTATATGTCTATGTTTTATAATATCATTGGAAAATAAGTGTATATTGAATTATATGAATCATTTTACCTAGATGTCAAGTCTAAGATTTAAATGAACAAATCTCTATATTACTTTGTAATTAAAGAATAAAGTGTTTGGGTTAAAAGGGTGCCACAGTAGACTGTGAACTTTTATAATTTGACATAATTCATTTATATTTTTTATTAAAATAGTTATACAAAAAATTAAAACTTTATTAGCTAATTGTGTAATAAATTTAAATCATTTATAGTTATAATACATGCTACAAAATTATTTACCGAAGACAAAATTTGGTTTCATAACAATAACTAACAACTAACATTTAACAGTTAACAAGTAAAAAAAATATTAATTTCTATTCCATAAAATAAAAATTAATTTCTATAAATTACTATTACACAAAAATGCTCAAGCCCATTAATTTATATATTAATTTATAATAAAAATTTTATTTCTATAACTTACTGTAATTACTTTATATTATTATTTTTTAAATTTTTTATACTAAAATAATTTAAATATAATAAGTTAATATATCTTAACCAAGAACAAATTTAGCTATCATATATATTACAAATATTTTTTATGGAAAAAAAAATTGCTCAAAAAAATTAATTTCCATAATTTTTCCCATTACATCATAATTTATTTTTATTGAAAAATTAATTTTGGTCAGGTAATAATATGTTGAATTAAAATAATTTTAGTTACTATAGATATTATAAATAATTTTAGTTATAATAAAAACTACAACTACTTTTTAATTTACAGGAAATAAAGTCCTCTTCAGGTTAATTACTAACAGTAATGTAATTATTTTATAATATCTATTTTTAAGATATTTATATTAAAAAACAATTCAATTTAATCAATTAATAATATAATCATTGAAATAATTTTATTGACAATAGAAACTATATTATTTACGATATATAAAATGTTGCTTAATACAATAAATTTTATAATTTAATATTTTTATTTTTTTGTAAATATATATATTTCTCTTTTTGTTATGATGTAGAATACAACTTTTTCACGAGAGATAAATATCCTTGAATAAAATTATTTTCTATAATTATTTATAATTTCTATTTTCTTAAAAATTCATTTAAAAATATTTATTTTTAATTATTTAATAAAATAATAAATTAAAATATTTTTAATTATGATATAGACAATTTTTTTGAAGGGAGATAAAATCCTACTCATGAACAGTAATTTATATAATTTAATATAATTTATCTATAATTATTTTTTGAAAATATTATGAATTAAATTAATTTTAGATATTATAGAGTATAAATATCTTTCACGGGATAAAATCCTATTCAATAATTTGTATATTTTACTGTAATTACTTCATAATTTCTTCTTTTAAAAAAATTTACTAAAAAAGAATTGAAATCTATATAGTAAATGATATCATAAATCAAAATTATTTTTATTAAGATAAAGACTACAAATAGTGTTCATTGTAGCTAAAACATTGCTCAAGAGTGTGAATTTTTATAATTTGAAATAATTATTTTGTATTTTTTATTAAAATATTTATACTAAAAATAACCATTAATTTATATAACTTTCTATAATTCCCTAATAAATCTAATCAATTAATAATATCTTTATCCAGGATAAATCCTTTACTTGGGCTATATATTTCAACAAAGAACATATCGGTAACATTTTGTCACAAATATTCTAGTAAGGTATCGATTAAAATAACTTAGTAAATTTTCACATACCAAACAAGATCAATATAATCTTATGCTAATTAAGATTATATTTTATATATCTTTAAAAGATTATCTAAAACAATATCAAAGATCTTATCCTAATTAAAATTATATTTTGCATATTTTTAAGATATTATCTCGATAGAAGATCAAAGATAATCTTAACCTAATTAAAATTATCTTTTATAATATATTTAAAAGATTATTTTAATCATAATTGAAAATTTAGAGGTTTGCTTTTGCACCTATAAATAGAGAGAAATTAAGTACATAAGAGGAGAATGGTTGATTCTCTACTTATAACTTTATTATTATAACATTACTTTTAATCATACCTCTCTTTAACTTTTTGTAGTTACTCATAGCTTTCTAGAAGAAGATATTTATCCTCTCACGTTTGTGCAAGTAGACTCTCAAATAAAAACATTATGTATCATAGATATTACAAATATTTTTCACACAAAAAATCTGTTCAAGAACAATTATTTCTATAATTTATTCTGGTTATTTCATAATTTATATTTATTGAAAAATAAATAAATTTGATCAGGTAATAATATCTTGAATTAAAAAATTAGTTATCATAAACACTACAGAATACTAATAATTATAGTTATAATACAAATTACAAATATTTTTTTATCAGATAAAAAGTCCTGCTCATTTCAAGTTTTTATGTAATTATTTTATAATTTTAATTTTCAGATATCTATATTAAAAAATAATTTAATGTAATTATTAAACTATAAATTAAAAAATAAGATATCTATTTTTAAGATATCTTTAATTTTTTAACTTCACAAAAAATTAATTTTTGAAACATTTCTACAAAAACATAATTTAAATCTGTCAGTTATTAAACTATAAATTAAAATATTTTTTTTATGATATAGAATACAAATTTTTTCATAAGATACAAAATCTTTCTATTTTCTATATAATAATTTAATCTAATTTTTATAATTTTTTGCTTAACTATTTATATTAAAAATAATTTAATTCTAATTATTTAATAATCTAATAAATTAAAATAATTTTAGTCAAAACTTCAAATTGTTTTTATGGAGATAAAACCGTACTCAAAACATTAATATATAAAATTTACTGCAATATTTTATAATTTGTTTTTGTTGAAAATATTATAAATTAAAATCTAGATCAAAATCATTATTTTTTATAATTTAATTAATTAATTTATATTTTATTATTGTTAAAATATTTATACTAAAAATAATTTAATCTATTTAATTCTGTTAATAATATTATAAAGTAAATTAATTTTACTCAGAGACTAAAAATATCTTTTAGGAAGACATAATCATGTTCAAAGCCACTAATATTTTTATAATTTAATGTAATTAATTATTTTATAATTTTATTTTATTGAACTACTTACAATTAAAGATAATTTACTTATAATTAACTAATTATATGATAAATTAGAATAGTTTTAATTATCATCAATACAACTAATATTATCAATACAAAATCAAATATTCTTTTTTTTAATACAATAATATAATTATCATGGTTAAGCAAGCACAACCACTAACTCGTATGAACAAAATACATTTACTAAAAGTTGTTATTCATTAGATATACACATATTATTAATTTATTGAAATTTTATTGATAAAATAAGTTATACAAATATATTGAAAGTATATTAAATAACATATTGTAAATGTTTATTTTATGATAAATTGATTAATAAAATGATTAGTTTTTTTATTTAAAGTTAATATTGAATATTTAAATTAGAAAATATTATTTATGATAAAAATATAAAAATTCAAGTATATAATATTAAATGAAACATATTTTAATTATAGCAATATAAACATAATTATAAATAAATATATTTAGATATATTATTTTAAATGAATTTATCATTTTTAATATTATATTGAATACTAATTAAAATCATATGATATATTTCTTCATTAAATTATTTAATCTCAAAAAATTATATTTGATAGAAATTATTTAAAAATTAATTATAGAATAAATTTACTTTAAAAATATACTTTCTATTAATTTTATAAAATAATACGGTTAATAAATATGTTAGAAAGGAAAATATGAATAAAGAAAAAGAGTATGAAAAGAAAAATTGTAGAAGAATGTAAAAGGAAATAATTGTCTCTAGGTACAAGCTTACATTCATATGTCTTCATTTTTCTCGAGCATATCTTAAAAACCAACTATAATTTACTTTCTTTGTCATATTTCATCTTAGTCAATACTATCATTATCAGATCAAGGGGATAAGTTTAAGGAATACAAAAACATGATAAAGAAAGTAGTTGAAGAAAAAAACAACAAAATAATATTAAAAGGCATATATATTTCAACATACATATTTAAATTATCATAGGTGTCTCACTTGGTATCCTAGCAATTATATAGTGACGTTTGTTTAAGTTATTATAGATAATTTTAATGGAATACAGTCTCGTACATGAAAAATTATAATTAAATATCAGTATAAAAATCTTTTACACTGACAATGTATACTAATTAAACTTAATTTTAAAATATGTTAATTCATAATTAATGGAATACGAAGTAATACAATAATAATAAAATAGATAATTTAAATCTCCAAACAGACTTAATGGTTTCACAAATGAAAACTTCTTGCAGGTAAGTGAATAATGATTAATTTGGTTTATCCGTTGGTATTAATAAAACCTGTTTCACATAAAATTTATTATATTTGCACTTTTTACATAAAAAGTATCAAATGAATGTAGGAACTTTATAAAGGAGCTAAAAGGATTAGAGTAATTGGTTTGCCAATCCTACTGTGTATGCCCTTAAAGAGAACATTTCAAGGTATTTCTTCAAATTCCATCATTTTTCTACTAATTTTTTCATCGGAAAATTATGAATGTTGTTAATAAACTATGCACTACGATTCTTTAATTGATTCTCTCTCTTAAGGTTTGCTTAATCCTTCAAAATACACTCCAAATTATGTAACTGAAATTAAATCATAGTGAATCGATGCTTAACATAAAACAAATATAAATCAATAATAAAGAAAAAATAACCTCATCTTCAACTAACCAAATTGTTATAACTAATCACAAAAGAGCATTACTCCAATAGTTAGATTAATACACACTCATTCTTGTTGTATTAAGGAACACTAATTTCTAGGGTTTAAAAATGGAAACCTCAATGCCAATCTAACCTTGTATTTATATCTAATCTATTTTACATGATAATTCATTATCCCAAACAATCCAACAAAATAAATTAATACAGATATCTATTAACTATTCTTGGACACCAATCACACCTAAATCCCAAATTATCAAAATTTTTCTTCATTTAAATATAAAATCTTCAATTAAGAAAACAATATATCCACACAGTCACGCTTAAAACATGCTATCAACACTTATTGCAGATATTCATAACCCTTTAATCACATACATAAAATCTATTGAAGTTTAGGAATAACTTCACTATCCTTTTTATTTATAATACCACATGAGAAATAATTTATAACCCATCTTACCTCAAATGATAATCTTGGTCTCCACATACTGCTCCTTAAACTTTTCCAACAATGTTCCCTTTGTAATTTTTTCTCGAACCTTTGGAATCAGAAATGTGAAAATGAAGTGCAATACTCTAAGCCCTCTGAATTACTCTAGGTTAATTATTAGATTGGGTTTTCTATCACTAGACAACTTAACCTTCAGATTGTCCTATAGTCACATTTATTTTATGAAATTAATTTTTAATTTATTCTAATAAACACAAATAATAATTAATTTAAACCTATTAATATAAATTACACATACTTATTAATATATTATTTTATAAAAAAAATTTAGATGTCACACCTATAATCTGATTTGTTCCCAAGTGGTTTGATAAAAATATGAAGAGCTTCTTTTAAAGTCATTTTCATTGTAACACCCTTACTAATATAAATATATAATAACATATCACATTTTCTTTTAGCAAACATCATGATTATTCCTAGATACATAAATAATTATAAGCAAGATTACAAACTTCTTAAAGTTGGTCATATATAAGAATATTTTTTCTATTAAGCAAGGCAAACAATTGAGTGTTTTATATATAGGGAAAAGAAAAGGTCTAACCTCTCGGTCGCTACCACAAAAGGTAACAATACAAATAGTTTTTGTTTGCTATTCTAGCATATATGAATTTTATATATATATTTTTATAAGCTAAGAAATTTTTATTAATAGGCGTGTGAAAGTACAAAAAGTGCATTTTGCATAGAAACCAAAAAAGTCCATACAACCAGAAAGAGGACATATATATTTAAACGATATAGAAAGTCGGATTCATGACCATTCCGCGTGAGAATGAGAGGTTAGAGGATTTACCTTACACCATTCCCACAAGCTTAATTGAATAGCCTGAGTGAGTTCTTGGATATCGCCTTCTTAAGCTCTAAATACTGTCGTATTTCTAGTTCTCCATATTTGTCAAATCCCTGTGAACCATCCACCAATCCCATGAATTGGTAATAATGTTTCCTAACTCCCAATGAAAGGGTTGCACCCCACCAATTACAGAGGGATTGTCAAACCCAAACCGAAACATCACAACTGAAGAAAAGGTGAGCTTCAGTCTCCTTAACAACCCCACACAATACACATATTACTTTGCCTTGCTGGATTATTCCTCTCGCAACAAATTACTCCTAGTATGGAGTTGTTCCACCCCCAATTGCCACACCAACACCTGAAACTTTGATGGAACTCGTGATCCCTACAGCAATTTGAAGAAATACTGAGGCTAATTCGATAATCCTCCTATTAGTGCCCTGTAAGTTGAGGAGACTGTGTAATGATCAGAGCCATGCATGGTCAAAATCCAACTGTCCACTTCTCTTTCCTCCAATACCACTCCTCTAAGTTCTCTGACAGTCTTCTCAATAGTTCCTCCTCCCAAGCAAACAGTCTAGTCTCCATGACCACTGTCATCTTGTTCCTGTTCCTCGTATATCTTTTATAGTCACCAATTGCCTTTCTGCTAACTCATACAACCGATCGAATGTCATACTTAATGTTTGTTCCCCCAATCACTTGTCATTCCAAAACAATACCAGACTGTCCTCCCAATCCTATGTTTCACATTCTCTGACCACCAACCCCCTCTCCCCTGACTTTCCTACTCTGTTGAAAGTAAGTTGTGCCACCGTTAAACCAATTACAGCTGACTCCTCTCCAGCTTCCAATATTTGTTCCATACTTAGCCTATAATAGTCGACCCCATTATGACTTTCAACCCTCATCCTCCACTTCCACTTTTCCAACAATGCTAAATTGAATGCCCTTAAATCTTTCACCCCCAATCTTCCATTCTCTTTATGCCAACAAAATTTCTCCCAAGACACCCACACAACTCTCCTTCTACCCTATAACCCCCCCCCTCGACAAAAAATCTAAAAAAATGAACTCAAATTGAGAGATAATAACCTTTGGGCACTTTGAAGAAAGATAGATAGTATATCTGAAGACCAAACAAAATAGATTTCAAGAACACCAACCTCCCTACGGTGGAAATGTGTTTTGCTGTCCTATGAAACAAATTTTTTCTTAACCAAATTGATCACTAGAGAGCATGTAGCAAGTCGTGATGGGTCAGCTCTAATAGGCAATCCCAAGTATTTCATTGGTAATGCCATTATCTTACAATGCAATAAACCTAACACTCTTGTCAACTATCCTTCTTCCACATGTAACCCAATGAGTTGACTCTTGTGAAAATTCACCTTTAACTCTAATACCAGCTCGAAATTTTAAGGAATCGCCTTAAGGCTCTCCATTGACCTCCAATCCATTTTTGCAATCAGAAGGGTACCATAAAAAAATTGTAGACGTGTAAACTTTTTATCACAACCTCTTACACCATATTCCTTCCATATGCCTCTACTTTCCACCTCTCGAATCATTTGACTCATGCCCTCAACAGCTAAAAGGAACAAAAAGGGAGATAATGGATCCCCTTGGCGGAGACTCCTGGACATGCTAAATTCCTCAGTAGGACTTTCATTAACTAACACAGAAATCAGTGTCGTTCTTACACATTCCATAATCTACTGTATCCATCTCTCACTAAACCTCATATTTTCCATACATACTACAAAAAAAAAAGGAAAAAAAGAATAATTACAAGTCCAAAGGTAAAAAATCTTATCGCTAAACATGAATAGATAATTATAGGATTTATATATAGAAGACTTAAATTTCAAGATATCAAATTACAACATATAAATAAATTCAATCATTAAAAAATACAATCAAATAAAAAGAGTGACTTCTTAGTATTTTGATAAATAAGATTCAATTAATCTAGAGTGATAATAACGTAAGTGATTTGTTAACATATTTGGACAAGTGAACCAAATTGTTCCGATAATAAAGAAGTAAATACAAAGTTTTCTTTTTTTTAGATACTTAGTGAAATACTTAAGAATTTATCAATTATTCTTATTAGACTATATAAAAATAATTTAATTTGATACATAAATTGAATTTCCAATAAAATTATAGAATTAATACCAAAGGAATTTAGTCAAATAATTGGAGTGCCAAATATTAAGAAAGTAAAAAAGTTACAGAATACCATTAGAGTTGAATTTCATGAAACCTTAGACAATTCACATAATTTGTTAACTAATCCAATTATTTATTCTCGTTAACATTATAATGAGAGCTATTGTAAAGAGAAAAATTGAAACCGTTTAGATGCAAAATGATTTATCAATAACATGTTTACTTATTTTAGTTTTGAATCAAATGAGTGAGTATATTGTTGACTTCTTTGCTAAGAAACACCCATAAGACAATAAGATAGTTAAACAATTCGCAATTGCAAGAACGAAAGAGATAATTGGGAGAGTGAGAATGAGAGAAACGGAAGTTCTAACAGAAAGTATTAGTTCATTGTGTAACATAAAACTATTTACAAAAGGTATATATAGAGCTTACAATATGTGATCACGTGACGTAACTAACACACACGCATTTATATACGAGACATGTGTTTGTTAATTGTGTGACAAGTGCACTAGTCATTTATAGTATATGATAAATATATTGAGTTGTGTCCTTAGGGAACTAGCAGTTACTTACGATTTACTACTTGAAAGAAATTGTTGATTGATGTAATGAAAGAGTGAACGTAAAATAAAAAGAAATTAAATTTTAAGCGTTGAAAGAAAGATACATATAGGTTAATGCATTAAGAATTTGATTAACATCATGACATTTTTCTAAATATTAACTTTCAACTAAGTTCATTCTTCCACTTCAAAGTTCATTCCAATAATATTTCTATCATGATTCCTTAAAATAGAGACCTAAATTATTAAAGAATTTCTTAACCCTTTAGAAAGAATGATGCAATTCCACCTAGCATGGAACTTAGCTAGGAGAATAAAGGAAAACTTGTCAAGGATAAAGCTTATTGAAGACCTTAGGTCATAGTCTTGAGTTTAATTTGCTTATAAATATTTTAATTCTTGTTAGATTGTGGAGTGTATGTAGTAGGCGGGCTTTTAGCTTGTGGACATTGGGCTCCTTTCCACACCCCATAGGTTTGGTTTGGCACCCCTCCTCCTTGATTAGCTTAAGCATGTTAATTAGGAAATGTAAACCTTGATTAATTAGCTTTAAGATCTAATTAAGTCAAGTCTCACATTGCCTAGAAGCTCACATCTAAGCTCCCTCTCCCCCTGTATATAGCCCTTTTACCTCATGTATTCTTCATCCTTGAATTTGCAATTGATATAAGACTCTTTAGAACATTCGTTTATAGTAAAGTATTATTGTGTTTCCTCTTTTTTGAGGAGAATCTTCTAGTTGGTTTTTTATCAAGGATCATCTCACTTGCAAACCTTCTTTTAACTTATCTTCTTCCAAGAAGTGGTGCTCTAACTCTATTCCTTGTCTCTCCATCAATCATTTCTTGGTGCTTGAAACCCTTGGAGAAAGATAAAGGAGAGTGCAAAATCTTTTTGCATAGTTGAATATTTCAATGATTTGATTCAAAGCATTTAAAGAATATTAGTTGAGATGTATAAATATTAATTTATTCCTGGACATAGCATTTGTATGGTGATCTTCTTTGTTCTCTTGATTCAAAAATTAATCATAGCATACACCATTTTTAAGATTTGTTTGTTTCATTTTATAAAGTGTTTTGTATAAATTATTTTTCTTATTAAATATTTTCTCTCTATAATACTATGGAAAGAAAATTTTAAAATATTATCAATTTAATATTAATATCTAAATTTACTTATTTTCTAAATAAATGCTACTTGTAATAGGATTGGAGAACACAACACACATTAAGTTTTTGCGGGAGGATTCAGGTTCGTTCTTGCAAAATACATTCTTAAAAAATGTAAGTAACCGTGATTAAATTTCAAGTCAAGTAATAATAATAATAATAATAATAATAATAATAATAATAATAATAATAATAATAATAATAATAATAATAATAATAATAATAATAATAATAATAATAATAATAATAATAATAATAATAATAAGAATAATAATAATAATAATAATAATAATAATAATAATAATAATAATAATAAATAGGAGTTAAACTAGAGATTTTCATTTTCCTCTTTGATGAACCTCGCTATGAGCCAAAGCCATAGTTATGGAAAACATCAATTTGCAGAAGCCTGACATTCCAGGCAAATGCTTGTACACATGTTGAGGCATTGAATGTTGTATCAATAGCTATGGTGATTTCCCCATATCTTTGTGGCATAGGGAGAGATGGCCTCCCAGAGTAAAATTTAGGTAGATCCAATTTAATAGAATTTATGTGGTGGTTCATACTTCATAGTTATTATTCATAAATGTCATACACAGTCTCATCATATTTACAATTGACAGGTCTGAGTCATTCCTGTTGACTGTTCTTTAAGGTGAGAGTGAACGGGATTCATTATAGACAAAACTGGTCCATGCTAGTGAATAACGCTAGTCAGATATATGATAGCTTCCACCGTCAGTGTTTCCAATTGAAGTGTGTGAATTGCCCAAAGACACAAAAAGGTTATGGCCCCATTCAGTCAGATACAGAGTCCGTAAATTTAAGACTTGAAACGTTGACCTTATTACTACTACTGCCTATTACTATTTACTAACTAAGCAACGTGCAGAGCCACCACATGTACATTTACTATCGATTTACTCTTTTAATTACAACTCATAATTCCCAATTTGCAAACCAAATCATCCTTTTATTAATTACTTCTGAATAATATTTATTCATGCACGTGTGTGAAATACTAGTCAAATATTCAACAGTAAGTTAATTAGTTTGATCATAAGAGCCAAACTTATCTAACCTTTTTAGTTAGTAGTATTTTCAAGGAAAAATATAACTATTTATATGAACACTCAAGAATAAAGGACATTTTAAGTTGTAACCAAAAGTATATTTAACTTACGCGTTTGATTATTCTAGCAAAAGTTTATTTCGTTTATTCACTTGCATTTTCAGAACTATGTACATAATTGATATGATGCTTCATTTATTTCTTCGGTGGGGCTTTGTTATTTCATTAAGCCTTCTTTGAGTGGAAGGAAAGAAAAGAAAGGGCGAGAAAAAAAAAAAGAAAGGAAAGAAAAAAATAAAATAAATTGAAAATTAAATTTGTTTCATTGTGTGGAAAAATAGTGTGAAAAAGATGAAAATTTATAAATTAAAATTATTATAAATATAAAATTACTCATATATTTATAAATTTTATTTTATAAATAAATAAGAATAATTTTGAAAGGGTGATTTTTTTATTTTCCTTCTTTTTAATGGCTCTTTTTTTTACTAGTTTCTTCTTCTTTTTTAACAAACTAAAATAAATACAACTTTTTTTTCATTGTCCTGCATTATAAACTTTTACCTCTCCACTTTTTTTGCAACAAAATCAGGTAAGTCATTTGTGCACTAACATTATTTAGGATGTTTATCCTCCTTCAACTAAATCACCACTCAAAAACTTCATTTTCTTACCTATAATTAGGAGGGTGCATGCAACAAATTTGACTCCGGTCACCAAAATTTATTCTAAATTTATAACAACATTATAAAAAATAATAGAAAAAATTATTATAACATTATGAAGAAATTAAAAAGTAGTATGTTATTTTATATGTAATAATTAAAAACCATCATGACAAAGCATTTTGTTAATTATCTTAAAAACCATGATCATGATCGATAACTATACACCTTTGTAATTTATTATGTATAATCTGATTTTTTTTTTATCAACACAAATTATCTTAAAATTACTTTTCAGCAAACTTATCCTCTAAACGAAAATTGATTTTGATTATAATCTATTATTATTAAGAGAATAATCTCATTTGTTTATATTTTTATTTAGACACTTTATGTCTAATTATTATAAATAATTATATTAATTGTTTAACTTTTAAAATTATGGATGAAAAAGTGGGTTAGGTCTGTCAGCTAGGTCATGGGTTTTTTACAATTTTGATGATGTGAGATAGGGTTTTGGCCCATTTTGTCCCGCTCTGTCTAGTCTATCAACCCGCTAGACCAGAAGTGGGGTGGGATAGAGTGGAGTAGGTTGGTATGTCAACCCGTCATCTTAAATATAATATATTAATAATATTTTTATATTAATTATATTATATATAATATAATCAATCAATTAAAATTAAAAATAAAAAAAAAGTATAAGAATTAATATATTAAACAATCAAACTTTAGGATTATTACTTTACTTTATAAACTAATTAAATTATATTAAAATTTAATTTAGATTAGAAATAAAAATTAGAAATTTACTTTACTATTACTACTTTACTTTTTAATTTTTAAACTACTTTGGTTAAAATATTTTTATTTTGATATTTAGGCCAAATAAAAAAAAGATTTAGAAAAATAAAAAATAAAATTAAAAATTAAAAATTTTGAGTAAAATTGGCGGGTCAATCTACTAGTCCACATACAAGGAGGGTAGGACTAACATTTTATCCCATCATTGGTATGGTGGACCAACCCATCTCGTCCCGTTTCTTATGGGTCAAAGGCAGGTTTGTCATTCCTATTCCAAATTCCAACTATTCCTAAAAATAACTTCAAAATAGAGTGCCTTTGTAAGCTAGTTTAATATAATTATAATTGATTATTTTTAATTTTTTCAAACACGTGATTATATAAAAAATTATAACTGACATAGATTTGACACTATTGATAGTTGTTTATGTCCTTTTTCTTAAGGTAAATGTTTATTCAATAATAGTAAGATAATTTTTAACCACAAGTAATGATTAAAAAGAAGCTATGCAGAAACAATTATTACTTATAGCAACAGGTCATCTAAAGGTGGAGGAAGGCGTATGAAGACAACACTTTTAAATAGCCAAGCCAAGCATAGCAAGTCACCCATACTTGGTAAACAAATTTGCAAGGAAATAATAACCATAAAATGGATTCAAGCTCAACATGTCAGATGAGACATGTATCATTATCCAATAAAGTAACATTCCTTTTTGTAAGCTCCATTTTTATTAGGACCTTACTATGTGTTACTTTACATGCAAAAGCTTCCATCTTTAAAGGCACTCTTGCTTTTTGAATTATTACTTTAAAAAAGGGAGAATTATGAACTTGAGTACTACCTTGGAGCATATTATATGTCTCTTTTACAAAAAAACTTTCTTCTTTATATACTAAGGTAGTTGCCCCACCTTCAAATATTTTTCTTATTAGAGTTCATTTGCACCTCTATTAAAATCTACTCTAGTTCTGCGACCCAAACATTCTCGCACTAAAATCTTATCTATTGTAATCTCCATTCATACCTATTATTACACCATTCTCTAATATGATATTAAACTTTCATTTAAAAAGTCATCTTATATTTTGAAGAAAACCTACAACTTCTCAAATAATTCATTTTATTTCATTGACCCTAACACATCCTCTTTATTTTCTTTTCTATTTTTTTTCGTACACCACTCTTCATTTCCTTTTTTTTCTTATATAATTGAACTTAAAGTGTGAAATGAGTGAATTATTTTAGTTACACAAGAAGATAAACCTTGACATGTGTGTATGATTAGTTATTGACTAAATTAAGCAACACCTCTAAAGTTTTGTATAAATACACATGCACTTCTATTTCTGTAATCATTACTTTTGCTCTCCCCTTCTCTAAGAGGATGCTAGTGTAAGGTTTGAAAGTAATACTAGTTTAATATTTTGAAACATACAAGGGATGTTAATGTAATGTTGTTAAACTTAAAAGAAGAATAGTCTAGAAAAAAAATTATATGTAATTTAATAAAAATTAAAGAATATTTATATAATTTGCTATTAATTATTTAGTTGATAACTTTGAATTCTCATAACAGGCTATTAGCCTCCCCACTTAATAGGTTGTAAAAAGTTTTATTGAAGAAAATCGTATTTGAATACAAAAGGATTTTCTTTAAATTAAAAAAATAAATTCGTGAAATTTATACATTAAAATCATGAAAGTTACAGTAACAACACATATATAAACACTTTATTATTCTAAACTCCTCATTATCATGGTTCCGGATATTCTTGAGCATGAACTCAGCTCCTTTCCAACTCTCTTCGTCTCCCTATTTTCTTTATTTTTCCTTCATTAATTTGTTGTTTTTGCTTTCAATTTTTTGACCGGAAGGACAACAGAAAGTTAGAGTTTTGTACACTAAAAAATTATTTTATTTTAACCATCCTACCACCATTTTCTTATTCCATTATATCCTTTGTTTTCTATCATTGTATAACTATATATTTTTCTCTTCTTTAATAGTATGTTCTGTATGTTTTCTTCTTTCAAAACTTAATTTGTATTGAGTAAATAGACATACACTCTCATATTTATACATCTTATTACTATTTATTTTTTTTTCCTTTCATTCACTCTTATATCTTTTATATATATAGACACACACAATTATAAGATTATGTAGAAGAGTGATGTGTTTGGATATCTTTCTATTTTAAATGTTTTGTCAACATTTTTATTTCTCTTTATGTTTTACTCTTTATTATATCATATGATATATTTTTTTTCTCTCGTAATGTTAAACAGCATTTAGGATGTGAAAATATACTTGTGTGTGTATAAACTAGAGTTTGGTGTTGCAAGAAAGATTGTCCCAGTATGATGGTGTTCCTGTGTGCCCCACAAAACCATATATGGAATCCACGGGGGGCCTGGCCTTTTGTTCTGACGAGCAGAGTGACACTGTGGCTGGGTCTTTTCTTTATTACACAACAAACTAAAATACACACAATAAATTCATCAGCAAATTAACCAAACCATACCCTGAAGAAAGTGGATGATCTTACGACAAGATAGAAGAAGTAATTAAAGAGGATCCTTATAAATACACAGACAGTAAACCTTCCATTGGGAAATCCAAGCACGAGGCAAAATGGCGTTCAAGATCAAGAACGCCACATCTTTCACCTTCTTATTCTTCTTCTTCCTCCTCCACCACGTCAGCATGACGAAGCAAGAGGGAACAAGCACGACAGGAGGGTACTGGGTTCAGCTGCAACGCAGCATAGGCATCTCCGCCATGCACATGCAAGTAATGTACGACAACAAGGTCGTGATATTCGACCGGACAGACTTCGGCCCCTCGAACATCTCCCTCTCCCACCACCGCTGCCGCTTCAACCCCCGCGACCTCGCCCTCAAACTCGACTGCACCGCCCACTCCGTCCTCTACGATATCGTCTCCAACACGGTCCGCCCCCTCACCCTCCGCTCTGACGCATGGTGCTCCTCCGGCGCCCTCGCCCCTGACGGCACCCTCTTCCAAACCGGCGGCTTCAACGACGGCTACACCAAGCTCCGCACCTTCACCCCCTGCCCCACCCACAACACCTGCGACTGGAAAGAAATCCCCTACACCAACCTCACCACAAGCCGCTGGTACGCCTCCAACCAAATCCTCCCCGACGGCAGAATCATCGTCGTCGGGGGCCGCAACTCCTTCACCTACGAATTCGTCCCCAAAAACAACTCCTCCTTTCACTTCCTCCCCTTCTTGAAACTCACCCGCGACCCCGACCGCGGCGAGGAGAACAATCTTTACCCCTTCTTGCACCTCTTACCCGACGGCAACCTCTTCATCTTCGCCAACCGAAACTCCATCCTCTTCGACTACACCAAAAACAAAGTCCTCCGCAACTACCCCGTTATCCCCGGTGAAGAAAAAAGAAACTACCCCAGCACAGCTTCCTCCGTTCTCCTCCCGTTAAACCTAACCGGACTCATTAACGGAACGCGTTTACCTCACGCCGAGGTTATGATATGCGGCGGCGCTTACCCTCCCGCCTTTCGCTTGGCCAACAAGCTCAGACTATTTATGGAAGCCGCCAGAACGTGCGGGAGGTTGCGAGTGACGGATGCCGATCCCCAGTGGGTTATGGAGGTCATGCCCATGCCTAGGGTTATGCCTGACATGCTTTTGCTCCCAACCGGGAATGTGATGATTTTGAACGGTGCCATGAATGGAACTGCCGGCTGGGAGAACGCGGCCAACCCGGTTTTGTATCCGCTTTTGTACAGACCCGGGTCGGCTCGGCGGTTTCAGCTGCTGGCGCCGGCGAGTACTCCACGTTTGTACCACTCCTCCGCTGTGCTGCTGCCAGATGGCAGGGTTTTAGTGGGCGGGAGCAACCCGCATAGGGTTTATGATTTTCGGGCGAAGCCCTACCGGACCGAGTTGAGCTTGGACGCCTACTATCCGGATTATTTGGGGGTTCAGTTTCAGACGCTGCGGCCTTCCATTGTGGCGGTCAACGATACGCCCTCGTATGGGACGCTCTTTGCTGTCACCTTCTCGCTGCGGGAGTACCGTGGGGGTGGGGTGGGAGTCACGCTGGTCGCGCCGTCGTTTACTACCCACTCCTTTGCCATGAACCAGAGGCTCTTGTGGCTCCATGTGGTCGCGCTTCAGGAGGTCGCCCAGTTTGGCTACAGGGTTCTGGCTCGTGGACCCCCCTCGCTCGCCGTCGCCCCACCCGGCTACTACATGCTTTTTGTTCTCCACGCCGGGATTCCCAGCCCTTCGGTTTGGGTTCACCTTATCTGAGTGCTGCATGCTTCGCTTCTGCTTCTACTTCCCAAACAAATTTCACTCATTCCTTCATGCATGTCCATATGTAAAGGACACCAATTCTTTTTTACCTACCTTCGCAATTTTCCAATATTTAATATCGCTTTTTACACCAATTCGTATGTGTCGGATGCACATTCCTCCACATCACAATTACTCTCCATCTCAGTAAGACATTCACTTTCTTAACCGCTATGAATTTATCAAATTGCTCTTACAAATCAGAAAAAAAAAACAACAACAACAACGCTGTAAGAGCTACGCGATTCCAGTCGTTCTCCACCTTCGTCTTCCTTTGTAGAATCAAACTACATGAGAAAAGGCTATCACCACCTAATTGATCATTGCCTTGATTCTGCTGGTGATTACCATTATGATGCCTGTGATGAGACAAAAACCTTCCCGTTGAGCCATTCTCTTCTTCCTTGGTTGCCGAGGGACACAACCTCATCAACCTATCACCTAAGGGTACTGATTATTGCCGTAGCCACCAAAACCCCCATGAGGGAAAAGATCATTTTCCCCAAAATATTTGCCATAGTGAGAAAGCAACATTAAACTGTGAATGAGGCCATGAATGCGCTGATTCCAACATGTGATATTGCTCTGCACCAGGTTGGTAAGGGTTCTTGTCATGGATATGAGTGGTTGTGATGTTATTTCAAGTAGCACCAATAGTGTAAGGGTCACCCACATACCCAACCATGGGCTGAGGACGAAGTTGGAGAACGAGATCTACAGTGTTTTTTTTTTTTTTAATTAGTAATTACGGTGAAATAAGGGTAATTTGGTAAATTCATACAGTCAAAAAAGTCATCACTTATTCACTTGGCCAGCATTGTGACGTGGACCAATGTGCTTCTAACATGTACCACTGCATTCTACGAAGGAAATGTGCTGTAGGAAAAACCTTTAATATATAATGAAATAGCAAGCTAAGTTGTTTATTAAGTACAGAATTTTATTAGAAATATAAGATTGAAGACATTAAGAAGGAAAAAAACAAAGTTTAAGTTGAATGATAAGTTGACGACGACATAAGCATAAATTTGGCCCGTTAGGTTTCATCACTTTCATGTCAATATTCGATGTGAAAGTCAAGGGTACAAATAATTGCTTTGTCTTGTACGCGAATGTTTGACTGGTTTTTTTTTTTTTTTTGTAGGAAAAGATTTTTCTTAAGTTAAAATTAGATATATTGAAAAATTATAAGAACTATAATTTTTCAAGAAAATAAAGTATTCAAAGGAATTTGGTTTATTATTCATGCAATTTTGAGAAATTAAATACAAACCTTCTTTAAAAAGTTACAAAAGAAAGTTGTATCTTAGAATCACTTTATTTTTAAGATTATACAACACAGATGTTTAATCTAATTAATTTGTCAATAATTTAGGTTTTAATCTGTCAAAAAAATTAGGTGTTAATCTCTATATTTTCTTATTTTTAAAATTAGTTGTAGGTCTTTATAATTTCATATTATTAAGGTATTTATTTTATTTTATTTTTTTTGGTAGGAAGGCTCTAATCCTTCAATATAAGGATGATAATTCTACTTTTTTAAAAAAAGTCAAATTTATTCATAGAAAGCAAAACTTCTGCTAGCCACAAGACATGATAAGATTGTAGAAATACAATTTAGTATAAAGAATTTGTAGAAACACACAGCAGTATTAAGATTGTAGAAATACAATGTAGTATAAAGAATTTGTCCTATGAGGGATCATACACTCCTTTTTGCAATCCTAGAAAAATAGAACCCTGACTGAGAAAAATAGAATCTGTCAAAAAAATTAGGTGTTAATCTCTATATTTTCTTATTTTTAAAATTAGTTGTAGGTCTTTATAATTTCATATTATTAAGGTATTGATTTTATTTTATTTTTTTTGGTACGAAGGCTCTAATCCTTCAATATAAGGATGATAATTCTACTTTTTTGAAAAAAGCCAAATTTATTCATAGAAAGCAAAACTTCTGTTAGCCACAAGACATGATAAGATTGTAGAAATACAATTTAGTATAAAGAATTTGTAGAAACACACAGCAGTATTAAGATTGTAGAAATACAATGTAGTATAAAGAATTTGTCCTATGAGGGATCATACACTCCTTTTTGCAATCCTAGAAAAATAGAACCCTGACTGAGAATATCACTCAACAAATGATACCGATGAGGCATTATAGTATGCTTTTATCCACAGTCAGACATTCTACGAAGATAATTGTCAAACTACCTCTGCAATCAAAGGATCTCCCTTAAATGCTACAGTATCCCTAGCTAACTAAATACCCCCACAATGTAGTCAACCAAATTATACTAAGGATATCCTTGGTGATTTTACCTTTTGAAGAAAAAATACCCAAATGTTGTCATAAACCAAATTCACAATCCGAAGGCAATACTGTCATATAGCCTAATCATCTATAACAATTCATCTAGACAAAAAACAATAGGTGCCTTATTGACTCAGAGTTCACATAACATTAGCAGACAAAATTATATTCCTTTTTGCCAATTTAGTCTTTGTAAGTATCCTATTATGAGTCACCTTCCAAGAAAATGTCACCACCTTAGACGGAGCCTTCGACTTCCAAAGCCTTTTGAAGAACCCAGAAGTAAGCACTTAAGTACCCCTACAAGCTAATCAATATGTTTCCTTCACAGAATACTGGGGTAGAACATCTATGCCCAACTTCCCACCCCTAACCATCCTTCACCTGACGATTCATACTAACCTCCTTCAGGACTCACTCCAACTTCCTCACCCACTCTTCCTCTCAGCTAAGTTGCTCTCTTAATCAGCCTCCAAGCCTTTCAGCAACAATAAGATAGAGAGAAGGAGTCATTGGATCCTCCTGCCTTAAACACCTTTGCATACAGAACTCTTGTGTGAAACTTCCATTAAAAAGTATTGAAACTAACAAGAACTAAAGATACCCTTGAATTCACCCAATCCACCTTTCACCAAACTCAAAACGCAGAAGCATGTCAAATAAAAAAGGTCAACTGACGGAATCATATGTCTTTTCAAAGTCTACTTTAAACACCAAAAGAGGCTTCTTGTGATGCTTCACCTCTTGAATAACTTTATTTACTACCACTACACTATCAAGTAGTTTCCTACCTTTAATGATTGTCGTTTGCGTTTTTTCAATGATACTAGGCAACACCCTTTGCAACCTGTGAGCCAACACATTTGCAACGATCTTGTAAATTATACCAATTAAAGAAATAGGCCTATAGTCCCCAAGGCCACTTGGACAATCCTTCTTGGGAATCAGGGACAGAAATCACGCATTAGAACCCTAAGAAAGCTTTTCATTTTGATAAAAATCTAACATTACCTTGTTAATATCCTCCTTCAGCAAGTCCAAGAAATGTTGCACAAACTTCATGGTGTACCTATCAGGCCCCAGAGCTTTTAAGTCATCACACTCCTAAATAGCTCTCCTAATTTCTTCCTCAAAGAATTCTTTTTTCTAGATCTACTCTTTGACCTTCCGAGAGTTTACAGAAGTTCACCATATCTAACCTTACCCCAGCATCCCCTAGGATTGGAATCTCTCTTGAAAAATTATTTAACCTCTTATTTAACTTGTGATGGGTCATCAACCATTCTCCATTGGCCATTAATCCTGATATTTCATTTATTCACCTCCTCCGGTTAATTATAGCGTGAAAGAAATAGGAGTTCGTGTCAACATCCTTTAACCACTTAATCTTTGCTCTCTGAACCAGCAGAGTTTCTTGAAAAAAACTCCATCTTTTCAACTCTCCAGAAGCTTCCATACGTAATCTAAGCCCATCTTCCCCAAGATCTCCTTCGTCTGCTCTTTTATCAAAATAAGCAATTTTATTTATTAATTATGTTATTGTCTCCTCCAGCTTTCCAATGTTCTTTTTCTCCAACCTTTGATGTCTGCTTTGAGAGCTTTTAATTTTTCTTTGAGAATAAATGCTCCTCACCTTCCCAATTCCATATTATTATACTTTTGTTTTATGAGTTCCTCAAAGCCATCACAATCAAGCCAGCTATTTATAAACTTGAAAGGCTTAGTCCCCCAATTAAGATCAGACTGTTTCAAAATTATGGGTCATGATCTGAGAAGTCTCTCTTCAAGTAAAGCCGGAAGCTATTAGGTGTAGATTCTAATTATTCTTGGGAAATTAAAAATCTTTCAAAGATATTACTTCTAGTGTTAAGCCATGTATAACGATGCCCTACAACAGGTACCTCTATTAGCTCCATGATACTGATAAAATCCGAGAACTCATTAATTCCCCTGAAAGATGACCCAACTATCCCATTTTCACTAATCTTTCATCTAGGGTCCTGACTGCATTAAAATCATCGGCTACACACCATAAACCTCTAGGAAACCATTGTCTATATTCCAGTAATGCCTTCCATATTTTCTTTTTCCCAGGCATGTGGCAAAGGGCATAAACATTAACAATGATCCTTTTGACTGTCTCGGGGATGAACCTTCCTTTAACACCCAAAAACCCCACTCCTTGAAAAGACTTAGTAACAATAAATTCTACAATATTCCAAATACACAACAACCCTATTAACATGTTATTTGTAGGAACTACATGTCATCCCACATTAGAGTTCCCCCCATAACGCACAGCCTAAATTTCTGGCTATATCAGCTACCTTCGCCTCTTGAATACAAATAAAATTAGCATCATGTTTTGAAACCATATGCCTCACAGACCTCCATTTCACCCTCCCCCTAATCCCCCTGATATTATAATATAGGACATTTATCATTTTAACTTGGTTTCCCACACCTAAGCTCTAACTAATTTTCAGAAGCCCAAAGCAATTTGATTATAATTCAATTTGTGGTGATCATATGTCAAAAGTTCATATTCTTCAGTCATTGATAAACAATTTGTTAGATAATAATCAATACAGTTACCACAAAATATATAGATTCCGAAATCAATACTGTAATTAAGCAACCTTTTCTTTCGAATATCATTTTCTAGTTTCCAATCAACAACAGGTAGATCTATGGGACATACACGAACACATACTTCACAAGCAATGCATTTATCAAATTCAAAATGGATTTGTCGCCCACCTTCTATCCCTGTACCTCATTCCACCAATCTTCGCACAATGACTTCTTCAAGAACAATACAGGAAACACCTAAGTTTTTGCCAATAACCCACAAAGACTTCCCTTCTGTTACACCTCCATGATATGTCAACATGTTCCCATTAGCCTCCTTACAACCCTACCAAATTCTTCCAAGGAAACTTGTTGGACTTCTTGTCTGACATGGACTTCGTGCAACTCATCACACAAGTTAAAAGAAGGAAACTTCGAATGCAATCCCCCCTTAGCTTGACATAGCTTACTAGGATTTAGACCACAACCGAAACTGAATAACCCCAAGCTATAGGAACATTAACTAGCTTGGCCAAGGAAGAAGGTCAAATTGTATACGTGCCCCTCATATAGTTCCTCTGTTTAGCACCCACCAAAAAAAGCTCAATTGTACATGCACCCCTCGTATATTTCCTTTGTTTAACACCAGCTAAAGAAACCGAGTTGAGAAATTGCCGCCCAGTGAACTATTCTGATTTGAACTCACCATCACTTACCCTTTGCTCTGCGCCTCCTCCAAGTAGACTCGACCACTTTCAAGATCGCCTTCTTGTCGTTCATCAACCGGATTGCTATGACTCACTTCTAGCTACACATCACTTTCACCTTCTTACTACGAGTCCAATACATAAACATGAGTAGCATCCACTCCCTGCAATCCCAACAACTGACGGTTCGACGACAACTTCGAGCACACTCATTCACCAACCGAAGTATGATCGTCTTCACACTGCAATACACCAACAACATTCAACCGCTATGACTCACTTCTAGCTACACATCACTTTCACCTTCTTACTACGAGTCCAATACATAAACATGAGTAGCATTCACTCCCTGCAATCCCAACAACTGACGGTTCAACGACAACTTCGAGCACACTCATTCACCAACTGAAGTATGATCATCTTCACACTGCAATACACCAACAACATTCAACTGCTATGACTCACTTCTAGCTACATGTCACTTTCACCTTCTTACTACGAGTCCAATGCATAAACATGAGTAGCATCCACTCCCTGCAATCCCAACAACTGACGGTTCGACGACAACTTCGAGCACACTCATTCACCAACCGAAGCATGATCGTCTTCACACTGCAATACACCAACAACATTCAACTGCTATGACTCACTTCTAGCTACACATCACTTTTACCTTCTTACTACGAGTCCAATACATAAACATGAGTAGCGTCCACTTCCTGCAATCCCAACAACTGACGGTTCAACGACAACTTCGAGCACACTCATTCACCAATCTAAGTATGATCGTCTTCACATTGCAATACACCAACAACATTCAACTGAGGCGCGGAATCATCATAGAGACGTGAGCACACCCTTCCAACGGCACCATTGGTCTGAGGGATGGAACCACACAAGATTCATGATCACACCCTTCCAACGGCACCATTGGTCTGAGGGATGGAACCACACAAGATTCATGATCACACCCTTCTAGGGACACCAATGGCGTGATTGCTTGAGCTTCCAACAGCGCCAATGGCACGGTGACTTTCTCACCTTCCAAAGGCAGTGCTGCAGCATTCAAACAGTGCATATCATCGTTAGAAGATAGGGAACAGATCACTTGAACTAGACTTGATGGGCACACCTCCATATTTGCTAACACACCTCCATATTGCCAATGGCATGATGGACTGCAATTCTACTTAATGTGTACACTAAAAAACTATCCGCATTAAGTCTTTATCTACGGGTGTTAAGGCGTTCTTGTGTTTGATAAAAGTGAATATTCTCCTAAAACTAATAGAGGGTGAATTTAAGTGCATCTTAAATTTGAAAATTCTATGGTTAAATTAACAAAAATAAACACCTTGTTAATTTTACCAAGGGGGAAAACATGTAGTCATTGTAACTATTAAGTATAAAGATGAAGGCAAATTAGTACATGTCAATTTTTATTGCTACATTACGGAATATAAAGTTCCTTAAAACAGTCCGCGGAAATAGAATACATACATTTTATTTATAGACCTCCGTAGCAGAATGTTTTCTTACAATTGAGAATAGAAAATATAGACTTTTTTTCTTCACAAATTAATTTTTATACCTTTCTATCATCTCAAGTATCACCAGTTGAGATTGATAATTTTTTCAAAATGGATTAATATTTATGGGAAGTAGGCAACTTTAATTATATCTATTACATGATCCTTTCGCTATGACTTGGAAGATCCCGCAGTCATTGATAAACTCCTCACTGCAACCTTGACTACACCAACCACACTAAGCTGCCTCTTCTCAGGACTCAAACACTGCCTATCATCGTTTTTATTGCTGTCTTCTATTTGAACTCCCACAAAGTATGCTACCTGAAAAAATAGAGGATTCGGTAACATCCTGTAGTAATTAGTAGAATTTGTTCCCTTTTTACCATAAAATGGGCCAGAATAAGTTAGAGTTGGTCTACATTTTGCACAAAGATTTCCCATTTAGCTTTTACTATTCTTAGTTGTCACAGACATTTACCTTGTTAACATTTTTTAAGTTTGTTAATTTAGTTGAAAACATTAAATTTAAGATTATTTCAAAATTGTTCTTTCCTTTATTAGGACATATCATCTTTATTTTTCTACTTAATTAATTAATTAACTAATATATATTTTAATTATATTATCCAATCTTATAAGAGAGATAAAACATTTATAGTAAAGTAACTAAGAACATTTTAACGTAAAAACACTTCATGCATAAAACAACTTAAAAATAATCTTATAAAAAGAGGGGGGGGCGGGGGGGGAGGAACTTTAAAATTGTGTCTTAGACTAACATAGAAGTGGGTAATAAATCATCAAATTCATGGCACTTAAATGTTAAGGATTATCACATGATGGATAGTGTATACACACTTAAAACACTTGTATGAAGCTGAAAGCTTCTCTTCCCAAAGTGCATGTAAAGAATCCATGACTAACTTGGATCAGCAAACACCATGATAAATCACCAAAACACATCCAATAATTACAGTAGTGCAGTTTCCAATTAATCCATCTTTAATACATTGTAACTTTTCGCAGAACAGTTTACTAGTAAGAAGCAACCAAATAGGATCAGCTTTGTTACTACATGCACGGTTATCTTCTCAACAACCTAACCAGAAATACTAGTTACTACCACAGTAAAATGATATCAACCACACAACATCACCTATGAACTCTTGGCTTCCCCAACCCAACTACCACAAAATGATTTTTCCAAACCAACAAAGCATTTGTTATGCACAACAAATAAGAAATTTCATAGTTGAGAATCATAAAGAGGATACTTCAACAACATAAAAAAAACTTGGCTTACATAAGTTTTTTATCCTTAAAGTTTCACTAAAAATCACTTTTGGTCCTTAAAATTCAAAAATATTTTTTTAGTCCTTGAAATTAATTTGTTTTTTGCATTAATGTTGTCTGTTTATAAATTCCGGTGTATTCTGATGTGTCAGATATAAAATTGAAGATTGAGGAGGAGAGTGATTCACGAATACAAAAACATGTTTTCTATCACCAATTTTTACGCCGTTAACCGAAAAAGAAGGACATAAAGGGAATCAAGGACTAAAAAAAATATTTTTTAAGTTTAAGGATTAAAAGTGATTTTTAGTGAAACTTAAGGAACAAAACACTTATTTAAGCCTAAATAAGATTGAGGAGGAGAGTGATTCACAAATACAAAAACATGTTTTCTGTCACTAATTTTTACGCTGTTAACCGAAAAAGAAGACCTAAAGTGAATAAGGGACTAAAAAAAATATTTTTTAAGTTTAAGGACTAAAAGTCTAAAAGTGATTTTTAGTGAAACTTAAGGAAAAAAACACACTTATTTAAGCCTAAAAATTTCTATAAATTTAAATGTAGTTATGCACTAACCCCTGATTGACTAGAGTAACGATAAAAAGAAATGGTACTTTCAATTTCAAAGCAGCAGAAACAGTACATGTCATCTAATTGTCAATATAAATATAAAGACAATATTCATTTGTTATTGTGTTTTATAAACTTATAATTCTCTCTACAGTCCAATTGGACTGAGGAAAAACTAATGAATGACAGAAAATAAAAAACAGGCATTTAGTTATATTTCATTTTCAGCTAGTAAATAGTTTGTTAAGAACTTAAAATTACCTTTCCAGAAGCATCACGAACAGATGAGATATGAAGAAAATTCCAAAAAGAGCTTTTGTCTTTCCTGTTAATATTGCAGAAAACAACTCAGCATATTCAATAAATAAATTTTCCCAGCTTAGGCAACAGAAACAAAAGTGAAGTGTTAACCTGTAATTCAAAATACGTACTGTGCATGGTTGCTCAGTTTTAATGCTTTCCCTTATCTGTATGTAAGCAATAAGAGAAAGTCATGACCTCATGGTTCATTCGCACTAGTCAAAGACTTTAAGTTCCCAAATTACAAGACAAAATTTAAAAAAAAAAAAAAAAAAACTATGGCAAGAAAAAGCGTATAACCAGATGTAAAGTTGAAGTATCAGTATCTGTTCCACCTAAAAATCTACAGTTGTGGCCCAAAACTTCGTTTCTTGCATAACCTATAGACAGGATATTGGAAAACACAAGTAAATATGAGCTTATACCTTATCATTAGATGCCATAATTTAGCTTTAAATATGATAATGCGGCTTTTCTTAAGGCTCACTTTGGATAAATTTATCAATAAACACTTGAAAAAAAGGCAAAATGAATCAAACTTCTTGGACAAGTTAAAATCAACTCAAGCACCTAAACTTTTAGAGTAGATAAGAAAATCTCCACAAAAGTTGAAATAAATAAGTTGATTTAAACATGAGAAAGACCCTTAATTCATTTCATCCTTTTAAAAGTTTATCAAAAGATGATCTAAGGCAACAGTTTTAGAACCTGTCAAATTCAAGAAGGCATCACTAGCGTAAACAATAGGCATATCTGGTAAATGCGGATTAGTTCTGCGAGGAAACTCAAAATCATACAAACAACAAGTTAAGTGTCTGTGATAAGCATAAAGCTTGTGGTAAAGTGACAAAACTAGACATCTCCAAATTCAAATAACTCACAATACAAAGCTTTGTTTGATTCTACCAAGAGAAATAATCAAGGATGTGCTCAAAAGACCAACGTCAGGAATGCTGCACCTCTTCCTACACACCAATCTTCCCGTTGCCTCACTATAATGGGTTAGCACAGAAAAGATGTTATCCATGGCAGTAACAGCACTTTGCTTCTCATCATCACTCGCCTCACACGGCTCTTCTCTCTCCACTTCTGCATCTCACAAAGCTAAAAAATCAGTAGAACACTAGAACCCAAACACTGGGACGATTACAGGAAGACCAAAGAGGGCTATCACAATTCAACATCAAATATAAAAAGCATTTAACTTAACTTAAAAAGAGATATAGGAAGGAATAAAATCAGAGGAGTACTGTGAATAGACTTCTTTTTTTAACATATTCTTTACTAATAATTGCAATTATTGAAAACTACAAAATGAAAATCTATAAATAAGAAGAGACACACAATTTTGAGGTTTTCAATAAATTTTAATAGGGAAATGTGTATTTAAAGAAAGTAGAAAGTGTTTTACTGATCTTTGTCCTAAAATTATGGATAAAACATAGGTGCAATTACTTAGATACTTTCTGTGCTGATTTCTAATAAAGGTTAAGATTAAAAGTAAACAAGTGCAACTCCAATTCTGACGCAGATGTATCTAAATCCGTCTTAAAATTACTTTAATTGGTAAAGTAAGGTTGGTGAAGGAATGCATAAACATGAAGGACTGAGTTGCATGCTGTAAACTGAAAAAGAGAAGGAAAGAAAGAAAGAAACCTCTGACATCATCAGGATGGAGGACTTGCTCAAATGAAGAAACGCGACCAAGTTCCGGCAACGAATCAGCGCAGACTTCCTTCCGGCAGCAGCCGAAGCCGAAGTCCCTGACGCCGGAGCCGTCCTTTTTCTGAAGAGGGACCTGAACGGCGACGAAGTGAACGAGGGCGCCGCCGTCGGTGCTGAAAACAGGGGAAACGCGGAAGAGCATCCAAAAGGGCGTGCCGTCCTTGCGGTAGTTGAGCAAAACGACCTGGGTGTGACGCTCCTCTCGGATGGCCTCGCGAATTTCCAAAACAGCCCTTCGGGAAGTGGAGGGGCCCTGAAAAATGGAGGCGCTGCGGCCCAGGACGTCGCGGCGAGCGTAGCCCGTGAGCTTGAGGAAGCCCGGGCTGGCGAAGACGATGGGGTGGCCCGGGATGGAGGGGTCTGTGATGGTGAAGCTGTCAGGCAATTCGTCGAGCGAGTCGCGGGCGTGGCGCGTGTAGAGGTCGTCGAAGGATCGGTTGATTGAGGCGCGCAGCTCCATCATCGGCGTTGTGTTTAGAACCTTCGATGATTCTTCTTATTCTCGCCGTTGGTGCCAATCCCATGTGAACTATCACTGCTTCTTTGCTTCGGGTTCTGCTACCAGCTTCCTTGCTCTGCCTCTGGAGTCATCAAAACGATGCCGTTTTGAGATCGCCGTGGAATCCCATATTGGGTTGAAAATCAAAGGAGCAACTCTTTGGACAACAAACGCAGACTGCCACTACCACAAGACCCAGGGAGCAACCATTTCCCTACGCAGCAAACCGCAGTCACACAAATTTCCTCTTTTTTCATTTTCTTTTAAATAACTATTTATTTTACTTTTTTTAACTTTCTCTTTATCACCTTTAATATTTCATTTTTTTTTTAATGGACCAAAACAAACTACTCTTCCTTACTGTAAATTTCTTTTTTTTTTAAGAAATTAGATGCTAAAAATAATTATAAAAAGATATTTCAGTCCGTGCTAGATTTTTTACTTAATTTTACGCAAGCTATGTATTAATTTTTGTAATGATTGTACCACACTCTGAAACAAAAATTATAAAATGTGAGGAGAAACCGCCACAATCTTTATGTGAGTGACTTCATGAATTATTAACAACAAAGTGCGAGATATTTTTCCGTTACAGCACAATTTCAGTCAATTAAATGGACCGGTGAAGCAACATGTACAACACAAAGCACGGAAAATAGCAAGGCAAAACCGCAACCATACGTTATGTCATTTTGCTCTGTAAGGATTCTGGATGTTGAATCAGAAGTGGGTTTAAGAAACGTGGTTTCTCACCTGTCATTGTCCATTAACAGCTAAGGTTTTTTCTTTTCAAGTTTACCATTTTGAATTTTGAGTTTAATTTGTATATGTACACAGAAAGTATAAAAGACTTCTACATTTATATTTAATAATAAATTTTTATTTATGAAATTTTTAAAAACACTAATAGTAAAATTAATAAATTTATTATAATTAAATATTAGTATAAAAATTTTCATAAAAATAATATATCAATTAAACTCTTAAATTTTATAATGAAAAAAAGAAAAATAGGAAAGAATTCCATTTATACAAACAGCATCGTCAATTATGATGAGTAGAATCAAAAGTAAAAAAATTAAATTAAATTAGAGAGTAAAATGAAAAATATTATTATTTAGTTCCCTCATATTTTTTTTCTATTTCCACACAAACACCCGTACAAAAAAAAATCAGTGAAACAATTTATGAGTTGAAAGGCAGGATGAAACGAAAACGACGTTGGGTAATAGACTAAAAGGAAATTCTTATCTACTCCGCGTCATCACTTAGTAGACATGTTTTTATTTGTTTTGTAGACATGTGAATTTTGCGTTGATTAAGATAAAGGGGTGAATATTGAATAATCCCAATCATTGAATTCAATCTTTTTTCATCCAGGAGACACAGAAGCCACAGACCTGTGGGTGGATGTACGGAAATATATACTGATTTTTTTAAGTAAAATATACGCGTTAAAATATTGTTGAATTATAAATAATATTTCTTTCCATTATTTGTTCTTCTAAATCTTAAGGACGTGGATAATGTAAATGTAAAAAGAGATGTTTTTTTAATATTTTTCAAGAGAGTTAAAAGGCTATAAAGTTTATTAAAGTTCATCTTTAAAAATATAATTAGTATATATTTTTTAAAAAAATAAGGATGATTTTATATGAGTAAAAAAATAGGAATATGATGTGTAATTGGTTTTTTGTAAAATTAAATTTTATTAAATTTAATTTTAACTATGATTTATGTTTGTATATTTGCTTTTTAAATGTGCATTAGAAATAAAATTTAATGTAAAAATTTTTATTTAATGTTAGAGATAACTCTGGGAGTAAGTCATTTATAACATCAATTGTATAAATATAAAATTTAATGAAAAAAATCTCATACTATTAAAATAAGGTGATAAAACATAGATCTTTATCAAATAATATAATTCTCAAATGTAAATGTATCTAAAATGAACATAAAAAATAACTGAAATAACAATAAAAATTTTTGCTCTAAGTAAAGAGAAGGAAAAAAACCTAAGTTATGCACTAAGTTTTTTTGTTTCTTTGGCTGCATCTATATCTTTTTCTGACTCTAAACACAACCCTTTTAATGATATGTTTCAGTGAATAAACAGGTTCCAAAAGTTTTTGCAAATAGCATGGGTTGTTCTCAACTGGTGCTTAATCAGGAAAAGTTATCCATGTTATCTGTAATAAAAGATATTTTTATATCTTCTATACATAAAATATCATTTAATTCGAATAATTTATAATAATAAGAATAATCAACACAAGAAGAAAATAGTTTTCCATTAAACCCTCATGCATACACAATCCAATAAAATACCATAATATTCATGATCATTTACATTTGACTTTCTTTCTGAGACATCATCATAAATTTTCCATTATAAATGAAGTATCTCAAATAAGCTTCTCTCACAACCACCACCACATAGCCCCACTGTCTTCCTCACTTATGTGCCACTTCATGCTAACTTGATGTGTTAGACACACGACCTTGTAGAACAAGAGAGGAACTCCTAGGCGCACAACACTAGGTGAAGGAACTCCTCAAATATGGTTTTGTTGTCTACTTATGTTTACATCATGCTCAGCTAGTGCATGTGCATGTTGATTTGCTTCACTGAATACTTGTGTAAATAGAACATCTTGTGTCTTACAAAGATCATAATATCTGACACATCAAATTAGTATGGAAGTGACACATAAGTGAGGACTGGTTGTGGTGTTTGTGAGAGAGGTTTATGTATGAGAGGAGCAGGTGAGTAACCCTTTTTCTCACATGAGTTGTCCTCGCTCTTTGTCTCTCTCTCAATATTTAAGATGTATAATTATGATCGCTAATTAGCACCATATTTTTCCTCATTGGCAATTAATCAAGCTTCAATTCACCTAACTTCAAATTACATTTTGAATCTTGTTTTAGGTATTAATTTATATGTAATTAACAAGCATTAGCACATGTATTTACAGTGTCACCTAATACAAAATAATCAATCCTAAATTTTCGTACTAGAATTAAAAATTAGGCTTAAATAATTTTTTTATCTTTAAATTTTCACAAAAAATCACTTTTAGTCATTCAAATTCAAAAATATTTTTTAGTCCCTAATTCACTTTTAGTCATTCTTCTCTAGTTAGCACTAGTAAAAAGTTGGTGACAAAAACATATTTTGTACTCGTGAATTACTTACTTTCTCAACCCTAACCCCTTCAACCTTGAATTTCACATCCGACACAGTTAAATATACCGAAACTCATAAGAAGAAAAAGTCAATACAAAAAAAAAAATTCAGGGACTAAACCAATATTTTTGAATTTCAATGATCAAAAGTAAGTTTTATAGAAACTTTAAGGACAAAAAATTTTTGTAAGCCTAAAAATTATATCATTTAAGAAATATACCATGGAAGTTTAAGAAAGTTTTTCTTGAAGTGAGATCCCACAACTTTAATTTAATTTTGTTCTCTTCTCCTCTTCTCTTCCTAAGGAAACTACTTAACTCTATACAATAGTTTAAGATTGATTTTTCCCTCTCTATCATTTCTTTTTATGAAAGATTAGTTAATGGTTCAAATTTAAAATGAAATATGATATTCTTTTATCTTAGCTTACTATTATTTTAAAAATCCTAACAGTTTAATCTTTTAATTTTATTTAACAAAATATAATATATTATTTTATCTTTATTTTTCTTTCATTATATTAAATATTATGTATAAGACTAAATAAAATATAAGATCATCTTATCTAAATTCTACATTATATTAATATAGAATTAACACACACATACACACACATATATATATACACACATGTATATATGTAACAAATATTGTAAATACATATATCGTTGTTAAATATCACCAATTTAAATATAAAAAATATTTTATCTAAACTATAATAATAATTTTATAATAATAAATTCTTAATCTTTTAAATTCTAATGAATCTTTATTTTAATAATTATATTTTTATTTAACTAGATAATAACTTAATATCATTATTTACTAAGTAGCTAAGTATTATATATATATATATATATATATATATATATATATATATGTCTACATAATCATTATTGATTAATTTATTTTATGAGATTATTTTTATTTTAAAAATTTGAAGATATTACTCTTCTTCCTTCTTTTCAGAATTTCATCCCCAAAATTAATATTTATTTTATCTTATTTATATTTTAAAAGTAATATTATCTTGTTCTTGTTATTCAAAAATGCTAATAATTTTATCTTTTAATAATTTTTTTTAACAACTTAATCTTTTTTTAGCTGAATGATTGTTCAAATATTTATATTTTAAATTTTGGGATGTTACATCATGGTCAAACTTCCGAGTCCCTACGGATATTCATCGGTTCATATCAACCCAACCAACTTGGTAAACCAAACTGAACCAATTAGTTTGGTTAAGTTTTTTCACTTGACTAGTTGGAACCCAACTCAAACCGATCAGAACTAATTATGTTTGGCTCAGTTCACGGTTTTTGCATTTCAAAACTCTGACTCAACCCGAACAACCAAAAAGTATATTTATTATATTATTATTATTATATATTTATTTTATGTTTTTAAGTTAGTTAATTTAGTAACCTATTTTGTTTAGGGTTTTGTATTTCAAAATCC
Organism: Psophocarpus tetragonolobus; assembly: GCA_037954015.1. Taxonomy (NCBI): domain Eukaryota; kingdom Viridiplantae; phylum Streptophyta; class Magnoliopsida; order Fabales; family Fabaceae; genus Psophocarpus; species Psophocarpus tetragonolobus. The sequence continues at coordinate 85,188,540 of CM075689.1, forward strand.
TGACTCAATCTTATTTTATATTTTTAATTTAATAAATTTAGTAAATTTATTTTATATTTAAAATTTATACAATTTGTTGTTTGTATTATATTGTGTTGTTTTAATAGTTTAATTTGACTAATTTAGTGTATATGAAACACTTGATATTTTGTTACAAAATTATGAATTTAGTAGACTAATGGATTTTGCTAGTTTCAGGTATAAAATTATTATTTTATTATTTAATAACAATTTTATTTTTTAATTTTTTATTGATTTTTCCTGGAATTGAATTAAATCAATCTGATTATCATTGGTTCAGTTTGGTTCAGGTCAGGGGGGAATTCAAAAAAAACGAACCAACCAAACCCAATTAAAGTTAATTGGTTCGGTTTTCATTTTCTTTTAAAATTGAACCAACTCGAACCGTGAACACCCCTACCAGTCCCCATGAATGGCGAGGCATTCAGATATGAAAAGGTGGGTGTAGAATTTTAATAATTGTATATTCGCTTGTAACCCACTATATTTTTTATAGTTTTAATTTACGTAGATACTTTAAACTACATTATAAATATTAAGCTATTAATTATATTTTAATTTAGATAGTGCATAAATTATGAAAAACAAACAAATTAAATTTAAAGAGTTAATAATTAAATTATATTTTTATTAAATATAAAATTTTAAGATTGATATTCAACTCTAATTATAATTATATAACCATTAAGCTAGTTAATTTATATTTTTTAAATCATAATAAAATTTTTATTATGCATATTATGTATACACATGTTGTGAAAAAAATTATAAAAAATAAAAATGGTGGGTATGGATATAGTTTTATACTCCTACTCGTTTGATCCTTATTCTTATTTAAAAATAAGTATTACCGGTAAAAGTTATACCAAGGCGAGTGGTGAATTTGGATCCAAAATCCATTTCAAATTCTTTTTCAACACAAAACTACATATATCAAAATTTATCTTAAATTAATTATGGTCAAGAATCAATTTTATAATGTGAAATCAAACATACACAAAGTGTCAATCTAAGTTATTTCTTCCAATGAAAAAACATTTATACTATTATCAATGAAAAAAAATATACAAACCAAAAAATTAGGGGAACCGAAATGAAAATATGATCTAATTAAGTACAAAACCCTTTCATTTTTATTACAAATCTTAAGTTGTTATTGTTAGAGATTCAAATACATGATTTCTTTCCTCTCAATGTTGATTTTGTCACTATATTCACTTTATAATTCTTCTATATTTATAATTTAGTAGGAGAACTATTTTCTTTTAATCAAGTTCTAGAACTTATAATTTTGAATTTTGTCTTTTTGTCTAATAATCAAATATGAAAAATTAACTATAAACACCTAAAATTAGGTTTCAAAACTTTTATAATTTTTTTTCTTATAATTTTTCTAAAGCATATTGTCAGTAGAATCGAGTCAAATATAAAAATTTTCTAAAAGATTTTAATATTCTAAAAAAATACATAATTATTAGAGGCTTGTAAAAAAATATATGTGTTGAATTAATTTATAAAGTTTAAAACTCTACACAAAAAATTATTAAAATTAATTCAATTGTACTTATAACAAAGTGTTAGCCTTTTTATCTACACTCCTAAATGTGTTGATGATATCCCTCACCAAATGATACATGTCGTGCCAAATTTTGTAATTAAGATACATTGCAGTGAAGGAATATATGCTTACCTGATTCAATTACACAATCCACAAACCTCCTCGCCTAGATATAAGATATTATGCTTCAACGGGTTTTGTCTTGTAGGTATCCTATCTTTATTCAGTCTCATCATTTAATAAGATTAATTTCATATTATATAATTAGAATAAGGAGGGACAGAATAAAAAAAAATTAGAGTTTAAATCCAATTAACAGAAAAAATAGACACATAATTAAAAGGATCACGAATTAATTGAAAAATGAAAAATCAAACCTACAGTTAATTGCACATTAGTGAACAACAACAAAATATTAAAACTAAAGGATAAAATATTTTTAGATCTCTCATGTTATTTTTATTATTAAAATTGACTTAATTCCTATATTTTAGACTAAAGGATCCATTTGAAAAATTAGAGTTTAGATCCAATCCAATTTAAAGAAGAAAAAAAATAGATACATAATTAAAAGGATAACGGATTAATTAAAAAAAATGAAAAATCAAACATACAATTAACTTTCGTGAACAACAACAAAATATAAAAACTAAAGGGTAAAATATTTTTAGATCTCTCATGTTATTTTTATTATTGAACTTGACTTGAGTTCCTATATTATCATCATTTCGATCCTTAGATTTTTTTCCCCCTCTAAATAGAATGGATTTGCTCACTTTTCAAGTCAAAATAAAAGATAAGTTCATTTAAAAATTTGTAATATTTCATAGATATGAATCATATGATGATTGGAAAATTATTTTAAAATATAAAAACTAAAATAATTTTTTTATCTATCAATATTAATAATATTAGTGATGTTAATTTTTGTTAGCATGGAAAATTGAACTTATAATCTTCCTCTTCCTCTCCCTCTTTAAGCTATCTAGTTACCTAAGCTAAAATAAATTTGACTAAATTTTGAGAAATATAAAATCAAATTGAAAAATTAAATTGATTTATATGATAATTATTTTAGAAATTATATTTTTTTTCAAAATTTTAAAAATTATATTGCGAATAAGATATGATTGACACTGTAAATATATTAACATTATAAATTTATATTAAATTTTAATATTTAAATTAGCTTATGACTTAATCATTTTTTTTAAATTTTTTTAATTTATATTGTTTTAAAATTATTAATTTATATATTTTTAAAATTATTCAAGAAGACATATATTATAATAATAATAATAATAATAATAATAATAATAATAATAATTAATGAATTGTAATAATTTGATACAAATTTTATATGTTTTCATCTGATTGTAAGACCAAATACACATGCCCAAGATTTGTCGTTGAATTTTACTCATAATTTTATATTTAAGATACATGTTATTATATAAAACATACTTATCACGATATAAACTAAAGAGAAAAAGGATTGTCGCATAGTTGGCATAAAAGTTTTATGTTAATATTTAATTACAATTTTTTCAATTATATAAAATTTGTTGACTTCAACCATTAATACAATAAAAGTTATATAAATGAAGAGTTGTGATTAAATATCTAAACTCTTCTACTCTGCGTAAGTGAGCTACTTAAATTCTAAACTAAATTCTCCTATCTTAAAGATAAACAAGCTATTTATCAATTTTTGCGTATTTAAAATCTTATTTTCTACATAAATAGTTGAGGACAAAAAATAATTTTAAATTTTTAAAATAGTATAGAGCTAAAAATAATTAGTTCAATTTACAAATACTTATAACTTAATTGATTTGGTTTTGTTTTTTATTTTTTGAAAAGAGTTTTCAAAAATAGTTTTTTAGAAGAAAAAAAAAATTGTTTGGTAAGTGCTATTTGTAAATTGTTTTAAAGAAGTAAAAATGGAAAAATTTGTTCATATTAATTAAAATTTAATTAATAAAAAGCAAAAAACAACATATTCTAATTGTATTTTGAGTTTTCAAAACAAAAATAGAAAACAGAAAAACAAAACTACTTTCAGTTATTTCTGTTTTTTAGTTTTTAAAAACTAAAAAATCAAAACTGTTTTCATAAAAAATTAAACAAACAATTTTTTTAGTTTTTAAATACTAAAATATCGAAAATAATTTTATAAAACTGTTGTAAAACAAATACTTATACTTATTCAAATTTAATTACAAAAATATAAGTTTGGTGTATGAAATAGCCACCACCTGTTGTTGATTCATTGGTACGGAAATTTCGAGCTGTGCAACAATGTCTATCGTCCATGTGTGAATTGAATTTCGGAAGTGCACGAGGGAGCTTCATTATCTGTCATGTATCGAGTTTATTACTTTTATTTTGTTGTTTTATTTTCGAATCTAGAATGCACTATGTTTGGCAATTTCCGTAGAGGATCCTATAACTACATAACATGACACCCTTAAGAGAAGTCGTGTTTTTAGGGCTAGGACAAATGAAAATATAAAAAATCTCTTTTGTTAAGTCCGCCAATTTTCAAGTTCCTGCATAGATTGATTTTTTTTTTTAAAGAATCATAATTATAAAAGAAATTTGAGTCTGTTTTATGAAACTTGTAGACTTTGTGAGCTAAAGCGGTTGACTCACAAGTTTGACTTGTAACCGTTTAAAGAGATAAAATTGTTATTTAGGTTATTAGCCTGTGTTAATATACTTTTTTTAATAAACTGTGATATTTATTAGAAACTTAAAAACAAATCATTAATCTATACCAAAATCATTTATAATAAAAAATAAAATTTAGATTTCATTTTCTATATTTTTTCTTTTTTTTTCATCTTTTTTAAAAAAATCTTAAAATATAATATAGTTTTTTTATGTTTTATTTACAACTTTCTATATTTTAAAATAAAAATATTTAGTTTCTGTAATTTTGAAAATTAGTGCATTTTTAAAATAAAAATAATATGGTGCAGGCAACAGTAGTGTGACTATGACCACCAAGATGTGAGAGATGAGAGACAAGAGATGGTCTCGAAGAGAAAGTGACTTTGCACAATATCGGTGTTGGACAATCATAGATAAGAATGTGTTTGCACATACTAATTTTAGTTATATTACATATATATTTATTTAAATAATAAACTTCAATTAAAATTAAAAAGAAGTAAAATGACAAAACTAATATAAACCTAAACATGTATCTTTACTATGCTTTATATTCTCTTGTGAATGATAATATTTTTATATCGTATTTTATTGTGAATAGAACTATGTTTCTTAAAAATAAGAAAAATAAAAAATCAAGAATGGAATGAAATATTAGAAAGATAAAAAAAAAGACACATGTCAAAAATAGAGAAAGGGCTTATAAGTAATTTTATATGCTTAGAGAAATAAAAGAATAAAATACAATAATTAAAATAACATAAAAATGGAAAAGGAAAAATAAAATAACAAATAAAGAAAAGAAAGAAGAAATAAATTAAGAAAGATAAAAATAATTCAAAAGACAAAAAAGATAACAAAACTAAAAATAAAACTATAGAAATATAAACTATAAATATAAAAAGAGTAAAATATAATATTTAAAACAATATAAAAATGAAAATGAAAAAGCAAATAACATATAAGAAAAGAAATTACGATAAAAAAGTCTAAAAAGACAAAAAGATATGACAAAAGATATGTGTCAATTTTTAAAAAATAAAAAATATTGACATATTCTTTTCTTTTAAAAAAAAACTTTTCATCAAAGAACTTATATCTCTTACATTCATATAGTCACTGGCGAGAAAAAAAAAACACAATAAAAACAATTTTTAATAGGTAAATATTAATGATTAAGATGTTAATTTTGTTAGTGAAGAGAATAATAAAAGAAGATAATAAAAATAAAATAATAAAAATAAAAATTAAGATATATAAAATATAAAATGAATAAAAAAGAAGATAATAATTAAAAATAAATAATATAAAATAAAAATTATAAAAATAAAATTAAAAAATATATAAAAAGAAATTTAAGGTAAATAAATAAACTAAAAATTAAGATAGAAAAGTTCTTTGAAATACAATACAGAAAGAAAAAAAATTAAGATATAAAAATATTTTAAAATTTTAAAAACTAACACAATAAAGATAGAAAATTTCTTAAAACAAATAACATAAAAAAAATAAAACATAAAAAAAACTACTAAGGATATAGAGAAACACTTGTTAAAAAATTAAAATAGACAAAGAAATAATTTTCATAGCTACCTAGAAAGACAACAAAGGATATAAAAATATTTATCAAAAAATTAATATATATAATATTTTAGAGATAACAATAAAATAATAAATTTATTAGGAACAAAAAATAATAAAAATTTTATTAGAAACTAAAAACAAAATTCATTAATCTATACCAAAATTATATATAAGTAAAAATAAAATTAGATTTTATTAATTAGTATGAATATTATAATAGTTGTTATTGGTATTTAAGACAAAATATTTGTTACACAATTAATGGAATTTGAAAAATATTTTACCTAATATGTAATTTTTTTACCTCTTGCTACTAGTTGTTTTTTCAAGAATTCTACGTACACATGTTTTGATTTTTTTTTTAATTCTACATACGCATGATTTGAATTCTTTTTTTTTTTAAGCATCTTCATAGTATATAACTCTTAGTCCATTTCTCAGATGTCTATTTTATAACAACAAATAACTTCAGTTCATAGAGTAGATCATAAATTTAAAGAAAACATTTTTTGACAAAATTATAATGGCAAGTTATTTAAGATTGGTTAGTACTGAAAATCATACATAAGCATTGTTGGCACATACTGATTTTAGTCATAGTAGATATATTTTTATTTAAATAATAAACATCAATTAAAATTAAAAGGAGGTAAAATGATAAAACTAATATAAACTTAAACATGTATTTTTACTAATGTTTAATATTCTCTTGTGAATTATACTATGTTTATATCATATTTTCTTATTAAGGACACTATGTTTCTTAAAAATAAAATAAAAAAATAAATTAAGAAAGAAAAGAAATATTAGAAAAACAAAAAAAGATACATGTCAAACATAGAGAAATGAAACATAAGTAATTTTATATGCTTTTTGAAATAAAAATAAAATATAATAAATAAGATAACATAAAAATAGAAATAGAAATAGAAATAACATATAAATAAAAATAATTCATAAAATAATTATAATAAAATGAAAAAATGAATAAAATAGGAAAAATAAAACTTAAAAAATATAGGGATGAAATTTCTAAAAAATTAATTCAGTATTTTGTGAAATTAATTTAAATTATTTTCCATATATTAAATATATTAATAATTATTTTTTAACATGTTATAAATAAAATGTAAAACTATTTCAAAATAATACAGAAATATTAAAATAAATATACTGAATAAATTAAGAAATAAGAAAAAAGAATTAAAAAGGAAAAAAATAAAATAAAATTTAAAATTATGTAGTAAAATATTAAAATATATTACATAAGCTTATGTATAGAAATTTAAAATTAAAAGAAAATAAATGACATATTAAATATAAAAATAATAAAATAAAAAAAATATAATAAAAATAAAATAAAAATAAAATAAATAGATAAAATAATAAAATTTAAAATTATAAAGTATAAAATAAAAAAGAAAAAGAAATTAAGAAAAATTGTAAACAAAAAAAACTAAAAAGAAAAGAAGGTAAAATTAAATTAAAATTTAAAAATAATAATATACTAAATAAATACAATAAATAAACTAAGATAAAAATAATAATAAATAAAAATCTGAAAAGAACAAAAAATGCAAGAAGAAAGAATGTTTTAAAATGAAAACATTTAAAATTAAAGAGACAAAAAAATTTATAAAGGACAGATGTTAATTTTAGAAAAAAGACAAATTATTAATTTACAAATTCTATTCCATATATATATATATATATATATATATATATATATTAATTAGTAGTAGTATATAGTAGCAAAGACTAATATCTTTCATGATGTACAATTGTTATTGGTCAAAAAAAATTTTACATATGAGAGGAATTAAACATCTAAGATGGAGATCAAGTGGGAAATACCTACATTTAATATGGAGAAAAAGTTTTAGATATCTCCATATGTGATGGGGAAGAGATTATGAATAACTCCATAATAGCTTGAGAATGACAATAGGATATCATTGTATAGAAGATGAGCTCATAAACTTTTTTATGAATTTATTGAAAACCTGGTTCTAGGAACCAAAGAGTGGGAGTGAGTGATCATCAGTATCACTTTGTAGATTATGTGTTTGCATGAGTATATTAAACTGAAACCTATTTTTCTCATGTTTATTATTATCGCTAGAAATATTTAAATTAAATCATAAATTATGTATATACAAAAATATTTTTATTACTGTGAGTACCATGATTGTTTTTTCCGAATTTCGTGCAACTGAGAACAACGCTATTCGTAAACCCTTTTTTCAACCATTTTATTCACTGAGATCTTCATCTCATGAAAAGTGTTGTTTCTAGAGTGAGAGAGGAATAAGTTGTAAAGGCTAAGGAGGCGTGAAGAATTAGTCTATAGCTTAGATTTTCTTTCTTTCTTTAGAATGAACACCATTGTTGATATTTTAATTATCTTTTATATTCGTTTTAGAAACATCTATATTTGAGAATCAAATTTTTAAGGATCCGTATTTTATTCACCTTATTTAATATTAGGAGATATTTTGAATTATTATGTTAAAAGTTTGTTTATTTTCAATAATTGTTCACTTATTATATTATGGGTTGTTATTGTAACGAAGATCATTACATTATGGTATCAAAATATTGTTTACTTATTATATTACGAGTTGTTACTGTAATGAAGATCGTTACATTATGGTATCAAACCAGTTTGATCCTAAATCGAACTGGTAGTGGGATTTTTTTAAAAAAAGATCAAATGTGGGCGTATAGGACTTCTTATTAGAGTTATAAATTGCATGCTATTCTTTTAGGTATTGGACTTGATCAACCCAATGTTTGATTAATGGCATGCATATTATGGCGACTAGTAGGCATGGGGCAAACGCAAATGATGCAATTATGGTAGCTTTGGATCAGATGACCACAATTATGCAAGCATAGACAAGGGCTATATGTCAAATGGAGCAAAATAGAGGTGGAGTAGTCGCAAGAGCAATTGTTTTTATCTTCCAATATTAATCGTCATACTGATGCAGATAGTGTCCAACTACGTCGCCCAGTGTGTCACAATTGGAGTCCAATTCTTCTTTTATTCTTGAGTCGAGTGCTCACATTGAACCTTTTTCCAGAACTATTAATGATCATCTTATGCAAACAAGTCCAAATCAGGGATACATTGTACTAGGATTTGCCCATCCTTACTATTGGCTCATACTGAACTGAAATATATTGACCCAACTTGGTTTTCTACTATGCAACAAGAGTATTATACTTTATTAAATAATCACACATGGGTTTTACTTCCTTTGCTCACTGATAAAAATGACGTACGGTGTAAATGGGTGTTTAGAATCAAAGAAAATGCATATGAGTCCGTTAATAAGTACAAAGTTCGGTTAGTTGCCAAGGGTTTTCATCAAGTCCTTGACTTTGATTTCATGAGACATTATCTCCCATTGTTAAGCCTACATTCACTAATAATTGGGAGTTATTTCAGTTGGATGTAAATAATGTTTTTCTTCATGGTTTTTTAAAGGAGACGATTTTTATGGTTCATCCCCTTAGTTGTGAGGTTGAAGATAAATCCCTTATTTGTAAACTGAATAAAGTTATTTATGCCTTAAAGAAAGCCCCAAGACAATGATCTGACAGATTCAAAGTTACTCTCATTTAGTTTGGTTTCAAGCTAGTAAATGCAATCCTTCTTGTTTATCTACAAGCATCAAGCTCAGACTATTTTTCTTCTAGTTTATATAGATGATATTTTCATCATTGGCAACTTTTCCTCTCATCCAAAAACTTACCAATCATCTCAACTCTGCATTCTTTTTCAAACAACTAGGCCAATTTGACTATTTCTTGGGAATTGAGATCAATAACTTACTTGATAAGTCTCTTATCATTACCCAAAACAAATATATTAGAGACTTCCTTCACAGGACCAACATGGCTTAGACTTATCCTATTTCTTTCCCTATGACCTTTTCCTACAAATTGTCTAAATTTAATGGTGATTTATTTCCAAATCCATACTCTCCATAGATCTGTGGTTGGTGCTTTGTAGTACGTCACACTTACTAGGACTAGAATTTGTTTTGTAGTCAATAAGGTTTGTCAATTCATGTCCAGTCCATAGATACACATTGGATGGCAATTAAAGGATCCTAAGGTATCTTAAGGGTATGTTTTCTCATGGTCTTCTCATGCAACCAATGTAATGTCGCTATTTTTAATAACTAGATTGTTATATAATCTTAAATTTTAATTTAGTAATTAGAAATAGATATTAAAAACTTAATTTTTATAATTAAATTGATATTTTGAAGTTCTATTTATCTTAGAACTTTAGTATTTTATTTGAAAAATGTTAAAATAACTTAAATTTAAGTAATATATTATTAAAAAATAGTATAATATGGTAAAAAAATATAATAGAGAGTTTTAAGAATTATTTTTAAATTATAAATAGAAACTACATAATTTATTATCATTTTTAGAATTTTCTAGGAATTATCTGAGACCGTTTTTATAAAATTTTCATTATATAGTACAATGCTATAAAAAATTAAATTAACATGTTTTTGAGTTGAAATTTGTATGAGAGTCTTATAAAAATATATAGGAATTTTTGGTAAATTTATTTTATTTTAAAAAAATTAAAGTGATAATAAAAAAAACACGATCACTAGATGTGAATGTGTTGATAATCTCATCTCTAAAGTTTAATGAGCTACAGTAAATTTTGAGGAGACATGCTTTTTATCCTATAACCACCAAAAATTTAATTCAAAAATACATTTTTGCAATCTCTTTCTCTCTCTTGATTTCACCTTAGAAGAAACTTCTCCACTCTATCTAAGTTTTACTTCTCTTTTTTTACACCCTTTGTCACCCATATAAATTTTTCACTACTCATCATCAAACTTTTATTAAAGCAAGGAAGAGAATAAGATTTATAATTTTTTTTTGTTAATCTTAATAGACTTATATATTTTTACTACTCTTTTTTATTTTTAATTATTATAATTGTTGTTACTTCTATTACAATACTTAATTTTTATTTCTAATTATAAGTTTAATTGTTTATTAATTAACTGTTCATTAATATACTAATTACTTTAACCTTTATTTTCAGTCATCTAATTGATTGTTCAATAATATTTAACTATTCTAACTTTTATTTATTTTCTAGAAATTATATTTTGGTGTTATCATTTAGTTTATTCTCTAGAACCATAAGATCATTTGTAATTATTATTTTTCAAATATTATAGTCTGGTCTATTTTTATTATTTATTATTTAATTTATTTTCCAATTACCATTTAGTCCTTTGTTATTATTTATTATTTAATTTATTCTCCAGATATCATCATGCGGTCTTTTGTTATTATTTATCATTTAATTTTCTCCAGATATTACAATCTGATCCTTTGTTATTATTTACTATTTTATTTATCCTCTAGATATTATAGTTTGGTCATCTATTATTATTATTATTTTTCATTTATTCCATCATTTAATTTATTCTTTATATGTTATATTTTAGTCCTTTTCTATCATTTATTTTTATCGTGTTATTTTCTAGATATTACATTCTAGTTATTTGCTATTATTTATTTATGTTTTTGCTTTAAATTCTATTTTTATTGCTTTCTATCATATAATTTAAATTATGATTAAACCAAAATCTATCATTCTTTAATATTAATAACTATCTCATTTTTTATGTGTATTATATTTCATTAAAAAATATTGCTATAAAATTATTAATTATTGAATGTTTATGATAAAATAAAATAATATAAATACGTATTTTTTTTTAGAAACCAACATAAAATATTTGAGAAATTGTACGTGAAGTTAAATTATGAAAATTTCATAATAAATATGATATTTTTTAAAATCATATTTTAAATTTATAAAAGATAATTTAAATATGTTTTGTAATTGCAGTCTAATATGATCTTTCACAACATAAAATATGTCTTTTAATATTAAAGGGGAATCTATTTTATAGCTATATTTATTATTATTAATTATTATCCATGATGTAAAAATCTTGAGATAAGAAATTAATTTGTATATATATCTGTTTAATAAAATAGTTTTACTATCCTTTAATTCCTTGAAATTGATTATTTAAGAAATTAATAAATTATTGTAGGAATGATTATTGAAATAGAAGTACAATGTACCTTTGTTATCACAAAGTCTAGTGGCTTTTTGTTAAATGAATTTAGTAAAGTCCTATGTTCCCTTATAATGATTTGGGACCATGCAAGTGTATGAGTACCCTAAACTTAGCATCTCCTCATTTCTCATATTCCATCTTTGGATCAATGAGGGGATATATTGACAAAACCTCTCTCTCCAACCAGATTTGACTTGCTTAAAGACAAATTCAATGTAAAGTGTTTCTTTGACAACTCTCCACCTTGGGTTTAAGGGAGGGAGTTATTAGAATAGAATAAAAAAAATATAAAATATTCATTTTTCATTTCTCTCTTTCTGTTGCAACAATAGTATATTTTTTTATTGTTTTGCTAGCTTTAATAAATTTTTTTTTGTTATCAGTTTTGGCTAGCTGTATTGGTAAGGGTAGCTACTATAAATGCTCTCTTTGGTTGAATCAATATGAAAAATTCCATTAGAATTTAACCTTTTCCTTTTGCATATTATCTTTGAGTGTATAATTTTATCCTTCTTTTAGTATGAATGAAATATTATTTTAATTCTTTAAAGTTATAAGCATTATGAGTAATTAAGTCTTTGAAAGGAATTTTAAGATAAATTAGTCTTTTATATTTCTATTGTTATGCTATGTGATCTTAAAGTAATTTAATTGCGCTTTAAAATACTTTAAAATTATTTAAATAGAATTTTTTATTGGCCAAATATTTCAATATCATTTTAATGACTAAATTACACAAAAGTAGGAACATCAAAACTAATTTATCTAAAAAAAATTAAAAACTTAACTATTAGAACTTGTAACTTTCAAGAATTAAAATGATATCACTCTTCTCCATATAATAATCTCATATCATGTACTTTGTAACACTCTAATACATATGTCTATTTCTTATTTTTATTGTTAACATGGGTATTATGAATGTACACACTTGCAACAAAAAATAAATGATGAATGTACACACATTTTTCCTAAATTTGAAAGATTTAATTAAAATAGTCAAATTTTGAAATTATATATAAATTGTTTGGTTTATTGTTTCCCAAGCAAGGTATATGTTCCAACGTTTGATTTTTTTAGAATTAACAAATTGTTACTTCTAAATCAACATACATAGAAGATTGAATGGATATCCAAACAAGCTAATATAATATATGCATTTTAGTTTTATCATTTCAATGCGGAAACATAAAAGGGATGAAAGTGAATTGACATTCCATACAACTCAATGAATACATGCACTTAATTGTGTATAGCAAACTTTTTCATTGGCAATGTTCACATAAAAATTGTTATCAAGAAATGCATGTATAGTTGAAAAGGAATGAACTACCTCTTTGCTATATTTATTTTCATTTGGGTACTTAAATTGGATACTCATTTACAAGAAAAAAAGTTCTAATATCTAATTAATTACAATTTTTTTTTAAAAAAATGGATATCTAGTTAAAAAAAATTATAAGTATCTGTTTACAAATTTGGTAAAAGGTTTGAGTACTTGCAATGTAATTAAACCTTTAAAAAAATGCAATTTACCCTATTAAAATGCAAACAAGAGGTAGTTTATTCCTTTTATGCAATATGAAATACATATACTATAACAATCATACTTTTAAATCATAATTATTGTTTTTTATAACAAATTTTCTCTTTAAACTTTCAATAGTTTTAACACATCAACTTATAATGACATCACAAAATGAAGTCATGAACATAGAAAGAGATAACATCAAGATGTAAGGTCATAATTCTTTACTAATTTACATATATGATAGGACTTTAGCCTAACTTTTAGACTAAATTTTTTTAAAAAAAGGATTAATGATAAATCATAATTAAATAAAAATAGTTGAAAGATTCCAACATCATGAAGATAACCAACCCTTTTCTCCAAATTAAATATTTTCCCGCAAAACCAATGTACAAAATGCAACATTTCCAAACAAGTCATAGGAAAAACATAATTTAATTTGTGTTCATATTTGGATAAAAGAGAAAAAGAAAAAAAATAGAAATAAAATAGATAAAGTTTGTAAGCAAGATAAATGCTTTACAAAGCTAGACAAAGAATTAAAATAATTAGTTTTTTTTTTTTATCGACAAACAATGAGTTGGTTAGCAAGCAATTTATCTTGTGAAATCATTAATGTTTCCTACCCTTAATGTCAAATTTTTCATGCCAAAAGCTAATCAACTTTAATTGAAACAAGGGTCATATTCCTCCATTTAAGTGAAGTCGTTACAAAGCTGAAACCATTATTAATATATAAGCCCTAAACAAATACAACTAATACAAAAATTACATGAATAAGTTTGAAGAATCTAAATAGAAATATTAGACATTGTGAAGCAAAATGCAAATGTAGTAGGTTAATCACCTATCTCTAATGTAAGTATCCACATATTCTCATGTGGACAACTTTTAGTTTGCCTTGTGAGAACAACATTCCTGGTTAACAATCTCTATAGTAATCTTTCTTCCATAATAACCTCTTATCAATATCACACTAAATCATAGAAGTCAACTATTTAAACTACCCAACATCAACTTTATTATCTTAATACTTATGGAAACATCATCATAACAATTGTTATAAAAAAATGTATTTTTTGTAACATATTAGGATAAAAGATAATAAGAAAAGCATGGAACTTGTTTTCCAATTGACAAACATATCAAATCACATAGTATTCTTTATAAATAAAAATATTTTTTCCTCAGATATTCGCATCAATCTTGAATAATTCCACACTTTTTACTTACTTAAGGAAATTTAAGTAAATGCATTATTATCTATAGGCAAAAATCATAAAGCTAGCATTTGCACTATCTAAAGAGCAGTAAAGGGTAAAAATAAAACTTAATAATTGAAATAGGATTTAAATACAATAAAATAAAATGTTGAGAATTGACCTCACTAAGTCAATCACTCATGTGTATACAAAACACTAATCATATTTATTACTCGTGTCATGATCAACCCGAAAATACTTTAACCCTAATTTCTCATAATTAGGATATGAACTTATTAATTAAACTATTAATTTTTTGCATAAACTAATCAAATTACTTGCATTAAGAAAAATAATAAAATATTACAAATGGGTTTTCTTCTATTCTTGACAACAAACGTATTAGTTGTTCTTTTCATTTTACAATTCAAATACATTTTACAATCCATTCTAATAACTATATAACAAAGTAGTAAATACAAGCAAGCAATAAAAGAAGAGAAAAATAGCATCCTATATGGTGGAGAATAACACAACATAAGAAAATGGAAGTTTGGAGAAAGACACACAATTGTAAGCATGAATTATGATAAAGAGACATGAATAATTTGTTATGAGTAAAAAGTCTATCTCTGTTCCTTTATCTTTTGTCCACAAATTGTCACTGATAGGTTGTTTTCTGGTTACAATCGGTAGGCTCCCTTGGGTGGTTTGCTGGATAGATGGACTTCAACTAAGTACGCTTTTCCATCTTAAATTTGATGGGCGCTTCAAAAATATCCACTAAAAGGATTGATGGATGATGTATTGGGCGCTCCAAATTTGTTGGTAGAATCGTCTTGTGACTCATTGCTTATTAGACAATTATCAATTATGGATCAATGAGACAAAAAAAAGTCTTAAAATAGTTTATCGTTAAATTAAATTCCAGTATTTTTTTTAAATAGTAATAATTAAAGATTATTCATTATAATAAATTTAAATATATTTATTCATTATGATTTTAAAAAATATATAATTTATATATTAAAAATTATAGGTCTAGGACATGACAAATGATTTTTATTCCATGTATGATTTGAAAAAATATTATGAAATATTTCAAATTAAACACATGATGATAGGACAAAAACTTAACTTTTTATTAATAAAAAAACCATGTAACAACTATTTTTCTATTTTGGATACAAAGTATTCAAAAGGCACATAATTTACATTTGTATTTTATTGACAACAATTTTATCATGTCATCTCTTATATTTTGAATTCATATTATCTATTAATTAACTTACTTGTATTTTTTTTTATATATTTTGAGTTCAAATTATATCAAGATAATTAATGTTATATTTTGGTACATATATTTTTTTTTCTATGCATTGTCTATATAAAAAAACAAATATAATAAAATGTTGTGTCATGACTTATGACTTTAATATTTGTTGTGTTTTGGTTATTCTTATCTAATGTATATATTTTATGTGTGTCTCAATACATATGTGTGTACATACATGTGTGGGAGTCACTTGCTTTAGTGATAGTTTGATTGGGAATGATTAAATTTATTTTAATTTATATTTCAAAATATTTATATCTATACTTATATAAGCAATGCATGTCTCATTTTGAGTCGAGGAGCATGATCTCTTTAAACTTTTTTCTTCCTTCTTAGTAAATAAAAACTTCTTTAAAAATTGTAATTTTTTAAGTTGTTTTTTTTTTACTTCCCAAACTTTTTTCTTCCTTTTCAACAAATACATAATTCTTAAAAAAAAAATTATAATTTTCTTAGAATATTTTTTTTTACTCCCAACATTGTTTGCCGATATCACCTATGTATATAAATATTTTTTCACTTATGGTTATGAATTAAATATATAATAGTTAGCTTTAGAATACTAATCCACTAAACAAAAAGCTTTAGAAGACTGATTTTATTAAAATTAATAAAATAATATATTAATGATATATATATATATATATATATATATATATATATCAAATTAAAGCTCTTTGATAGTCCATTAACTTTAAAAAAGTGATAGTCATATATAAATGATCGTTGCACATGTCAGTTGAAAGACTTATCTATTAATCTCGCAAAAACATTTATAATTATTTTATTTGAAATATTATTAGTTATGCGGGAAAAAATAGTAAATAAGAAATATTATCAAAAAATCATAAATAAAAATTTAGCATTTCGAAAGGGAAAAGCTGAATTAAATTAGTAGATACTGTTGTAATGTGATGATAAAAATTTGCAAACATCCAATTAAATATGCTTATTCACTATTTTTTAATATTTTTAATTCATCATTTTAGAAAGACGATAAATCATATCATTTTCAAAAAAAAAAAAGTCACAAAAACACATAAACCAGGTTGATGCCACCTGAAAAAAAAAAAAAAAAAAAGTTGATACCACCTGAAAATGAAAAAGGTTTCAGCTTTCCAGTTAAGAACGGAATAATTAGCCAAAACTTGCGGTGCATGAACATGAAAACGAGATCGCGACACCATTCTCGCCGTCACTGATCACGATTGCAGCTTCGGATCTCCGCCATATCCTTCATCAGGTAACCTTCGAACCAATTAATTCTCTATTCGATATTCACTTTCCCTTAGTTCCGATTCCATTGCGCATTTTCACTCTCGTTTCGCTCAATTCCTCTAAAATCTGTTTCGCACTTCACAATTCGACAATGTGATAGTAGTTTTCCTCGTTCATAGCTGAAATTGAACCGTTTGAATTTGCAGACAATATCGTTTTTAATTTTTCGGTGGCGCAATGAATTTTTTGATGCGGTCCACGACGGGCGTGTACGGAGATCGCTCTCCGTCGGTTCCAGCTCCGGCGGCTCCGGTGCCTCGCGTTGATACGCATCATAGGTCTGCATCCACTGGATCTTCTGTTGAGACTCATGTGTCTGATGATCCATATGCACGGTATGATGCCAAGGGTGATTATGGCATGATCCATAAGCACTTGGATGTTTCTGAGGATGAAGGATGGATAACCATTCCATGCAGTATGTCTTCCCTTCACCTGTCATAACCTGCTTGTTTTCTGTTTTTCTTGATTCTTTGGCGTGGCAACTGAATTTTGGACATGCTTACGGAATTTGATCGCGACATGGCTCAAATTTATTACTTTGTTATCCATTTACAGATTAATGCCTGCTCAAGCCTCAAGACGATCATCTTTAATTTATTCTGTCAGAGAAATCCTACTAACACCTTTTCTGACATTTTATTTATTATTAACTAAAACTTCGTGTGTTTCACTTCTTATCCAATGAATCTAACTCACGATTTTATAGTATATAGTAAATTTTAATCAATCTAAAGGGTGTGATTAGAACTCATTCTGATGTTTTATGTTTGTCATGATTGTAGGCGAAAAAATGGGAAGAGTGGGTTGTTCTCTTGCATGTTGTTACAAGTGAGCTTGTTATTGATACGTAAATTTTAAATTGATGTTTAGTAATTGCAAAGGGTTTCAAGTGCTACAAGAACAATACCCCTATACCATTTTAATTTACAATTTTAGTGTATGTTTGGGAGTTAGGTTTTGAAGAAGAGGAGAAAGGAGGATTTTTTTTACTTATTTATAAACATTCTTTAATTTTTTTAAAATAAAAAAATTGATAGACTAATGTAAACTTAATGTGTTAATTTTTTGTTTATTTGTATTAATGTTATATAATTCTTTTAATATAAAAATAAAATATTAACCCTCCCTTCCAAAACACACCCTTGGTAAAGATTTATGTGCGAGGATTTATAGAAAAAATAATACAGAGAAAAAATTAAAAAAAAAAAAAAAAAACTTCTCTATAAACTAAAATTAGTTAATCATAAGTTAATAGATAAAATTTTTCTCATGTCGCATTTCTAAAATATGTGAGACTTTTAACAAACTAGATTGTAAAAAGTTTCTCATACTTTAGAAAAGCCTATGGTTGTAAAGAACCTCTGTTGACTTTTTTTTTTTAGTATTTTCTGCTCCTATAGGTTATAAGTGCTTCTATAGCTCATGAACGATGAGTGCTGTGTCGCAGTACTATTTGGTTTGTTCATAAATCACTACCTTGCTCCTAGTTGAATATGTTTAGACTTATTTACCTTTTGATACTAGATCCTGCTCTTTTTGGATGTTAGTCTGTGTGGTGCAAGTCCAAGTTCTTGATTAATGAGGTATTGATTTGATATCTAATTGGGGCACTGGGGCAGCTGTTGTGTTTTTTGCTAAACCATTAAGGGAAGTAAAGTAGGATTATGTCAGTTATCCTTTCTCTTCTAGGTATAGATTCTCTAGAAACAATTTGTTAATTTTGTTTGTTATATGTTTAGCACATGACTGAATTTATAATCATATCATGTTTTTTGTTAGCATTCAGTTCAATGGTAGAATTAAACAGAACAATTTCTTTTAAGTTCTTCCTCTTGTATGTGATATTATGGACCAGATTTGTCTGCATGTGTGATGCAATACACCCAAAGACCCAATTCTCGTTTTTTCTTTCTGTAGAGGAACTTCCTGAAAACTGGACTTTTGCACCTGATATACAATCTCTGTGCTCTCTTGACCGTTCCTTTATTTTCCCCGGTAATAGATTGTTTCATTCTTTAAATATGTTAATCTCAGTTTTGGCACATGTAATTTGGTCAGCTGGCTTTCACAAAAAGTTGAGCAGACCTAATTTATACCTATAATTCAGGTGAACAAGTTCATATCTTGGCATGCTTGTCTGCATGTAAGCAGGATCCATCTTCATTCAAAGTTGCTGCAGCGATGAGTGAGAATGGCATAAGTCACAACCCCAAGAAAGAAATTGGAAACGTTGAAAACAGAAATAATTCAGTGTCTGGAGAAGGGGAACTGGGTATCAGTGGTGACGAGCAGCTGGAAGATGTTTCTGATGGTGAAACCCTTCTTCAAAAAGAGGTTCTCAAAAAACAGACTGCATTA
This sequence comes from Psophocarpus tetragonolobus, assembly GCA_037954015.1. Taxonomy (NCBI): domain Eukaryota; kingdom Viridiplantae; phylum Streptophyta; class Magnoliopsida; order Fabales; family Fabaceae; genus Psophocarpus; species Psophocarpus tetragonolobus. Next base: position 85,208,236 of record CM075689.1, read on the forward strand.
TTGTTGCAAAAGTTTGAAAATTCTCACTTCTTTGTGAGAATTTCTGAGTCTGATGCTCCCCTTTGGTCCAAAAGAAGCTCTTCAGAAAACAATTGGGACTCTTCAGATGCAAATAATGAAAATGCCTCAACAATCAAATCTAAAGGAGCTGCATTGTCTTCTATTTGTGCCATTATTGATAGAGGAAATTTTGATTCAAATGTTTCTGGTGGAGTGGCAAGAAATTTTGTTAAATGTTGTGCTTTACCTAATGGAGACATAGTGGTATGTGTCATAAAAGTTGGAAACTATGATTTTGCATTTAATTTATCTAAATTTGATGAGGAATGACAAGTATGTTTTGTTTGTTATAATGTTTGGATCTGAAAGTTCTATCAGATGAAGTACTCTGTTCGTTAATTTTAGACCAACCAATATAATTCCCTGTTTCTTCCTTTTGATTGCCTAAATTTCTTCATTATTTCAACACATGCTTGCAGGCAGCTAGACCTATGTTCTTTTATTTATAATATAGAATTTTAAGTGTTTTAAACACAGAAAGTCTATGGAGAATTTTGATACACAATAAGGAAAATAACAGATAAATTTTGTCAATGGTATCACGGTTTTTTTCCCTGTGGTGGGGAGGGTGCTATGATTACTGATTCTTATGTAATTGGTATTGTTGAAAATGGCTTAAATATGTAAAAGCAGAATTTCATCAGCTATAATTTCAACAATTAACTATACTTTTTCTATCTATTTAGGCTGAGTCAGTTAGTTCAAATGTAATTGAGACATCATCCATGTTTGTAATTGCTATTTTTTTTCTTAACTAAAAATCATGGCAAAGTCATTTACTGTTGGCGATCCTTTATTTGTAGGCCGTATGTATTTGCCCTGTAGGCCCTGATCAAGGTTTGTAACTGGTCTTGACCTACTGCCCTCCTTCAAAACCTTTTTTAACAATAAAACAGAAAGGCAAAGGGCCATTTTGATTTTCTGTCTATTTAAGAACTACATTCTTTTGACCAACATCACTTGTGTGTTGGGAATGGCAACTGAATTTATATATAGTTAATATCTTTTGTAATTGGAAAATTCAATGCTTTAAACTGTCTTTTGGATGCTTTTACCTTTGTTCCTCTTCTTATTATTGAACATTTCCTTTTATTAAATTTTAAATATGTTTTAGTGGTGTTTACCTTGTCTCTTTAATGCCTTTGAAGGCATATATGAATTTTTGCTAGGGACATTTTAGTTGATCAAGAAATGCTTTCTATATAGCTTTTTCTCAGCTTCTGAGTTGTTAGCTTCAAGAAATGCTTTTTTTATGACTTGGAAAGCTAATTATCTCAATTACTCAGATTATTGATCTAATTTAGTTTTCCTGCATGGAAGGATGCAGGTTCTTTTACAGGTAACTGTCGGTGTTAATTTTCTTAGAGATCCTTGTATAGAAATTCTTCAATTTGAAAAGCAACAGGAGAGAATGTCGTCTCCTGACAGCCAAGTGGATGCGGTTTATACAAATCAGGATTCGTGTGATGAACTATTAAATTGGATACTTCCATTGGATAATGGGAAGTCTTCTACTTACCCACCATCTCCTCCTTTAACTTCAACTTCAGGATCCAATGTTTCTGGATCATATAGCAATCAGTTATTTTCCTTTAGCAATTTCAGAAGTTACTCCATGTCATCATTACCACAAACAATGAATGCTCCTGCTGGTCCTGTCAAAGCAGTTAGTTCTAAGCCAAATTTTGACCTTGAGGATTGGGGTCAAATGTCATCTCAGAAATATTTTTGGAAAAAGATGGGGGTTGACGGACTTCCATCTTTTCGAGGTGTTTCATTGGAACGAGATAGATTCTATGTTTGTTGTGGCTTAGAAGGCCTATATACACCAGGAAGAAGGTGGAGAAGGAAACTTGAAATAATACAACCAATAGACATTCATTCTTTTGCTGCTGACGTCAATTCAGATGATCTTCTGTGTGTTCAGATAAAGGTTTGAACTACAATGTAATCCATCAAATTATTTGAGAATTTTTTTTCAATGTCTATAGTATTGTGAACAAACTATCCTAATTTCTTAATCTGTTAGGTGAAGATACATGAATCATTTTATGTTATATTTCCACACCACTTTGAGATTGAAGCATGGAAAATACAAAAGCCACCGACCTTACTTATGTTGATTTTTTTTAAGAGAATGGGGATAACAAGGATTGAACTCTAGACTAGTTGATCATAAAGCTTTGCTATCAAATATGAATCAACTGTCCTAAAAGCTTAAGCTGTTAGGTGAAAACAAGAATGGTTTTATTTTATATTTCTAACAAATTGTATATTATGCTTTCATACTTCTCATGCGGGCATTTCTACTATTACTTTTCAGTTCTGCTTTTATTAATAGTTTTAAGTTGTTCTCCAGAATGTTGCTCCTACACATGCTCCAGATATTGTGATATTTATAGATACCATAACTATAGTTTTTGAGGAGTTTACAAAAAATGGATCACTGTCGTCATTGCCGATTTCATGTATTGAAGCTGGAAATGATCATTCTTTACCAAATCTAGCGCTCAGGTTACTTTCCTGAATAAATATCTTAATGTTGTTTATAACTTTCTATCATTACTTATATGATTTCTTGGCTGATCTCAATGCATGGCTATCAAATTACATATTCTTGTGTAGATGGACAACTCCCCCCTACCTCCAAATCATAAAACAAACCTTTGGGGCGGGGTGGGATCAATGATCAATATGCACTTGAGAAAGTACTAATTAGCAATCCTAAACAGTTATACTTATAGAATCTATACCATTGCCTTTAAACTAAACTCAAGTTAAATTAAAGATAGCACCTAATAGGCATGCGTTTTGTTAGAATGGATATCTCATCTGTCTAATTGGCTTGTGCTTTGTAAAGCCAAATATGTATGATGATCGTTCTCTATATTATGATAGTTGTAACAGTTGTTCAGATTACTTTACTTGCCATACCTACCTATTATACTATATAAGCATAAAATGAACAAGTGCATTAACAAGTGTGAGGCCTAGAACTTGTAGAGGAGCAAGGCAGCTTTAATAAGGATAAAGAGCATACAAGTTTGAGAGAGTGTGCAGGGAATCCAAGAGGCATTTTATACAAGGAGTGTGGATAATGAGGAAAAAGGCAACAAGGTAAACTTTAGCCACCAGTTAGTTATGTCACTAGGCTTATGACATTGTAGAGTTACCTTTTTATTTTCTGATTCAAGAATACATACAACTCCATTATTGGAGTTGACTTTCCTTTGATATTTAATCAAGCATGTAAGAAAACATGGTTAAGATTTACATGGAAAAAGGCTAGTCAAATCTTAAACATTTAGACTTAGTGGGTCTGATGGATAGGCAAGCAACTATAATTTTAGTACATGTAAAAAATAAATGTTTCATCACATTTTGGTTTTAAATAAATTGTAAATTATTTTTCTTGAGGAGTTTGAAGTAGAACCCACCTTGTTCTCAGAGTTGATGAGCTTACACATGAATCCTTCATGGCATGGTATTCGGTTAGTCAAGTATTCGGTTACTTTACTTAGTGAGTCAGGCGACTGATCATTATTAACAGGAAGAGGGGTTGAGAGGAAACTTGTCCTTTGTGTAGGAATTTGTAAAGGAATTGGGATAGACTTGGACCTCTTGACAGTTTAGGAGAGTTCATTTCATCATCTCTGTCTTCTGATTGATTCTGAATTCCGAAACCACATTGGGACCAGGATTGGGAACTAGTGTTCTTAAAATTCCTTGGTCATCATATTCCCCTCAACTCATAAAAAATCAAAATATAAGCTGGTGTAGTTCATATGGCTTGTCAGAAATTATATGGTTTTCAATAATAGGTGGGTGATAGAGGTGGTATTAATAGAGCTGAAAGTGAGCATCCAGATGTTCTTAATTGCAAACAGGTTGTGAATTCCTTGATGTGTATTTCTTTTGGCCATTTTAAAAGGGAAGGTGCCCTCGAGCATGTTCCTTTTGCTATTTAGATTTTAGATTCCATTGTTTGGCTAACCTGTCTTTTTTTTTTTTTTAAGGTTATTTTGTCCCTGATCTTTTCATTGTTGAATGAAAATGCTCATCATGTTAAATAAAAAAAATATTTTTCTTCTTTTGGGAATGTGTTGCATTTGTGACTTTGTGAGTTAATTGTTAATAATAAAGTCTACAGTAGTGCATAAATAATTCAAAAATTACCATGGAAAATAATTTTTTTTCTTCTTTTTTTTATTGCTGAAATCAATCAGAATTTGGTTTATGTAATTAGGTATAATAATTTTCATCTTACTAAAAGTTTCCAATTACAGGAGAGGTGAAGAGCATTCTTTTATTCTTAAACCAGTAACTTCTGCATGGAAGGATCTCGAGATTACCGATGATAGAAGTTCTCAATTGTCAAAGTTGCAATTTAGAGATAAAACATCAAAAATAAATCTCAACAAATGGAAGACTGCTTTAATTAATGATCAGTACTCAATTCTGGTTTCATGTCGATGCAGTTATACAGGTAGTCTTTTTGCCTCGCTTGGTTTGTACATATACCTTTTTAATTTATATATTTTGTCAAAATCTTTTATTTTTTTATAATTTTTTTTATTTTATCACATTATAAATCCTATCATATTTATATTTTTATTTTTTTTCTTTTACTGAGTGTGTAACGAACATAAAATATACATGTATCATTTTTCATGAATGTAAGGTGTTAATTAGTTTTTTTTTCCGTGTTTTTGTGCTTAATCTAGCATCAAGATTGTTCTTTAAGCAACCAACCAGTTGGCGACCACGTAGGTCAAGGGGTATTCTTATCTCTGTTGTGCCAGAGATGTCAGGACAGTCTCTTGGCGCTTATGAAAAAACTTACCAACTTCCCGTACAGGTTATTTTGTTTGATCATTTTCCTACAGAAACTATCAGTACTTTTATACTGTCATCATCCTCAATCACAACTAATTTATTATTTGATTTAATTTGATCAGATCTTGACTCTTCAAGCTTCCAATTTGACCTCTGAGGATTTAACTTTGACAGTTCTGGCCCCGGCCTCGTGTACTTCACCCCTTTCAGTAGTCTCCCTGCATTCACCAAGAACTCCAATGAGACCTATAGGCTTCTCAGAGTTTTTAGGAAGAGTAAACGGCAAAAGTGGAATTGGTGCCACCCACAGACAAAGTTACACTTCTGTTGTAGAAAAAAAGGAGGAACAAAGTTATGATAGCAATGATCAGGCTGTTTCTATGAGTGATGATGTCATTCCTAGTTCTGGTAGTAGTTGTACTCATCTATGGCTGCAGAGTAGAGTTCCACTAGGGTAATGTATCAAATCCCTCTCTCTTTCTCTCTGTCTTTTTCTGTAAACTGTCTTTAGACTTGTACTGATTGATTAGACGCGATGTTTTGGGTCACATCAGATGTATTCCATCTCAATCCATTGCCACTATCAAGCTTGAAGTACTTCCATTGACTGATGGCATAATTGTTCTGGACACTCTGCAAATTGAAGTCAAGGAGAAAGGTATACATAACTGTACTTTTGAACCATCTTTTCTCTTAATTTCATCTTTGAGCTACTATATAAAGAGAATTTGGTCAATACAAATTAATGGGAAGGTGTACTGCTGATTAATATCTTTACTTGATTGTCATGGTTATTTTGAAGTTTCGTCCATTGGGTTATGGATAGGGTCTTTTGTTTGGCTTCCCTCAGCTGCGACATTCTGTAACAAGTGCCCATTGTGGTCCATTTTATATAATTAGTTTTGCTACGTAGACCTAGTCATTTGTTTCACTTGAAAAGTGAATATTATTGAGTGTGTTTTGCAATACAAGCACTGATCCCTATTTATAAGCTAATGGGACAAGAAAAGGGAAGGCTGACCCTTGGGCCTCCTGGAAGAGGAACTTACAGCACTAAGCAGCGACTTGTTAAGTGGTGACGGTGATGGTGGCGACTGGGCGGCAATTACTGCAGCATGCGGCTTACATGCTTTGGGAACCAGTGTGTATGGTGATGATGAACAGTAACGTGACTTTGGGAACAAGCCAATCTGGAGATTAAAAAGCTGAGCCCCCAACTCCAGAGCTCGCCAATCTGGTATGGTTGCTGGCCCAATTGGCAGCCAAGCAGCCGTGGGTGGCAGCAAAAGCTGAGCCCCCAACATCCAGAGCTCTTCTACCAACTTAACTTGGAAAGAAAAAAACTTATTATTATTGAGCGTGTTTTTGCGAAGCACTTCTCATAACATATTCTATTGATAGTTAAAATTTATTAAAATCTACAAAATCATAAAAGAGAGTTATTAAATAAGGTGTGAAACCTACCATTTTTATAATTTTTAACCAATAAAAAAGTGAATGCTCAAGTTTGTAACAGATTATTGTTAGCATTTCTCATAAGCTAAACATATTAAAAGAAAAGGGGGAAATAGAAAAAAATATCCTAATAATTGCAAGTATATTCTAAATATATACATGGAGATTTTATTCTAATTAGTGTCTATTTACAACAGTTTCCACGATCGTCCCTTTATTATGTTCTTACGATCGTACCCCGCACCACACATAAGTAAAAAGTATATGACAACTCTGGTTTATCTTGTACATTTTGTCTTATTTGTTACTACGAACAGTTTTTCTTCTCTGCAAATAGTTAACTGTCAATCATGATGCAAAATGTCAATAACTAAACAGCTCATTCTCACTGATTTACATTCGGGTGTAACAGGTGTTACCTATATTCCTGAGTGCTCATTAAAGATATATGCAACTTCCAGTATTTCCAAGGGGATTAGTTAGATTGGACGTATAGCTGTTTGCATTTTTTCTTGGGTGCAGTAGAAAAAGAATGGATGGTTTGCGTACTCAAATTTTAGATGCTCTTGCAACTTGTTCTAAATGACACAAAATGGGTAATTGCTTGAACTTCGATATGTAGTTTTCTTTTCTTAGTTGAGCATTGTGATGGAGTTGGTATGTCAATCAAGTTGTCTTAAATATAGTTTCGCTTTTGCATTGTAAACCACGAACTTAGAAGCTTTTTACATACCTCTTTAAGGGGAAGAATGTAATATTTATATATAATATATATTTTTTTTATAACTTCGTAGAGAAAACATGGCAGCGTCTCTTGATTTATTGCGGTAGACAGCTGCAACTGAGTGCACTTTCCACTGATCATCTAGTTTCAGATTACAAATTTTATGTTTGGATGGAAGGAAAGAGGAAGAGCTTTTGATACTTTAAATTTCATTTCGAATTGGAATTTCTCCTTATTTGTATTTTTCTTTAAATGAAAGACTATATGCAAACTTCCAATGATTCAATGCTTATAATTTTTTTTACGCGTTAAATATTAATGTTGTTAATTTTATGTAAACGATGGAGATAGAACCCACGAAGTTCGTCACCTCTCTCCTTCTTTAACCATGTATCTCGCATGTTTACAATTTTTTACAAAGATATCATCTCATCGGTGTTGTACCACTTATTGTAAACCTACGCCGTCCTACTACATTTATCTGTACTGGGAATTTCATACTTGTGTATTAAAACTGGATCTGGCTTCTCTCCTGTACTCACCTGGCATGCGCTCTCTTTTGCAATCAAAACATCACCGTTTCCCCTCCTTTTGTTCCGATCTGCAAATGACCTTCTACGTTAAAATGAAATGCTATATGTCTTCTCATTCATATTTTTATTAAATTAATTTATGATTACTTAAATTTAAAAAAAAAAAGACTAAAAAAGTGGCATAAAAAATAATAATTATTTTTTACTCTAAATCAATTTAGTAATTATGCTAAAATATAGTTAAATATTTTATAAAATAATATATTGATAAATATTTATATTATATATTATATGATAATTTAAAATAATAAAGTGGTAGTTTAATCTTATATATAACCTCTTTTTCTTTTTAAATCGGAGGAAATCTACACTTTATTCTGATTCTTTGGTAAAAATAAATCATGTCTTTAAATTCTTACTTCAAAATACAGCAATAAAACTAATATCATTACAATTCCAATAAAAATCAGGGTTTTTTTAATATAAATTTATTTTAATATTAATTAACACAGGTGATGATATTTTTCTTACTTAAGTGGTTTAATACACAGGTGATGATATTTTTCTTACTTAAGTGGTTTAATATTAGAGTCAAGGTCTCCACTAATGTTCAATTATTTTTTTCAGCAATAATTAATTTCCATGGAAGAGAAGCAAATGAGAGGCTTTCATAAAAATTCTTGTAGAATTGAGAATGAAGTTTTTATTCTGTACATGTCAGATCATGAATTAGTAAATGCATCCAATCTCCAAAAAATCTCAATTGTTTCAAATTTTTTCTCTTTTTGGAATGGAATATTTACAAAATCTCTATTAATAGGACCAAACCTTATTCTGTGGTATTTACATAAAATTTCTCTTTCTCATTCTTAAACAAGTCTCCAAGAAGGCTTAATTGATCTATGATTTATGTTTTACTTTTGGTTTGTTTCATGGTTTAATATTAGAGTCAAGGTCTCCATTAATGTTCAATTATTGTTTTCAGCAATAATTAATTTGTACCAATACTATAATTAAAGAGATATTTTTATAAGAATACTAAAATAAGAATAAGATTAGACGTAAAAAACTAAAAATATTTGAATTGTATGAAATAAATTAAAATATTTAAAAGTTTATTTAAATAACTTCTAAGATAATTATCATTTCTTGTACTTATTATAAAACATTATCATCTTGAAATATAAACAAATGACCCATTCTTTTAATTTATGTCGTACCTTATTTTTATTTTTTATGCAAACTTTCAAATGTTTTTAAATTTTATGGCTGCCTTATTTTTAGTTTAATTCTTATAAAGAGATTTTTATACTTTTTTAATTATAGTATTCGTAATGATTAATTATTGTCGAAAACAATAATTAAACTTTGTTGAGGAGCTTGACTCTAATATTGAATAGGGATTACAATAAGGTAGAGACGAGTTTAACATCCCTATCCCTGAAAAGTGTGAAATGAAGGTGGGGGCACGTTTAAAGGAGGTGTATATAAAATTTTAATTTTTATCCTTATTCCTGTCAGGTATCTTTGGATTTGGGTATATCTGATGGTACTCGATTATATTATTTTTATAATTTAAATTTATTTTTAATTTATTATAAAAATTATATGTTAAGTTATTAATTATATTTTAATTTTAAAATGTCATTACTTATTTTGCATCTTTCACAGCATTGTGGTATCAATCATAGTGTTGGGGTTCTTGTGTAATCATATTTTCATAGTTCATAAAGGTATAAATTTATAAACAGATATGTAAAATTTTGTTTAACATAGATATGGGGGGAGTGGGGGACCAACAAACTCACCCCGCCTCCATTTCTTATTCTTTTAGGTGGGGGTAAGGATAGATGTTGGAATGAGAATGGGGTGAGAACTAAAATAAAGTGTAGATTTTCTCTTAATTTAAAAAGAAAGTTAGATATAAAGATTAAATTGTCACTTTTTTATTTTTAAATTATTATATAATATATAATACAAATATATATATATATATATATATATATATCAACATATTATTTTATAAAAAATATTAATATGATTTAGTATTATTTTATAAAATATTTAACTATATTTTTGCATATTACTAAGTTGATTAATTAAAAAAATAATTATTAAATTTTTATGCCACTATTTTGGTTTATTCTAAAAACAATTAAATAATCATAAATTAATTGCATAAAAAATATAAATGAGAAGATAGCATTTCATTTTAACGTAAAAAGATGGTTACGAGATCGGAACGAAAACGGTCCAAACGGTGCCGTTTTGATTATCGAGGAGATGCGCATGACGGATGCGCACAGGAGAGAAGCCGGGTCCATTAAAACTATATGGAAGTGAAGTAGGCTTGAGCAATGATGACAAGGAAATTTCTTTCTCCAGCTCAGCAATTTCTTTATGCACCCAATCTGATGTAGATTTTCACTCAATAGTCATTCTAGAAGTTCTAGAATGTAGGAAGAATTTACATATTTACTTTAAAATATATATATAATAAATATTTGATTGAATATTACTCTTATAATTTTTATATTAAAAATTTATAAAATATACATTTATTATATATACTTTAATTTTTGTATCATTATCTGTTAATTTTTAATATGATTACATTTGAGTTTTATTTTTCTACTCAAATTTTAACTTTATGATTCTTTTTCCATTCTTGATTCCAAATATACAGAAAATTCTATTCGCTACCATTATGAATGACAAAACTTTTTTTTACTATTATTTAACATAATTAGTAACAAATAAATTATTAGAAGTAATTCACTTCCTTTAAAAGTGAGTTAACAGACTTATTAATGTGAAGAACGAAAATAAATCTCTAATACTTACTTTTACATAAATAGATTCCCGTACATAAATTATTATTAATAAATATATAATTTATTTATTAATATTTATATAATAATGTTACTTTTTCTTTAATATATGATACATATATCTAAATTAATTTAACAAAATATTGTTATGATAAAATATAGTAAAATAATTACTAAATAATATTACATATTTAATTAGTTTTAATTTTTATGACAAAAAACTATAATTATTATTAATGATAAATAATCTTATTTAATATTATTGTAGGAAAAATTATTATAGAAATTAAAGTTTATTTCATGAGTTTTTAACATAATTACATTTTAAAAATCTAATAAAATTATTTATACACTTAAATCCTATAAAATCATTTTTATTTAAAAATACATATAGTATTTTTTTATATACATATTTTGTTAAATATTATATGGACATTATTATTATGTCGTTGGAATTTATTATTTTATATTAAAATAATTTAAATACAATTATATAATATAATTATCACTTATATCATTCTTTGTCAATTTTTAAAATGATTGCGTATGAGTTTTGTTCTTATTGCTTAAACTTTCAAACTATAACTCCAAATATGCTATTTTATTGACTATTGAGAGAAAATGATCAATGAAAAAAAATTATAAAATTTATGTTTTAAGATTTGAAAGAATTATATTAAAATAAAAATTAATAATATTAAATATTAGACTATATATGAGAAATAATATGATTAATTTCAATTTTGTTTTAAAGGAAGATATAAGGTGACTTGGAAAATAGGAAAGACTGTGCATATAATTCTTACCACTAAAACAATCTAACAATACTAACATTTACCTTATAAAAAAAATTAATTTATTAATAAAAATCAATAGTATAATTCATAAGAGATAATTTTTTATCGACACTAATGAAACATTATAAACAACAAAATTCTTTCTCCAATTATTTAACAATATTCAATAATTTTTTTACTTTCAAATCCAATTTTTTTAGTGAGACATCCTATTAAATAATCTTTTGCTAATATTTCTATTACATTATCAAAATTTTCTTACTAAAATATTATTTAAATCTAATTAGTTATATACAAAAGCTTTGTTTGATAAGTTTTTTATACAATTTTATAAACATTTAAAATATATGTGAAACTCGTAGTATACAATATTTGTAAATTAAGAGATGATCTAATCTGATTCAATCTAACTCAAAATGATTGAGTTTGTTTTTTTTAGATTTGATGAAACACAATCCAACCTAATCAAACTCAATCCCCTATGGATTGAGTGGCGGGTCAATGAGTTAAAGTTGAGACCTAACCTAATAATAATATTATATTATTATTATTTATTATTTTAAATTAAAAAATGTCTTTAAGTAGGAGAGTCCCTTGATTTCTCTTCTGGGACTTCTTATTCTACACCATGAGAGATTCATAACACTGACAATAATCAACTAACCAATGTTTATTGGTTGATAAAAAATAAAATGAGTTCTTAGCTCTAGGAATTTATTCTTCACACTATCAAAATCAATAATTATTGTTTATTTTTATATTACAACAATGATATATTCTATTCTTTTAAAAAATATTTTAAAAAACATATATTAAAAAAATTCTAAACATCCATTAATTATTTAAAAAAATTAAATGATAACTCAATTAACTCAACCAAATCCAACTCAATAAATTATGGTTGGATTGGGTCTTGAATTTAACAAAACTTGACCCGTGAACACCCTATTATAAATCTTTATTATAATAAATATTCTTAAATAAAATAATGTTATATTTTTAAAAACTATAAACCAAAACTTGGATCCCTTTTGGTTTTACTATGTATTAGGAGAATGTAGAACCCCTAGATAGGACGCCATGCTCCTGGAGTATCACAGGTAAATTTAAATTTATATTTTAATATTTTTGGTTACCCGTAAAAATAATTTTCTATAATTTTAATTAAATTAATGTACACATTTTTTTTATTTTATAGCTATACCTCTTTACTTTATGAGATAAAAAATTTTATATAAATTAAAATTTTAATTTTTAATCAAATAGTTTGGCTTAAAAAATGAAATTTGAAACAAAAATTATTACTAATTAATTCTTAATATAGTTAAATGTAAACTTAATAATATATTAATTAATACTAACATTTTAATTCTGTACTTATAATATTATAATATATTTAATAATTGTTTTATGCTCCTTGCAATATGATTATTATAATAATATTCAGTACTATAAATATTTTTTACTAATGAAATATTTAGTATTAAAAGTGTTGTGTTTTATTATACTATTTGAAAATTATCATCGAAAAATATGAGAAAAATTGACAACTTGAGATCAACATATCCCAAATTCCGAAGAAACAAATTCCACAGTAAACACTTTAATTTCTATTCTCTGTGTAAAGCATTCAATATACAAGTATTTTCTCAAAGCTCGGTGACACTAATAGTCGGATTCCAAGTATAAGAATGAAGCACCTTACAACTTAAAGTTAGAATAAAAAAGAAAATAAATTTCCAAATATGGAATAAGTAAATAAATATTTTAGAATTGATATGATTTTATTTGTTTGCAGAAAAACACTGCACAAATGGATTTATATAACGATAAGTCAATAAACCTATCATTTAGATTTTAAAACAATAAAAGAATATATATATATATATATAATATTTATTGATAGAATATATATATATATATATATATATATATATAAAAGTATACTTTTGAATTTTATTTGTAATAAGTAAGAATAATAAATAAATTCGTTCCTGTCTCAAACTCACCATGAAATTGATAAAGAATTTTCGATTTTACTATGCATGGGTACGAACATGGAGAATACAAGATTTGTTAAGTTAGAGATGAGAATAGAAATATACATACCCACCACATCTCATCCTTGCCCTTGTATATGCTATTCCAAACTTTTATTCTTGATTTGTTAGACCTAATTTTCAAACCAAATTAACGACTCTTTAGATTCTTGTTTTATTCACAAATTACAATTTTTGGATGTTAAAAAAAGTTTGACATATAGGATTTGACATTTAATTAACAAATTATAAATTTTGTGTTTATTAGATATCTTTTGATTTAATATCATTATATTTAAACAATTTATTTTTATCAAATAATTATTTTTTTTGCGAGTATGAGACGAGTATGGATATACCCTATACCCGACGAGAACAAGGATGAGAACATAAATCTCATACTTATTGGGTATAAGGATGATTTTGGAAGTGAGGATGAAGATAAAATATCATACTTTCCACTCTGTCTTGTTACCATGTCTAGTAATAAGTGGACTTGTAAACATTAGACCAACTTGATCATAGTCCATTTGACCAATCAACCTAAATGGATTCAGCATAAAAAAAATTATATTTGGGCTACCTTTTATAAACCCAATCAAATTTAGGTATTTGCTTTTGACATTCCTTAAAATTTCTATTTAGACCCCAATTTTCTTAAATGCCTAAATTGCAAATCTGAGTTTATAACCAACTTGCTCTTATCTCTTTTCCCTTTTTCTCTCTTCATGTTTTTGCGTCGGTTTCTAAAATCCTTTGTCGTTAGTTCCTCGTTGTAGTAGTAATGTTTCTCTTAAAATGAAGGTTGTATTATTTCCCATTGCAACTCTCACTCTAGTTGAGCTTTATTAAAGTTTATTTGTTTTCACAATTACAAATAAAAGAATTTGCAACTAAATTTTTTTTAAGTATACTGTGGATCACATGATTCATAGTGAAGAAAGTATTTTTTCCTTAACTGCAATCCAACGATCTATAATTATGCTTTAACATAGTTGCAGATCAACTAATCTGTAATCAATAAGATTTCCATTGTGGATCAAGTGGCCCATAACATATTTATTTTTTAATATATTTATTAATTTATTATTATTTTATTTAATATTTTTGAATCATTTACCCCAACTTAAGACATGGAAAGACTATTTGAACATTGAATTTAAAGAAGTAGACATGAATAAGGTTGATATGGACATATAATTGGACAAAAATAACACAAACAACTGTAGAATTAGTAATAACACGCTAATTGTAATAAAACATTTACAACAAATAATGTAATTAAATTTGTGTAGGAGTTTCCAAGTCTTGATGAAATGATTAAATGGGCTCATGACAGTGCCTTTTAACATGAATTTGTAATTATCATCATGAAGAATCAAATATTGTTCATGATCTTTTTTGGACCTACCCTAGTGCAGTTAAGTTAGCATTTCATATTGTTTTTCTATTAGAGAGTACTTATATACCAATAGGCATAGGATGTTGTTACTTAAGATTGTTATTGTTACATCTACCGGCTTGAAATTTTTTGCAACTTTTGCACATCTGAAAGTTGAGTGTCACACCAACTTTATCTAAACACTTGAAAAAGTCAAATGTTTATTTATGAAAAAGATTAAATTCCTAATGTTATTGTGACAGACAAGTACTTAACATTAATGAATGCAATTGAAATTGTCTTTTCTAAATAAAAAAATTTGTTGTGTCTGTTTCATATATAAAAAGTTTAAAGCGAATGCAAATTGTACGTTCACTATAAAGAAGCTTGAACTTTGTTATAGATGGATGGCATATTATTGTTAATTACGAGGAACAACATAAATTTGAAGAAATAATCACAAAATTTGAGCTTCTTTGTTCAATTTTACCAATGTTTACTAATTATGTGAAATTGTAAATAAGACATGGTTGATCGTATAAGGACAAATTTAAGGCATGATTAATAAAGTAATGCATATATGCAATAGAATGAATAACAAGTATTGGTTCTTTAGTCACGTATGATTCTTGTTTTTCTCTGTGCATATATTAATGATGTCTATGTTTGCTATTTTTTATTGAGTTAAGTCTACCCATTTGAACTTGAAAAGATAGCTCGAAACAAGTATAAGAGATCTATGTAAACCTTAGGATGTCATCAATAACATGATCACACTTTAGCATACCAAAATTAAAGCATCATTCTAGAGAATTATCAATGTTGTTGATCATAATCACAATAACAACTCAAACAAGAGATTGTGGGGGTCTTGTTTCAAGATATACTCTTAACATTATTGTAGAGGAGAAAACACATGTTAATTCAACATACATTGACAAAGTCAAATATGGATGTGTGATATAATACATGGTCTTCCTTGTGCGTGTGAATTGACAAACTATGCACTTTGTTGTATACATCTTCAATCAATTTATCATATGTAGACATAACTTAGTTTTGATTATATATGTTCTTATCAAAGTTACAAGGATGTATCTATACAACAAGAATTGGGAGACATAGCCATTAAATTCAAATATGTGAATGTTGTATCCAAATGGAACATCAAAGGTAAGTTAGGCGATGTTGTGTATGCAAAAAAGATATATATGTGTACTCTACAAGAAAAAGTTAACTAAAGGGTCAGAAAAGAATTGTTGATGAGCAAATTTTTTACTATACTCCTAACAAGTGTATCTATCATATGTGGTAACCGATAATATCGGGTCGATCCCACATAATTAGGATGATACTTTAGGAACCTCAATATTAATTGCTTGTAAATAATAAAGATATGATCTTTATACTAACAACTAATGAAATAAGAAGTAAATAACGCATAAACAATGAAAGAAGCTTAGTAGGGTTTCAATTTCATTGTACCATTCTTCTAATGCATACATGAATTACCGATCATCATTTGTTTCCATCACTCATAAAAATACCCTTAACCTCAATCTCTTGCAAGTAAGGGACTAAGCTATTTAAGTATTAGACTATCAATCTCTCGCATAATCTAAAGTCAAATAACTTGCTTTAAGAAAATGAGTTTAAGATGACCAATGAGTTTTACTCTCTCTCGAGTAATAAACCCCATTGGGAGTTCTTCTCATTTTACAAGTCAAAATCCTTTTTCGAGTTCATTCAACAAGTAAAATCCACAAAACACATAAAAATATAGCATAAGGTAAAGAAGAACTCTAACAATGAGCAATAAACTTTGATTAATAGATCAAAATATACAAGAGAGTTTAAACATAGTTATATCAAAACCCTAACCAATGAGACCCTATCCACCATCGTGATTAGGAGTATGAACAATAGAGGGGGATTACAAAAAAATGGATGTAATAAGGTGAAGTGATAGGTGGAGATGAGCTTAGAGAGAGCTCTAGGTCAGCTAAATCTTTTTTATTTTTATATTAATAGATCATTCTCAATGGGCAGAAGGCCTTTCAACTAACTCTCCACCTGCGACCTAGAAAGAAGATCTACTTACTAAGTTTTCTTTTAAGGCAATGAGATTGCTTAAGTCTACCTTGTACTAGCTTACATTGTGGATCGCTTCTACTGATGAAATAAATGCAAAGCCCATTTCTGAATGCTTCTCTTCTCTGATCTGCAAGTTCTCACGAAGATAAAAAATGTTGCCTCGATGCCTTTTTTCATTTCTCAAACAAAAGATGCTCTTTGTTTTATAAAAGAACTCATTTGGTCACAGACCAAATGTTAGGTGTCGAAACAACAACAATACCTCCTTTTGGGTTGCCAGTGTTGGGTGCCCACTTTGTGGCTATTGGGCACCAGTGATGAAACAAAATTGCTCTTCTAGTTTAAGCCTAAACACTACTATAACACTAATTAGACTCATAATCCTTTAACACTTTTTTATCCTTCTAAAAAAAATCATGTATCAAGAAAGAGAAAAACAAGAAAATAAAAGTAACTATTCATAAATGTAAACCTAAGACTAACTTCCTAAGTAAATATGTTTTAAAATGAAAATGGAGGAAAACAAGACCTTAAATAAGAAGGAATTATGATGATTGTTCTATTTTACCTATATGAAAATAGGAATTTAGATAGTTATCAGTTGTGCACGTACGTTTGAAAGATCCACAAAGTGTGTTCCATCGTATTTTAAGCATGTCGGTGTGCTGCATTCTGTTAATGATAGTCCATCCACTCAAACAATACTAAAACCATTATCAAAATTTGATTTCTACAACACTAGGGTTTTCTTACTTCATTAAATCCATTGACAAATGCATTCATTCATACATGACATTGTGGACTTGGAGGTTAATGGAAATTGTGGATATCATATTATAGAAGCATCGCTTGGAATGAATGAAGAATCATGACCTCTTGTCCATATGAAATTAAATACAAAAATATATGAATGGTATAATGAATATATTGCTATATTTGGGAGTCATGAAAGATTTTATCAATTAATGAAATCAACGTTTATCGATGGTTGATCCATGGTAACGAATATATACGTAAACATATTATTTTAACTGTTTATGTCACATTGTATTTTAGAAACATATTAACACTAATATTTTGAGACAAGCATCCATGGATAAGTAAATGACAATACCTGAAATGTGTTATGTAATTGTATCATGATATAATGTAGTATTAGTGTTTTTATCTCAAACAATGCATAACTTTTTTCACATTAAGAAATGGTCCTAAATGACATGATGTCATATAGTTAAATAATATTAAGACACGTATATGAAAATCATTTTGTACAGATATTGTAAAGTTTCTTTATTTATACAATGCCTGTATATATTTTTATTTTACCACTTAGTTTTATCTTATTTAATTATGTTATAAGTTCATCTGGAGGAGCAATGCCCAATACATATGCATATGTTTTATAAAATACACATTGTTATGTTCACATCAAAATTGATATCAAGAAAAACATGTATACTTGAAAAGGGATGAAATACCTTTTGCTATTTTTCTTTGCAACTGGGTACTTAAATTCGATACCAATTACAAGGAAAAAAGTTCAATATCTAATTACAATTTTTTTGAAGTTTGGATATCTTATTAAAAAAACTAAAAAGTATAAATGTCTATTACAAATTTGGTAAAAAGTTTCAGTAGCTATGATGAGTGCAAATTTTTTACACTACTACCGATAAGTGCATCAGTCGCATATAGTAATCGATAAATATTGAGTCGATCTCACATGGACTTGGATGATACCTTAGAAATCTCGATACTTTCTATTTGTACGAACAAAAAGATAGAAATAAACAAACACTAATAAATGTTAAGTAAATAAATATGAAAGAAATAAAAGAGGTGGTTACATGTATGAGATTCAATTGGGTTTGATTTCACTAAATCATCCCTCAAGTGCATAAATGAACTCAAAACTCTCGTTCACCATCCATGTTCCCATTACGCATAAAAATATCCTTAACCTGGGTCCCTCACAAGCAAGAAATTAAGTTATTTGGGCTTTAGACTATGAATCTCTCACATAATCTAAAGTCAAATAACCTATATTAAGAAAAGGAGCTTAAGACAACCAATGGATTTTACCAAAGTTTTCAAAATCAGACCTGTCATTAAACCAGTGAAGGCATGGGTTTAGGGTTAAAAAATGGAACCAAATTCAATAAAATATTTTTTTTACTAATATAATAATATACTAAGGAAAAAATAAGCTATATGATTTATAGTACACCAATATAATACATCTTATCAAGTTTAAGTGTTGTTGTCTTTATAATATTACAAAGAGACAAAGTCTCAGATTGTCTAAAATGACTCTTTCAGAGATATTTATATTGTAAATTATGATAAAGGTTTGGTAAAGAGACTAGTAAGTATTCAAAGCTCACGTACATGAATTTAAACTTCATGAACATTTCTCCTTTGTGCACCTAAAATTTAAAAAACCCTATTTTTTGTGTTTTTTTCTTGCTTTTCTAAAAAACAAAATAAAAAAGTGTTTGACCCCTGAATCGGCTGGTTCTTAATATTTCTCCTAGTTCCAGGCCGATTCATTTGGTTCGTTCCTCCCTCGGATATTTTGAAACTTTGGATCGAACACTGGTCTGGTTCTTGGTTCAACCAGTTGAATTGGCCGGTTTGGTCCGGTTTTGAAAACCATGGGTTTTACTCTCTCTTAAACCAATTCCTGGTTCAACCAGTTGAACTGTCCGATCCGATTTAGTTCTGAAAACCATGAGTTTTACTATCTCTTGAGCAATAAAACTCATTGATAGTTATTCTCATTTTAAAAAGTGTGTAACCCCCCAAACTAAATGAAACTTAACGTTTTATATTTTTCAATTCGAAACACAAGCGCCTAGTGGTCAAAAAGTGGTCGTTGAGCACCATAAAACAACTTAAGCCCTAAGTAATATGGATGTTGGGCGGCAGTGAAAATGGTCGTTAGGCACCCGTCATTAGATGCATATGCTATCGGCTGATGGGTGATGGATACCCACACCACAGTGGTTGCATGCTCGGACAACACACAACCAAATTTGCAGAATTTTCTCACTTCTTCGACCTTTCTCAAAAATTGACTCAAAATAGCTAAAAACAAGAAAATAAACGTAACATATGCATAAACTAAATTGTAAACCTAAATTCCTAGAGAAATCTAATTTTAAGAAAAAATAGAAGAAAAAACAAGACCTTAAATAAGAAAGAATTATGATAATTATTTTATTTTACCTATGTAAAAATAGGTCATTTATGTAGTTATCAAACTTCCCCAAACTTAAAGTTCTGTCTGTTCTCAAGCAAAATGTCACTTTAATGGATAACACAAACAACAATGCAAACAATGTGCATGCTAACACAACAATGACACAAAATGAAACAATGACAAAATACAACTAGGACGGAATGCACTATGACAACCACATATGCACAACATCACACAAACACAGTCAAGATTCACATTCTACCCTTTATCAGCAATTGAAAATTGAATACCCACAAAAAAGAAATCAATCCAATTGTGGTGCTCACAAAGAAAAGAAAAATTTACCCTGTAAAAATCAATTCAAGTGGCAAGCTATGCAAGTCACAAAATTTCAAGCCATTTCACCAGTAAGGTGTTTCTCTCCACAGAGTTGTATAGGGATAAACATTTCAGTCATGTCATACTATGCAATCACACAGATCAACTTTGCTTTTGATATCAACCAAATCACAACTAATGCATGCACAAAAAGATCATAGGGGCATTATTTGACTTGTAACTTGACTGGCTTGAAGAAAAATGATTTTTCTAGGAAACAAATCAAGAAGGGTTGAAAAAGGTATATTCAATTAAATCAATTCACCCCTTTACATATTCAAATCCCAAACCCAAAATTTCAACTAGCATCATTGACTTTACTCTAACATTTACAATAAACATAAGTCAACTTCCAAGCTTTTATTCACAGTTTTTTTGTTTTCTTTTTCTTTTCTTTTCTTTTCTTTCTTTTCTTTTTTGTTCTCTTTATATATATATATATATATATAGCCTCTCTCTCCTCTCTCTTCCCTCTACTCTGTAATTTTCTTCAATCAATACAACCTTTTTTGTATTATTTCTGCTGCATACTCTCTGCATAATCCGGCCTTGTGCTCTGGTATAACTATTGCATGTATTAGCATAGCATAACATCCAGTCTTGTGCGGACTACCGCCGTGTAACATTCGGGATTATTTGTTGCATGCATAACATCTTTCCTATTCTCTCCTAGTTAGTAGATCCTTGGGTTTCTGGTATCAGAGCCTGATGGGGAAATAGGATTTTATTTTTCTGGATCTAAGTTTAATTTATCATTCAAATTATGATTTAACGCTATTCTGTTCTGGGGATGCAGACTCTTAATCTGTTGTTCTTTCTTCTGAAAACCTGGGTACTTGCCCTTGATTTTCAAAAACTGCGGTTTTGTAAGCCTTGTCGGGTTGAAAAACTCATGAGGTGTGACGCAGATAACTGGTACTGCGCGGATTACCGCCTTGTAAACCCAGCTCTTTTCCGTTTTAGCTTTTATTTCTCTTTCTGTTGTATATTTCTGTTTTTATCTATCTCTTTCGTTTTATGACTTCTTTGAGTAATGGTTCATGGTGTCAACGGTTTGGCCTGGGGCTGGATTGGCAGTAAGGCCCGAGAGAGGCGGTAAGTCCATGTTGCCTATGTGCCTTTGCCGGATGTCTCTACCATGGATGGTTATTTCATTGATAAAATAATTCTGAAAGAGATAATGTTTTGTAAATTTTGTAATTCGGTAAGTTTATCTTTTGTATTAAAAAAAAAAAAAGTTTTGTCTGTAACCTGGAAACTGGAATACCTTTGGATGATAATTTTGTGTTTAACTTAGATTTAGATCCAGAATAATAGTTTCTTATAAAACTAAATGAGGGTAATGATACTGGAAGATTTATAAACAATGAGTTCTTTTCTTCGCTCCCTCTCTCGTCGCTTTTCTGTCAAATCTTCTTCATCCTCTTCTCCTTCTACCACCAATCTGCTCACTGAGCAAAATCAATCGGTTGAGGAAATACCTCCCAAAAATAACATCTTCGAAGAAGAAGTCTGCTTTGAGGATATCAATCAAGCCATCGATAATTGGGAAATCCCTACAATCCCTCAGGATGAACTCTATATTCCTGATGAATCCAAACATGTCCGTAGTTCTGACTACATAATTAGGACTGCAGAAAATAATATCCCTTTGGATCCCCAAGCTGGTGAGGAATTCCATCTTCTTACCAAACAATCAATAGCTGAACATTCTAGGAAGTACAAATACCTCCACATAGGATGTGTTCAAGTAGCTGTCAAGCCCCTTGTAAGGGAAGGTCTTAATGCCTCAATCCTCATGTGCCTTCGCGATATTAGGCACAATGACTTTTACGATTCCCTCATAGGAACCGTAGAAACCAGTCTAGGACATGGTCCTGTTTATTTCAATTGTTTTCCAAACAAAACGGTGAGTCTTTTAGATAGAAATGTCTTAGATTCATTGTTTCTAAACATTCATCTGCATGGGTTAAACATGAAAGAAGGTTCTATCCCTGCAGCTCTTCTCTATCAAATCCAATACAAGGTCATGAACACTTGTAACTCAAGGGTTCTTCTTAAAACCAATGATCGGGAAACAACTTTGTTTGTCACAGATATGACTAGGGCAAATGTTTCTGTTCCCAAACTCATCAAATGGGATGAGGTAGAGTTACCAACCTCTTGGCAATTCGAAAAAGCTACACCAACCCTTCCTCGTCAAACCCCTGAATTCCAGGAAATTAGACAATCTGAGGCTGGTAAGGTAGAAAACATCTTTGATCGGAGAAATTCTTTCTCTTCAAGATCCGAAGCTTCTAGATCGGCCTATACTAGTGCCAGAAGATATTTTTCTATAGCTTCCCAATCAAATCGGAGTTCAATTCCCAGAATTATTACTCCAGAAATCAATCTTCAAGGGCTAGATAACTCATCTTCTATCCCTAGAAATATCTACAGTAGGACTGAGGCAGACATCTCTTCAGAAATCCATTCTCCTACTCAATCTGAAATGCAGTATGGTCAACTATGAATAGTTACACCATAGACAAACCAACCCTTCGTAAGAAATTCTACTCTGAGACTTGGACCTCTCAGAGGAAATGGTTTCTTAGCAAGTTTAAGGGTGACCATAGGTCAAAAATCATTGATTCTTTCTATGAATTTCTTAACAAAGTCCAAACTCATGTCTGTTTCTTTGATTGGTTAAATGTCTACCTTCATAGGAACAAAATCTATCCTCCTTGGATAATTACAATCACAGAAGATCTCTCTGTCAATACCTTAACTGTCTGGCACCGTAAGAATGGTCAACTCATTAAGTCCGACCTACCTCCGTCTAGCAGTTATTTCATTCCAAACTTAGAGGATAAGTATTTAACTTCGCCCTTTAAGTACAAATCAGATGAAACCATAGGAGCCCAAGATATTAAAGCCCTTATGGAACAAAATAATTATACCAATAAGTACCTCCAAGTTTTAGGAGAAAACCTTGTAGGAAAAGCCTCATCTTCAGGAACCAAAGACGATGAGACCTCTTCCATTTCCAAACCATTGTTTAAACCTTTTAGTCTAACTACCGAGACTAGAAATAAACTTAGGCTTATTCATCAGAATTGGACTAAAGCCTTAGGAAAATCCAATCCAGATAACTCTGTAGTTATTCCTGATACCCCTAGTTCTTCACAGGTAGGATCTGTTAAGCTAGGACCAATCACTAGGAGTGTCTCCCAAAAAGACCAATCTCTTAGGATTAACAAATTAGGAACTTCTTCCATAGGTTCCGAGTCTGAGGATGCTGCATCTAGCAGTAAGTCTATTCCTCAAATCAATCCTGTTATTAGTAAGGCTCTCAACTGGAAGCAGCCTTCTAAACTCTACTACAATCGAGCCACTGCTCCTGATCTTCTCCTTGAGGAAAAGAATGATCAAAGTCTTCGATCATTCAACGCCAATCAAATCTATGAATGGAACATAGATGGTCAAACTGAGTATAACATCCTTAATACTCTTCAACACATGACTATGGTCTCCACTGCATATCAGACTGCTTTAGATAGCACTGATGAGACTATAGTAGAAATCTTGACCGCTGGCTTTTCTGGTCAACTCAAAGGCTGGTGGGATAATTATGTTTTCGACACTGAGAAACATGAAATCTTTACGGCAGTCAAAACGGACGCTGAAGGAAATGTCCTTACTGACAAAGGGAAGCCTATTCCCGACGCCGTTAATACATTAATTATGGCCATTGTCAAACATTTCATCGGAGATCCTTCCATCTATAAAGATCGTTCTAGAGATCTCCTATCTACTCTTAAGTGTAAGACCTTAGGAAATTTTAGGTGGTATAGGGACACCTTCCTTACTCGAGTCTACACTAGAGATGACTGTCACCAACCTTTTTGGAAAGAAACCTTCCTAGCTGGACTCCCAAAATCCTTAGGAGACAAAGTTAGGGAAAAAATCCGTTCCCAGTTTAACGGAGAAATCCCTTATGATCAGTTAAATTATGGTAATATCATAGCTTATGTTCAGAAGGTCGCTCTCAAAATCTATCAGGACGACAACATTCAAAAGCAATTAGCCAGAGAAAAGGCTTAGAATCGCAGAGATTTGGGAAATTTCTGCCAACAATTCGGTCTTCCTTGTTCCAAAAATCCGGGAAAGACTACCCATAAAAAACGTTCTCAGCATCAGCTGAATAAACCCAATCGCAGAGTCTATAGGTTTAAGACTCGTCAGTCTAATATCAAACATGGTAGGCCTCCTGATCCTAATCTTCATAAGCAAAACACTAATCCTCCCAATCTTTCTAGAGAAACTAGAACTTGTTATAAGTGTGGCCGTAAAGGTCATTTAGCAAGATTTTGTCGAGTCTCCTCTAAGATTCGTGAACTTAATCTTGATCCTATTGTTCAGGATCAACTTAACAATTTTTTAATAAACTCTTCTGATAGTTCCTCAGAAGAAGAAAACGATATCGCCAAGACATCTTCTGACGAAATCCAAGCTGACGATGATCTTTCCTCCTCTAGTAGCGAAAGTTCTGAATCTCCACTCATTAATGTCATTCACAATGATGAGCAGAATCTATTTCTTGATGCCCTAGAATCTATCCAAGACCCTCAGGATAGGAAGGAGTATCTTGAAAAACTAAAGGCAATCCTTTCCAAACCCAAACCTACGCGTTCAGATAATAGGTTTGTCAATAACAAGTTTGATCTTACTCAAACTCTCAAACGACTGGAAAAATCTTCAGCCAAGCCAGTCACTATTCAGGACCTCCAGGCTGAAATTCGTTCTCTCAAATCGGAGGTCCGAGAACTCAAAACTCAATCACAGTTGCACGAGACTATCATATCTCAAATAACTGCAGCTTTATCTGATAACATGGTTCCAGATAACCATGAAAACTGTAATCAGGATTATGAGTCTGATCATAATTCATTAAACGAAGATACCCTCTTCAACAACCTCATCAATCAGTGTAGCATTCAAAAGTTTTATATTGATGTTACCATTATCGTGGATGATTTTGTCCTAAAAACTATCGCTCTATTTGATACCGGAGCAGATTCAAATTGTATTTTGGAAGGACTTATTCCGACCAAATACTTCCACAAAACTTCCGAAAGGCTTAGGACTGCTAGTGGATCAAAACTAGAAATCCAGTATAAGCTTCCTTCGGCAATCATCCAAAAGGATAATCTTCAGGTAGAAACTCCATTTTTTCTGATAAAAAACCTTAAGAATGATGTCATCTTAGGGTCGCCATTCATCAAGACTATCTTCCCTATTCAAATTTCTGGTGAAGGTATAACCACCCAGCATTTGGGAAAAACAATCTTATTTAAATTCCTAGACAAACCTGTCCATAGGAATATTAATCACGTTGATCGAAAACTTAATTAGATTAACTTTCTTAAAGAAGAAATTTCCTTCAAGCATATCGAGAGTCAACTTTCTCTCCCTCATGTCAAAAAACGTATCAAGAGTCTTTCTGATCATTTTCAATCTACCATCTGTTCTGACCTTCCTAATGCTTTCTGGGATAGGAAAAAACACATGGTTAATCTTCCTTACGAAAAGGATTTCACAGATAGACAAATCCCGACCAAAGCTCGGCCAATCCAAATGAGTCATGATCTAGTCACTCATTGTCAAAACGAAATCAAGGACCTTTTGTCCAAAGGATTAATCAGAAAGAGTAAAAGCCCTTTGGTCTTGCGCAGCTTTCTATGTTAACAAAGCCTCCGAGATTGAGCGAGGCGCCCCAAGATTAGTCATTAATTACAAACCTCTCAATCAAGCTCTTCAATGGATCAGATATCCAATTCCAAACAAGAAAGATTTACTCTCCCGTCTTCATTCAGCGAAAATCTTTTCAAAATTCGATATGAAATCCGGATTTTGGCAAATCCAAATTCATCCTAGTGATCGCTACAAGACGACCTTCATTGTTCCCTTTGGGCAATACGAATGGAACGTAATGCCCTTTGGTCTTAAAAATGCTCCTTCGGAGTTCCAAAATATAATGAATGACATATTCAATCCTTATTCCAATTTCTGCATTGTCTATATAGATGATGTCCTAATCTTTTCCCAATCTGTGGATCAACACTTTAAACATCTTGAAATCTTTTTCAAGGTAATCAGACAAAATGGCCTAGCCATTTCTAAACCTAAAATCTGTCTATTTCAGACTAGAATCAAATTCCTTGGCCATTACATCTTTCAGGGAACGATCAAACCAATTTGTCGAGTTATTGAATTTGCTGACAAATTCCCCAATCAAATTTTAGAAAAATCACAACTTCAAAGATTTTTGGGTTGTCTAAATTATGTCGCTGATTTCTTTCCTCAGCTTAGTATCATCTCTAAACCTCTTCATGATAGACTCAGAAAGTCTCCTCCACCGTGGACCGATATCCACACCAACCTAGTCAAACAGATCAAACGACAGGTCAAAGTTTTACCCTGTCTATATCTGCCAAATCCCAATCTCCTTAAGATTGTTGAAACTGATGCCTCTGACTTAGGTTACGGTGGTGTCCTCAAACAACGCATGCATCATACAGAAAATTGCATTGCATTTACATCAAAACACTAGAACAAAGCCCAACAAAACTATTCTACTATTAAGAAAGAAGTTTTGGCTATTGTCCTGTGTATTTCAAAATTTCAATCTGATTTATTAAATAAAAAATTTTTAGTCCGGGTTGATTGTAAGTCAGCCAAAGAAATTTTGCAAAAAGATGTAAAAAATCTTGCATCAAAACAATTTTTTGCCCGTTGGCAAGCAATCTTAAGTATTTTTTATTTCGAGATAGAATACATCAAAGGTACTTCAAACACTCTTCCTAACTATCTGACTCGTGAATTTCTTCAGGGTCGGACACATGTAAGATGCCTCCAAAATTAAAAATGAAGGTCGCCTCCTCCAGAGGCCGGGGAAAAGCAGTTCGGGGATTATCCCGGACAGACAAATCATCCTCCTCCATAGAGGATGCCCAAACTATTCAAATCGCCTTACAGACTGCAAATCAAGGGTCATCTACCCAGACTGGGTCTTCAACCCAACAGGCTACCATTAAGTCTGAGTCATCAACTCAGCAGGCCATCACCAAAACGGGGTCGTCTACTCCACAAATAGCAAAAGGATCTTCTACCCTAGTAACCAAACCATCCGACTATGCGATGGCCATTCCAACCCTTCAAGCCCTTCAAGACTGTGGGCTGACCAATCTTCCATCCAGATCATGGAAACAGATCTTTTCAGAAGAAACAGATGACCTCTTCTGGAGCCAAAACCTGAAATCCATTATTTCAGACATAGCCCAATCCAAAATAACTTTAAATCCAAAAGCATTGGTAGAGCAGCCTCAGCCAATTGCTCAAAAACAACCTTCTTCCTATCTACCAAAAGAAGGAAGATTTTATCCAACAATCCAAATGGAACCTGAATTCTGGGATTCCAATCCAAACAAAATTTGCG
Source organism: Psophocarpus tetragonolobus (assembly GCA_037954015.1). Classification (NCBI taxonomy): domain Eukaryota; kingdom Viridiplantae; phylum Streptophyta; class Magnoliopsida; order Fabales; family Fabaceae; genus Psophocarpus; species Psophocarpus tetragonolobus. Next base: position 85,236,043 of record CM075689.1, read on the forward strand.
AAAAAATCTTTCCACCAACATTTTTGTTTAAACCTTAGTCTCAATAAGACTAGGAAATTTTATGAATTTATTTTGGTGATTCAAAATCTGTTTCGATAAAACATAATTTTGATAAAAATGATAACACTGTTATCACACATTCCACTTTTCAAATTTTAAAAGTTCTTACTTTTAAAGATTTTGAAACGAAACCAAACCAGGTAAGAAAATTTTCCTAGCCTTTTGACCCGATTGGTTATACTTACTGGGATTATATTCAAGCTTGGACCAATATATTTTGGTTTCAAAACAAAAATTATCGGCACTCGTGGCTGATATATTTTAAGAAAAATGTTCGTTATTTCTTCCCTCAGTGGTTTGCTGAGTGGTGGGACTTTTTCGGACCAATCCAATCCATCCTTCCTGACGAGATTAAGGCGGGATTTAATCAGTTCAAATGCAGAATTGAAGAAGGAAATAATCCATTTCATCCTTCCCTTCGATTCTTTTCAAACTTTTCCTTAGCATGGATTTTTGCCTGGCGCCATGAGTACCAGAAGAATGCAACAAATTCGAAGATGTTGCCAATGTTAGGGAAACAAGCATCCGTCAAATGGTGGGATCAATTCAATGCCTCCCAGAGCCTCGAACAGAAACTCAGAGCCTCTCTCTCCTCTCTCTTCCCTCTACTCTGTAATTTTCTTCAATCAATACAACCATTTTTGTATTATTTCTGCTGCATACTCTGTAATTTTCTTCAATCAATACAACCTTTTTTGTATTATTTCTGCTGCATACTCTCTGCATAATCCGGCCTTGTGCTCTGGTATAACTGTTGCATGTATTAGCATAGCATAACATCCGGTCTTGTGTAGACTACCGCCGTGTAACATCCGGGCTTATCTGTTGCATGCATAGCATCTTTCCTATTCTCTCCTAGTTAGTAGATCCTTGGGTTTCTGGTATATATATATATATGTAACACGCATAGTCTCTAATGTACTTGACTTTCAAAAATGTATTGCCCCAAACTTATTGTAGAATCAATCTCATTTAAATGCTCTCTCAACCTTTGGGTAAAGGAACAAATGCATAATTCTAATTAGGCTTATGGGTTCAAACAATAAGAATATACAAATTAGACTCAAAGGGGAAACCAAAGGTCAAGTGATTTACATGTAAGCTTTTTGACTAAGTGGATAATCAAGAAACATGACCTTGGTGATTTGTTAATATGCATGCAAATCAATAATAGGAAAGAATCAAGTAAAATGAACAACATGAAGTACATGGTGACTCACACAACAATAAACATTAAGCTCAAAACCTTGCATGGCTAATGCTCTCATTCACAGATCAACAAAAACTCGTCAAAGGAATCAACTAAGCAAGGCTAACTCAATTTACTGTAGGACAACCACTAGTAAGAATTAAATAAAAAATAGCATAACAACAATGTAATGCAAAATAAATTACACAACAATACCATGGAATTTTTGCAGATGCATCTGAATTGGTCCTCCTCATCCTATTGCATCTTCACTTTTAGCTCTGAAGAACTCCTTCCCCTCTTTGAAGTGAGTCTGGTCCCCAAGCTAATAAGGTTCGGTCATTTATGAAGTCTATGGAGGATGTATCTGCAAAAGAGATCCAAAACATAATGTAGAACAAACAATTAAAAAGAACAAGTATTAACAGAAAACACCATGCGATTAATGCAAGGGAACCATAAAAACAAAAGACATATGCTAATGCAAAGTGGAAATGCAAAATAAACATTAAAAATAAAAATGAAAACATAAGGATTTATGCATGAAAACACAAGGAAAAAATGCATGGAAAGTGGTCTTTATGAGTTAGCACCCAACGGCTACAAGACCACCACTGGGTGCCCCCTAACAAAACTGAAGAAAAAGCACAAGAACACAAAATTACACGACTGCCCAACACCCATTTAGTGGATGCCCAATGCTCACATGTAGATGTATGGGGCAGACATAGGAAACAAGCCACTACCCAGTGTTCACATAGTAGGGGCCCAACGGTGGCTAACAGAGAGTGAATTTTTAGTTTAAAAACCAGATTTTCACTCACAAACACAACTCACACACCCAAAAGGAAATATACACATGAGTTAACACAAAACAATAGCAAAAATACAACATTCATACCTAAACAACTTGCTCACTCACTCAAATTTACAAAATTACCACAAAAATTGACAGATCACACTTGTAATTTCACATTACAAAATGAGCAAATTTGCCTCCTAATACAACTCTCATACCCAAACATAAATTACACATAAAAATTCACAATTAACAATATATTTAAACTAGTACACACTAAACAAACTTGTCTACATACATACGTTGCCAAAATTAACACGCACACTAACAAATCACACATGTGTCAATTCCATAATTAAACACACTAAACTACCTACTATGCACAAATTCACTACACAAATGCAAAATGCAGATGCAGTAGAGATTGTCAATGCATGAATCATGATTAAATGCATAAAACACAACAAATGCATGCAACACTTAAAACACATAAACCACTAAAACACCTAAAACACTACTAACACATAACACAATCACATTAGGCTACTTGATCACATTGACAACACAAATCTAAAACACCTAAACATAATAATTACTAATTTTAAACATAAAAACTCAAACATAACAATCTAGTCTAAACGCCTAATATTTACAACCACTAACCTAAGCACACCAACTTAACATTTAACACATAAAACACAATAACATGAACATCACACAATATACCACAAGTAGCATAACATCACAACTCACATACAAATAACTCACAAATCTCTCAACATCCCATATTCCATATTCACATATCACAAACATCACAATCTCACCCATATGGTCAAAATACAATAGAACATAACAAATTCAACTAATCAACACAAATAACTCAAATTGAACAATATATACATAAACGTAGAAAAGAAAAATAGAGAAAAGGGTTAGAAAATTGGGTTGCCTTCCAATGAGTGCTTGTTTAACGTCACAAGCCTAACATCCAAGACCTGACATGTCTATCGAATGATTTGCCCAGATGGAGCCTTGCTTCCTAGGAGATATTCTTGGCCTCCATTTGGGTCTTTCACCTTTAAGCCAAGAGTTGTTATTCTTGCATATCCTTTTCACAAACTCTTTAAAGTGAAGTAGGTGTTTATGTCTCCTTGGCCTAGTCTTTAGCCTCCTTAGCACTGTGGATGTTGCTTTCCAAGAATATTCCTTTTCAAAGCTCACACTAACATCAACAGGAGGGAATTCAGAAATTGAATAACCAATAAGCACTATTCCATCAAGAAGTTTCATTTTCTCTTTTTCACCTTCCTTCTCCAATTAATTCTTAGTATGCTTATTGTCTCCTTGTAGATGAACTTCCTGAACAACATGAGACACGAGCATTAGTCTTGGTTACTAGCATAAAGAGTCTTCCGACTTTTCTTCTTATTTCTCTTCAACCCCTTCTTCACTCTCACACAAGATTTTGCTCAAGGAATTTTCCATTAATTCCTCTTCACTCTTCTCTTTTTTCATTTCTTTTTCCTCTTCTTCACTGAGTGGGACATCAAAATGTTCACTTTATACTTGACTTGGGTAATGGTGCATCTACCCTAGATTTCAAGTTGTGGTTGACAGCTAGCCAGATGAGCTCTATTCATTTCCATTACTTATTCCACCATTTGACTAACTTGCTTTTCAATACTCTCCAAGGTGGCTTGCGTGTCTGAAGTAAACCTTTTATATTCTTCAACTAATTCCTCCAAGTCAAAATTTTTCTTTTGATGCATAGCTTGATCATCATGTCCATGTAGCCTTGAAAATTACAGTCCAAAATGGAGGTCATACTTTGAGACCATGATTGCGGAGGTGGCTCATGTGGGACTTGGTATGAGGTTTCTCTTCCTTGATGAGTTGGCAACTGATATTTCATAGGCTCTTGGAAAGTCCTTTGATACTCTGGAGTGCTATTTTGGTACCATGGTTGTAGATGCTCTTGGTATCACTATGATTGAGAATGGTACCAAGGTACTTGAGTCTGTTGATTGTACCATGGCCTTGGAGTTTAGTATTGGTATGATGGCTAAGGAGGTTGTGATGAGGTGAGATTTCTTCTCTTTTCAAACTCTAAAAGGATTTGGTTTTCACGCATTTTCAATCTATTGGTTGCCTCCTCTCTTTCCTTTTGCATTTTAGAACATTTTTTCTCCCATTGTTGGACATTAAAGCTCATGTTCTCAGCCATGTTGAAGGAATTTGGATTGGCGGGATGAAATTGGAGCAATTGTTTGCTAGCTTGCCCTTCAATCTCTGTGATTGCTTTTTGCTTCACCTGTCAAATTATAACATACAGAGCACTAGAATGGCAATTAGTAGCAACTGTTAGGAATAAGAAAAATAAAACTGAATCTACTAAAAATGAAAGAATGGTTTAGTAAATTATTCTAACAAAATTTTCCAAGTGTAAAGAATGAAATCTTTGAGTTTCAAATGCAAGTCCCCAGCAATAATGCTAAAAACTTGATGAGTGCAAATTTTTTACACTACTACCCGCAAATGCATCAGTTGTATGTAATAACCAATAAATATTGGGTTGATCCCATAGAGACTTGGATGATACCTCAGAAATATCGATGCTTTCTACTTGTACAAGCAAAAAGAGAGAAATAAACTAACAATAATAAACAACATAAAGTAAATAAATATGAAAGAAATAAAAGAGGTGGTTACACATATGATATGAGATTCAGTTAAGTTTGATTTCACTAAACCATCCCTTAAGTGCATAAATGAACTCAAAACCCTCGTTCACTATCTATGTTCCTATCACCCATAAAAATATCCTTAACCTAGATCTCTCATAAGCAAGGAACTAAGTTATTTGAGTTTTAGACTATGGATCTTTCACACAATCTAAAGTCTACTAACCCATATTAAGAAAAGAAACTTAAGATGACCAATGAGTTTTACTGTCTCCCGAGCAATAAAACTCATTGGGAGCTCTTCTCATTTTATAAGTCAAAATCATTTCCCAAATTCATTCAACAAGTAAAATCCGGGAAAGATAAAGAAAATAACCTACAAGGTAAAGAAGAACACCAACGTTGAATAATAAACTTAGATTAAAAGCACAAAAATACATAAGAGTTCAAGAAAAATTACATCAAATCCCAACCAAGTAACAAAACCTAATTAACCATTAGGATGGATAAGTTCGGGGAATGGAAAAAGATGGGTCTGGAGCGTGCTCTCAGTCAAAAAGGTGAATAACCCTCCAAACTAAACGAAACTCGATGTTTTATACTTTTCAATTCGAAACACTAGCGTCCAGCGATAAAAAGGTGGTCATTGGGCACCATAAAACAACTTAGGCCTAAGTAGTCAGGGTGTTGGGTGGCGGTGAAAGTGGTTGTTGTGCACTCGTTGTTAGACACAGATGCACTCGGCTAATAGGTGCTGAGTGCCTGCACCATGACTGTTAGATGCTCAGGCTTAGACGTGCAATCAAATTTGCAGAATTTTCTCACTTATTCGGTATTATCAAAATCTGGCTCAAAACAGCTAAAAATAAGAAAATAAAGGTAAAATATCCATAAACTAAATCCTAAGCCTAAATTCCTAGAGAAATATAATTTTAAGCAAAAATAGAGGAAAACAAGACCTTAAATAACAATGAATTATAATAATTATTCTTTTTTACCTATGTAAAAATCAACAATTTAGGCAATTATCAAACTATAGTCTAATTAAACCTAAAAAAATGTGATTTACTTTATTAAAATGCACACAAAAGGTACTTCTCCCTTTTATGTAATATGAAATATCTATGCTTTAATAGTTTCACTTTAAACAAAGATTTTTATTTTTTATAACAAATTTTCTCTTTGAATTTTCAATAGGCTCAACATATCAACTTATAATGACAACAATACAAAATAAAGTTGTGAACAAAAAAAGAAATGGTTATAGAAGCATATCATCTTACTGTTGATTGATGTTGAAGTTTTGTAATTCCATAGTATCATTTTCAAGTAGAAGTTTGATAGACATATATTAATTGTTTCCAATTTTGAAATGAAATATTATTTGTTATTGCTTTAACTTGTGTATTTTAATTATAAATGTCAATTGTTACCGCTTGTGAACCTGCACATAGCATTGCCTCCCTCAACCATCAAATAAGCACACCAAGCCCTCAGGTCTAACTAGTAAATTTATGTTCTTTTATTACATGTTTCACTGCAAAATACCAGTTAATCATAAAATGTTATTGTATAGTGTTAGAGGCATCTAATTGGATGAAATTTAAAATCATTACAAACATTTATTTATTTATTGTATCTTGGGCCTTGTGTTTTGCCTTTATAATGGTAATCTTACACCATCAAAGTCGCTCAAGTTGTAGATCATCATTTACAACTTCGACAAACTCTATCACTGCCAGTGATACTCTCTTGGTAAACAACATTTTTTTTCTTAATCTAATTATATGTCTACATTGTTATTAATGATGTGAAATGTTTTTAGTTTGATTTGTTGCTACTCATTCATAGTTGAGTATTTGTTAATGTTTGAATTTAGATTGTTATATATGGATGAACATGTTAATCATGGGGAGGTTATGAAGTGGGTAGACGAATATGAAAAGTTGTATTTAGAGATTTCATTAAACATGGTTAATAGATATCCTAATGGCCACCCAACTTTCAAAATAAATGAATGGGAAGAAATCAATAAACTTACATTTTTTAAGTTTGGTAAAAAATATGACCATGATAAGTTGAAGGCAAAATACCATCGAGTGCAAGGTGTGCATTTAAAATTCACTGAATTAGTAAGTAAAATTGGTGTTACTTGGGAATCAAACAACAATGTATTGTGTTTGCTAAAAATATTGTTTGGGATGTTTTTTTAAGATATGAATTGTTTTTAAACTTTATATATTTAATTAATATTTAATGTTTTTGACACATTATTTTAATTAACATAATATTGATTTAATATATTACAACAACGTAAAATTTACAAAACTTTCAAGAAAAAAGGTTATAAGTTATATACATGATTGAATGTTGTTTTCAGTAGTCCTTCTGCAACCGATGCTTTTCATAATGCTTCAACTATTGCATCTCAAACTTTGAAAGAAGAACACAAAATTGAACAACATTATCTAAGAGTGAGTGGGGGTGGTATAATAAGGGTGGTGAAGGAGAAGGTTATAGTATAGGAAAATGTAATTCAAAAGAAGAACACAAAGTTGCATCCAACACTGTCACTTACAACAAAAGTGTTTCTTTCTTTGTTGATATAAACTAGATGAATATTTTTTTTGCTTATAAATAAGGATAAAAGGAAGGGTTGGTTTGATGGTTTAATTTGAATATACTTGCACTTTAATGTGTTAAACAAGGAAAAATGTCATTTTGTTTAATTTGAATGTACTTACACTTTAATATGTATTAAACAAGTACATAAAAGCAAAAGATTCTCTCAAAATGTTGTAAATGGTGTAGGCATAGAAGAATGGAGAAAAAGGAATAAAGCAAGTGAGCATGGACTTAAGCGAGGAAAAGAGAAAAATTAGTAGACTATGTCCATTAATATAAACTAAGACAACAAAGGGAAAAAGGGGGGAGGGGGGGGGGGGGGGGAAAGAGGAATTCCTATGTTGAAAGTCACTCGAGATTCTACAGTAAAAAGTTTTCTTGAAATTAGTGGTAGTAGGATGCTATTTGGTTTAATTTGAATTATTTATGTCTATCAATATGTTTTAGATGTCGTTTGAGTTAATTTGAATAGTTTATGATAACAATATGTACTAAATGTTAAATTATGCAGCAGTAGATATTGAAGATGTTGTGTCAAATCCATCAAATAGCAGTTCCAACTCAGATGATGATTTTGATATGGATATGATGATCTTTATCTTGTTAAAGGAATATCGACATACTTTCATTGATAAAATTTCTTGTAAGACATCTATGCTTGGTGAGAAAGAATAGATAAGAGAAGTATTGTGTGAAAATCCTTCACGATGTTATCAACAATTTCAAATGAAACCACATGTGTTTTTAAATTTATATGATAAATTAAATATATAGATTTATCACGAGATTTAAATAATGTTAGTGTAGAAGAAGGTTTTGTAATGGGATTGAGGATCTTGTGTCATGACACATGACAAAGAATTGTTGGTTATCAATTTTAACATTCAATTGGTAGAACTCATGTATGGATTAAAAAGGTGTTGAAAGCATTAAAGACTTTTTGTATAATTGGTGTTAGACTAGTCGATTAAGGTGAAGTTCAACCAGAAATTCTAGGAAATACAAAATGGTATCCATACTTCAAGATATTTATAATTTCATTATATATTTTGAGTAATATTAATTTGATCCTTAAACTTTAATTAACTTATGTTATTATTCTAGAATTGTATTGGTGCTATTGATGGAACTCATGTAGCAACATGGTCACTGACATGTAAACAATAACGTTTCGTGAAAGAAAAACAATACTTGTCACCCAAGATGTCAATACTATTTATTCACATGATATTATATTCACCTTTGTTTACACAGGTGGGGAGAGGGAACAACCAATAATTCTCACATATTTGTTGATGCAGTGTATAGAGTGAAGACAAGCCTCATATAATTTCTTTGCTATATCCTACTAAAATTAATTCATTGGCTAAAATTTTGTTATATGTTTTTTTTGTAAATTATTTATATGTTGTTGATGATAGTGGTTACTCCAATGTAAAAAGGGTTTTTAGCTCTTACCATGGCGAACAATATCATTGTAGTGATTTTCAATGTGGTGGAGGAATAAGACAAAAAAAGAAATTGTTTAACTATACGCACTCGTTTGTTTGTAATGTTATAGAGCACATGTTTGTTGTATTTAAGGTTGATTTCATATTCTAAAAGATATACCAAATTATTTGTTGAGGCATCAAATGTTGATACCTCATGCATGTTATGCATTGCATAATTATATTAGGATGAAAGATAATGTTGATAATTTATTTACAATTTATGGTCAAGATTATTTAAAAGTTCCAAGTGAAAGTTCCAACACCATTTAAGAAAGTGGTCTTATTAACATGAATTATAACAATGAAAAGCTTCAACTTTGGAAATCAAGTGTTGATCGTCTATGGAATAACTATAATGGTAGTCATTGTCGAAGGCAATATTAGAAACCCTAAAAAAATGTTTTGTATTAGTTTTAAGTATTATGTCATTTGTTCAACTTTCATGGGTTTATTAATCTTTAAATTATGGTTTTTATTATATGTTGTACAAATTTATATTACAACCAATCTATTAGTCACTTTATTGTACATAGAATTTGCATGTAACTTATTTTTTTTATAGTATCTAGGATAATGTATGTGAATATATTTTATCAAATGACATAATTAGTAAATAAAATATATTTATGCATATATGTATATAACTACAAAATCGTAAATAATTTATATGGAACAATTATCAATTAGCATGAATGAAAAAATGTGAAAGAAAAACAAAAACTAATATAGAAAAGTAGTTGGATTTAAACATGTTTTCTATTTTCTAAATTGAAAAGTTGGTAATATCTAAACACATTTTTTCAGTTTTCTATACTTTTCTAAGAAATATAAACTTTGGAAAACTTCTTAGGAAACTGAAAAACATCCCTCCAACTAAACACACCCGTAGACAATATTCTCATTTGGAATATACTATGAAAAATCAACATTCAAATCTCTAATTTGTACAAGTTTTAGCGTAGTTGTTCTTAGGATGTCAAAAGATGACAAAACCACTTGAACAATGGTCTAGTCTAATGCTCAATGAATTTTATGAAAAGCAATCAACAAGAAAGTAATTTCAAAGATAAGTCTCAACAGTTATATACAACTGACATCTATATAAAGGAAGTCTACACGAAAAGAACAATAATGAAGTGTGATTATTATACACACATATATATACGTGCTAAAAGCTCTCTTACTCGTCAACCTTTTGGTCAAGATCTTCTAGTATTAAAGAAAACCTGTTTTAGAGTTATCTTTGTAAAACCTACACTTTTATGGAGTTACTTCATATGAAAAGCTTTATTATTATATCTCTCTTTGAGAGTCATTTCATTGTAGAGACTTTTTATATGTACTGAAAACCAAAAGTGGCTTGTGTCATAAAGAATACTTAGTTATTAAACTCAAAGGGAGTTTGAGGGTAAATTAAGAGTGGTGTATAATACTTATTATAAGTTAGAAAAAATACATAGTTGTATTTCAGTTTGAAATAGTAAAACTTTCGAAGAGGTGTTTGGAAGAGGACTGGACGTGACTTAGTTAAGAGTGAACTAGTATTAAATTATCCTTCTTAATACATTCTATTATAATGCATATTTATGCTATTTGCTTCTACCTTATTATAGAGTTATAAACATCTCTTTTATCATCTTCTTAAGACTCTCGTATTAAGCTTCTTAAGCAAATGATTTTGAAAAGATTTATGAAAATTTCTTATAGCTTTATTCAGCCCACCTTCTAGAGCTAATATGTTGTTTCATTGTGGACAAATTTTAGTTTTATATAACAATATTCATGATTAGCAATATCTACGGTCAACACATGAATAATAATGGACAATTGACATTTCAAACAAATTATGTAATCTTTCTTCTATAATAATGGCTTATCAATATCACACTAAATCACAAAAGTCAACTATAACCACCAAGACACAAACTTTATTATGTAATACTTATGGAAACATCATCATAACAATTGTTATAAAATGTATTTTTTGTATTATATTGATACGATACAAGATAATAAGAAAAAAACATTGAACTTGTTATTTGATGGACAAACGTACCAACTCATATATTATTTTTTATAAATAAAATATTATTTCCTCATGAACTTGATCGATTCTTGAATAATTTCATATTTTTCACTTTAAAACTTAAGTAATTGAACTACCAACTACAAGCAGAAATCATAAAGTTAACATTAAAATTTACGTTATCTAAAAGCATTAAAGGGTAGAGATCAAACTCAATACCTGAAATAGGATTTAAAGACAATGGAATAAAATAGAGAGACTTGACTTCACTAAGCCAATCACTTATACAAAGCATTAATCTTGTTTATTACTCGTGTTATGATTAACTTATAGAAATACTCTAACCATAATTCTTTAGAAGTGTCGTATGAGCTCATTGATAAATCTTTCAATTTTTTGAAACCAATCAAATTACTTGCATAAAAAGGACTAAAATATTATGAATGAGGTTTATTCTATTTTTGGCAACAAAACCATTAGTTGTTCTTTTCATTTCATGATTCAAATACATTTTATAATTACATTTTAATCATTATATAATAAGAAAATAAATAGAAGCAAGCAATAAAAGAGGAGAAAAATAACATCTCAAATGGTGGAGAATAAAATAAAATAAGAAAATGGAAGTTTGGAGAGAGTCACACAACTGCAAACACAAACTATGCTATGAACTTTAAATATTATATCATGAATAAAATTTATTCTTATCAATAGTATTACAAAAACTGTTTAACTATCATTACATGTCATACACACAATGTTTTATTTTTATGTGTTGTTTTACATGCTATTACTATTTTATGCATTGTGTTTACAAGTTGCAACATGTGGTGATATATTTTATTTTCTCTAAATTATAGTTATGACTATTCCATTATCTTTTAATCTTATCAAAGTTACAAACTTACAATCATTTAATTAATGAATTTAAATATTACATTTAAAGTTGAAAATTCTAGAAGTAATAACTTAATTATAACAAAATTTTTAAATCTTATTTAAACATAATAATACTCATATGAGTGGTATTATAAAAACCATCTAGTTGTTGCTGTTTTATGAGTTTAAATATTTGTATTTAAACTTTAAAATTTTGCGAATATCTACTTTAATAGTACATATTGTTATACACTTGTCATACATATAGTATGCTAGGTAAGACTTAAACCCAAGTTTTTATGAGTTTAGTATGTTTTGGACAAATACAAATATATATATATATATATATAGTTAGACTTAAATAAATATATATTTTAATTCTAACAATGATGTTAAGGTATTGAAATAACTTTATTAATTTTTATATTGTTTTTATAATTTTGATTATTTGTTATGATTTTTAAGTATAAAATTATAAATTTTTATATTTTTTAATATTAGTTGAGTCATGCGAGTCAACTCTTGATCTCTAGAGTTGACCCTAACTCTATTTGGTCAATGACCGAGCCGAGTCTGATAACATTGACTTTAATAGTTATTCTAAATAATTTAAATGCATAATTAGCTCTATAACAATTTTATTAGATTAAAAAATTTGCTAAAATTTGTTCTTAAATATTGTTAAATACAATTTTCTAACAAAGGTATCTCATTGCAAAATGATATAAATTTACAAATCTTTGGGGATTTTATATATTTTTATGATATAAATTTCTTAATATAAATTAATTATATTTTTTGTTTTTATGAAAGGTATGAACATTGTCCAACCAAAATTAATTCTAAAACCAATGAGCAAAATGTAACTCAAGTTTTTAAGATTAACATAAGACAAAATGTTTGGAATTGAAAAAGAGATAAAGGTCTCCTGATTAGAAGTTAAGCCAAGCTTTGCGAAGCTACTCACCAACACATTCACTCCGTGGGGGAGCAAAGGTGAAAAATTACATTAGAGTGTTTTGTGATTGCTCCTGTAAATACGTTCCACTATAGGAAAATATTCATTACCAATTTCACACCCTTCATCCAATAGCTTGATGCTATTAAGTGAGTCTAATTCAATAGTCAAGACACATAACCTCTGCTCATCTGCCACTATTAGGGCGTGAAGACTGCCCAACAATTTAACCTTGTCAATGTGGCAATATAGCATCCTGTGAGAGAATCCAAGAAGAAAGTTACCTCTGTGATCATGCACAATAGGCATGGAAAATAAAGTTGTGCACTGCGCATAATCTCTGTACTCGCCCCAAAGTTGACGGAGAATTCTTGGTTTAACTGTGTATGAATATGAAGGATACCCGATTTGTTAATTCACAGACAAGGATAAGGATATGGATATAGATACTTATTCATCCCTGTCCCCGTCCCCGTCCCCACCATTATTTAAATTAGTAAAATATCCCTCAAACCTTACCCTTTCTAAACCTAACATAATCTTCAAAGTGATAGCCTAATATGTAGTTATGCACTCTTAATCTCTCGTGTCGTCAAGCCTTAATTCTCTTTGAATATAAGATGCAACATACAAACACATTGTTGAGAGACTCAGACTCAATCTCTCTTCATCTCTTACCATCAAGCACTCTTAGTCTCTTTTCGTGTTGTGCTCGTGATGGTATATCTCTCTTCTCTATCTATTTTATGGGAAAGGGGTTAATTTAGGGTGGTTGCGGTGAGGGTAAGATAGGATTTCCAACAAGGGGAGAGGGAGATAGTGTTGGTTAGGTTGACAGGGTTATCTTGACCTCTCTAATGTATGATGGGTCTATGTTCCACATGTGTCTTCTATTGTTGCCTTGTTTAAGGCAATGTGCTAGTTTCAGGGCTACCGTTTCCTTTAACAGGTTTCTTCATTGGTTATCAGTAATTTTGTCAAATGTTTTGGTGTGGCAAAATTATATTGTGGTTGGTACCATTATCATCATATTGTGCGTTGTAGCCTTTTATATCAATAAATTGTTTGTGTGTGGCTAATTTCTTTGTTTTGCTTATAATAGAATTTAAATAAATAGTTCCATTTGCTGACTTTTGAATATAGCTTAGGTGATGTGTGTTTTATGGGTTTTGTTTCATATCTTACTTGTATTACGACAATAATTTGTTATGGAATATTGAGCAGGCACCCCTTACCGAGGAATTGGTGCTTAGAGCATACATGATACCTTTACTTCTGTGTGAAGGATTTAAAACATACAATGTTATTTTTCTTTGCCCTATTTTCTTCAACTTAGGTAAGTAAATAGTTACATGTCAATTCCTAGAGAATTGTATGATTTCTAAAGTTATAGAGTAGAATTTTCTACTGTTGGATATGAATGAAAATACTTTTATTATTTAATATTAAAAAATGTTTTAAGAGAAGTCATCAAACATCCATTGTAGTACGCTAATGACATGGTACCGAGTTTTATCAGAGCTGAAGTTAATCATGATTTGTGTAGTTCTATTTTTAGTAACAAATTCTTAATAAAATTTTTGGAAGACTTTCTCCTTAAGAATTTGAATTTTTAGGTGTTATGTGGTGAATGATCATTGTAGTTGAACTCTCTTACTCAGATAAAATTGTTATTTTTGTTGTATTGGAAAAATTTAGATAAGAACATAACAAATTCATTTTAAGGTAGGCATGCATGATTCATGTGTATATAAGAGATTTTTTGGTTCCTTTTATTTTTATTGAACTATCTGGAGATTTTGTACTTTAAGGAATTAGCAGTCATCAATATTTTAATTGTGTCTTGCTTAATTAGAGTATATGCAAAAGTAAGTTTCTAAAAATGGTTTTTTTTTCTTCTAAATGATAGAAACTTTCAAACCTTTAGGGAAGTTTATTCCAACCGAGTTTGTTAGTAAAGCATTACAGACAAGAGAATTGACGCAATATAAAGAATTCTAAACATATTATCATCACAATATGCTATGACCTATAAATATATCTACTACCTAGTTGGCCTCCGTAAGAACATGTATCCATCTAACCTCATTCTCACCCACGAATGTTATTAGAAATTGTGTGAATTTTGTTCTAATTGATTTTTTTTTTCTTTTGGTTCTGATTGAATTCTAGGAATCCTTTCTTTATTTTGAAGTCAAATTTTTTATTACTTAAATCACTAATCTAAATATAGTTTTTTTTTTCTGAATGACAATAGCTTCCAAGCCTCTAGGAAAGTTTATTCCAACTGAGTCTGCCATTAAGGCATTATACAAACAAGAAAATTGGAGCAATATAAAAAATTCTAAACATATTATCATCATATATGCTATGACCTGTTAATAGCCTACTACCTGGTTGGTCTCCATAAGAACATGAATGTATCTAACCTTACCCTTACTCATGAACGTTATTATAAATTGTGTGAATTCTATTTTGATTGAACTTTTTTTGTTCTAATTAAATTCTAGGAATCCATCTAAACACTAGAACTCGTATGTGATCTGGTATCAACTTAAAAATAGTAATCTTGTTTGTAAGAATCCATCTAACAATATTGAAAGACGGGGCAACAAAGAGTTAATAAACCCTTGACCTAAAGGGGAAGGACAAGTAAGTGACTAACCCACAAGTATGAGGCAGGAACCATAGAGGAGAGCTTTTGGATATAGCAGTGATTAGAGGGAGCTTTCCTTTAGGGGAGCCCGGAAGTCCAACACATTATTTTTTCGATTTAGGAAATTTATCAATAATTAATGTCAAAATTATTGTTAATGCATATTACAACCGCTATAACACCATCTATATGCAGTGTTTCTTTCTAGGGGAAATCAATGTTACTTTAATAATCATCTTTAGTTTAGGTTGAACTTTTCATATATGTTTTGTTGATTTATGGCATTCTTCTCTTCATGTTTGGATGCAAAAACTAGAAGATTTTAACACTATTTTTTGGCTATATTGCATTTAGCAATATTGACATTTTTCCGCAAATAAGTCTGAACTTTACCAGTGGTGTGTATCTAGTTTTAAAACCACATGACTGCCTTTTACAATAAAATTATATTGTAAGTAATAGTATTCTAGCTTTAATTTCTTTTATTCATTTCTCTAAGGATTAATGTCTAGATTACATGATTTATAAAGATTATGAAAGTATGTTATATTTTAGTATTACAAATTTCAATTTCATTTATCATGTCTATTTTTTTCCTTATATATATAGGTGGGTTGAATGCAAGGAAAATTATTCAACATTTCTAAAATTAATAGATGTTGTTTGGCAATTTTTTTTTGTCCTTATCAATTTTAGTTTTAATATTTTTCAATTTGGGTATTCCTATTTAACTTTTAGAATTCTTATTCTAGGTGAATTGAAGGTTACTGCTTGATACTTGGAAGATGCTTCAAAGATGAAGATGAATTATACTTGTTGAAACATTTCCTTTTTTTTTTTTATAAAAACTTGTTGAAAAATTTGAATTATGTAATATTGTAATTAATGTTTTTTTTTTTAATTTGTGGTTGGATACTTAGATATTTTGTATTTGTTAGATGACTTTTGAAAAATTTTCATTATATTCAACCAACTTTTTATTTTTTTTTTTTTGTCAAACGAGATACTCAATACTTAGTAGGGATAGGATCAAATCCTATATCCAACGAGCATTGGGAAGGAAGATGAGTTTAGGGAGCGAGAACAAGAATGGGAAATGCCATACCATACCTATCCCACCCCGTTGTCATACATAATGCACAACACCGCCAATTGTTGTTTGTTTTTGGCAATCACATAACAATTGATCTTAAGCACTCTTGGAGATAGGGCTGTCCAAAAAGTATGGTGCCTTGCATCAACATATTGAACATATAAATTAATTACATATTTAAATTATAAGTTATTATAATTATATTTGAAATTATATATTTAAATTATGAATTACTGTAATTATATATTTAAATTATAAAATTCTATAATTATATATTTAAATTATAAGTTACTATAATTATATATTTAAATTATAATTTTCTATAATTAAATATTTAAATTTTAAATTACATATTAAATTATAGTTTTTCATAATTACATATTTAAATTTTAAATTACACATTAAATTATAATCTTTTATAATTAAATATTTAAATTATAAAATACTATAATTTACATATTTAAATTATAATCAAGAAGGGAAAAATAAAATAGAAGAGGCTATGTCCTTGTAATATTTAAGGAACAATTCATTTAATTAATGAAAAATAAAATTGTAAAGAAAAGTTACAAGATTGAAAATAAATTAAGAGACTCTTATTACTACTGCATGTTGTTATAAATTTAAATTATGAGAGATGATATTGTATACATCTTCAATAAACATAATTATATTATTTATAACGTTTTGCTCAAATAAAAAATTAATATATTTTAATATAATTTAAAATATTAAATAATTAAATTTAGCTTAATTTTATTTGATTATCATTTTTAAAGAAAAATTAGAAGAAATAACTATTTATTCCTCCTAATAGTAAATTATCTTATTTTATTTTTAAAGAAAATTATTTGTATTTGTAGATATTTTTACTCTAAATTACCGATAAATTTTATATATAGAAATTATTATTATTTTATTATTCGCAAAAAGAAAAAAATATTATTTTATCAGCTAATTTTTACTAGTTTATTATAAAATATAATTATATTTATATAAACAAATATTTATTTATGTGGTAAGTGGCCAATGGCCATTCCAAAAATCGTAACATAGGGTTTTTATTTTATACTTTCTAGTTATTAGTAGTTATTGATTGTTGTTGAAAGGCACTGCAGACAAACACAAACACCCCCAAAAACCCTCGTCCTTCCCTCACCATAAACGCCGCTTCTCTCTCTCTCTCTCTGAGCTATTCGGAATTGCAGTGTACAATGGCGAAGCGGAAGGACCGTATTCAGAACCCGGAACCGTTCGATCCGAACGGCGCGGACCCTGCGAAGATGAAGAAGCGTTCCAAGGCAGCGAAGCGGCACCAGCAGGAGGAGAAGTTCATCGCCCCAAACCTCAGCTCCAAGATCATGAAGGAGGCGCTGCTCCAGCAGAGGGAGGAGCAAGAGGAGGCGGCGCATGATAACAACGCCGCCACTGTCTTCGAAGAGCTTCCCGACGCCGTCGACGAAGACGGTGACGACATTGACGACTTCGCAGGCTTCTCCGAAACTCAGAGCCAGTTCGCCGGATATGAAGTAAGTTAACTCTCTCTCTCTCTCTCTCGCTCACCTTCGCTCTGTCCTTTTCTTGCGGATTTGTTTTGTTGCACTGTTAAAAAATGTAAACGTTGTCCTTTTTGTTCTCGAGGTTTTGTGAAGCCTTGTTTAATAGCTGTTGTGGCGAAATTGTTTTTGTTCTGTCTTTGTTCACTGGACTAAGCAGCAAAATTAGGTACTGTAAACGATTTTAAACAAAGTTGAGTCATATTTGTATAAACTTATAAGTATTTAACTATGTTGATTTTAGTCTATGAGAGATGTTCTATAAAAAAATCAACTTGTGCACCTTAACTTTTTGAAGTTAGATGAAAGAGGTTCTATAAATAAAATGAGTGTAATTTAACTGTGTTAACTTTAGCTTATGAGAGAAAATTAAGTCATTTTACCTTCATATATTTTGTTCTTCTACAAGGCTACAAGTATTTATAGATAGATTATTGAAATTTTATCCAATCTGGAGTTTTTTTTTGGTTCTTAGCAGATGTGAATTCAGTACTTTTAGGACCTGCTTGGGAAAACTTTGATCTTATTTTTAGGAATAGTAATTACGAGAAAAGATTTATAGAAGAAAAAATAACGTGGCAATTTGTAATTGTGAAACCAACAGGAATTGTGTGGTTAGACCAAAAATAAGGTGCAGAGCCTCCCCTCAGAATGCATGCTTCCTTGGTGGATTCAACTCTGGATGTTCTTCACAGAGAGTCTGAGATTGGTCTTTACATTTATCTTTATTAGTGATGCAACCGTTACTCATCATCTAGTTAATCATGATGCATGGCAATTTGGCAATCCCAACCTTTGTTACCTTACTGCCCTTCTTTTAAGGGGTAGTTTAGGTTGAGCTCTTTTGTAATTTTTCTCTGAATTAAAAAATGGATATAAATAAGATTGGGAATTTGAGATGTAGAAAGTGAAGATCATTGTCAATTCTTTTTCTCTATTAGTGAACAATTTTGGATTGAGGAAGTGTTTTTTTTTTTCCTTGAATCCTTTTTTTCTGTTAGTATTATATTATGATAGTGATTTTTGTTATTCCGTGTCCATTTTTGAAATTCAGGAGGAAATTAATGAAGAGGATGAGAGACTAATGGAAGCATTCGTATCAAAGGAGCCTGGCCAGCAGAAAACACTTGCAGACCTCATTGTCCAAAGAATAAAAGAAAAGGATGCTTCTGTTGCTTCAGGCAATACTAGACTGCATTTTTTTCTCTCCGCACTTTCTTTATTTTTTGTTTTGGGATTTTAAGTTATTTTAGCATGTTGTGCTGCCTGCTTGGAGGTTTAAACTTTTCTTGTATTTTTTATATTGTGTTCAGAAAATCGACCTGTACCAAAATTGGATAAATCCATAATTGACATATACAAGGGGTATGTACAACTTCCAGTTCAATTCTATTATAAATGCATTTAGTATATGAATAAATTTCTTTCTGTTTAGTTACTTAGCTGGTTAAATGTTGATTTCATTTCTTGTTTCATGCTTTTGCTGTATTTCATACTGGCAGGGTTGGGACTCATCTCAGCAAGTACACTATAGGCAAAATACCCAAGGCATTCAAACACATCCCCTCTATGCAACTCTGGGAGGAAGTTTTGTATATAACTGAACCTGAGAATTGGTCTCCAAATGCTATTT
The DNA here is from genome assembly GCA_037954015.1 of Psophocarpus tetragonolobus. Lineage (NCBI taxonomy): Eukaryota > Viridiplantae > Streptophyta > Magnoliopsida > Fabales > Fabaceae > Psophocarpus > Psophocarpus tetragonolobus. Next base: position 85,255,691 of record CM075689.1, read on the forward strand.
ATCAAGCCACTAGGATTTTTGCTTCTAATTTTGGTGCAAAAAAGGCAGAACGCTTCTACAAGCTTGTGTTGCTTCCAAGAGTGAGAGAAGATATAAGGAAGAACAAGCGGCTGCATTTTGCTTTATACCAAACTCTGAAAAAGGCATTGTACAAACCTGCTGCATTCTTTAAGGGAATACTGTTTCCGCTATGTGAGGTATTGGCTTGTGTCTATGTTGGTTTTTGATGTTCCAAGTTAATCATTGGTGGATATTTTCTTTGTGGCTCTATTTGTGGAATTGTATTAATTTTTTAATTATGGTATAGACTTTTGCCTTTTCATCTAATTACATATCATCTGTCCATTAGGGTGACCTGTGTCTGATGTTCTTTATAGTAATTAATGCAATAAAGAGAGTAAATTAACATTGAATCCTGTTTTGAAAATGGAAATAATAACATGGATGTGGGATGGTAAATGTACCGTGAATGATTTGTTTGTGCTTTCATGGGAACATGACAGAAAGTGCTTCTTTGATTCTGAGGAAGAAGAATAAAGAATCTTTAAATTTTAGTTTGCTATTTTGCATATATGTAGGGATTTTTCTCTTTTCTGTTATTGTTTAGGGTCTAGGGAATTTGCTCTTTAATTCTGGTATTATTTGAGTAAATGACATCCACCTCCTCAAATGTTTGTAGAGTAAAACTTCCTCTTTGATGATTTTCACAATTTGAATTTATTCACGGAAAGAAAATGGAATTTATTTTATTCCTGTTTACACAAACCATATTTTAGTCTCAACAAAACTTAGTATTTCAATTGTTTGTTCAGTTTTGTTGCAATGTCTGATAACATTCTTCATGTACAGTCACGCACGTGCACTCTCAGGGAAGCAGTCATTGTTGGAAGCATTATTGAAAAGGTTTCTATTCCTCCACTTCATTCAAGGTATGTTAACTTGGCCAATCACAATTGAAACATTGAAAATTGAATTCATAGCAAGTATTTGGTATCCTAAGTTCTCTGATATGTTTGCCATAGTGGTTGGGAGTTGGTTTCTTGGACCTTAGTTAGGGAACATAGCCTTTAGTATTTTGGAGAAAGGATATAGGGATGGGTTTCCCCGAATAAGCAGCGTAGATCATTTTAATCATATCTGTTCCAATAAATTGCTTTGGTGCTTTCTTGGATTCCCTTAGTTAGGAACATAGCCTTTAGTATTTTGGAGAAAGGATATAAGGATGGGTTTCCCTGAATAAGCACAGCACAAATTGTTTCAATCATATCTGTTACCATCATCCAATAAATTGCTTTGGTGTGCTTTCTTGGATTTCCTGGCTTTCCCCATAGCACTACTAATGTAAAGAAAAATAATTTTCTTGAATGTTATAAGAAATAAGAAAAGAAAGTTCATCTCTTTAAAATTCTCTTAATATTTGCTCATAATAATAATATAATGGCAAGTCTTAGGTTTGCATCTTTTGTTGCTCAAAATTTAAAATTTTACTGTTAGAGGTGAATACTTATTGCAGTTGTCTGAATCATGATTGAAAATAAAAAGTTCAAATTATTTGAGTCATATTTATTATTCATTGTCTGATGCACCCAAACTTCTGGATCTGCATACAGTGTTGCGCTATTGAAGCTTTCTGGAATGGAATATTGTGGCACCACAAGGTATGTAGTATTGCAGTATTTATTTAATAAATCATAGTTTGTGAAAATACAATTTATGAAAATGGTTAGTGACTTGAGTTGATTACAGCAATAAAGAACAATAAATTGTTTTGACGACAGTTCCTTTAAACTCCCCGCTCCCCCCCCCCCCCCCCCCCCCCCCCCACATGCAAATATTTGATAGATACTGTCATTATGACTGCAGCTATTTCATAAAGCTTTTTCTGGAGAAAAAATATGCTTTGCCATACCGTGTGGTTGATGCAGTTGTTGCTCATTTTATGAGATTTCTCAATGAAACGAGGATAATGCCTGTTATATGGCACCAGTCACTTCTTGCTTTTGTGCAGAGGTAAGTGATTCACCATGCGTGTTGATTTTCTAATGTGTCTAATACAGTCTTGACAGAACAGTACCCTGGAAAAGAAAACTCAAATGATGTTTTATGCATTATTAAATTAAAAAAGAAAATATGCAGATGATAGGGGGGAGGCGATTATGGTAATCTGGTAATTAGTTATCACCAGTGGGAGAGCTAGTCACTCCTAAATTGTATAGATATCTTTGTTTCTGCAATTTATTGCTATAATTAGGAGTGCAGGATCTATAACCCTGCCAATTCAGGTCTGTACCTTCCAATATTAATTCAAGTATTGTCTCAGTTTTTACTTAACTTTTTGGTACCTATAAATGGTATTAGAGCCTTCCACCATGTCACAGCTGCAAACGAGCAGTGCGGGTGGTGATGCCAGCCTTGCAGTGTTCACCTTGGTAAGGCTAGTATACAGCCAGCCTGCATTGATATGGGGCTTGCGTGGTGTGGTGGTGGTGGGATGTTAGGATAATACAATCTGATTACATGATATGAGACTTGAGTTCCACATTGGACATATGGGATTCTAGTATGGGGTTTATAAACCGCTGCAATTGCTAGCTTTTGTGGTGTGGTTCTACCATTGTTCTTATCAAATACCTCACATTTAGAGCAAAGAAAATTAATACTAGTATGTTTCCTATGATCATCAATAAGTTTATGTAAAGTGTAACGAATTTTTACAATGAGATATCATGAGATGTAACAATGATTAATTTTCCTGTTGGCTTTTTAGTTTTAAGCTGTTATTGTATTATATTCAGGTACAAAAATGAGCTGCAGAAGGAAGATAAGGATAGACTAAGGAATCTATTGGAAAAGCAAAAACATAAATTAGTGAGAGCACTAAATATGACAATTTGCTTTTTTTCTGTTTCAAATTTCTGGCTGTGATTGATATTTTTTTCTCTATTTCAGGTTACACCTGAAATTAGTAGAGAGCTAGACCACAGTCGCAACCGAGGTGAAAAGGAGGAAGATCTTATGTCAATTTATATCCTTTTCATTTTCAACCATTCTTTACCCTAGTTATCTTTCTCAAGGTTGATGCATGAGTATTTTTTTTTTTTAAAGCTTGATGCATGTGAGTTGGTATCTATAGTCTACCTCATGTTAGAGGATCTTAGGTGGCTTGAGGATAAACTCTGAGATGCATGTAAGCTTAAGTATAGAGTTTGCAAGAAATTAAAAATTCAGATAATATAACTAATTAATAATATAAAGGTTCTTTTGAATTGCTTCTCAGCGCTAGCTGAGCGTACAATTTTGCAATAAGAAACTCAGGATCCACTACTGCTGAATTTTAATGATGTCTTGGTTTTTTTGTATTAACAACAATTCAGCCCTGGTAACACACTCTGGACTACATTTCATTCTGCAGAAATTCACGAAGAAATGTACTGATACTGTAGCAATTGGCATGGAGGCCAAGAATACTTAAATGACAAAGATCATCTCTACTTTTATTTTTCAATTTGAATTTAAATTCCTATATAAAATGTAGGAGGTAGAAATTGTTAATTTGTTACTCAAAATGACATGCCTCCTGTTTTAAACATAGCATGAGTTATGATTGTGATAAATATTTATTTCTTTTCCACACTCTTTCCTTGACAACCCAATACCCAGTCCAGTATATGTGATAAACAAGACTATTGAAGAAGATAGATTTGACATTCCAGATGTACCAATGGAGGAGGATTAGTCTATTGTGGTATGGTTCTGATCTTTGCATTTAGATTTTTCCTTTTTCAATAGAAATCCTTATTCCTTTAATCCTTTTGTAGTTTTGATGCATTTCCTATTACAAATTTGTTTTTTATGAATAGTGTTTCCCTGTAAAGTTGACATTGCTTGACTGTTGGATGATTGGTGAATTAATCTAAAGACTCAATTCAATGGTTTCACATCATGGAGTATTTTTTGCTAGAGGCAGTAGTTGTCAATTGGTTACGCAGTGACTAAAAACTCTTCTTTGCTGCTGAATGAAAGTTGTTCATCCAGTTTTTACTTTTTAGGGACAATTTCTTAACGTCTCCCGTTTTTGTTCGATTTGTTTGAAACCCTTTGGACAAGCTAAATCATACCCTATTCTTATGGGGTTCTCTGTTGCTAACCATCTGACCCATAGCTCTCAAGGCCCTATTTCTGGTAAACCCACAGGTCACAACCTATGGCACTCTAGTGCACCCTAGTTAAATGGTCTGTATATGTTCCATGTCAAAGAGGGGGATCTTTTTATGTTACTTCACGCTTTTTTCACACTTGCGTTTGGCTTAAAATTTTGACTTTCTATTATTAATGTCTTTAAATTTGTGCAATTTTTTTTGTGTTTATATCTGCTATCTCACTATATTGGTTATGGCCTATGGGATTGGTCACCGACTACAATCTGGGATTGATAACTATAGTCAGTAATATAAGAGTAACCAAAATAGAATGAACCTTGAAGACCTCCATCTTTGATTCATAAATGCAGGGTATAATTGGTTGTTTTAGTCATTAGAGAATATAAGATTGTTTTGTCAGATTAAGGTTTTCTCCATCACCTTTTAATTCTGAATTGCTAATCCAACATCGAATGAGAAAGGAGGTTGATGAGTCAAATTGAATAATCTATTTTGTTTACACATGTAACACATCCCACTGTCTAAGTTCGGAAGCAGAATAATTGACAGTAATCATTTTTGAATTTGATATATTGTAATAGGTGGTGTCTCTTTTTACGGTCTGACCTTCAATATTTGCTGTGCTTTGGCTTTGATGTTCTATCATTTTTGTTTTGCAGTTCGTGTGGTATTGCATGTATTTTAAAGTTTTGATGCGCTAATACTGTTATATGGCAAGAGTTTCCAAAGCCATAAAGGAGAGTGAATGAAGATAGCAAGAAAGTATGCTACATTATTTCCCTAAACGGTTCTTTAATCCTAGAGTTCAGCTTGATCCAGTCAAGCTACTAAATCATCGTAAAATTCGTGGCGCCGCATAAACTGTTTTTGCACTTATTATTTTATAGAGGATTAACTATGTCAATTATACTATTCTTCGTTGACTTCACCAGTTCTACAAATTACACCTTTAGACAAGGGAGCAATTGATAATTTTATATTATTATTAATTCAGAGGACAGAATAGACATACTGAACCAATGCATTTGTACAACTTGAAAGGATAGACAAGTACCTAAAGAAAACAATGACAAAGGGAAGCAAAAGAACATGTTGCTTGTCAAGAAAATCCATATTCAAATTTGATAGTTACAATACTTAGCCATTTAAAGGGCTCCATGTTCACCTGGCTTTCATCTTTCTAGAATTTGCTAAAATAGGTGCACGTTACGGTTTAACATGACTATGGTTTATGAACATCACAGTGCATAACAAGCCATGGATGAACTGTGAAACAAGAGTAAATGTTGTATGCGAGCTTAAGTGGGAGGATGACAGATAAATCTCCACTTGTGGATAATTTCGAAATCTGTATTAAAGAGAAACTCTTGATTTGACTGGACATGTAGTCTGGAATTTATATATATATATATATATATATATATATATATATATATATATATACTATCCGTATTTATTTTAATTATTAAAATATTCTAAATATTTTTTTTTATAAATTATAATTTTGAGATGTCAAGAAAGGTTTGATATGTTTTTAAAAATAAGAGAAAAAAATTAATATTTAATTTACAAATTACAAAATTTGTATTTATTAGATAATTTTTAAATTTATATAATTATATTTAAACTTTTTTTGTTAAAAAGTTAAATAAGTATAGGTGTACTTGAATTGTCTTTGTTCCACTCCATTTTTCATGCTTATTTAGGTGTCTCACGAATTATGAAATCTTTATAGAATAGGAGGAAGCTATTATTATGTCAATCATAATTAGAGTATACATAAGTTACATTTATATAGATGTTGAATAAAAATTGATAAGTTAAATAATTATCAGTATAATAATAAATTAATAATTATTAATATCAAGATAAATAAAAAATTGATAAAAATAACAATTAAAAAAATAAATAACAAACTGATAACAATTACTATTGAAAAAATAACAAATATAGAGTATATATGAAGTTATGAATAATGCCTGAGTTGTGGTTTAAACTTCCGCCATTCTTTCCATTAACACACGAATATCAATAATCATTTTAAAACCGATCTTAATTACAATTCACACAGAAGAATCTTCGTTTTGGTATTTAACTAGCCAAACGGTTGTTCAATGTTCGATTGACGTGTGAATTTAACTTTGATTGAGACTATTTATGGCTAACACAAATAAAATTTATTTACTTTAGCTGATCTGTAAAGTAACATATAATAGGTGAGTTTGTTTAATTTATTTAAGAAAAACAGTTATTTAAATATAATAAATTTTTATTGTAATTTATTAAATATTTAAATAATTTTTTTAAAAAATAAATTAAAAAACTGAAAACAATTGATTTTAAATAAGCTGTGTTTATAGCTAACACGACCAAATTTTATTTACGTTAGCTGACCATAAAATAAAATATGTAACATGAATAATAATTGTACGAATGCTTAATTACACATTTCAAATCAAAATATCAAATCAGAAGCACCGAAGTAAACCTCCATGATCCTTAAAGTCAAGAATGATCCCTTATACCAGCAAGCAATATGTCAACCAATTTATTCTCATCAGTCTCGAATTCCCTTTTACTCCCACTCCTATTCCTTTATGCGTGTGTGTGTGTATTGTGCCTACGCTTTAACACGTTTTAGGTCTCAAAATTTGGAAGTCACTTCTAGCTCTGCCATATTTCAATCTCCTTAATTGATACTATAGGAGAATAGAAAAAAGCGAATTGGAGAAAAAAAAGTAACACACTTATCTCCTTTTTGGCCAGTTAAGTGGGAAATTAATAACCAAAACATTTATCCTAATTTTCATTAACTCATAGTTTGTTTTTGTTTACAATGAAAAGTTAGGTTTTTGTGTAAAATATCCATCAGCTTTGTCAATCATATTTTTTCTCAAAAAATTTGGTTAACCATATTTAATATACTTCTCCTCTTATGCCTTTTCATCTATAAAGTTAAAATTTGAACTATAGTAGTTAATAACAGATAATGGTTTAGAGCAGTCACCTTCCAAAAACACTATAGCAGGAGTAAGATAACCGCTATTTAAATCCTATGTAAATGTATATCAATAGATGTATATAATGTACATGTACTGAAAAATAAAGAATTGATTGCAAAGAAATATAGTATATGTATTTCTATTATTTGCATATACAAGACAACAAACATAACATGTATCCCTACTCTACTGCCAAGCCATGTCCAAGTTTGGACTAGTGGGCTTCATTAAACCAGTAAAATTAGCAAGCTCTGAAGGCATAGTAGAAGAGAGAAAAGTTAGACAAAAAAAAAAAAAAGTTAAAGGAAAGGGTGACAAGGAAGAAGAGGTTAAAAAGTTATGTACCAACTCAACAAAGCACCTTAGCAGAGTCACCGGAGAGCTCCAACAGTGTCGTAGGAGATCTTGCTAGAGAACTCGTCAGAGAAGATAGTGAGTGAAAAAGCAGGTACAACACTGTGAGTGTCTAAGTAGACACAGTGAGTGACGATGATCTGGCTCCAACAATAAGATGTTGAGTCTTTTTCATTAAAAATTACTCAACCTTGGAAAATGAAATGGACATTCTAAACATTTTTTTCCTTCTCTTTTGCAGGTTCACTCTATATACTATTGTACTATTTACAACTAGAAAAAAAAAAGGCTTAATTAAGGTTTTTGTCTTTAAAATTTGACCAAATATTCACTTTTGGTCCTTAAATTTAAAAAATATTTTTTTAGTCCCTAGAGTTAATTTGGTTTTTGTATTAATATTATCCATTTATAAGTTCCTTTAGTAGAATGCTAAGATGACTAAAAAGGAGATTTCACGTGGATATAATTTTTTAGGTGAATTTTAATTTTTTGGTTTAGGGTTTCTATTCTCTTGGACATGAGCAGTATGCCTTGTTCTTAGAAATTCATGTTATTTCCCAACACTAGAAGGAGTTTTGTGCCCTAAAACACATAATCCCTAATTTTGAAGACTAAAATGGCATGAATACATAGTTGAATAAGCAAATTGAAGGAAGTGGGGAACGGTGCAACCTTGTGGTCCATCGAGATTGTTCGTGCTTGCTAATAGAGTAACACGAAGTCGTTTGGCCCACGCTATTCTTCTGGGCTCATTGTTCCAGTGCGCGTTATTAATTGCTTGTGTTGATAAGGTATTTTATTCTAAATAATGTTGTTTTTAGTTAGTGATTGGCTAGGGTTTAGAGACACTATTCTAGTACAGCTAATTCTTTTCTTAATGCCAAATTTAATTTGTAATTAGTTGGTCTAAATAAACTTGCTCTGAATTGTTAATAAACTTCCTTTGATTGTGAATAAACTTAAGCTGAATTGGCCCTTTGATTAACCTTGTTCTGAATTGGGTGATTTGAATAACCTTATTATGTTAATGAAAATGTTACCTTTCATGAATAATTAAGCTGGTATGAATAAGTAGGTTTTAGTCTTGTATTTTAATAGTTATTGGTATTTTGAATAGATAAATAGGATAACATTTACGGTGGTCTTCCATCACATAGATAAGTTTGTTGATGAACCATCTATGCATTATGAGGATGGGGAAATGCATGTAGTGTATGGACAAGATAGTGATAAATGGTCTTGGTTTGAAGCTAAAGGTTTTTTGGACACTTTTAATTATGATCAACCTTGTGATAAGTTCCAGTGAAAACTGGAAGAATCTAGTTTTGAGCGTAATCTTAGGCCATTTCAAACAGATGATCAATGGCAATGGAGCTAGTGAACTATGCAATCACTAATAAGTGTGAAGTAGGTATATTTGTTCAACATAGAGTCTCAACTAATAAGGTTATTGAATTAGTTGGTTAGGGTGTAAATGAGAATGTGGGAGCTAGTGAGTGTGATGGAGCAAGTCAGGGTTATAGAAGTGATTAGGATCAGGGTGCTAGTCAGGATCAGGCAACTAGTCAGTTTGATGAAGTTGGTCAGTGTGATGAAGCTGTTCAGGATTAAGGTGTTGGTAAGGATGATGGAGCTTGTCAGTGCGATGGAGCTGTTCAATGTGAGGGTGTTGGTCAGGGTGATGGAACTGGTTAAGGTGAGAAAGTATTAGTCAAGATTAGGGAGCTGTTAGGATGGGGGAGTCGATGAGGCTAATGGACTTCATGCTAATGAAGAGGGAGTTCGCCAAGGAGATGGAGTTGATGTTGATGATGAGGAAGTTGGTCAGGATGAGGCTGATAGAGTTGATGCTAATGAAAAGGGAGTTGATAAGGGTGAGACTGAATTTTTTTAGGATTTCATACCTATTGAAATGAATCAAATGCATGAACTGGAAGATGAATATCACACTAAAAAACTTAATAGTGAGTCAAAGGATGAAAATGGAGTGACTAGGTCAAAGTATAAGGTTTTCTAGAAAGAAAATATGTCTAAGGGCTTCAAGTTTAAGATAGGTATGAAGTTTAGGTCATTGAAAGAGTTCAAGGAAGAAATTTTGGAGCATTCTGTTCTCAATGAGGTTGCAATAAAATTTGTGAAAAATGATGTTCTTAGGATAAGAGCAGTGTGCAAACAAGGTTGTGGTTTTGTTATTTATGTTAGCAAAGTCACATATAAGATAACGTTCAAAGTCAATACATTAGTTCATTCTCATACTTGTAGCTCAATTTTTGAAAACAAAAATGCAAAGGTTACTTAGGTGGCAAATATTCTTATTATAAGTTTAGCATGTCTAATAGAATAACTGTTGTTGAGATTATTGAGATGATGAAAAAATCATATCAAATTGGTATAATGAAGTGTAAAACTATTAGAGTTAGGCAGTTAGCAATAGAAGTTGTTGATGGTGATGCAACTAAAAAATTCAAGATGTTATGGAGGCATGCAACTAAATTGAGAAGGGTGAATTTGGGAAATCTATGTAGGCATATCAATATATGTGTAGCCATATGTGCATGCATATCAAGAGAAGATGCAACAAACTACTAAGGGACCTAATGATGGATGCTTCAAGGGCAACATATGTTCAAACATATCAAGAGAAGATGTAGCAAATTAAGGCAATCGATAACAATTTAAGTTCTATTTAAAGTGCAATATGGTGTTGAACAACATTTCTAATCTTTCAACAATACAATTTTGTTGGCAAGACAAAAGGTTATAATTACAATGATGAAATGGATAAGATGCTATTTAATAACAAGGTTTGCAGCCTTGAGGGAAAAAGCTGAAAAGTATGAAGGCAAAGTAACGCCTAAGCCAAACAAGAGGTTACAATTTCATATGCAGAAAAGTGGAAAATTGGTATGCTTGTTTGACAAGCCAAGCAAAGTTTAAAGTTTCTCACTTACACATTGGTGACAAAAAAAGCCTGATGAAAGACCTGGCACCACAAAATTCAGAAGAACACAAACAAAGTTCAAGTGTAGTAGATGTGGAACTAGTGGACACATAGCGAGGAAATGCCCATTACACCCCCGCACTTGAACAAGAAAATGTCACTGAACTAGTGGTGGAAAGTGTCTCACAAGTCTCAAATCCAGCCAATACACAACCAACCACACTTGTCCCAGTTCAACATCTTCTAAGTGTGTTTTTTCATTTGATTTCTTATACTGTAGAACAATATGGTGGATGTTGAATTAAAAAACTTTTTTATGTATGCAACATGTTGGTTCTGCATCAAAGGTCACAAATGTTGTGGTGGTACACAACCTGCTCCTAGGAAAAGAGGAAGACCAAGAAAAAATTTGCAGCCTGTTAAACATGGAATATTGTGAACCTATGAAACTGTGAAATTTGACTACTGTGCTATGCTGAAAATACTGTGAAATTTGAATTATGTTGTGAAACCATAAAATTTGAATGGTGTTAGTGTGTTTTGATTGTTCGATATGCTGAAATACTGCATATGTAAATTGTACATGAAACTGTGAATGAACATGTGAAACTGTGAATTTTTAATGTTTGGTATGTTGCACATGTAAATTGTGAATTTTTTATGCTGGATATGCTGAATATAATATAAACATGTTGTACTGTTATTAGGAATTCAAATGTAATTTTAGATATTTGTTGCAATGAAACTAGTAGGAGAAGAAGAAAATCAATTATGGATGATGAAGAAACCCCAGGCCCAATTTTAATTGCATAGATTTATAGCATGACTGCCCCTAAGAACATGACTACCCTTGATGAGAACATGGATGCCCGTGATGGGTTTATTGCAGAGAAGGAAGTTGTTGTAGATGTTGTTGGAGATGTTGCTAATGTCAATGATGAAGGTGCTAGTTCAAAGAAAATGGATTCTAAAGATATTGATGTTTGTAGAGAAGGATAAAGCTGGTGACAACAACAATGGGTCACTATGTTGATGTATATTTTGAATTAGGGTGTTGAAATGTTTTCTACACTACTTCTAGCAAGTGCACCAGTCGTATGTAGTATCCGATAAATATCAGGTTGTCTCTTCAGGAAAGTGAAAATTTATATAAATTCAATAATCTTTTATAAGAATCCTTTGTGAGAAGTCTAAGTTTGAAAAATAAGAAAATGAATTTGGAAATTTCTATTTTTGTGAATTTTGTTTTTAGAAATGAATTTAACACAAGATAGTTAGGAACTTGATAAGCATTTCAATACCTGTAATTTCTTACTAATATCTAAATTCATTACCTATTTCTAAAATATTTAAAAGTCTTCTCTATTCTAATTTCTTAGCAATAGAGAACTAAACTATTGAAAAATCCTCATAATTCTTTAGCAAGAATTCTTTTAATAATTTGATAAACATAAACCAATTATCTATTCAGTTATACATATCTTACCTGATTCCTGAGCATAATCACTATATGATAAATCTCTTAGTTCTATAATTTAAGAATAATATTTTCATATCATAAATTAAATATAGTATGTTATGAGTTGCTCAATCACACAACAAACATTAAGCACAAGGAAGATTCAAAATAAATAAAGAACTTTAGATAAAATTAAGAGAGAATTACAGAGTACAAATAAGTTTCTCAACTCTTGAAGGCTTTACAAAACTCAAACAATCACCTAACTATAACTAATCTAGAAGAAGAAGAAAAGAGTAAGAAGAAATGAGAATTGGTTGCCCTTCTCCCTTCATGTGCACGACTATTTATAGGCTTCATCTTGGGAAATTCACTTAGTGAAAGACTTGTTGCTTAGTAAATGCAGCAATTGCCTCAGTTTTGAGCGAATCTCAATAATCTCTTACTACTTTTTGGGGTTTTACTTAGCAAAAGCTAGCTCGCTAAGCAAACTCTAAAATATGATTCTTCATGTGGCTAAGTGAATTATTCATAGAATAAGTGATTTCTTATGATCCTTTGGTATTGTACAGGCTAATGGTTGTCCTGTTGACCTGTAATCCTAAAGAAATAGCACTGGAAGGTGGTTGATAGCATAAAAAATTCAATTCCTTAACTATTACATCTTTGTTTAAATATTTACACAAAAATGGACAATTCAAGAGTAAATGTTAGGAAAAGATAGATAATTAAGAACTTTTCATCTAGCAATTTCACTCAATTCTCTCAATTATCATAAGGTTACTTGGGATGTATCTTTAGTTTAATTGGAAGGATAGAATCTGTCTTTTGTCATGTTGGTCTTGTACTTGGACAACATTATAACAGTGTAGTAGTCCCATATGTAGTTGTTAATTATTTTGGTACTAGTACAACATGTAATTATGCCATTGTATAAGGTTATTTCTTTAATGGAGAATGTGTAATGGTCCCAAATGTAGTTGATTTATTTAATAATACATGGTTTCTTTTAATAGAGAATGACATCAAAAGTATTTTGTTTGTTCTATTAATGTGGAGTAGATTACTGATTGATTTTATGCTTTACTGGTTGAACTTAGATCTATCAAATGTAATAAATGGTATAAAATTGAACAACAACAATATATCCTTATAAGTTAAAAGATAGAATCCTTGTATGTATTTATAAGTTAAAAGTAATATTGTAATAAATGGAAGACATTACTCTAATAGATGCCAAAATCACTATAAATGGAAAGCAAATACAAAATCATTGTATGCACTTATATCAGAAATATTAGATAGAAGTATTAGTTTGGAATTTGCTAGAGTTTCATCAACAGATTCATGAGAGCTATCCCTAACTAATTCTGTCTTATTCTTTCAGTTTTTTCTGACTTCCCAAACTTCTTTTTAAGTTTTTTCATGTGCTTAACTAAAAATGTATCCATAGTGTAGCTTACAATTCTATACTTTATACAAGGTGACATTCAAACCATAAGTTGCAACTACAGTGGCAAGAGAAGAAAGTTCTTATTTTGCAGAATTCAAACCACAAACTTAGTGCTTGTTTGACAACATTTTTATAAAACTGTTTTCAGTATTTTAGTACTTAAAAACTAAAAAAACTCGTTTAGTTACTATTTTCTTAAAAAAACTAAAACAAATAGAAACAACTATAAGTAGTTTTCCTTTTCAGTTTTCTATTTTTGTTTTGAAAACTCAAAATACAATAAGAACATGTTTTTTGCTTTTCATTAATGGAACTTTAGTAAATATGAACATTTTTTTTTCATTTCACATCTTTAAAACAGTTTTCAAATAACACTTACTAAACAAGTTTTTTTTTCTTCTTCAGAAACAATTTTTGAAAACTTTTTTAATAAACTAAAAAAAAAAATCAAATCAATCAAGCTCGTACTTCCTTCACTAATTTTCTTAGTAATTGTTTGAATTCAACTTTACTACTACAATTTTTTGGTATCAATAAACTACTGCAATTAAAAAACCACTAAATTGTGCAGAAAATTAGCGATGAGTTGATTGAAAGAAAATTGTCACTTCATTTCATTCCATAAACAAGCAGTACAAAAAGATCCTAAACATAATACATATGAAATACAAAGCTTAAACTAAAAAAATACCAAACTTACTTCCTAATTTAAATTGCTTAAAACTAACAAATCTTAACTTACTTCCTATTTTAAACATAAACAAAACAGTACACATAATTATAGTGGTTGCCCAACATATAACCAAAATAGAATACATAATGTATCCTTTCTTCGATTCCACATTAACCTTCTTCTACAACTTCAGTATCTTCTCCATTGCCTCTTGTAGTTGCTGCTTAGTCTCGTCCCTGCTCTCTTGTTTTGAAGCATCATATGCATCTCCATCCATCCATCTAAAATAATTGCACAAGTTTTGGTTCTACACAAACATGTCATATTAATTAATTGAATAATACACATAAACATCACAAACCAAACACATTTTGTAAAAAAAAACATACATTCCAATTGGGGCATCTCCAAAAAACCTTTCCTCAATTGTTTTCATGAGTTGATGTGTATATGTAAGCCCTTTCACCACAAAGATAATGCATCTATCTTATTATTAACGAAAATGACCCTATTGTTGTAGAGGACCATGATCAATTAGACCTTCCAACATTGAGAGAAGAAACCATAGTTGAACCTTCGTAAAACAGAGAATAATCGAAGGTTACACATGCACCTACAATTAAATTGAACAAACCCTTAACCCCAATAAAACCAAGCTATTGTCATTCGACCTCCAACCTTATTAGGTGCACATTTCACTTGCTATACATTCTCCAAGGAGTTCTTCTTATGTTCTTTTTAGAGTTCTTATGAGAGGGGACAAAACATCCCTCGATCTCCATTAGGAAAGACTTCTCCTTTAGTTTCTCTTAGGTTTGTTATGAGAGACTTTTACTTCATCTCTATTCTCGTAGGCTCCCTGTTTGCTTAGGGTTCTTAGCACATAGGAGAGAGCAAGAACAAGGACTAAAATGATTCATGAGACAAAAAACGTGTTCCATCTTGAATTAAACACAAGGTGCATTGTCAACCTTCGTTAACTATCTCATAATTTCTTAATGGCATTAATAGGAGAAGAAGAACTAAAAATGATTCAGAGACTAAAAAAATATTTTTGAATTTCAAAGAATAAGAGTAATATTTGATCAAATTTTAGAGACAAACTTAATTAAGCCAAAAAAAAAAATTTCAATCATATTAAAATGATTTTCTTAACCAGCCTATCACTTTTATTCTATCTATCTTTTATTTTTATCTTTAAATTAAATTTCAATATTTTAAAATATAATAAATTAAAAATGACTGTATATCTCAGTTTATATTATTCATTATAAATCTAAAATATAACATGTGTAAAAAATTTAATTATTTGAATTTGAATTATAATATAGTTTATATATTTATAAATATGTTTTTTGTAAATTTTAATTATATAAAATAAAACATTTAATTGTTGTGTGTTTGGTATAATGTTGAAATTCTCACTTAATATAAATGGAATAATTTATTCCACTTATTTAATCGCATCCTAAAGTGTAAAAGCATAAAAATAAGCACACCCTTAAATGTTTATTTATTTAATAATAATGAAAAATTGAGAAGTATGCTTGGAAAAGTTCATACAATAGATTTTTTCTTTTAAACATTACAAACCCACAGTAATTTTCAAATGAGATACAATCACGAGAGTAATAAAGTATACATAATAAACATATAATAATGTGATAAAATAAAATAATACTTACTCTCATGCTTTTAGTAGGTTAAGGACGTGTCACGTGTGTTTACATCTGTTAAATAATTGTCACAAATTCATTACATACACCTCTAATTAATTAATAATCTTTAAACCTATCATCACCTATCTTTCTCAAATATTGGTAGGATAATGTTATCAAATTTAAAAGTTATCAAATGTGTGGATATGAGTCTCAAATAAACTGACTCATAAATTTAACTCGTAAATTTGAAAGAGTTTATTTTATATAAAAATAATAAAAAATTTATAAATAACATACAATTAAACATTTCAACAACATAATAAGTCAAAATAGTAAATTATACATTCCACAATACTTAAATAACTAAATTTAACAATACATTATTATCAAATAATAAATTTTAAAGGTAATAATAATAGAACATTCTAATTGATGTTTAATATTGTTAAAAAAGGAAGGTTTGATGTTTTTAGACACATTTGTTCTTCGATTTAAGAGTGACCCATTAAATAAAAGTATATTGAACTTTAAACGCTTACAAAACAAATTGATTTGTTGATTCGATGACTCAATAGTAAACTCGAGAGTTTACAGAGTTTGCATAAAGTATACCGAGTTTACTAAAAAGAGAGTTTACATACAAGTTAACTCGCAGAGGGTAAGTGAACTCGTAAACTCGTAGATGCCACCTAGGATGGAGAGAGAAAGTGACACCATAGGGAGGGAACATGTGGGTCCCATATGCTACTCATGTACATGTGTATATTTAGGAGATGTGAAAATCAAACAAGGAGGTGTGAGAAGCAAACCACACGTTCTTTTGCCTAACAAAAAGGCTCGCCTTTTAACATACACTCCACACAAATAACTAGTGTCATCTCATGCCTAATTACATGGGATTTTGGCCAAAATACAAAGGTCTCAAAAATACTAAAAGCACCCACTAAAAATACTACACAAACTACATAATATTTACAAACAATTTTAAAGACTATGACCCTAAATATCTTCATGAAACTCCATCATAGCCATGTCTTCTCCCAATACTCCTAGCCAAGAGCTCTTACTAGGTGAGATTACATCACCATGTGGCATGTTGTAAGCCCTGTATATACTTCTTATAACGATTTATATTAACACGAGATGCATTTACACTCTTTTAGTTGAAGTTTCTTTCTATTTTTTCTCGTTCTCACTTCGATTCTTGCTTTTGTTCTTGGATTCACAAACCACTTGACTTTCTTATTATCTTGTATGTTTTTCTGGACTAAGAAACCCAACAAGAATAATTCAAAATTCTATTAAAATAATTCTAAAATACTATATAAATTAAAAAAATATTATCTTATCTTTAAGCTTTATTTAGATTGAAAATATTAAGTTTACAAGTTATTGTTATAAATGAAAGTTATTGAGAGACGAGAAAAACTATCCCACTTGACCAACCAGAGAAGAACACATACGAAAAAAAGATTTCACTTGTTCCATAAAAACTTGTAATATGGGTTTGACAAGTTTCATAAAATTTAAATTTTTTTAACACTTCAAATAGGTACAATCTAAATTCACTAGTTTAATAATAATTAATAAAAGTTAAACATTAAATTCAATAAATTTAAAATTTTAAAAATAATCACCACAAATGTATAAATAATATATGTACAACAATTTTAGAGAAGCAACCTCTCTCCAATATTTGGATGAAAATAATATATCTACACCAGAATATATATTGTATTATCATGGATCCATTACTATTTTAAGAGTCCAATTCTTTAAGTCAGGTACATATATGAATATGGATACGTAATTATTTTTTCTGTACTCGTACCTAAGTCCGTCTTGTTATAATTATAATAATTGTATAATAAATTTTAAATTATATTATTAAAATATTTAATTCTTAAAAAGATTATTTATAATTTATTTTTATTTAATATTTTTTATACATATTTAAATTAAAATATAATTTATTTAATAATAAAAAAATAATATAATAGTTTATTCACAAATATTATACCTAACTAGGTCCGACCCTGAACCTTGAAAGTCAGGGCAATAGCCCCGGACGTAATGTTTTTAGGGATCCAAAAAAGATGCACTTAAGATTATTTGAGAAAATAGAAAAACTTACTTTTCTATGTTAACTTTTCAACTTTTTTTGAATTCGTTGTTTAATTAACTAATTATAACTTTTCAAGATTTTAAGTTTTAACACATAGTTTCTCTCAAAACATTAAACGAAATTTTTAGATAAGTGTAATAACGATAGTAATTTTTTCTTTCAAAATAAAAGGCATAAAAAAATGGAAGAGAATTACACCTACAACTAAATTGTTTTCTACTCATCTTCTTGTCTAAGCTCTCCAAATAAGATTTGCTTTGTTGAAATTACACAAATCTTGTAATGATAAAGAGCTTGAAATCTCTTGTGATGATGCTATATCAAAAAGTGAAGTAGAAAGTTTGACTAATGCACTTGAGAGTTTTAAATTTTTGCTTGAAATGATTATTTAATATGATATTTTATTTGTTATTAATATGACGAGCAAGAAATTACAATTTAGCATGAATGTTGGTAAAGAAGTTGCACTAGATATGGACGTAGAAACCCTACTTCTAACAAAACGTGTTATTAGAAAAAAAAAATTGATGAGAATAATCATGATGAATAAATTCAGTCGGAAAAAAAAATTGATGAGAATAATCATGATGAATAAATTCAGTCGGCTGATAAGTTATTTAGAGTTGATTTTTTTTAGTTGTTGTGGATATGACTATTACTTCTTTAAAGACTTTATTTGAGCAATTAAAAATATTTGATTTTTTTTTTAGATTTTTTATTGAATTCAAAGAAGTTGAAATCATTAAATAATGATGAATTAAAATGTTGTACTAAAGATCACTCAACTTTTTCTCATAACAGTTTATCATATGTTAATTTAGAATATTTTTTTCTCTGAAAAATGTTGAAAACGACTTTGCCTAATGATGTAATGTTAGCAATTGAAATTCTTGAGTTCATCAAAGCTGCACATTGTTATCCAAATGTCTCAATTTCATACATAGATTTATTAATTGTGCATGTAATTGTAGAATAAGCTGAAAGAAGTTTTTCAAAAGTTAAAATTAATAAAAACTTACTTAAGATTATAAATGTCTCACAAGAAATGTTGAATGATTTAACAATTTTATCTATTGAAAAAGATATATCATGGAGTTATCATTAATTATTTTGCATCTAAAAATGCTAGAAGAAATAATTTTTTATGATAATTTGTGTATTTTGTTTTCTAGTTGATAGACAATGCAACAATTTTAAAGAAATAATTTTGTTGATGATAAAAGATAACGTCAAAGTTTATTGAAAAATGTAATGCATATTTCTAAAGATTTTTTGAAGTAAAAAGTTGTATTATTTTTGTTCAAATTACATGTTTATTTTTTATACAACATTAATGTATATTTAAATTTTGATATACTAAGAGTTCTTTATTTATTCTAATAGCGAGAGCGTATAAAATTTTAGGACTAATTTGACTCGAACTCAAAAGTATTCTAAAAGAATGAGTATTAAAATTCATACTTATTTCTGTTATACTAAAACTTGAACCAGTCTAACATTTTATAGGAAAAGAGATGAGAGGGTTAAACCCACCTTCCCTAGTGATATTATCATTCTATACAACATAAAGAATTACATATATTAATTAATGAGTCTACTATGTTTAGTAATGAAATAAATTTATATAGTAATAAATAAATAGAATAAATATTTTTTTACATTAATCTCTCTATCTTTTTCTTTTAAAAAAACATATTATACTATTGTTTTCTCTAACTTTATTTCTTTTCTATTGTCATCATATATTGTTAGGTTTAAAGTAAACCTGAGACTTTTTTTTAAACATAAAGTGAGGACTTTTAAATCAATAATAATAATAATAATAATTTATTAAATTAATTTGAGCAAGAATTAATATGATTAAAAAAATTTTAGTGTCCATGGTTTAACAGTGTGATGAAGTTTTATTTTATACTGTAGTTTAATTACAACCACCATTTATATATAATTTTTAAGTAATAATTACTTTTAAGTAAAATACAACTCACCATTTATACATGTAAATGTAAGCTTGTGATGTGATGGAATGGAAGCATCAATGTATGAGTCTTGTTTTCATTAAACAATGGACATTTACTATAACCATTTAGAGATATTTATATTAATTAAAATTGATAAGTAATTTTTTCAGTAAAAGAAAATAAAAAAAAATTATGAAGCCTATAAAAAAATAAAATATTAATGTTTAACATTATATTTTTGAAATGCCAAAAGCGAAGACTTTATTTTTCCTGTTATAGGGCTAACCTTGTTTTTATCATCTATAGCAAAATATTAGTATTTTTTTTATTAACAAAATTGGTTGATTTGGTTTAATTTTTATTTTCATTCATCAATGTGAAACTAAATCAAACTTAACTAATATAATTAGTTATACTTTTTTCATAAATAAAAAATATTTTTATCATAACGTAATTACAAAAACAAATACTTGTTGTTTAATAAAATACCAATAATCATTATTAATATGAGTTTAATTAATACAATCAACTATAATCTTTTGTTTACATTAAGTTTGTTAATTTATCGATTAACACTTTAAAAATTGAATAAATAAATATATGTGATTAAATAGGAGTATAAAACTTTTTTACATCATTATTGCAATAGTAATAAAACTTTATTAATATTAAATTATATATTAAAAAATTATAATAAATTACAATAACATCCATTATATATGTATATCTTATTTTTCTAATCATTATTTTTACATTTGTAAAGAAATATTAGTATAATATTTTAACTTAAAAAATAATTAGTATAAAAAAATATAATTTAATAAAAATGAAAAGAATATTTGGTCAAAAAAGTACTAGAAACTCTTTCTTTCACCTGCAGTGTAATGAAAAGGTCATCCACACATGCCAAATGCTACATCAGGCACTTTTTTATTGGTATACTGCTCCCGCCTAAGGTGACGCTAGGCTCGGCTTGGCTTTTACTGTGCTCGCCAAGGCAGCCACGTCAGCATCTAAGTGGGTCCCACTCCTTCGGGCAGCTCAAATCTCCTTCCCGTCTTCTTCGGGCAGCTTACAAACCCCCTTTTCTGGTCTTCCCTAACAAAAATCTCCCTTTTCCTTTTTTAACCATCAATAATTATTATTAATAAAATAATAATATATCCTGAAATCCCACTCTCATCATCCGACAATAATAGCAACCAACGAAGGAGAGAGAGAATGGACGTTCCTGAGTGAGTATCGTAATTCGTAACTGAAAGCGCAATATTATCTGAATATTTAAATTTAAAAAACCGATATTAAATATTAAATATTTTGTTTAGCAGTGTTGTTTTGTGTAATGTGCTCGTGTTGCAGAGGAGGACCCCATATCTGTTATGTATGTATGTATCTTTGAGCGGAGATTACTGAGTTCAGCTCAGGTGCTGTTCTCTCTGTTCTTTCTGCCCCCTACTCCTACTCACTTTCCACTTCCCAATTCCCAATCTATCTACCCTTCAAGGGTTTTTCCCCCTTTTTTCATTTTTGTTTTTTTTTTTTTTTTTTATCTACTTAATGTGATCTGTTACTTTACCCCTTTTCAGTTTTAATTTCTGGGTGTTGTGGGTTACCCGGTTTTAAGGCTTGTAGCGGTATAAAGTTGTGATTTTTAGGTCTTATTTGGGAATTTGCCATCTGGGGTGGTGGCGGTGTTGGAAGGGTAGGGTGGTGTTTGGAATTGATGGTATCTGGGTTTGGTGCTTTGGTTCTCTAGGGATTGGTACAGATGGGTTTAGGTGCTGAGAATGGTAAGGTGGTGGAGTCTTGGGATGAGTGTAAATCAAAGGGGAGGAAGAAGAAGAAGAAAGGGGATGAGAAGGTGAGAGGAGCTGAGGCTGGGTGTTGGGTTAGGCTGAGGTTCATTGGTAGCTGCATTTCCTCAAGATCCAAGGTTGATACATCTGTTAGTGGCAGTGGCACCAGTACTCATTATGGTAAATCACCACTCGTTCCTTTGCAAGAGTTGTTTTTGTTGTTCTTATTGTGATGATATGCTTGGATGTTCCATATTTGGTAATTTTTGGTTGCGCAAATGTTCCTCATTTTTCGTTTGTAGTTGTTGGTTTGTCTTAGATTTTGACAATTCTCACTTGAACACCTAGTGCAGGTTTACTTATTTGTTTTCCAATGCGGTTGAAAGCTGCATGCTAAGTAATATGAAATTATAAACAAATAATATGCCAAGAAAGAACAAGGGTGTATGATTACGAGTGTAGTGGTTGCTATTGCATGGTTGCATTTGAAGTCTAAACATAGTTGAAATGTAATTTGGAGTTCTATTTTTCATTCCTGTTTATTCAGAACTGCAGTGAGTTACTTTAATATCCCCTTCGGGGAGACTTTTAGTTTACAGTTTTCAAATTTATAAAAATAAAACTAGTTTTGCTTTTAAAAACACATTTCTATGTTCAAAATAAAAAACCAGAAACTTGAAACTATTCTGAATAGGCCTTTAGTTAATCCCAAAATATATGCCAATTCATTTATAAGCTTTGTAAGCTTACAACTCTACAACGTGAGAAGGCAGTGAAATTTAGATTTTAGATTGGCTAATTATCATATGATCATATGATCATAAGAGCAAATATTAGAAAAAAGTCCTAAACTCGTAATTACTGTTTGGACATAACTGAATTTCAAATATATGTGCTTAAAGGGTTAATTACTTGAGGTGGGGCTTAATTCCGGCTTTTGTATTTATTATAAAACCTATAATGCATGATGCTATTTTTAGTTTTTTACTACGTGTCCTAATACTTTTAATTTTTTTCTTGATGGCTTCCAATTAGCTGAAAGTAAATCAACTAATGATACTAGTAGAGACCAACCAACAGCTCCAGCAGTCTCTTCTACAACCACTAGCAACACGGAAAGCAATTCATCCACTTCCAAACTTGAAGAAGAGCTTAAAATTGCTTCCAGGCTGAGAAAGTTCTCTTTCAATGAACTTAAGTTAGCAACAAGAAATTTTCGGCCTGAGAGTTTTCTGGGTGAAGGTGGCTTCGGTTGTGTTTTCAAGGGGTGGATTGAAGAAAATGGAACTGCTCCAGTGAAACCTGGCACAGGGCTTACTGTTGCTGTAAAAACCCTGAACCATGACGGGCTCCAGGGTCATAAAGAATGGCTGGTTTGTGTATTTTCTAAAGTCCTTATTTTCCTCAATTATTAACTACTGAGTTGTATATTTTTAATGATTATTCTTGTTTGGATCATGCAACAGGCTGAAGTAAATTTTCTTGGTGACCTAGTTCATCCAAACCTTGTTAAACTTGTAGGTTACTGCATTGAAGATGATCAAAGGTTGCTAGTGTATGAGTTCATGCCTCGGGGTAGCCTGGAAAATCACTTATTTAGGAGTAAGTTATTATTTTCTATATTAGTTTCCACCTTTTTTTTTTCAAGAATAATAGTTGGACAACTACTGCACCTTGAAATATTGATAACATCAAATGGAGAGCTCTGCTGGGTTTCTCTTGTGAAGCATGACTCCTTCTCCATCAAAGTTAGATTATATATTATGGCAGTTTGGTATGGAAAATATTTTCTTGGCATGTAAGAGAAGGTGATATGATATAGAACTATACTACTATAATGGCCAGCCTGTTTAAGAAATAATGCTTAAAACTAATCTATACTGTTATAATCATGTTTCCATTAATAACCTTTGGTTCTTTCAGTATCTTGTGTTATGATGAATTTAGCAGCTTTCTCTATCACAGATATAACTGCAACTCAACTGTTGCTGTATTTTATATGTTTGGATATGTCCTTCTCATGTACAAATTATGTTTTTTGTAGGATCCCTGCCTCTTCCTTGGTCCATTAGAATGAAAATTGCGCTAGGAGCTGCTAAGGGCCTTGCTTTTCTTCATGAAGAAGCTGAACGACCAGTAATATACAGGGATTTTAAAACATCGAATATATTACTAGATGCAGTAAGTGCCAAAAACTAAAATAAGATTTCATATTCCCCCTTTTTGTTGGTCTAATACTGTATTAATTCAGGAGTACAATGCCAAGCTCTCAGACTTTGGTCTTGCCAAAGATGGTCCAGAAGGTGATAAAACCCATGTGTCTACTCGAGTGATGGGAACCTATGGTTATGCAGCCCCAGAATATGTTATGACGGGTAAGTTTAGTTTTACTACAGCAAGTCCAAATCTACATGTGTTGGTTGTTATTTATCTATAAAGTCACATGCTTATGCTTCTATTTGACTTTATTTTGTTGGACTTTTTTCATCTTTGAAGTCATTGATTTCGTTGTTGATGATCTCTACTTTTTAAAAAAACTTCTGAAAAAAATTGGAACGTAAATCCTTCTGGAACTTTTTAATGTTTGGTAGAAGTTCTTGATCTCTGATGTTATTTGTTTTCCACCCGAGACAGATTTATTATTACGATTATAATTTACTTAAGTCATCTATAATTTCCTTGCCGGACCATCAATTATATTGATGGGTTTGATATTTCAGTTGATGTGTTCTCATAATGTTTTAAGACTTGCAAAACTTGAAGTGATGTTCAGTATTGATTGTTCCAAATTCTTCAGAATGAAGTCGAACATCTGCAATATCTAGTTGCATTCATTCTAATCGGAGTTAATCATGTGGCAGGTCATCTTACATCAAAAAGTGATGTGTACAGTTTCGGAGTGGTACTACTTGAGATGATGACTGGAAGAAGATCCATGGACAAACACCGACCCAACGGTGAACATAACCTTGTGGAATGGGCTCGACCACATCTAAGCGAGAGGAGAAGGTTCTACCGGTTGATAGATCCTCGGTTGGAAGGGCACTTTTCCATAAAAGGAGCTCAGAAAGCTGCCCAACTGGCTGCTCACTGCCTTAGTAGAGATCCAAAAGCCAGACCCCTTATGAGTGAAGTTGTGGAAGCTTTAAAGCCTTTGCCAAACCTTAAGGACATGGCAAGCTCTTCATATTATTTCCAGGCAATGCAAGCTGATCGATTTGGAGCTAGCCCGAACACGAACTCGAGAAACGGGCGAGCCCAAGGAGCATTGCTCACACGCAATGGACAGCAGCAAAGGAGCCTTTCAATACCTAATGGTGCTTATGCATCTCCATACCACCACCAGTTTCCCCAACCATCACCAAAACCCAATGGCAAAGCATAGAGTTGGTGAAATTTTTCTTTTTCTCTTTCACCTTTTAAGCCATTTCTTAGTTTCTCCTTATAGATGTATCTTCTTTCAGAGCATTTGTTCACGGAGAACCTTAGAGCAAAAGAAGCATTAATATTATGCTTTTTATGATGTTATGTTATTGGTGTTACCCTCTTTAGCTTGAAAGAATGTCAGGGTGAGTTCAGGTGAAGCTCATTGAGCTGCTGTCTCTTATGTCAAATTGTCATTCAATATTTTCTTCAGCTTGTTTGAAAATATTGAATACTATTTATACTTATCCTTATTTTATATTGTTTTTCACATTTGTCATTAGAAACTTATCTCTTTATTCATTTAGATTTTGCTTGTGGCAATCCCTGCAGCTTCTTAAATTAGTCTATAGCTTTTGTTTTATAAAAAGATGAGAAAGAAGTTTTATTGTATTAATTTTATACTAGTTATTTGTTCTTATATGATGAGATCCTTATTTTATGCCAATTTATAGGCAACATGTCATACTTTAGCACCTTCTAGTAGTTAAAAATTCTAATTTCATGTTATGGTTGGATCATCCATGTCCATTCGTATCATTATTGTCTCTAAAGATTATAGCGCGTGGGTTTCAAGTGTAGAATAATGTTTTTTATGTGGGGTCACACTGAGGAATATTCTAAAAGTATTAATTAAAAAGTTAATAAATAAAAAGTTTTTTAGTAATAGTTACTGGTAGAAGTGTAATAATATTGTAATGTTTCATAATTCTATAAAATTTATACTTTCCACTCTTTATTTAGTGTTGTAACATTTTCATTTTACCATTCATCTAATAATTAAAGATCCGGTCATTCAATAATTAGAGATCCGGTGAAATAACTCGATGACAGACATGGTAAGCATTCTTATTGTTGAAAGTGGTTGCGTACAATAGCAACACTACACGTGTAAATGATGTGAAATATAAAACTTTTACGTATCATTTTAGTCACGTGTTACGATTCCAATTAATTAGTTAGGCTAATGCTCAATAGTACGGTTTTAAAGAGGCTTGAGTTCTGGTTAAATTTGGCAGACTCTTTCTCTTTCCCCCCTTTAATGTTCTATTTATTAATTTAACAAATTTATAAAGAATAAAGATTAAGGGAAATTAGTTAATATAATTAAAGGCATTAAATTTATAGTTTTCTTCTATAAATTACTTTCATCACTATTGAAGCATTTTATTTCGAATGCTTTTAGTATTTTTTTTATCCATAAAAAAATAAATATATCAAGAGGTTTATAACTTTGTTCAACTAATTATCCTATACTCAACATATTTTTACTATTTTAAAATTTTCTAATCTCTCTTCAGTACTATATTATTACTTTAATTTTTATTGGTTCTACATACAAAAGTAAAAAAATAATAATAATAGTGTTCTTAATCAAAATTAAACTAACAATTAGTGCAACAAAACCATCAAAGTTAAAGTTAAACTAAATTTTATGGTCAATTTTGTAAGACCATTGTATTTATGTATGAGATAACGATCTATCTAAGCATTAGATCTCTTGAATGTATTTGCTTCCAAGTTATTTTAAAATATTTTTGTGAATCTGAATATAAGAATGTCACATTTTCATGTATATTTTCTATTATCTAC
Source organism: Psophocarpus tetragonolobus (assembly GCA_037954015.1). Classification (NCBI taxonomy): domain Eukaryota; kingdom Viridiplantae; phylum Streptophyta; class Magnoliopsida; order Fabales; family Fabaceae; genus Psophocarpus; species Psophocarpus tetragonolobus. Next base: position 85,282,292 of record CM075689.1, read on the forward strand.
ACTCATTAAAAGGATGGGAATATTGTATTTCTATAAAAATCATGAAAGTTACTTTTTTTATTCTATTTTACTTTTTGGTTTCTTTTTGAATTAAAATAAATTTACAAATACTCAAAGAATAATAAATATCTACAAAACATCATTGATGGGATGAGAATAATATTCGTGAAACAACCATCCCTTAGTGTGCAAAATTTTTCATCCAAGAGTAACCACACATGAGATTAGCATATAACTCAATCAGTTTTCAATTTTGACACCATTTGAGATGATTAAAAATTAAAAGCGTGAAACTTTTGTATTTAGGCCTGATCGATTTGATTTGATTTTTTAATTTTTTGAAGAGTTTTCAAGAACTATTTTCTAAAACAAGAGAAAAAAAAAACTTGTTTGGTAAGTGTTATTTGAAAACTATTTTGAAGATGTGAAAATGAAAAAATACTTGTTTATATTTACAAAAATGAAATTCATGGAAAGCAAAAAACAACATATTATTATTGTATTTTGAGTTTTCAAAACAAATAAAAAACTGAAAAACAAAACTACTTACAGTTTTTCTCTTTTTTAATTTTTAAAAACTAAAAAACCAAAGTTATTTTGGAAAACTGTTTTGAGAAAATATAAATCCGACAAGTTTTTTAGTTTTTATATATACTAAAATAATAAAAATATTTTTATAAAATTGTTATAAAAAAAATACCTAGGGTCTTGATTTGTTTGTTTTTGTTTTTTAGTTTTTGAAAAGTGATGATGACATTAAAACCCAAGCTAATGAGAAGAACGATCAGCAAGCCTAAGCCTGTGATGAGGAGCATCAAGATCAAGATCCATTTCACAATTTAGTTAGACCCATGACCAGAGGTAGACTTAGAAAGGCCCAGGAGGCATTGCAACACAAGGTATTGTTGTTTCCATTTTTGTTTATATTCTACAGTTTATTTTGGTTTTACCATGTAAAAAGGAGTTGGAATAAAAAAAAATATAAAAACAATAGGAGTTGAACCCAGAGTTGCAAGCGTAGAATGTCAACTTGCAAACCACTAGGCTAATTAATTTTTCATGTCATTTAGAGATTTTAATTTTCCTTTATTTACTCTCAAATGAGGCAAACCCATAAACTAATTTTTCTATTAATCATTTTGGATTACAGAATGAAAGGGGCAATTGATCATTTTCTAAATTGTGAGTTTTAACTCTGCTAGGGTTCTTCCTTGCATCTTTGGATCTTATCAAGAATTCTCCAATTCTTGTGGTGATCCTTAGGTTTATCAAACGAACTTGTTTGTGGCGCCTTCCCTTGCTTCTTTGTTTTCTTTGTTCAATTTTCAGATATCCCCCATTCTAATGATTCCAAATCCTAATCCCTAAACTCCTAATTTGTGTGTTCTTATCCTTTTCCCCACTCTTTGGAGTCATCTCAAAAAGAGTTTTCAAAAACTATTTGTTGGAAGAAGAGAAAAAAAAATTGTATGTCAAGTATTATTTGAAAATTGTTTTGAAGATGTGAAAATGAAAAAACTTGTTCATATTTACTGAAATTTCATTAATGAAAAGAAAAAAAAAATCTTGTTTTTTGAGTTTTCAAAATAAAAATAGAAAACTGAAAAGAAAAACTAATTATAGTTATTCCTATTTTTTATTTTTTAAAAACTAAAAAACCATAACTATTTTTGAAAACTATTTTAAGAAAAGAGTAACCACACGAGTTTTTTAGTTTCTAAATACTAAAATGTTGAAAATAGTTTTATAAAACTGTTGTTATACAAACACTTAATACTACTCCAAAGAAAAACAATACAAGAATTATTATAGATTGAATATTAAAAATAAAAAAAATTCTAATTGATTTCTCAAAAGTAAAATAGAAAGGTAAAAATTTATAGGTATTACTCTTTGCACCATCTTTTTGCTTATACACATATCACATTGAGTGAGATTTTCAAAATACTTTTTTTTTAGATTTAACAAATTCTCTAAATTGGGTAATTTGGATCAACACATATGTTTTATGGATTACCTAATCCAAATGACCAAGATATGATTTCCTTATTACTTAATCCACAACTCATTCAAAAAGGGGTGCATATTATTTTGATTACATAATCCAAATTATTGCATACGATTTTCAGATTATTTAATCTGAATGACTAATATATGTTTTTTTATTATTTAATTTGGAAGAGTGCATACCATCCAAATTATGTAATTTGGACAACACATGATTTTTCGATTACCTGATCTAGATGACCAATATATGTTTTTCAAGTTACTTAATGAAAGTTCATTCATAAATGATACATGCTATCTGAAATATGTAATCTAAATGGACATATATGCCTTTCAGAGGCTTTTTTCTTAACAGAGCGTGGTTGGGTTAAAAAATTCCCAAAATAGAGTGGGTTTGTGAAAAATTCCCAGAATGGTGTAGTTTTAGTGGAACTCATCACATGGATTGGCGGTTTGGAAAAATTGTACCCCAAACCGAACTCTAAGTTACCAGTTTTGACCCACGTACAAAATCTCTACGAAACCGGCAGCTGACATGGCGGTTTGGGAGTCAAAAACAGAGACTCTTGTCTCTAAACCACCAACTGACATGGCGGTTGAGTTTTCCCATGCATGTGCTGTTCCAAACTGCCAGATAAAGTGGCGGGTTGAGTTCCCTGAGAATGCCCTATTCATGCACATTGCAACGTAAAGAAAGAGGAGGAAAGAGAATATTTTGTTAAAAAATAGAAAAATGATGAAAATTATTGATAATTGATAATATTAAAAAATAGTAAAATTATATATGGTTAATAGATTTTAATTAATAAATTAAAAAGTTAAAAAAATAATTATTAGTATCTAAATTTTTTAAAAATAAATATTTAATTTAAGAAAAACTAAAGAGATAAATGATATTTTTTAATATTATTAATTATTGATAAAGAAGAAAAATAAAAAATTATTAATAAAAAACAGGAAAATGGGATGTTTGCTTGATAAAAAGTTATTAATTATTAATTTAAGAAGAAAGAGGATATTTTGTTAAAAAATAGAAAAATGACAAAGAAGAAAAATAAAAAGTTTAGGGTTTAAAAAATTATTGATAAGTTAATAATATTAAAAAAAATACTACAGTCATATATGGTTAATAGATTGTAATTGATAAATTGAAAAGTTTAAAAAATAATTATTAGTATGTAAAGTTTTTAAATATAAATATTTAATTTAAGAAAAACAAAAGAGATAAATGATATTTTTTAATATTATTCATCATTGATAAAGAATAAAATAAAAATTTATTAATAAAAAAATAGGAAAATGGGATGTTTGCTTGATAAAAAATTATAAATTATTAATTTAAGAAGAAAGAGCATGTTTTCTTAAAAAATAAGGAAATGATAAAGAAGAAAAATAAAAAGTTATTAATAAAAAATTATTGATAAATTAATAATATTAAAAAAATAGTAAAATCATATATGATTAACATATTCTAATTGATAAATTAAAAAGTTTAAAAAGTAATTATTAGTAATATGGTGTATTATGTGTTTAGGTGAAAGTTCGGATAAAAGATAATTTTGTAAAAACTAGTTTATTTGTTATTAAGAATAAAATTTAAATATATGATGACAGTGGTTGTATTTAATAAATGGAACAGAAACATAATAAAAATAATTGTTAGTCCGAAATGGAAAAAATAATTATATTCAAATATTAATGAAAAAACAATAAATGTTGAGAATTACAGGATAAGAAATTTGGAATTTAGGGGTTTGCATTGGGACAACAATTTCTTCTATGGCCAGTTTGTCTACAAATTGAACATGTAACTCTAACTCGTGGTTGTGACTCTCAAATCCATTTCGTTTCTAATTCGGGTTGATTTAGGACGACCCGATCATCGAAGCAACGTTGGATTTTGCACAATGAATGGTCCACTTCTTAGAGGCATTGTCTCTACATTTCCTGAGGGATTCCACTCTGTGGAATAAGTTTGTATTATGTTTTGCTGAGAGCATACCATATCAACAAATTGATAGTGATTGATACTGACATGAGCGAACGCTGCTATGACGTGAGAGCAAAGGTAGTGGTATGCCTAGAAAGCTCCGCACTCACAATTTTGTTTGTTAAGTAGCACAACCCATGTTTGACCGCCTCTTTGTGTGGCATGACAGAATGTTTCAGTAACTTCAAACTGTTTATTCCTTGTGTCACACCTTTTGACTGTTTGCATTGATGCAACGACTTTGTTTTCTTCCATGACATCCGTTAATTTTATGCAGTAATGTCTTCCTTCCCTAAACTATGCATTGGCTTCCGCAGATCTTTTAAGAAAGTACTCAACTAACCTGTTGTGAGTAGATTTTACAAGAGCAGTTACAGGCATATTTCGTGAGCCTCGAAACACTTTGTTAACTGCTTCAAACGAGTTAGTCGTCATGTGACCAAATCTTTTGTCTCTTATATGTGCCATGCTCCACTTGCTAACTTCAATACGATCAATCTCTTCCCTTATTTGTAGGTTACTGTCTCTATAATTTGTCAATTTCTTGTCAAACTTATCTACACATGTTTTGTAGCCTGATAAAAAATAGTGGTTTAGGATAAAAAGTTAGTAAAAAAAAGCAATTTGAGGCAGAATAAAGCAATGTTAATTAATCACATATTTTAATTTACACATTGTGATCAAATCTTGTTTTAGCCTGGTGTTGTTGAACTTGTGATTAAAGTTGTTTGCTATGTGGTGGATGCAAAACACATGATGAGCATGTGGCAGTCTCCACATACGTGAAGCCTGCACTGCACCTAGGATGCTTTTATGTTGATCTGAGATCAGACATAACCCACTTTTTTGAGTTACATGTTTTTGAATTTTTGCCAAACAACCTTGCCCAATTACTAAAAGTTTCACCGTAAACAATGGCAAATGCAACTGGGAACTAGGAATGGCAACGGGTCGGGACAGACATGAGTAGTGGTTACCCGCCACCCGACCTGCTACAAAAATCGGCCACCTGTTACCTGCTCAAAACCCGTTAGATACTTGTTATAGAAATACTTGCGGGTATCCACTGGTACCCATGGATATTTTAAAAAAATATTTTTTTTAAAATTAAATATTTTTTATAAAAAGTTTTATCAAATAAATAATTTATTTTTTGAAAAATCTAAAAATAAAATTATACTAGTTTTTACAAGATTAATTAGATCTAAAAGTAGATTAATATAATATATTATAAGAAAATATTTAATATAAATAAAATAAAATCTTTATTTTATATTATCGGCACTTTTATAATAAATAATTTTATTAACTATGAAGTTTTCATAAAAAAATAAGATTGATATAAATGAATTTTCATAATTAATATTTTAATTTAATTTATTTTCTAAAAGTATTATCTTTTCAAACTTATATATATATTACTTTAGTTTAGCAGGTAGCGGGTACTCGAGGGTACGGGTACTATGATACCAAACTCGTGCCCGTTAAGGAGCGGGTAAAAAAAACTCGTACTCACGGGTGGCGAGTACCCATTTATACTATCCGTGAGGATGTTTTTATGGGTTTTATCCACGGGTATCTGCGGGCGTGGATTTTTTTTCCATCCCTACCTATGTTGTTGCAATTAAGAGTGTCTCCTTATTAGTTCCATACAAAAAGGTCCCATCTATCTGTATTATGGGTTTCCACAAGTTAAATGTGTCAACAACAAGTTTAAATTTCCAAAAGACAATCAAATTGTCGGAGTCTTTCTTCGACAATATCATCAATCATAAACTCCATGATCTCAAGTTCATAGGCTGACCAGGACATTTCGTTACCATCTAATCCAACCACTTGGGCAACGTGTCATAAGATTCTTCCTAGTCACCAAAAACTTTTGCCATAGTTTTTTGTTTACCCAACCATGCTTTCTTGTAAAAAGGTGTGTGCGATAAGTCGTTTTGAATTCTTTGTATAATCATTGAGATCGTAACAGATAGGTCAAATGTAACCATACCTATTACGTATCACAGAACAATAAGTTCTTCATGGTTCATGTAAGAAAAAAGTAGAATATTTACAGTAGAATAAACATGTTAGTATATAATTGCCTAAAATGTAGCTGGCAATAATATCGGACGTCACTTTTGTGTGATCCTGTGTAAAATTCGCATTGACACAATTATGCGAACACCCCCATTTTGTGACTGTCCATTTATGTGTTCGTTGTGAGAGTGTCGCTCTCATCCACCATGGACATCTGCTTGGGTGGTTGGGACACCGGATGGAAAATATTGTTGGTCTCGTCTCAACTATTTCGTAAGTGTGATGTGTTCGTAAGCAGTGTTGAGAAACAACCAAGTTTACTTGATTCTTTGATTCAAACTCTAATCCCTTCAACAAGTCTTGTTCGTATTCCCATTCATAAGACCCCTGAACAGGTACTAAGTCTGTTTCTTGATCTGGATGTACCCAGTTAATGTTACTATAGTGTGGCGAAGGTAACAAAACTTGGGCGCCTTATAATAAATATACAATCCCAAATTAGAAGCATCATAAACAATTATGTTAACCATACAACAATTATGTTAACCAATAAGCTTAATAATATTTTCATACCTGTTATAGGAAATCTTACACGATGTTGTTGTCCATCATGACTTGTTTCTGCCTCCTGATCTGTATCTGAACCTGATCCCAGAGGTGTTCCGTTATCCTCACTCCATGGTCTTTATCAGACTCAAACTCATCTTGTTCATAGACAACAATGTCTAAACGATCTTCATCATCTCCCAAATTAGTTATGTCTTATGTTGTTGTCCTAGTGTGCCTTAGACCCCAACTACTGCTTGGAATTGATTCATATTTCAAATACACTATTTCCTGTGTTGGCATTGATCCTCCAGGATGATAATCTATCTACTCCTGCATAGCCAGTATTATCAGATTGCTCAATATCAACATAAAATTCTTGCATACATGTTGCGTTAGTAGCAGAGAAGACGTTGATCATCATCCTAAAATCACCATCATCAGATACCTATAAAGCACCAAAATTCCTAGGATTTTCATAAACAATATATTTACATATAATTTTACTGACAATTTGATAATGTGAAAGATGTAACGTTGAATGAATTTGTGTCACAAATTCATGAAAACATATATTATTAGAAAAATGCATGCCGACCTGAAAACCACTAAATGAAACCCCTTCCAGTCCCATACTAACTTCCCCATTATAGTAAATAATTGCAAAGAGAGTATCCTTAATATAAGTTGCGAAAAAATATTCGTGTTTCACTTCTTACACACTAAAAGAAAGTAAAAGCTGCTTGAAGTGCAAGTGCAAGTGCAAGAGAGGTATATATAGGGAAAGAATGTGAATTGAGGTTACAATTTAGAAGAGGTTGCGTGATGGGTAGAAAAAAACATGTGATGGGCAGGAAAAAAAAATTGTTGGCTCGTGGGTTCAGCAAGCCCAATTCGCCATCTGAATCCGCCAACTCAGTTGGCGATTTGGGTTGACATGTTAGGTCAGTTGGTCCAATTCACTAATTCAGATGGCGAATTGAGATTCCTAAACCTAGGTGCCAACAATATTTTTTTTCTATCCATCACACAACTTCCCTTCTTTAAATACCCCCCTCGTCAACCACTCACCCACACATTTTCTTAAATGTAGTTCATCAAACTTACGAGAATGCATTTTAATTTGTGTTTTTTTTTATTTGAAAATTTTGTATAGTGTCGAGCTACATTAAATGGGTATTCAAATGTACTTTTTCAAGTTATATCATGCATCAAATGTACTATTTCAAGTTACGAAAGTAATTTGAAATTTTGCATTGGATGCAAACAGGTGTGGCAAAACACAGTTTTTTGTTCTTCACCACTTGGACTGTATTTGTGTTTTTGTTTTTTCCAGTTTTTGTTCCCTTTCCTTCTGTGTTTCTATTGGTTGTTGTTTTTGTTTTCGTTTGGTTGTGTTTATTTTTAGTTGTGTTGTTGTCCCATTTTCTCTGTTTTTTCTAACAACAAAACTTGGGGAGGTGTGTGTCTTCAAGTTGGCCCAGTCCAACTCCTCCAAGTTTGGTTGTCTTTATTTTTACTTGTGTTTTTTTCTATCTTTTGTCGAATAGTAAGTTCGTCCCTAGTGTGGTGTATGTCTAGGATTTTCGTTTTAGGGTCCTTTTCTATCAACTGATGGTACTCTCAGGACAATACTCAATGATGCAATCATACCAATGCAGATTGGAACACAATCGGTGTCATCTCATTTTCAGTGTGCAAAGTTCAGTGTTTATGATTCATGCGTAATTCGTATATTGTAATAACTTGTACAAAATAATACAACATTTTGTTATTAATGATTATTTTTTAGTTATACCAATGTGTCTATTTACTTTTTATTTTAATCCAACTGCACGATTAATTGCTAGCTAAAAAGAAATTTAAAATGTAAATCACAAACATAATGTATAATAACTTTAATAATAATAATACCACTAGTAGTAATCATAGATGACAATTTCAATATATTGACTCAAAAAAATAATAATAATAATAATGAATATATTTTGTCTATTTGTATTTTAATTTTATCTTAAGCAGTGTTTTTTTTTTCTTTTAGTTTTCAGCTTTGTTATTTCCTTCATTTATTTTTATTTTGATGTTACTTTATTATTCTTAAACTAGTATATTTAACATGTTATTTATATTTTAATTTTATATTTCATATTATAAATTTAAGCTTTTAATCTCGATTTTTAATTTTAAGTTATTATCGTTAGTGTTTAAATTTTTAATAATTAATTAAAGGTTAAGTTATGTCATTTTAAATTTAAAAATACATAAAAGTAGGCAATTGCCAGGTTTGAAAACATCCACCAATTGTCCAAGAATTGAACTGAAGACTACACCATTTAAGGAAATTAAGTATACCTCTAGACCAAATGGTCCATTTAGTTTTATTTTGACGTTCATCTTCTAATTAAAGATAGAATTAAATTTAACAATTAAAATTTAAATTAAAAGCTGGAAATTATACATTTAAATTTGAAAATTAGAAAACTTAAAGGTATATTTTAATTTTCAAAATTTAATTTTTATTTTTAATTTTATCTTTATTTTTAACTTTATTTAATTATTAATTCAAACTTAAAATTATTAATAAATATATACATTTAATTTTCAATTTTTATTCTAAATAAGCCATTTTGTTGACTAGTACAATTTTTCTAATAATTAATTTTAATGAAATTAAAAAATACATTTCAGTCAAATTAAAAAAACATATTTTAGTCAAACAAAAACAAGTTACATTAACTTGTGAACTAATTTTACAAGTGAATTAAATGAAATAAATTCCTACACATACAATATCAAAAGGTTTGTTCAAATCAACGCCACCAGACTGCAGATTTTGTTTTGACGAACTCCCTCCGAGATACATATAGGGATGTTGTTGAGAGGAACTGTCTCCAGGAAACATAGGAGCACCAGGGAAAAGTTGATTGATACCCCATACTTGATCAAACTGAAATGGCACCCCGTATAGGAATGATGCTTGCCCATACGATGATTGTGGGGCATTGAAGTAACCTGGTTGCTGAGGTGGTATATAGAAATGCATCGGGTGACATACTAGTCTGCTTATGGGACAGGTACGTATATTGCATATAATCAATAAATATGATTCTATTGGTGTGGCATAAAAGGTGCCCTAACTTGGTTCATATAATGTCTCAGGAAAGTTCAGTTCATTATGAAGCAGATGATGCCATCGTTTTCAAAGATCAACTCCTTCGACTGAACCAGCTCCTATATCACCCATTTTAGGAGCCTGAGGGTACTAGGGATACCGCTCAGGTGTAGGTTCAAACGGTGCCATAAATGCATCTGTGTGACCAAATGCTTCTAAACTACTCCCGAAGTCACCTCTAATGTTTGTCATGGAGCTTCCACCAGCCCGATTATCCATGCTGACATTGTGGTAGGCGCGTTCAACCGCATCAACCTGAAAAACACCAAAATAATAAACACAACATATGATAACATCAACATTAACAATTGAGAATAAAAGAAACAAACATGCGGAATATTACCCCGTATGTCTATATGTTAGCACACCGATCAACGAACAACCGTGTATGTTTTCGGTACCACAACATGTACTTACTATTCTTCGACAAGTATGGATTGTTTGTCGACGGAGTCACATACACGTTGTTGAACCGATCATTCCACACGGCCACTAACGGCGCATGTTTATCCAACCAATTGACAACTTCTTTATTTCATAAGCTTAAGTCATGTAGTCTATTATCTTGAAGTGGAGGATGCAGTATAGGCTGGACCATCCCGAATTGGTGCATCACCCTATCAGGCTGATGCTACTCCACAATATGAAAACAAATCATAGGAACTACAGAACTCCATAGCTCACTCGTAAATAATAGGTGTGCAGGGACAATGGTTAGATATTGTTCGTATGGTGTCCATAAAATCTGCAACAACAACAAAATTTCCATTTAAACATCTAAAATGTATAATTGACATAACATAGTAGTAATATTAACTTACATTTGTCTTCTTCATCTTGTCAAACATCTCTCGATATTTACAAATATCCCAACTTCGACCACGATAGTTAATGGCAGCTCCACCTTCCCACTTATGTAAAAATTAGCAGCAAACATGAAAATCCAATCACGCATACAAATTATGAAAAAAATTTAAAATAAGGATCACAATCACAAACCTTGTTCCAAGCAGCAATTCGTGGACACAATCTTTCAATGAGAGCTATGTAGGGAAATGGTTCCCATGCCTATAGTTGGAGTAAAATACATCCTTTAGCAATGTCATGCATTTTATAATTTGTCGTTTTGCACAACTCGGGGTATAGGTTGTTTAGCAATGGAGATCCCCAATTGAATGTGCCACATTCATCCAAGTCATGTACAAATTGAAGGAACCTTAGGGGAAAACCATTTCCTGACCGATCAGGAAAAAGTAATCGTCTAATGAAACGAAAGATATACGCCTTTGCGTTAACTGGGGGAAATTGTTTGCGTTTTGAAGGTCGAAGTTGGCATTCAACCAAGTTGTTCCCAACAGGCTCCCTCTGATGTCGATCTCTCCAGGATGACGACCAAACACAACCTCAACTTCTGCATGCTAATCAAGTTGCCCAGCCATGCCAGACACAGGCAACCCATCAACTCTAAAGCCAGGCAACATGGCCACATCTTATAGAGTGATCGTGCACTCACCAACAGGCATGTGAAATGTGTGGGTCTCAGGTCTCCAACGCTTAACAAATGCTAAGATCAATGAGTGGTTAAGCTGAAAAAAGTTAAGCTTCACAACCTCCCTAAAGCCAGTTGTTACCAAGAACGACTGAAGGTGAGGAAGATGGCCTATCTTTGCATTTGTAGCATCTCTAACCCGTAGCACTCGGTCCTCCTCACCATTCCAAACATTTTCTGACACATGCACCAATTGCATAGTCAACAACAAGGGATCTCCGGGCCCTAGATGGACAATGCGACCTTCTACCATTCTTTACTAACCTGCATAGAGAGGTTACCAGTTACCAATAACAAATACACCGATCTCATGTATGTTTTTATATATTTTATTGGTGTTCATCGATACTTTAGATTAAATGTTGCATTTCAAATTTTAAAATTTTTAAAATGTCCTACTTTAACAACAAATAAATACCAAATTTTCTTTACTCTCAACAACAGTATATCTACAAAATAAACCCTAAATAGAGAAACTATTTTTCAATTATTACACATTTGGATGGTGTTTACTTTCTAAACACATCACAATTTTCCTTCTAATAATACAAAATTAGACATCAATATAGCTTCATTATTTAATTTTTTATAACATCTAGTTTTATAAAAATAAATTGGTCTTTTTATAACTCATCTTATAATTTTTATAAATTTCCATTCTCTAAAATTTTATCCAATTAAACATTATTTTATTTATCATTTTTTAAATTTATTAAATGAGATAAAATTACTATTTTAATAAAAAAACTAACATAACTATTTTCATATAATTTATATCATTTTATTACATATAAATTATAAACCCTAAATCCTTAACACATATAATTATATTTAAACCCTAAAGATTAGCACTTGTAACTCCTAATCATTATAACAAAACCTATTTTTAGCACAAAATAAATCTAAACCATAAATATATTTTAATGCAACAGTATTACATTTTAATTAAAAATTATGTTTAACTAACAAAATTTATAGTTTTTCTAACAAATAAGTATAACAAAATTTACATTTAGCAATTACAATTACAAACAAAAATAATATAATATGAATAATAAAAACTTACAAATTGATTTTTCTTCTATACTAAAATTTTTAACCTTCTATAATATTTTTTCTTCTTTCTTTCTCCTTTGCCTTACTTGCATATTTCTTTCTTTCGTTTCGCTTGCACGGAATTTAAGAGGCCCAAAATGCCATTTTACTTGGCGGTTTAGTACCACTTGGCACGACGCTATTGACTAAAAGGACGGTGTGATTAAAGGTAGTGAAAACTGTCATGTTACTTGCCGGTTTTCTCAAATCGTGACACGTGTCATCACCCCATTGAACCCACCATGTTGCTTGTCGGTTTCGAAAACCGAGATTCTGTCACCTCGAGAACTAGCAGAATCTCTGCTCCAAACCGGCAACTCAGTTACCGGTTTTCAGCCCTGATCCCAACCCGGCAGATCAAGTAGTGATTTTAGCCCACCTGCATTCAAAATTAGTCCAAACTGCCATCTTACTTACTGATTTTAGCAAAATTACATTATTCTGAGAATTTTACATCAACCCACCCCATTTTTGTAATTTTTTATTACTGCTATACGCTGTACGGAAAAAAGCCCTTTTAAAATTACGCAATCCAAATGAACAATCTATGGTTTTTATATTACTTAATCCGAATGTTCGTTTAGGAAGATTACTTGTAATCCATCTGAAATAATTCAATAAGAATAGTTTAAGTATTTAAAAACTTATGACGTTATGTGAGAAAAAAAAAAGTGCAGAAACAACACCCAAAATGCACTGTATTTTTCTAATATGGGTCTAAATATATGTTCGGTCCTGCTATAGAAGGCCCAATACGTTTGACAAAATTGAGATATTAGCACTTAAAATTGAAAACAAAGTAACTAGAAACATGAAAAGTTGAAGTGTCGATGTATTCCAATCATGATGATATACAAGTGTCCAATGTAAAGTTTTAAGAAATCACTCTTCGTTTGCAAAATTAATCTAACCATAGTTCTTTCAAGAGACCTATTGGTAAAAACATTGCCTTAGGTTAAATAAAAACTGTTTAAATAAGTTTTTTATTCCTGAAGAAATAACGTGGGATGATAGTGCTGTATAAATTTTTAAGGTATTTAATTTCTTATGAAGTCAACAATTTATGATAACAGATAAGTTTATAAGAAATAAAAAGTACATTTTATCCCAAAATTTACACGTACTATTCTGTCAAACTTCAAAGTCATTGGATAAGGATCGCTATTGTGACTGTTTCGTTTTTAACTAAAGTTGTTTTTTGAACATAGATACTAAACAAAAAACTACTTAAGCGGACGAAAACAATGCTTTTTCATGGTCTTTTCGACTGATACTAGTAATGTAGCTTTCTCTTGTGTGGCCTCTTGTTTGTCTATTGGTCTTTCTGACCAGCTGTTCATTATTAAATTAAAATAAAAAGTTCTACTCAGTCATGTGAGTTCTTTCTTTCTCTCCTTGAACCATTCATTTACATGGAGCTCAACTATTCTTTCTAATCTCAAAATAAAACAAATAAAGGAACAAAAAACTCTTATAATCACTTTTTGCCTGACATTCTGATATTCACTACTTCCATCTTATCTTTCTCCCTATATATATATATATATATATTTTTTTTTTATTTAACACTGTTAGTATAAGAAGACAAGCAGAAATTCAGGAAAAACGACACTATTTTAAAATAATTAATCAACAAAATTTATTTATGCAACATCCACGTGACAGGAAGTGTATGAAATCCAAATTCCAGAATACAACTCGAACTCGGTACAAAATGTAATGTCTCCCCAAGGGGAATAAATTATGTGTGCTCATTCATGGTATGCTGTGAGATGAGACTCTTAAGAGCCTACTCTGCTCAACTGCTCCTTAGATGTGCTTTCAAATATCTTGTCAGCACTTGCTACCTCGAAACCATCCCTTCTATGGAACTCTTTAACCTGTTCACATTAGTTAAAACAAGGATTGTCAAATGCTGCAGAAAAATGTCTTACAACACAAATATTAGCACGTCATTCTAATTCTTGAAGTAGTCTGCAGTTTCATCAGTGGTCATACAATTTGCCCTAGCCATCAACAACCAAAGATAAAGACTTACAATAAAAAGTTGAAAAGAAAAAATGATGGTTACCTCTGTGTCGGGTAAATTTTTATATGGTGGCAGCACCAGTCGCTCGGCAAATTCAATGTATGAGCATGGGACTGATTCAGTTATACCATCAGAAAATTGGAAAGAAATTGAATCTGCTACAGTTGAGCTTTGCTGGAGAAGACCATCAGGGCTTACTGGAAGTAGAGGAAATATTCAAATCATTCACATGGTCCTTGAGCACAAATTCACAATGAACTACAACTAGCTATGATTAATCCTCTGATCAATGGGAATCACAGCCATGCAAATAAATTAACCAACAGCTTTATCCCCCCCCCCCAATGAGGGAAAGAAGATGGATTTGATGAGCAAGAAAAAACTTTGAGAAGGATTTTCCATTAATGAATAAGAGGGAATTATTTGTTCTTCAATCCTCATTTGTTTTCACTTGAGATAACAATTATCTTAATCAGAAAGAAACCAGCCTGAGATTGTCTTGCACATTGAATGCTTTTAATTTGTTAGAAAAAGACCTAGAAAACCTTATACTTGCATAATAACAACCAAGGGTACAAACCTTTCAGCACTCCGCCTTCAGAATTCAATCTGAATCCACTATCTTCAATAAACTGATTTAGTCTTTTTATATCCTTCAAATGAGTTTTCAGGCGATGAGTGGATATAGTAACATGGTTCAGCGCATACCCATTGACTAGGGTCCAGGCAGCATACTCACTTTCACTATGTATCAAGTACAAACAAACCATAAGTAAGCCAGATGCTAGAATATAAGATAGAGACTTTCCTCAAAATATATTGCCTGCCACACAGATAGTAATACCTTGCCAATTGTTGAAACTCAGAATATAAGGGCTTTTCCCATGTTAAAAGTCCAAGGGAACTTGCAAGTGCTGCATACTTGTTTCCATCCCCAGATGATTCAGTGTATTTTCTAATTATTTCCTGCAAAACAAAAAATCCAAACTTCTTTTAGTACAACTGGGTTTTACGGAAACCATTGGTGTCATGCAACTATGTAAATCACTATAGATAAGGATTTCAGAAATACGATATCATATACTGCATTTCAGTCATAAAGTCATAATATATAGATAAGTAACACACGCAAAATCTTAAGAAATCAAACCACTCTTTGCTTCTCAAATCATTCTTATCACACTAGATAAAACTACTAACAAGTAACAACACAACAGACAATAGATCATAATACAAAACATTTTCTTACAAGCTTACAACCATGTCCAGTAGTTACGTATGAACCCTTCAAGAATCTCTGTCTACCCCACTACCAGGTAAATTGGGACATAACTCCATGACTATTTTATGAGTTTCAACAAAGCACAATTTATACAACTGGAATTGTGACAGCTATAACTTTGGTTTTAAAGTTCAAAATGGTGACAGAAGATGGTGGGTATTAACAAATGTTAAACTTAAACCCCAGTCAAATTTAGTGAATTTAAATAAAATTATGCAGTGCTGCTTTTAGCATCATACATCGAGTATATCAAGAGCTGGAAACCAAAATCACTTGCTCAATTTGCCACAAAAAATATGGGTGGAAGTTCGATAGTATTTGTAAAGATCCCAACACTATTATGATGTTGACAAATGGTGAGAATTATTTTGTAAATACTTTTTAATGTAGGGACCAAAATGTAGAGTTTTTCTCATGAAAGAACTAACCAAGAAATAGTGTCAAGTATCAAGATCAAATTTTTAGCCTAACCTAACTTAAATAGGCTTTTAAGAACACCTTGTCCCAACTTATATAGTATATAAGCCTAACTTGACTACAGGCCAGGCCTCACACCAACTGTCTTACTTATTTTCACCCTTAACATAAAAACAAGCAGTCAAGCACAACATCATGAGAAAATATGATCTTTATCATATCTTTACTTTGCTAATATTTGAAACCTTTTTTGGTGTACAGTTACTAACATTTGAAAATTGAAACTAGTTGCAAAATAAAGGGAGGAAACCAGCCTCCATCATCACCAACTAACCATTTTGTTTCAGAGCATATATGTAAAATGACATTAATTGAATATTTTTCTCACGAACACACCTGAGTTTGTGGACTCATTTGATCTACCAGTAGCTCTGATATAAATATTCTGGGCAAAGGCCCATTAATTCCACTGCCACTGCTAGCAAGTGAGTCTGCAGGAGGAGAAAACCACAGTGCCCTCAACTTTTTGGCAGGAAACCTCAACTCCTCCTTTTGTGTATAGCCATAATCCAGAAAAAAACTAGCCATGGAATCAATTCCATAACCATTCACCTAATTAAGTGAAAAAATACACATGAGTGAGTTAATCAGGCATAGTTAAGTCACACACACAAAAAAAAAGTGTACAAGCTTAAGGAAGTAAAGCAAGAGAAGTACCCCAAATGTTCTGAATGCAAGATGATCATAGCATAATGAGCTGTTCTCAACAGAGTGAACAAGGTCCAATATGGCCTTTGCAGTAGGATTTCTGTTCAAGTAAACGGATTGCATACTTTCCAACACACCCCTGAAAAATGCTTCACCCGCCTGCATGAAGAGAAATCGTGTTCTCATGAGAAACAGAGAATCCAGACCAAAACATAACGTATATCGGTATATACAATAGATATCAAGATTCAGGAGTTAGGACATGTTTGATTCCTTTCTGGCTTTTTACTTTAAAAACTGTCTTCTGAAACATTTCCACAATCCTCAGCAATCAAATTTCTCATCCAAAATCTATTAAGTTTTGAAAATTGTTTCTCAGGAGACAAATACATTTTAAAAACAGTAAACAAACAAGGCCTTACTATCTCTCTATAAGGGCGACAAAATCAAGAATGAAATTCATTTTTCTCTTCAAGAATAAAATACTAAAAATTAAATAATTGAAGAAACAATAAATCAAGTCCCTTGGGGAATGTATGATATTATATATAACACCAAGCACTACAAATGACAGAATTGTGAACATGAAACAAGAAATCCTGTGATGCTAATAAACAAAATCAACAATTAAAAATGAACCTGAACTGATGATCTCTGGGAACCATGTTGTGACGTGGAGCTACAAGACACGTGAAGGGTTCTGTGTGGATTGTCTAAGGCCAAGGCCAAGTGCCCCGGGGAAGATGATTTTTTCATTGGAACCAAATTCCAGAATTTGAAATTGGAAGGGGTATAGAATGTTCTACTGAAAGAGAATAAAGGTGAGAAAGTGGAGGACTTAGTGGTTGCAAACATGGTTAACTGATAATATGTCAATTCAGTGGCTGATGAAAGAGAAACTAAACAACATGCAACTTCAATCTAATTATATAAGGTACATTACAACTTACATAGGTAACATTTACATGAGAAACAAGGTACGCAACTACACAATCTTTTGTATACTTAGTTTATTTTTATTTTCAACCAAACGTTTTGGTGCTATCCATTTTGTCATGACTCGTTAATGAGTAGTTTCACAATTTTATTTCCAAAATACTTCCATAGGTAACATTTATCATGTTTTTCTTCTTCTTTTTAATATATTATTAATTATTTATTACTATTAGAAATAAATTTGATTAATTTTTAACTCAACTTAACAAAAAAGATTTACACCTCATATATACGTATCATTAATTAGTCATATCACTGTTCTGGACCATCTCCAACAATTACATCTATGTTTTTTTCTTAATCTTTTTCCCATTTAGGTGTTAAATAGATTAGTGTTATTTAAAAAGGTGAGTTCAATAAACATGCCCCCTTCCCCCTCCTTTTGGTAAACGCCCTGTGGCTATAAAGACGTATAGCTGACAAAAGTTTTAGGAACTCCTACGGATAGGCTCGCACAGTTGACCCTACATAAAAAAACAACTAGATTTGTGTTATAACAATTGTTTCTTTTAATGAATAAATTGTTTCTGTTTCAAAATAATTTAAAATAAAGTAACTTGCTTTCATATTATTTTTTATAAATAGAATTTAGAATACATTAAAACTTAAAAAAGTATCTTGCTTTTAGTGTTACTTTTTGAATTCAAAATTCTTTAAAATTAGTGATTAATTTCTTAAAATAAAAATTTATTTAAAAAGTTAATTTTCTATATATATATATAATGTTAAATTACATTAATATTTTTTTACTTATAATAAAATAAGATTAATTGAAATATATTTTTAATATAAAAGATTTTTATATAATTTTTAAAATAACAGTTAATATATTTATTATAAATAAAATATTATATAATTTTTATACTATCAGTATATATTAATTAAATTTATATAATTATAAGATATATATTTAATATTATTTTAATATGTGTTAGGAGTAGGATAGGGACATGAGCTTGAAGAGTTTTGTACGACATTGGTTGCGTATGACGTGTCTGTTTTATCCTCAATGGCTGACGGCTGCTACAGGTACCCTCCTATTTATTACGTAGGAGCCAGACAACTTGGAATTTGTCACTGTCAATTTGTCCCTTATCTATCTAATCCACGTCATAGCCGTTTGTCTTTCAAATTTCAATATTAATGCTTCAACTTCTGTTCTCCATGATTAAAAACAACACGACCATTGTTACAATCATACCATTTTATACACTATTCCCAAGCACTTTTTATAAAGTGGACCCATATAATAAGAAGGGACCAATATAATTTATTCTTTTTAATTAATAATATAGGGACCAATATAATTTATTCTTTTTAATTAATAATATAAAATATATTAGAAAAGTGTGTTAAAAAAATATGTTAGTAGCATTTTTGTATTGCCAACATTTATATAGGTAAGCAACAAATCTTTCCTACTACAGTAGCCGTTTATATATAAAAAAAAAGTATTGTTGTTAACTCTGTCAAGGATATCATTACTTAAGAAGTCAATCATATCTAAACAATACAATTTTGATTCCTTAACCAAAATTTATAAGAAAATAAATTTATATATTTCAATAATTTTTCTTTCTTTTAGTTGCTTAATCTTTCCTGATCATTATTTATTTACATTGATTGACATTATGATTAAGGGGTAGATATATTGATGTGTTGCTATCATGGATTTAGATACTTGATGATGACAGATGGTTTTAAAAAGCAAAAATATTGTATAATATGGTTTTCAGGCTCTGCAAAAAAAATAATTTTCATTCTACAAGTAAACCACGCAACCATTCTATTGATCAAAAGTTTAAATATGAGGGGTTTGTGAAGTTTATGGGCTCTCAAATAACTTTGTAATCTATTGAGTGGAGTCTTGATCTAGATGAGGTGAAATGTAATTATGCAGACATTTTGATTATGTTTTGTAATTGAATAATGTTTTGCAAATATTGAATAAAATTATTTTGCCTTGTTTTCTTTGATTAACAAAATAAGTTAAGATCATTTAATATATTTTAGTTACTTCAACCTAAAAATAAATTTATTTTAAAATATCCTTCATTTAAATATGAAATTATCAATAAAAATAAATTATTTAGCATCAAGTCTCAACTAATTAAAAAATATTTTTAGAATAGAATCATTAAAATAAGATATATTTGGGTCCAATTTGTTGTTTGTTGCTTGTAATTAAGTGGGAAAAAGAAAGTATACATGGTGGAAGCAAAAGTTTGATTATGCTTTGCTCGACTTCTATAAGCAAAAGAGGGGTTTAGATGCAAAGTTCTGCATAATTATGTAGCATACGTGAGTTAGTGCTTGTTTGACACTAGTTTTATAAAACTTTTTTTACTATTTTAGTATTTAAAAATTTAAAAACTCATTTGAGTAGTGTTTTTTTAAAACAGTTTTAAAAAATAGTTTTAATTTTTTAGTTTTTAAAAACTTAAAAACATAGTTTTGCTTTTTTCAATTTTCTATTTTGGTTTTAAAAACTCAAAATACAACAAGTATATGTTGTTTTTTGCTTTTCAATAATCAAATTTTAATAAATATGAACAAGTTTTTTCATTTTTATATTTTCAAAACAGTTTTCAAATAACACTTATCAGACAAGTTTTTTTTTCTTTTCTTTTTGAAAATAATTTTTGAAAACGATTCTTGAAACTCTTTTCAAAAACTAAAAAACAAAATCAAATCAATCAAGCCTTAAAGGGGGAAAAAGTTTTTCTGCTAAAAGAAAGGGGGGAAAAAGTTTATATAACTGTCTCAGACCATTTCTATGTGTATTTTTATGTTTTCAAGTTACTAATTTGAGTAAGGTTTTGTTTAGTTCAATTGATATGGAGACGAGAAATTTAACAGATAGATGGGAAGAAAAAAATGTATTTTTATTTGGGTTTACAAGGGCATGAGAAATTTTGAAGGTAATTAGTTTTTTACTCTTAATTATTTTGAGTAATGTAATTTCTCTTTCATTTTATCTCTCACATCTTTGTGATATATTTCATACTTCTGGATGAATTATGAGACACTTTCTCTTATAGTTAGTATTTTCACACTTATATGTGGAATGTTTTATAAAGAAAATCATAAGAAAAAGAACTTATATATAATTATAAAAGAAATTATAATTATAAAAGGATTAAAGAGATTTAGCGTAATTTAGTAAAATTATGTAATATTTACATTATTAACTTTCTCTTACCTCCAAATAATTTTAAAATATTAAGAGAAAGCTAAAATTGAGTGATGGATATGATTACAGGATTTTAAAATTGTGAGTGAATATAATTTGCAGTGTTCAAAATTACTAAAAAAGAAAAGAGAAGAACATAGAAACATATTTTACTTATGAAGAAGGTAATTCTGATTATGACCATATAGATGCTACTCACCTAGATGTTTTTTATTTCTTTGTTGATCCTGGCAAAAAAATTGATCACCTTATTGATGATGGGAATGCTAATAAATAAATTATGATAAGTCTATTAAAAAATAAGTTTTTACCATATTATTCCTTAGTTTTTAGAAGAATGTTCAATATTTTGCTTTGATGGACTTAAGCTTCATGCAAGGTTTTATAAATAAATAAATTACTTATAAGATTATATATATATATATATATATAAATTTTTATATTGATTATTTTTACTCTTGTTTTTATAAAGAATGAATGCTCACACCAGTAACGATAATGATGATGTGTGTTTTGTTGATAGTGCAACAATTCATACAATTCTCAAGAATAAGAAATTTTTCTCTTATTTAGTATTGTAAGAAGTCAATACTAGTATTATTTTCACTACTACAAATATAATTAAATATTCTTCTACTGTTACTTGGAGGAACAAAGCTTCACATTAAAAATGCATTGTATTCTCTCAAGTCTCATAGAAACTTATTCAATTTCAAGGATAATCATATAAATGAATACCATGTTGAAACAAAAAAAAGCAAGAAATACATAATGTCTTTACATTATGAGACTTTATTTGAATGTGTATGGAAAAATTATCATTTTTTTCTTATGGTTTGTACTACACATATATTAGTATAATTGAAGCACATACAATAGTAAACCAAAATTTTATGAATCAAAATATTTTTTTTGTTTGGCATGATTGGTTGGGTCATCCCTAATCTATTATAATGTGAAGAATAGTTGAGAATTCAAATGTACATCCACTGCAGACCCAGAAGATTCTTCAATCCAAAGAGTTTTCATGTACTTCTTGTTTTCGAGGGAAGTTAATAATTAAACCATTACAAGGAAAAATTGGGAATGAATCAATTACGTTTTTAGACTGAATACAAGGTGATATTTTTGGACCAATACACCTACCATGTGAACCATTTAGATATTTTATGGTTTTAATTGATGCATCTATTAGATGGTCACATGATTATTTATTATCATCTAGTAATCAGGCGTTTGCGAGATTGTTAGCCCAATTAATACAAGTAAGATATCATTTCCCTGATTATCCCATTAAGAAAATTTTTGTCTTGATAATGTTGGTGAGTTTACATCTCATGCTTTTAATGAATATTGTATGTATGCCTATTGGAATTGATGTTGAACATACTGTAGCTTATGTTCATACACAAAATGGACTTGCAAAATCACTTTTAAAACATTTATAGTTGATTGCAAGACCATTACTCATGAGATCAAAACTTCCACTCTCTACTTGGGGTTATGCAATCTTACATGCTTCAATATTAATTCACATCAGACCAACAAGTTGTCACAAATACTCCCCATTTACAATTGGTTTTAGGTTAGCAACCTAATATTTCCTGTCGACACATAGATCTAGACGGGACTGCGAAAAATATTATTTGAAAATCAAAGGAGTTGCCACTAATATTTATTAAGGAAAATATGAGAAAAACCTTTAAAATGAAAATAGTCTGTGAAACCTGATTTTAAGTTCGAGATTTGATTACGTGTAGAGAATATATTAGTATCCTACAATATCCGTCATAAAGACGATTTCCTATAATTAACCGTGCAAAATTAAATAATTTTAAAAATATTTATTTTATCCCTTAAGACAGAAAACTATTTTTTATTTTATTAATTGATTTTAACAAGAAGAAATTTAGTATTGAGAAATCCATTAATATTTTACCTTCTTAATTAATTTATTTTTTATGTTTTTAGACTCAACAGGAATGAATTTCCGCTCTTGCGTATCTCCAAGTGCAACAGAAAATCAAAATTACATAGTTCTTTAGTATAATTTGAGTATTAGAGGCTTTTTTATTGATCTTTCGAGGTTATTTAAGTATTAAAGATTTTTTATTAATTTTCTTTTAACATTGTTTGTTAATTTTATATGATATTTTTTTGGAAATCCCTCAATGTCAATTCAGTTTTGTTTCTTGGATTTCAATTCCTTAATTGGCACCTTCAACAATTCAGCGATTGTCAACAAAGAAAAATAATGGTCGCGTGTATTGATATGGTTTGATATCCTCCAATGAGTATCCCAAAATTAAAGCATATTCTTCCAAGGTGGAGCCATTTGAAAATATTGACATGTAAAACATTTTAAAGAGGGTCATAATATTGAACCGATGGCCTGTATCTAAAAGTCAATTCTCAGTAGCTCCACAATGTTCTCAAATTTGTTGCCAAAGGTTAGGCATTGTACTTTTGTAAACACGAAAGGCTTTTTAAACTTTCAACTTCAGGTTTTTTAACTTTGATATGGACAGGATTCTTAACCACAATTAAGGTTCTTTCATCTCTCGATTCCAATATAAATTATCATCAATGCTTAAAGTGACTTTTAGACAACCTAAACAAAAAGATGAAACTTTAATGAGTGTGACATCATGATGATGCACACTGACATAGAAACATATTGGATGATGTAATTTAGTGAATCTTCTCATCAGGAGGTCGATCAATCTTACCAAAAGGTTCTTATAACTAGGGCTACTCGTGGTTAGATTATTTTAATAACTATATATACAAGTAGTTATAGTAACTATAACTATAACCATTTCTTTATAATAAATTAGGCTAAATTACTTTTGGTGCTCCTCTATTTTGTCATTTTTGTATTTTTTGCCCCCCCCTATTTTTTTCTTCACTTATTACCCCTAAACTTTATAAAAAGTGTAACATGCCTTTCAACATACTTTCTTTTCATTCACTACTATATTTTTGTTGTAAATTAAAAAGTGAATAAACATGGTGGTGTGTGTAATGACATATTTCAATTTTTTAAATGGAAACATTTTTATAAATTCTGAAAAATAAAAAATTAAAACTAAAAATTAAAACTAAAAGTTAAAATTATAAATTATAAATTTAATTTATGTATTTATTAATATTTTTTAATTTAAATAAAGAATTAAATAAATTTAAAAATAAAGATAGAAATTAAAATTTAGAATTAAATTTTAAATTAAAATTTGAAACTTATAATATAAATTTAAATTATATATATAATATAAATTTAAAATTTAAAAACTAAAAACTAAAATTTAAAATTTAAAATTAAAAAAAAAATATATATATATATATAATATAAATTTAAAATTAAAACTAAAAGTTAAAATTATAAATTATAAATTTAATTTATATATTTATGAATAATTTTTAATTTAAATAAAGAATTAAATAAAGATGGAGATTAAAATTAAGAATTAAAAGTTGAAAATAATAAAAATTAAATTTAAATTTATATTATAATTTTAAAATTTTAATTTTAATTTAAATTTCTATCTTTATTTTTAACTTTATTTAAATTAAAAAATATTAATAAATATATAAATTAAATTTATAATTTATAATTTTAAATTTTAGTTTTAATTTTAAATTTATATTATATATATTTTAAAATTTTAGATTTTAGTTTTAATTTTTAGTTTTTTATTTTTTATTTTTCAGAATTTATAAAATGTCTCCATTTAAAATATTGAAACATGTCATTCCACACACCACTATGTCTCTTCACTTTTTTATTTACAACAAAAATATACTAGTGAATCAAAAGAAACTATGTTAATGTTGGTGCTTGTTCTAGTGGTATGATTGCTAGTTTTGGGAGTGTATGGTATTGGGTTTGAATCCTTGTGCATGCATCTTTTTATTTGTGATTTTAGTGTATTTGAAATTAACCTTAATGATAGTTTAACTATATTTAAATTTCAAAATATAACCAATAAAAACATTTTGTCTAGTGGTTGAGTATTTTGCCCATAAACACAAAGTCTTGGGTTCAAATCTTTGCAAGACCACTTTTGCATATTTTAAAACTAACATTATATTAATTATACTTTAATTAATTCTTAATCAACGGAAGGGTAAACGTTGCACTTTTTATAAAGTTTAGGGGTAATAAGTGAGCAAAAAAAAATAGGGGGGTAAAAAATACGAAAGTGACAAAATATAGGGCACCAAAAGTAATTTAGTCAATAAATTATAATTTAGTATAACTAACTGGTTATATAATCGGTTGTAAATTTATAACCAATTACATAATCGGTTATATCAAAAACTGGTTATGAATATTTAACTAGTTATTTATCCATAACTAGTTATATAACCGATTATAAAAAAAAACTTTTTTCTAAAATGATTTTTTCTGATAGCTCATTTCCCACAGCAGTGTGTAAAATTAACACATAATTGTGAAAAACATGAGAATACATTATCTATAAGGGAAAAACTGAAAATGCATCCAGAGAATATATAAAAATTAAAGACAGATCAAAGTTTAAAACAACACTTGTTTTGTGATATTATATACCACGTATCATATACCTATTGCCACATTATAACAGATCAATGTATTGCTTTTGCTTCTTCCACCTCACTAAGGCTACAACTCTCCCTCTCCTCTTCTTGGAATCATCTGCCCCTAACAATGCTTTGTTTAGGAACCTGTGCATTAGAAGTGTTCATGATTCAAGTTGGTTTAGTTTTGAATGAAAATGAAAACTGAATCAATTAGTTTTAATTGGGTTATGTTGGTTAAGTTTTTAGAATTATTTTGCGCATACCCGAACTAAATCAAACTGATAATGTTTGGGTTGGTTCGGTTCAGTTCCAATGAAAATCGATTAAAAAAATCAATTTTTTCATTAAATTGTAAAAAAAAATAATTTTATACTTAAAACTAGTCAAATTCATTAGTCTACTAAATCCATACTTTTATAAGAAAATATCAAGTGTTTTATATATACTAAATTAGTCAAATTAAACTATTAAAGTTACTAAAATTAATAAATATAAAATAAATATATAATATATATACTTTTGGGTTGGTTCGAGTTGGGTAAGAGTTTTCAAATATGAAAACCACGAAACGAATCAGACATGGACGGTTTTTGTCAGGTTGGACCAGGTTTAGACCTGATCAACTAAAAAAACCAAATAAAACTAATTGGTTCGGTTCGGTTTACCAGGTTTGTTGGGTTGACCCGAATCAATGAACACCCCTACTGTGCATGTAGAAAAAAAATACTCTTTTCATTTACTTTACTGTAAATTGTAAAGGAAGTTACATAAGTAGAAATTAGCATTGCAATTCTTACTCAAATTATTGAGAATTATGTTCTACTTTCACAACTGTGCTTCATCGATTTCTTATAGCAGAAGCAAATACATGACCAATTTTGAGAAATGGGCTTTTGTGAGGTTGCAGAATGTTAAACATGTAAGTCATTGTTCCAAGCAAGAAGACGAGCAATGCAATAGTCATTGCAACACTAGGAATTCCAAACCCAAGAACCCAACTAAGATTGTCTTATATATAATTCAAGATCCATAAAGTTGTCATGCAACCTGCACACATAGTGAAATACCACTAATTAAAGAATGAGCTTCTATCTCTATACTTCTTTGGATGTTGCTCATTGTATTGATTTGCTTCAAAAGCCTGAAAACATGGTTTATGTCCACCTTGCTTAATGGCTTATATCTAAAACAACTCTAACATCATAACTAGTTTATAACTAGTTATAACTCTTAACCTAACCTTTTTTATTTGGTTAAAATTAGACAAATAATTTAACTATTTTTAAAAGAAAAAATAATTAAAGTTATTAACTTATTTTAATTAATTGGTTATTATATAACTAATTAGTAGTGGTTATAGTTATTTTTTAATTAATTGGTTAAAATAAGCACCATTACCTATAGCCAATTACTCTTCTCAAAATATAGCCACAAATAGGAAAAAGATCCAAAATATGGAAATTTGTGAATGAGTCACACTCCATGAGAGATTCTTATGATAATCAAAATAGAAGAATATCTAAGATAACTATCACTAACAATCTCTCACTCTACATTTAGGCCCGGGTATAGGACCTCACTCATAAGAACTCTAAAAATGAAATTGCAATGCTTAACATGGATGTGCATGTGAATTAAACTAAATTTTAAAACAAACATGAAATTCCATACTTCTTCACTTTTCTATTTCTATCCTTTTTCCTTAGAATATAAATTTAAATTATTTGCTCCACAACGCCTTAAAATAGGTCTTAAAAAATTATTGGATTTTAACCTAACAATTTATAGGGCATATAATAGTGATAAACTCTCAAAGGTGGCTTTATAAACTTGCTAACAAAGGTTCCTTAAGCCAAGTATCCTCTGAAGAATGTGACCACAAATTGGAAGAAGATCCAAAGGAAAAAAAATTGGCATCCCAGAAAGAGTTACACTCTAGATAAGGTTCTCATGATAACCAAATAGATCCATAATGGCTACCACTAATAACTTTCAAGGCTCAAGTATAGATCTCAACTCACTAGTGTATGTAAAATAGTATGGATGACGAAGTGGGCCATGTAACGCCCCAAATTCTTTTACCCATAGTCAATAGTTTTTATAAAAGTGCGAGAAAGAAATTTTCAAAATTAGTTCTTACAAAGAACCATAATCTTCTTATAAACATTATGAGTCAAATATTAAAATATAAAGTACATTAACTGTTACCACTATCCTTCTTACATGGTCCTAAGTTAGAGCTACTTCTTATGAATCCATCATTACTTAACATCAAAAGGTAATTCATTTTTTAATACATATATTCATAGTGAGACCTTTTAATCCTTTTGTGTACCATGTTGATCTAATTCATCTTTTATTCGTACCTCGAACATATATGAAATGAAACACATGAAAGAAAACACAGAAAAGGAATGAGATTTTTATAAACCATCAACGTTAATCTTAATAAGCTTAACAAACAATGGGAGCTTAAGATTCTGCCTATAACTCAATTTCACAAGACTCAATATATAGGTTCAATCATACTCGTTTTGCTATCTGAACTTAATCCCACTCGACTCTATATATGGATTTATAACCATTCTAGCATGATTCACCTCAATCATTAAAAACCTACTTGTGAAGGGATTAGGACTATTCTGTCTTTTTCTAAATTGGCACACATTCTCCCTAGAAATCTCCTAATCAAATCAACGACTATTCTCTCTGTCCATTTCCTTCAAATCAACGAATAATCTTTCAGTCCCAAAACATCGAACCACAGGCAATCTTGCAGTCCAACAAGCATTCTTTCATATCATAATATCCACATGGACTACCCTGAATATTCGTCCATTTGATAAGTATCTTCAACCTAATATATCAATAAATATTCTTTAAGCCCACATAAACATTCTTTCAACCCACAAAGACATTCTTTTAACCCACATAGATATTCTTTCAATCCACATAGGCGTTCTTTGAACCCACACATGCATTTTTTCAACCCACACAATTTTAATGATACTCATGCACCTGCATGACACTTTTAAAAGGAACCTAGGACTACACTAATTTCATCTTAACAAAATCCTCAAAATGCAACTAAACTTGGTATCACCAATCACATAATACTTATACGCAATCATCATTCTCAAAATCATTTATGAATTATCCTTAAAAGAAATTAAAATATCATAGTATAAATTAAATTCTCATCTCCAATCCTATTTTCATGGATAATAGTAACTAATAATATCAATAGTCATATAATTTTAATACCAAAAGACATCTTTTTGATGTGGAAGATCATATTGAATTGTAACCACAAAGCATACTTGAAATGACTTTTATAATTTTAAGAAATATCATATTTATAATAAAATTTTCTTAATTAAACTTTCAATAAATCCTTTTAATACTTTTATAAACCCTATTTTCAATCGTAAATTAATAATCCTTTGAAACACTTTTAACATTATAAGATATTTATAAACCAATACAAACTTTATCATAACATTCAAAACAAACTTGAAATAATTGATATAAATGAACACAAAATATATTATATAAAAAATAATATGACATAGTTTTATAGAAAGGATGAAAATTTAACTTCTAGAATAATTTATAAATAATTATAGAGAACCATACTAAATAACTTAGATAATAACATCAAGAATCAAATTGAAACTTCAAGAAATAATTAACAAAGTATCAAAGTAGTATGAACGAAAAAAGTAGTATGTGGAAATAGTAAATAAGGGATCAGAAGTAATATTTGGAAATAATTAAATAAAGGAATAAGGTAATATAAATAAAGAACTAGAATAAACTTGGAGAAAATAAACAATAGACCAGAATATCTCTGGAGAAAATAAACAAAGCATCACAGTAACCTCTAGAGAAAATAAAAGTTAGCATAGTTAGATGTTACTAAGCAATCAACTACGCATTAAAATTTATTTTTAAAAGTACTAATAATCACAAGAGTAATAAAACACATAAGTCTATTAAGATTAATATCACAAAGGTTTATAAATCTCACTCCCCTTACCTTAGTAAGAGCTTGATGAAGAGTGGTGAAGACCTTTAAAGCCTTAATCTCCCTTTCCTTCTTCCTCCTTCTCCAAAGCTCTTTCTCTATCTCTCTCCTTTCTCTCTCTCTTCAAAACTCTCCTTCCCTCCCCTTCATAAGAATTGTTGCCTCTATTTATAGGAAATACTTTTTTCTCATTTGCTAAGCGAATAAAGGTTCAGTGCACTATCATTGAGCGAGGAGTGCTCCACTTAGCAATGGTCCAAATATTTGTCTCACATAGCTAAGCCATATGATCTTTCACTGAGCAAGATCTTGGTTCAATCTATGCTCGCTTAGAAAATGATCATTCGCTTAGCGAATTTCTTCTAAAAAAAACTAAGTTTCTCTACCCCAGATCTGCTGAGTAGATTCCTTTTTGCTGGGTGAATTTCTTAAAAGAAAAATTTTCAAGTTTTTAGTGAAAATGCTTTTTATTCTACAATTAACAAGTTTTTCACATGCATAACTAAGTTTTTAACTCTGATATCTAAATTGAAAAGTGAATAACCTGATTATAAAAATAGGGGTGTTACAAGTCAAACCCAACGAGTCAGCCCGTCAGCGCGCTGCAATTTTAGTAGAGTAGGGTAGAGGTTTTGGCCCACTGACCCGTTTTGACCTATCACACCTAGCCCGCCAACCCGTCGGGTCAGAGATGGGGTAAGGTGGGTTGGCCCGCCATCCTAAATATAGTATATTAATAATATTTTTTATATTAATTATATTATAAATATAAAACATAATTAATCAATTAAAATTATAAATAAAATTTAAAAATATGAGAATTAATATATTAAATAATCAAACTTTAGTATTATTATATTATTATAAGTTTATCAAATTATATTAAAATTTAGTATAAATTAGAAATAAAAATTAGACAATTTACTTTAATATTACTATTTTACTTTATAATTTTTAGATTAGTTTGGTTAAGATATTTTTGTTTTGATATTTTAAAATTTCAGTAAAAAAATAGATTTAGGAAAAAATAAAAATTTGAAAAAACCGGCGAGCTAGCCTATTGTCCCACCTATAGGTAGAGCCGTCAAAACGGGTTCAAACCCATGGGCCAACCCGATTGACCATGAATATGGGTCGGGCCGGGTCAAAAAATATAAGAAAAACGAGTTGTAATAGCTAAAAATCAACCCGACCCACTTTGGATCCAACCCATCTGGTGGGTCAAGCTAACCTATATTCAACCCACTAAATATTTATTATTTTACTAAACATTTATTATTCAACGCACTAAACATTTATGATTTACACTATTATATTACATAATCAAATAGAAAATATTTTCTTAATTTTAAATAAAGACTTAATTAAATAATTAGTTTTAAAATTTTAAATAATTTTAATTTTAAAATTTTTTTAATTTTTTGGTGGATTGACTCGTATAACCCATGGTGGGTCGGGCCAGATTGACAGATTGAGTAAGAAACTTTAAATGAGTTAGGTTGGGTTGGGTTGACCTGTTTTTCTAATGGACTGACCCATATGGGTCGAGCCAACCCGTTTTGACAGTTATACTATAAGTGGGGTGCACCTAGCAGTTTAGTCTGCTTTTAGCATGGCGGGCTAGCCCGCCCTTCCCCATTTTTGGTAGGCCACAGACGGGTCAAGCCAAAACGGGTCGGGCTAGCTTGTTTTTCCATATTTGTCAAATAGTGTGTGAAATGAGTGAAACCTAAAGATCCAAATACAAGGAATATATATAAAAAAAGAAACTATATCATCTATCTGATGGTTCATTCTAAATATATATTAGCCAAGATGAATAACTACAAATAAACAAGAAAACACATAAAAAAATTGTAAACAGCCAAATTAATAAAACAAACAAATAAAGGCTAGAATAAATAAAGTAAAAATGATCAATTTTATACATTTAGTTTTCTAGGTTCTACTCTTGCAAGTCCCTAGTGGAGTCGCCAACTGTCGACACATTAGTCTCGATGAAGCGGTGAAAAAAATGATTTGAAAATCAAAAGAGTCACCACCAATATTTATTTAGAAAAATATTGGGAAAGCCTTTAAAATAAAAATAATATGTGAAACTAGATTTTAAGTTCAGGAGTCAATTACATGCAGGGAAGGTATTAGCATCCTACAACATCTGTCATAAAGACAATTTTCCTTTAATTAACTGTGCAAAATTAAATAACTTTTAAGATGTTTATTTCATCCTTTAAGACAAAACTATTTTTTTATTTTATTAATTGATTTTAACATTTTAACAAGAAGAAATTTATTAATATTTTACCTTTTTAGTTAATTTATTTTTTATGTTTTGGACTCACAAAAGTGGATTTCTACTCCTACATATCTCTAAGTTCAATGAAGAATCAGAATTTACATAGTTCTGTTGAACTTCTACTCCTACGTATCTCTAAATGCAATGAAGAATCAGAATTTACATAGTTCTTTTGTATGATTTGAGTATTAGAGACCTTTTAATTGATTTTTTCAAGGTGATTGAAGTATTAAAGATTATAAGTGCATTCAAAATGATTATTACTAACCTTTTAAATATTTGTAATAGTCAAATTAGAAGTGTATCTAATGTCACTATTAAAAAAATATCATAAGTGATTGAAAATAACTAAAGTAAAAATTTCAATATATAAAATTGTTACTATTTGTACATTTAAATTTCAGAACATCAAAAAAATGTCACATATGATTAACTTTTTTTTCGTTAACTAAACTATAATCATATTATGTTAAGATGGAATTTTGAATAATTACTATTTTCATTATAAAAGGCATACCTATAAACAAGTATATAAAATATATTATTTTCTGCACCATTTTGCAGTTTATTCTGTTACAAGATTTGGGTAAACTAATAAAAGGGGGGGAAATAGAATATTTAGCACCGAATGAAAGAACGAATTTAATTATACAAATGGAAAACTAGTAAGTTTTTTATTTTAAGAGTTTATGAACTAAAACATTATGCACGTGATAAGAATAAAACATAATGAGTAAAATGAAAAAAAATACACATGACTAAATAATTCACTTAATTCCCCATCATTTCTTAATGGCATAAAATGTTTTTTTGAAGTAAAATGATTAGGCCCTCTTTGTTTGACACTGAGACCCTTTCAATGTTTCAAAACATGATGCACTTGAGAGAGAGAAAGAAAATGAACTTGTGGTGCCGTTGTGCCATTGTTTTGGTTCCACGACTACACTCAAATGGGATACTCGGCTCATGCATGTGGTAGGAGAGAGTGGCGGTGAGGATGGTCACGCGATTTTGGGCTTGAAGTTCGAGATTGGTTTCGGAATGGCAGAAGTGCGTTCATGGCAGTTTCCGACGATTTGGTAAAGGGTTCAAACCAGTACAGTTTGTGATGTGAATTTCCCTTGTCATGAATTCATAAGGAAGACACAGTTTGTGATGTGAATTTCTCTTGTCATGAATTCATAAGTAACACATCATGACTATTTGTTAGAATGAAAAAACAAAATATAAAAATTTGGGATGAAGGTAGTTTTGGGAGAGACGTCACTTTTAGAAAGGAAGATAAGTCTCAAAGACACTACAAGAGGTGAAAAGCTTTGATAAGTCTTATTCAGCTAAGAACCTAGGAGATACATTCTTTCAAGAAAAATTTTTATCAAAAGCAAAGTTTCTCTATTTCTATTGAAATGCGTAATACATATAGGAACTCCACAAAACCAAGAAATAAATGCATCATTTACTACTAACATTGATTGAGACTTCTTTATTAAATAACCTCCTTACCAGTTGAGACTTATTTATTAAATAAATTCTCTACCAATGCATATGAAAAGGCAATAACCACACAAAAGAAAAACTAAACAATCACTAAAATTCAACACTCCAAAAAAAAAAAGAAAAATAAAAATAAACTGTTTTTAAGGCATGACACATAATATAATAGTACCAACACTTTTTACAACTTTATTTAATTAAATCCACTTTGACTAAAATAACTTGGTAGCAACATCCTCTATTTCATGAATCTTCAATGATGACATGTATTAAATTAATTTTGCCTCTATGTCCTTTTCATTAGGTGCAACTTCTAGAATGTTGTTACCACTTGTTATAAAGTTTCTCTTGCTTTGCTAGCTCTTGTCTTTGTCATAAGTATTCCAAGTCCTTCAAGCACATTGATATCTTTGTTTGTAGATGTATCTTCGTCAGTTTGTGGGTAATGGGCACATGATCAAAGCAAAGCAACTTGCTATCTTTTTCTTTTTTTGTTAATTTATTTTATTTCACTGCATTGGTATGATAGTAACACCTTTTATTCAAAGTGGCCAAGCTGATTCCATTTTTGTGAATTTTACTTTTTACACCTTCCTACTCACTAGATATTTCAGTGTTTGTACCTTCCATATTCACTAAGTGTAACCCTTTTTTCTTTTTAAGGACATAAAAGTATTCCAATGTAGTAATTTTTTTATTTACACCATCAACTTGCTACTTGCCAAATGCACACTAATTTGATATATTTAGCAAAGATATAGGTGTGTACATAGTAAGCGTTTATTTTTGTTTATTATTATTATTATTGAATTGGGCTAAAATTCTTATTTTAAGCACAAAAGTAAAAGTATAAAAGTTCGGATAAAATTAAATGTCTTATAATTATTTTTCTTTATTTAAATTTTATCAAATAATATGAAAATATAAGTATTTATATTATTTTAATAAAATATAAATAAAAATATAGACTCAAATTTTAATCAAATACAATGATATAGAAAACACAAAACCCCAACAAAAGCAAGTAAATACCATAACTATAAACATAACAAACACATGAACATAAAACACAATTACTATATAAATATAGTAAGAGCATAAACTAAGATAATAAAAAAGTTACGGATACATGAACTTAAAATACAACAAAGAGTGGCACGGGAACCTAGATAATTATAATCATTACTATTTTTATTCTTTATTTTAACAACTTATATTTATTTATAAATAAATTAGTTTATTTATAATATATTTTTACCTTATATTTTATTATTATATTTATAATAATTGTTTTTAAAAATTAAATATATAATATTTTTATTTTTAATTTAATTTTAACTGTGTATATGAGTAATTCATTAGTACTTTATTTGTTCCAAAATCACTGCATTTTTAATCTTTGAGATTCTTTTTTTGAAAATGACTAATATTTTTAATATATATAAAAATTTTATTCCTAATTTACTATTATATTCATTGTTGTTCTTATGTGTAATTTTTTTAAGATACTACCATTTCAAAACATAGTTATTCATGCGAACAAATAAAAGATGAAAGAAATAATAATGCTACTAGCTAGACTGTGGATGTGGATGCATATGGATTGGATTTTAATCCATATCAATTTAATAGGATTGAATTTCTTAAAAATAGTTTAAAATTGGATTGAAATAAAGTCTAAAATATTAAATATATTTTTAGCATATTTTTTAATTTAGACATTTCTTTTCACTAAAAATTTCACTAATATTAAAAAAAATTATTATATTTAGCCCACACAACTTAAATTTATTTTCATGATATTATAATTTTTAGGCTAAATTACCACTGGTGCCCCTCTATTTAGGGGATAACTCACTTTGTGTCTCTAATGAATTAAATCTATTGTAGGTCATTTTATGTTATATATTTTATTTGTGATTTTGAAACTAAAATTAACAATTAAAAGATGAAATTAAAATTTAAGGGTTAACAACTAAAACTAAAATTTAGTTATATTAACAACAATATAAAATTTAAAATCTAATTAAAAATAAAGACATAAATTAAAATTGAGAATTAAAATTTCTCCATTTAAAAAAGTTGTAAATTTTAATATATTTTTAAAATTAATCTTTCCACGATTAGTTTAATTAAATTTAAATCTCACAAGAAAATTAATATTGGCTTTTTTGGTCTTGTGGTATGGCTTTAATATTTAAAATTAACATTGCTATTGATTAGTTTAAATACATTGAAATTGCAAAATAAAATAGACTCTTACATTTGGTCTAGTGGATTGGCTTTAGCTTTTCATCCCCTAAGACCTGGGTTCAATTTCTGCCATACTACATAATAGTCAATGCCCAAAATTTGACGGAAGGGCAAAAATTAAACTTTTGAAAAAGTTGGAGGGCAAAAGGTGCGCAAAAAAAAAAATTGAGACTCACAAAGTGAGCTGCCCCCCTAAATAGAGGGGCACCAGTGGTAATTTAGCCTAATTTTTATTGTAAAAAAAAATTTTCTAATTTAAAACAATAATACATTAAGATTGAAATTTTTAACTAAAGAAATTTTAAAATTAAAATTGTGAAATATTTTTAAGGAGAATAAAAGTATGAAAAAATAAAGTTAAATGTTAAATACATGGATATAATAAGTTAAATTAATAAGAGTGAGAATAATTATTAAGAATATTCTCGTTCAAAGAGAAAGATTAAGAAAAATTTTGGTACCCATATTATTATTATAAACGACAAGAAACCTAATTTTTTTTATCACACATATCTTTATCTTTAGTAGAATCAATCTTGGTCAAGCTAAGAATTACTAAGAGTGACAAACTTCTCTTATTTTATACTTAAATTTAAAACCTTTCGTTAATAAATCTCTTCTCCCAATCTGTATTTTTTATTATTATTATTATTATAGAATTTCAAGAGAGCTTACTTAAAGTAGCTTAGTCCAAATAATAGAACCATCAATTTATTGGAGACATAAAAACTTGTATTTTAACTTGTGTAGTACATAATATAAATGTTAATTTTATAACCCAAAAGTATGATACATAAATATTTTTTAATATAACAAAAAATATTAAATTTTTTACTCAAAATCAAGATTTTTCTAAAATAAATTTTTTAACATGTTAGTTTTGGCCTAAAATTAATTTTTCAATATTAAATAAAATAGTTTGAATGATTATTTTCCGATACTTGATTTATGTTAAAATATTTTTATTATGAAACCAAGTTCAGAAATGAGACATAGAAACATTCTTAATGGAAGAGAAAAGCTAGGGTAAGTTACTTTAATCAGAATCATTTCTTCTATTTTTTTTTTAAATTAATTAATTTTGAATCCAAAATTAATTTTACACGAGCTAGCAGTGAATATATATGATATCTGAATTTTAAACGAGTCAACCTCATTGTGAATGGACTCTTCAGGGTACTTTCCCGGTATAAGTGGATAACGCGGCAATGATGAAGACAAAATGCGCATTGGGATTGGGAAAACTGAAACTCTGCGAAAGTGCTTTATCACTGCCATTACTTTTCGTTATTCCTTGGCTCTCACATTCCTCCTCTTTTTTCCAAACTCTCTCCTTCTCTTTATTATAAATAGCACCTTTTCTTTTCATTCCAACTCAGCCATTGTCAAATCTCCGTCATCAAAGGTGAGAGTGCATTATCCTTGAGATCAAACGCAAAACAACTCTTCCTTTTCTTAAAATGGGAAATCATATATTTTTGTGTCCACCAATGTTAGCCAATCATGTTTTTGTTATTATTGTTTTGTTTGAGTAATGGATAATCAATGGAAGCATAGTTTTTGTGTTGGTTTAGGTGTTTCGATCTGTTGTTGGTGGTTTAGTGAAAATGGGACAGGTGCTTGGTTGCGTACAAGTGGATCAGTCAAGTGTGGCCATTAAGGAAGTATTCGGAAAGTACGATGATGTTCTTGAACCAGGTTGCCACTGTGTTCCGTGGTGTTTTGGCAGTCGTGTGGCTGGTGCCCTTTCTTTACGTGTCAAACAGCTTGATGTTCGCTGTGAAACTAAGACTAAGGTTCTTTTCTTCCTCTCTCATTACTACCAATTTCTCACTTCCTTTGCTGTTGCTCTCCAATCACAATTCAAGTATTTTGGTTTTGGTTTTGGTTTTGGTTTTGGTTTTAGTGCTCTTTTCTTATCACAATTGAAGTTTTGCTATAATAACGTGTATACTTGAAATATCAAAGTGAAACTCCCACTCTAATACGAAAATAACGCCACAAGCACTCACGGGGTTCATCCTTTTATAACCAGCTACATAAAACATAAAACAATCTACAAAAAATATAAAAGAAATTTGATGGCGTTTTTTATTGGTGAATAGAAACTGAGACATAGATTGAAGAAAGAGGATGTTCTTCCCTTTTATAATGGGTATATCAACGTTTTAAAATTTAAAAGTTATCCTTAGAATGATTTCTAATTATATTGATTTACACAAATAAAATATCATGTTAGTGTTTATAATTAAACTTTATAAATCATAGACACGAGACTCTTTAGTCTTACATATATTAAAGCATTTGTTATCTCGAAAAACCATTTGGTTACACTTTTTATTAAGAACGAATTTTTTGAGGCAAAGTTCTTCCTCTATTATTACTTAGATCAGTATGGTTAGAAATGCAATATAGAAAATTCAAACTTTTATATAATGTTCGCATCATAACATTAGTGTCCCTCTAAGCAAGTGGTCTACAATTAAATTTTACTGTCAGAACGGGGTTGGTTTCCAGTCCATCATCCGCACTTGGCATGAAGGATATTAGAGATGTAATGTAAAATCATTGATGTGTTGACATATGACATATCTATCAATATTTTGTTTGGTTAATTTTTTTTCCCCTACAAATGATTGCACATCTATGTATCCCGATTAGTGGCTGGATTGTTTGATTGACCTCGGTGTAATGCAAATCCCATCAGGACAATGTCTTTGTTACTGTGGTTGCTTCTATCCAATATCGAGTGTTGGCTGAAAAGGCAGTGGATGCTTACTACAAACTAAGCAATACCAGAGCACAGATACAGTCCTATGTCTTTGATGGTGGGTATTTTAGTGCTAGTGTTCTGAATCCTGCTTAAAAGAAATTAGGTTTGTGTGCGCATCTTCAGATTGAAACTATTTACTTCTGTTGCTACTTCAGTTATCAGAGCTAGTGTTCCAAAGATGGAACTAGATGCTACTTTCGAGCAGAAGAATGAAATTGCTAAAGCAGTGGAGGAAGAACTTGAAAAGGTATCCACTATTATTTTAAATTCAGACTGGGGTAGGACATCCTTAATCTGTTTGCTTTTACTTTATAGGCTATGTCAGCTTATGGATATGAGATCATTCAGACTCTTGGATATTGAGCCAGATGAGCATGTGAAGAGAGCCATGAATGAGATAAATGCTGGTATGTTTTCTAGACGCTCTTGTGTTTGCTTCGGCTATCCTTCTCCTGCATTGAAACAAAATAGTTGATACTCCAGTGTGGTGTCTTGGGAATTTCTAGCCGAGAGGTTTTGATTGGAGAGTCCGTCATTATTATATAAGTAAAGCTGTATTACCTTAGAAATTACTTAGTTAGTTGGACCTTATACATATATAAACATACTAGACAAAAGCGTAGACCTCATAGAGGTAAATCACTTTTAATTATAGAATATACTTCCCAAATTCTTGATGCCATTAGCATCACTATTCTGAGCAAATTACTTTCTTATACTTGTTGGTGCCACCATAAATACACAAACTTACATGTATCTACAGACACTTTCAGATAAAGAGTTGTCTTGTTTGAACAAAAAATTATTTGATCCATGCTTTTATCTGTATCTGATCACCCTTTACATTGTTGTTTCACCATGACAAATAGCTGCAAGATTGAGGATGGCTACAAATGAGAAAGCAGAAGCAGAGAAGATATTGCAGATAAAGAGAGCAGAAGGGGATGCAGAATCAAAGTACCTAGCAGGGCTTGGAGTTGCTCGTCAGCGCCAAGCCATAGTAGATGGCCTGAGAGACAGTGTGTTGGCTTTCTCAGAGAATGTGCCGGGGACAACATCAAAGGATATCATGGACATGGTTCTCATGACGCAATATTTTGACACAATGAAGGACATTGGTGCATCCTCAAAATCCAATGCTGTTTTCATCCCACATGGACCTGGCGCTGTACAGGATGTTGCTTCACAAATTAGGAACGGTCTTCTACAAGGAAATGCACCACACTAACGAAGGATTGACAACTCACAACAATATGCATACTATCTTCTCAACCACACCCCAGCTTTTATTCTTTAATTTGTTCCTATATGTATGGCGTTAAAATCCCATGTCCACAGGCTTTCTATTTAGTTTAATCTTTTATGTTGTCTATGTAATGCATTCATAGCAAATAAAACTGTTTTGGAAATAGTAATGATGGTGCGAAATTGCTTTAATTGTGGTTTATAGTGTATTTGTTTTAATGTTATGTGGATTTATCGTTGGGTTTGTCTATGTGAATTAACGATAAGCTCACTATTCCTACAAGATAGTATATACTAAAATATGATGACTAGTTTGTTCTACGAGAAATTGAGAAGACATTATCCTGGAATGAGGATTTTTCCTTGTTAACACTCGATGAATTCCAAAAACAAAATTGCCGAAGAAAGTTTGGCATGTGGTTGTAACTTGATGAAATTGCTTATTCAGATTCTCTATTTAGTTGCATATTATTCATTCGTTGGCATTTTTTTTTTTTTATTAATCAAAGGGTTCCATAGGTAGTAACTATGCCTTGATGCAGACTTTTACTTGTTGCACCTCCATAATTTTGAAATTGACAAAAATAATCTTAAGGAAAAAAAAAATTAAAATTTTGATAAGTCGCTCTTTTCATTTTCTTCTATTCGGATTGTGTAATTTACATTTATAAAAGAATTTGTTAACTTTTTTACAAGTCCTGATCAGGTAAATTGGATTCGCTAAAAAAATTTTAAAGATCTGAAAACGAGAACAAATAAAAGTAAACAAGAGTATTGTAATGGAAGGTGTATGAGACTGCAGCAGAGACAATGGAGATCATTAGATGGCACAACGGGATGTGCAGACATTTTTAACTTTTTTTTTATCAAAACTATTTTTGACTTTTCATAAGATTATGAAAATGTATAGAAAAAATATGGAAATAAACGAAGAAAAAACCTTTGATGCACTATTAACCAAATTTGGGCCAAAAATCAACTACGCAGCACACTACTTGAGATACCCTATCATTACATGTCCTAACAGGCTAATGCTGATAAAAAAATTAAAAGAGAAATCCTAACAAGTTACCACGATGGTGCAAGATGCATTATGTGGTATGCAACTTTTTGGGATATGTAATTCAAAGTTCAAGCATATCAAACTCTGGAACTTTCTTCCTTTCACTACTTCTTATCACTCTTTTGACTTCCATAAGTCAATATTAAATTTTCAACGCATACAAAAACTTGTAATGAACATATAAAAAAATATTTTAAGTGTTTGTATTTTTAACAAAGTAAGAAACACATGTAGAATTTGAATTATATAAAAGGATTAAAATAATATGTAATTAATTAAGTTCTAATATGAAATGGTGGTTAATAGAAATGGAAAAATAATTTTCTTTCGAGGAGCTTGAATAAATTAAATTATAATCCTAAATTAATATATTAAAGTTAACCATCAATTAAAAAATTCACAGTAATTAATATATCACAAAAAAATTATATAAATTAAACAAAATATAGAAGAGATTATATTATTTTAATGGAAGAAAAAATATTTGGTGTTTAAAATTCATTATAACAATTCTCATAAATCTCTAAAGTTGAAAAGTATAATAATTGATTCTCAATTATAGAAAACTTTAGTTTTGACTTTTTTTTTACAAGTGAACTTTTTTTGGTTTTCAGCTTTAAAATTTACAAAAACTAAAACTAGTTTTGGTTTTAAGTTTTTAAATTTTTAAAAACAATATTGTTTTAATTTCCAAATTTAAAATATTATTTTTAAATCTTAACCAAATAGAATTTTTTCTTCTTAAAGACCAAAAATTGACAATTGATGACCGACGATTAGAGGTAGTGATCGATGATAGACAGTCGGAGGTGGCGGTCGATGATCGATGATCGGAGGTGGTGGTCGGTGATCGACGGTTAGAGGTTAAGGTCGGTGATTGTTGGTCGGAGGTAGCGTGACGATAGGTGTCTGTCAATTGGAAGTGACAGCCAGTGACTGTCGATCGGAGGTGGTGACTAGTGATCTTTGGTCGGAGTTGACGGTCGATGACCGCCAGTCAGAGTTGGAGACCGGTGATCGCTAGTGGGAGGTGGCGGTCGGTGTCCACCTGTCAGAAGTGGCGGTCAATGATGGTAAGTGACATCAAGTGATTGATGAATTTGAATAAAAATAGAAACAGAAATCTGAAAATCAAATTTTATTGTTTTTAAAATTAAGCAAAAACTATTTCGAAAAGAAATAAAAAACCAAAATAGAATCATTTTTGTCGAACACGTTTCTGATTTCAAAATACATTTTAAAATAAAAACTAGAAACTCAGAACAACCCTAAACATGGTCAAACATTTTGTTAACATTTATCAAGTAAACTATAACGCAGATTCCCTTAAGTTGATTTTCTCAATGTTGTTACCAGTTAATGTGTATGATATCGTTTAACATAATTTTTATATAATTTTAAAACATTAAAATTTTATTTTAAAAATAAATTATTAGATTTTTTATGTCATATATTTTCTCATGAATTACAATATATACATAATAAAATATCTAATTACAATAAAGTAATTGATAGAGTGCAAAAATGAGATGAAATGGTGAAGAATGGAGGTAGAATGATGGAAATGGTGAACTAGGGTTCTCTGCCATAACGTCTCCTCTCGTGTTCCCTGTTTCACAGTTCTTTTTCTATTTATATGGGCTTTGTTTGCACACCGACATTGGGTGATCACTTTGTGGCCGCTAAGCGCCAAGCAAAGGAAAATAACCTCTCTCAGGTCATATTACCACCACTGGTGTCGGCCAATGTTGGGCGGCCATTCCTTGGTTGTTGGACGCTGGCTCCAGACTTCATAATTTTCCACTTCTTCTACCTTTCTTAAAAAGTCAGACTCAAATAATAGAAAACAATAAAATAGAAGTAAAATATGCCCAAAATATATATTAGTAATAATTTTTTCTAAATGTTTAATTTTTTTATAAAAAGGAGAAAAATAAGGCTTTAAATAAGTTGGAATGAGAATAACTGCTCTATTTTACCTGTATAAAAATAGGTAATTTAAACAGTTATCAATAATATATTAGATCACTAATATTATAATAATAAAAATTATTTAAGTTGTTTATATGAATTTATAGATTTAAATTTTATTGATGTTATTTTATAAATTATTTTTTAAGTAAACTAATTCAAACTAATTCATCGCTTACCATATACAAAAAACAAGTCTTCACATATGACTTGGCTTACAACTTCGTATTGACTATCAGAGAAGAGTGGCAATGACTTATTTTGTGATATGAGAAATGGTTTTTAGACTAGAGCACAACAGTACTGATCTAACTTGGAGATCACGGTGGTTATTCAAGGCCAGTCTAATTGCAGGTTCTGCAGAATTATGCAAAACGGGCGCCTAGCGGCCACGGGACGAACCCTGGGTGCTTGGGAGGTAATGTGCAATTTCTGGTTTAAAAAAACTAGAATTCTAACTCCCCCACACAACTCACAAACCTAGATTGACAGCATAATTACAACAACTATACTCAAACACAATTGACAGCACCGAACGAGCACAATTGACAACACAATTACAACAACTAGACCCAAACAAACTTGTCTAAACAATCAAATTCAAAAAATCAACAATTGAAGTAACAAATCATGCAATTGAAATTTTCACAACAAAATGAGGCACAAATGTGCCTAAAACACAACTCATATGATCAAAACACAAAATATGCATGAATTTGCAAAACTAACCACACAAATATACTAGTAGGCATTAGACAAATGTGTACACACCCTTGCATTGACAATTTTAACACTAAAAGTAACAAATCATGCACATGCAATGTCCATAACACAAAAGTGAGCAGATTTGCTTAATAACACAACTCACACACCCAAAACACAAACAACACCAAAAGTTTCACAACTAACACTACAATTAGTCTACTTACCACTAAACAAATTTGCTGACACACTCATATTTGCAAAATTAACACTCAAACTCACAAACCACACATGTGCCAAATTTACCACTTAAACACACTTAAACCATTTACATATGCACAATTTGGGTACCACAATTACACAACTACACATAACACAACTAGAATCACTACATATACACAATTTAACTCAAAATTGAACACAACAAAGTTAAAACTTAAAATTCATAATAGTTAACTAATTAACTAACAACCCACTTACACACAAAACACAAACAACTAACTAGAAACACAAAAGTCTAAATTACTATGACATAACTATACTAAACATTTAAACTACAATCAACTAGCTAAATTATACTAACAACACCCTATGCCAACTACACTAACAAGGTATTTACAAAGACAACCACAATTAAAAGCAACAATAAAGAAACTCTATATTAAACTCTAAGAACACATATATGAACATAGCATCTAAACACTAGCAAAAACACAAATCACTACAACTATACAAATGTAAAAATGAGAGAAGGGACAGAAAAATTGAGATGTCTCCCAATGAGCGTTTGTTTAACACGCTAGCCTAACGATCCACATGTCATTAGTGGACATAAAAAACACTTGTTGTGGCCAGCTTGTCAACCACAATTCCAAAGTATGCCCTCAGTAAATTCTTTCAGAGCTAGGAGTCATACCAAGCTGAAATCTTTCCTCTTCATGAAGCTTCTACCTCATCTTCCTCTTGATGATTGAGAGGTTAAACTTCCCTTTCTTCTTGGTCTTCTTCCCACCATGCTT
Organism: Psophocarpus tetragonolobus; assembly: GCA_037954015.1. Taxonomy (NCBI): domain Eukaryota; kingdom Viridiplantae; phylum Streptophyta; class Magnoliopsida; order Fabales; family Fabaceae; genus Psophocarpus; species Psophocarpus tetragonolobus. The sequence goes on from CM075689.1 coordinate 85,326,710, forward strand.
CTTTTGTTTGTTACTTTGTTTTTTTGGCATGTTGGGATTCTTCTTCTACTTACCCTTTCCACCATCACCATCTTCCACAAGAGCTTAAATCTGAGTTGGACCACCCTTAATGATGCGTCCACCACCAGGGGAGTCCACTAGGCAACATACTTCTTCACTAATTGGATGATTAAACATTTTGAAAATGATTTCTTCATTTTGCACTCTTAGCTTGAATGTGCCTTCATCCATGTCAATCACTGTTCTTGTGGTTTTCATGAAAGGCCTACCAAATGTGAGTGAGATTTCAACATCATCATCAATGTCCAATGAAGTCCACTAGGGAAAAAATCTAACCACTTCCATTAGCATATGTTCAACAATTCCATAGGTTTTTTATAGAGCGGTATGTTAGTTGAAGGTACATCTTGGCAGGTCTCACTTTCATATCTCTAATTTTTATAAGCATTGAGAGAGGCATGTGGTTAATGCTAGATCAAGTGCCTTCTCAACATGCAACTTTCCAATTATGTAAGGGATGTTAAAGCTTCCTAGGTCTTCAGCTTTTGGTTGAAGCCATTTTTGCATGATTGCATTGCATTTGCCACCAACTTCAATCATTTCTTCCTTGGTGTGCTTCCACTTCTTTTTTTATTAATTTTCTCATGAATTTTTAGAAGAGGGGCATGTGTTGCAAAGCTTCAGAGATGGGCAAATTTATGTCTAGGAACCTAGCTAATTGCCTTTCAGTATCCTTCCTGAATAGAGTAAAAAGGTATGGTAGCTCCTTAGGTGTGACTTGATGCAAACCAAAGTTTGCTCCCCTTGATCTTTCTATAAGAGGTTCCAAGCTCCAAAGAAATGGAAGATGGATGGGAAAGAATTTGGAATGGGCCGTCACTCTTAAAGAGAGATAAACCAAATGTTTAGGTTTGTCACAAGGGAAGAAACCCTTAATAAAAACCAACTAGGAAGAGGTTCCTCTAAAGTGAGGATCTTCAAGACCTTTACTAAGAATATGCTCTAAAAGAGAGACAATTTTCATTCAATTTCAAGGGGAATTTTACAATGAATGAGGGGGGCTATTTATAGGGAAGTGGGAGATTAGGATTAGGAGAAGAAAACTAGCTTAGAGAGCCTAATGTTGGACGTCCAACTAGGCCTATTCCCTAAGCAAGTTTCAAGCTAACTAACTAAGGGAGCAAGCCTCTGAACTTGCGTTAATCTCATGCTAGGTGAGTCTCCATGTTTGTCATGCTTTGTGTGTTAGAAAAAGGAGTGTAAAAATGAGCTAGGAGGTGTGGAAATTACTTACACTCCCAAATATGGGTTGCATTTCTTTCTACACACACTCTACACAATTATTAACGGAACCACTTAGCTAATTACATAGAAAATTACCAAAATACAAGGCCTTCAAGGAAAATAAAACACACCCCTAATTAGCTAAGAAAATTAAAATATTTACAAGTGTAGAAATCCTAAGCCAAGTTTCTCGGTGATCCTCCTAGCCATGATGCATGCTAGGTGGGATTGCATCATGATTGATTTAAACTTCTTCTTCTTTTCCTCCTTAGCTACTTGGTGCCTAAACCTACCCTCTTTGTACCTCACTTCCTCCTTTTCTCCCTTACTCAATTCCCCTTTTTCCTCTCCTTCATTCTTATCTTCCTTTTCCTCCTCAACTTTTTATTTTTCACTCTTTTCTTCTCTCAAACCCAACTCACTTGATTTTTCAATCTAACCCTTCTTTTTCTCAACTTCTTCCAAATTTTTCTTCTCCCCCAACATTGCCCTATTTCTAGCAATAATAGCATCACACTACTCCTTGGGGTTAGGTTGTGTCTGGGCAGAGAAAGCTTGATAACTGTCTAAATTACCTATTTTTACATAGGTAAAATAGAGCAGTTATCCTAATTCTTTCTTATTTAAGACCTTATTTTCCTCTATTTTTACTTAAAATTAGATTTGTCTAGGAAATTAGTCTTAGATTTTCATTTATACAATTTTTACTTTTATTTTACTGTTTTTCTTTGTTTTGAGTTAGGTTTTTAGAAGGATAGAAGAACCAACATTTTCGATGTTGCGTTTGAGTTTGAGCACCTAACGCTCAATTCCAGATCACCTAACGCCCATCAACTCAAGAGCATTACATTTTTAATTTCGAGAGTCCAACGGTCACAATATCACCACTTAGCGCTTGCTAAACTTAGGGCCTAAGTTGTTATGGCGCCCAACAACCACTTTTCTGCCGTTGAGTGTTGGTGTCGCCATAGAACCTCGTTAAAAATGGAAAACTTAGTTTTTTAGGGTTACGCAATGGGTTGCGAACAATTTTATTACTTATTGTTAGAGTTCTTCTTTACCCTATGCTTGATAAAAAATATTTCTTAAGTTTTACTTGTTAAATGAGCCCAAACGAGGATTTTGTCTTGTAAAGCGAGAAATGTTTTGTTTTGCGGATTCTACTTGTTAAATGAGCTAAGAGGGGATTTTAACCTATAGAATGGGAAGAACTCCCAATGGGGTTTATTACTCTAGAAAGAGCAAAAATCATTGATCATCATGAAACTCTTTTTCTTAAAGCAAGTTATTTGACTTTAGACAATGCGCGAGAGTGATAGTCTAATACTCAAATAGTTTAACTCCTTGCTTGCGAGAGATCAAGGTGATACTTTTATGGGGTGATGGGAACATGAGTAATAATTCATGTATACATTTGAGGGATGGTATAGTGAGAATGAAACTCAACCAAGTTTTATCATTTGTGTAACCACTTATTTTACTATTTATGCTTTTATTATTACTTGTCTTGGTAGTTGATAGTGTAAAAATTCATCCTTTATTTATTACAAACAAAAGCATTGAAATTTTCATAGTATCATCCAAATCCATGTGGGATCGACCCAATATTTATCGGATACTACATACAACCAGTGCACTTACCGAGAGTATTGTAGAAAATTTGCTCAACAAGGCTCCATTCTTTAACTCAGCTAGTTGACTTGCTATTTGCCCAAGTTGTATTTCCAGGTTCTTGAAATTTGCTTCATTTTGCTTTTTCTTAGACTGCGTGTCTTCTATGAATGTTTTGGCCATTACTTCAAAACTGGAAAAGTGGGTTTGTTGAGTTTGTTCTGCTTGAGCTAGTTGGTGGAGAGATTGATACTGATTTTTCCCCTGAAATCTAGATTGGAAGTGTTGTTGCTGAAATTGAGGTATATGTGAAGGGCTATCAAAATTATTGTTATTCCTCCAATTTGGATGGAAAGAATTTGATGGAGGATTGTTACCATAAATATTGGGTCGACCTTAATCACCCATATAATTCGTCTCCTCATGAAAGCTACCTTGCACCAAACATTGACTAGTGAGATGACCTCCTCCAGAAAGTTCACACATTCACCCTTTTGAACTTGAAACACAGGTTGATTCCCTTGAGGAGGATTGAGTGAAGATTCTGAAGCTTCTAAGGGATGACAACTATCTACTTTGTGAGGTGTTCTAGTTGTTGAGCTAGAAGAGAATCCTACTAATTTAATTCAAATACACCTTTTCTCTGAGATGGTGCCTTTACATATTGAGCTTCTGCATTTGTGGCTACCATATTATCTATTATCCTTTTGGCTTGCTCAAGAGTCTTCTAGAAAATAGTACCTTTCGTTGAGACACTCAATAGAAGTTTGGTTTAAGGGGCTAGTCCAGATATGAAGATGGTAAGTTGAATCCCTTCATCAAAACCATGAGATGGACCACTTCCTGAGCAATGACTTGAACCTCTCCTATGCTTCACAAAATGGCTCATCAGCTCCCTGCTTGAAGTTAAATATGTCAATCTTCTTCTGGTTCACTTTGGTTGGAAGGAAGAAATTGGTTATGAATTTATTCACCAACTCCTCCCATGTCATCTTAACATTGTATGGGAAGGACTGCAACTACTCTTTTGCTCCCTCTACTAGAGAAAAGGGAAATAGGCTCAATCAGATTTCATCATCGTGCATATGCTGAAATCCTCGCTGTATTGCAGATATCTACAAATATGTTGAGGTGAGTGTAGGGGTCTTCATGAGATAACCTAGTGAATTGGTTATTCTAGACCAAGTTGATGAGTGCAGGCTTCACTTCAAGATTCCTAGCCTCAGTAGGAGGTCTGACAATATTGTTAAATTGCCTTGTCCAATATATGCAGTATAATCCCCTAGAGTGTAGGTATGTTGATGAACTTCTTATTCCTCTACTATGACTGATTCTTCTATGGGTGCAAGCAGAAGGGATTGAGGAATTTTTGTCTCTCTGCTAAGTTGCTTCTCAAGAAGTTAGATCCTTGTTAAGCTATCGTTCCTCTTGGTTGTTTTCTCAATCTTAGGATCAAATAGCAAATGGTCAACCTAGAATTTATCACGCATAAACAAGAAACATGGAAGCTAGAGTCACAAGTTAGCAAAAGACAAAAGAACAAATATAAACTCTACAAAATAAATAAATGAATATTAACAAGCAAGAATTACTAAAATTCCTAAGTATCAAATACTAGTCCCTGACAACGGTATAAAAAACTTGATGAACAAATTTTATACAATACTCTTGCCAAGTGTGTTGGTTGTATGTAGTATCCGATAAATATGTTGGGTTGATCCCACAAGGACTAGATTGATACTTTGAGAATCCCAATACTAATTTCTTGCAAATAAATAAGAAATTAAATTGAAACTAATTCTAAGTGAATAGAAAGTAAAGTGCATAAATATCAAACAAAGATTAATATGATGAGAAACTTGGTAAGGTTATGTTCTCACTATCATACCTCTAATGTATATGACTCACAAATCAATATTTATTACTCACATTTCATCACCCATAAAAGTACCATTAACCTCGATCTCACAAATGAGGGACTAGATTATTTGAGTATTAGACTATCAATTTCTCGCATAATCTAAAGTCAAATAATCCGCCTTAAGAAAAGGAGCTTAAGATGACCAATGTATTTTACTCTTTCTCGAGCAATAAATTTCATTAGGAGCTTTTCTAATTTTACAAGTTAAAATTCTCTCTCAAGTTCATTCAACAAGTAAAATCCACAATAAATTTAAAATCAAAGCATAAGGTAAAGAAAAACTCTAACAATGAGCAATAAATATTATATTAATAACATCAAAATATACAATCGAGTTCAGACATAGTTACAAACAAAAACCTAACCACGGAACCTAACCTTTCATAGAGGTGTAGAGCATAATTGATGGATTGAGACTACAAAATATGGTGTAAATGTGGTAGTAAAAGGGTAGAAAACGAGCTAGAGGAGTGCCCTAGGTCAGTTGGTGCGTACTCCTTATAACCGTCCACAAAAGATGCAACTTTTTCTTTTAAAATGGGGTATGTTCGCACGCGAGTGCTGGGTGGCGGTTCATGGGCACTGGGTAGTGAAAATGCACCCTCTCAAGTTGACGGGCAATGGTTGACCACTTAACCGCTGCTAGGCATCGGGTTGGAGCTGGGCAACCACTCCCTAGCCGCTGAGTGCCAATGTTAAAATCTCAAATATCTCCTTGATTTAGCATCCGAAAACTGTTGCAACACCAATTAAACTTCAATTCATCTGACTTTTTTTTTTATCCTTCTTCAAAATCTGACTCAAACAATGGAAAACAGAAAAATAGAAGTAAAATATACACAAATGGAAATCTAAAACTATTTTTTCTAAGTATCCAAATTGTGTATAAAAAGGAGGAAATCAAGACTTTAAATAGGTTGAAACGAGGATAATTATTGTATTTTACCTATATAAAAATAGATAATTTAAACAATTATCAAAGTATAAACAACCTAGCAGGAGAAAAAACCGAGAACACTCTCTAGACCAAATATGAATAAATTAATCAATAGTAGGGCTTGAATACCCAGAAGCAGATTCAGAACTACAACTAAAATCTTTGGTTTGTGGGCTTGTCAGCTAAAGGTTAGAATCCACAATTGCTTTCCATATATAATTTTATTTAACAATATAATTAATAACATATGACATCTTCTTGTGCAATCTCTACTGTTCATTCAATTGAAAGTATATCTAATGGTTGTATATTTAATTATATTATTAAATATGAGATACAGTAATAATTTTTTTCCTTGTAGCACCGGTGAACCACTTAATGTATAGGTTCACCGTAGAATTTGCCATAAAACAATGATTAATTACATTTTCTTCATTTGACAACATAAATATTTCCTCCAATATCATTTACCTTTTAAGATATGATTCGTACACAGAATTGGAGATAATGATCTGTTCAAATGAAAAGCACTTTCACTCACAGCTTTTGATTCTGAAAAATAAAAAACCTTTTATATCTACTGGCAAAATCGTCAAGTCCAATGTACAGGTCCATGGTCTCATCACTCATGAACTAGGTGGAATAAATTGAATTTAAAAAATCTAAATCCACACATAGAATCAGATTAATTTAAATTTAATTTTTACATTTTTTTAAATTAATATAAATTTAGATAAGATAAAAACTAATTTGCCCCGATTCGTTCAACCATAACTGGATAAAAAAAGTAAGCCCATATCTGAAGTCAGGTTTGACTAACCTTTATTTCGCCATTGGCTGAAAAGGCAGTGGATGCTTACTACAAACTCACCAATACCAGAGCGGGTGTTTTAGTGCTTGTGTCTGAATCCTGCTTAAAAGAAATTATGTTTATCAGTGCAAGTGTTCCAAAGACGGAACTAGATTCTACTTTTGAGCAGAATAAAGAAATTGCAAAAGCAGTTGAGGAAGAACTTGAAAAGGCATCTCCTTTTATCATGTTTTAAACTAGTTTGATACTCGCATTGTGTGGTGTTGGTTTGTATTATTATTAGAATATATTTATTTATTTAATTTAAGGATTTGAATAAATAAAAGTATTAGGAAGAATAACATATAAAGACATAATTGAGGAAAAATAGAAGAAATTAAAAAGACATATAAAGACATAGAAGAATGGAGTAGGACATCCGTAGTCCATTTGCTTTCTTACATTTTAGGCTATGTCAGCTTATGGGTACGAGATAGTTCAGACTTACTGTGGATATTGAGCCAGATGTGCAGCCATGAATGCGATAAATGCTGGTATGTTTTCTATATATTCATGTATTTTCTTCGGTTATAAAATCATTTATATCCTTTTCAACCATTGAAACAAAACAAGTCTCAATGATGAACATCTTCATTATTAAAAACATAGTTATTAGTATCTTACGATTTACAATTCGATTACATAGTTGTTAGTATCTTATGATTCACAATTCGATTGTTACAATTCAATATGATTTGACTATCTATCGATTCGTATTTTAGGATATATTTAAATTGGTTTTGTATCTTAAGATACATGAATGAATAGTATGAATTTTACAATTCATATAATTCAATGATTCATGTGAATCTTATGATTCATTATTATTTTAGTTTTTCTTTACCAATTCTCATAAAAAATTTGAAAAGTCATATAACTTTAAAACCTTAAATGAAAAGGAATTGAAATAAAATTTTTAAATTTATTCTCTTTTATTATTCGGCTACTTTGTTTGTTACTTGTTCATTTTATACATGCACACTATTTAGCTATTAAATTGCTTTGTTTCTATCTTTCTAAAATAAAAACTTCACAAACTCGTGTATAACTAATAATTTTGTTCTATAGACTTATAATTTAGTTGTTTTATGATGTGTTAACTACTAATAAACAATTTATAACTAATAATTTTGATCATGAATCTTATGATTCACAATAAGATTCCATTCATGATTAAAAATACTTCCTAAATTCCTGATGTCATTACCAATCTGAACAATTACTTTCTTATGCTTGCGGGCTGCACCTTAACAATCTTGCATATACTTCCAATTTTAGTTGAAGAGTTATCTTGTTTCAACAAAAGATTATTTTATGCATGCTTTTTATTTTCCCTGATGCATTGTTCCTTGCATCATAATGTCTAGTTTGTGTGTTGCCTTCATGTCAATGCAGTTTACAAATTGCAAAACATGTATGTATGAAAGCATTTTGCAGCAATAATAAATTCATAATGAATATTTAGTCATACCCCATACATTGTCATTTTGTGGGATAAAATACATTAGTTATCACCAACAGAAAAGTAGGGTTTTTTTTTTGTCAACCAGGATGCACATAAGTTACATTCTTTAACAGTTTAACATGAAACTAATACTTAATTGTGTATATCAGAGTCTAAA